>OX402532.1:6578543-7216814 GCA_948098885.1 Drepanosiphum platanoidis
CAACCCAGACCATTTTTTAACCAAGCTCACGATTTTTTTAAAAGCCCGGACCAGCCCAGCTCGGATTTTATATTAAAAAAAAAACCCAACCCGGACCAAGACCGTTTTTATTTAATAATGAAAACCCGGACCAGGACCATTTTTATAAACGAGCGAAATAAAATAAAACAATTTTAGACATTCACATCTCACAGTATTATTAATTGTATAATGTATATATATACTATATTATATTGTGTATCGTTAGATAGTATGGTTTATTCAACAGTAAACAACGTTTATTTTTACAATTTCCTGCCCGGAGGAAAAATAATATTAATAACCGATAACACACGAATAGTGAAATGGCCGTATTTTATAAAGTTATTTCAAGAAATACGAATATATTATGCTATTAATAAATAATTAGATATAAATTGGAAAAAAAATACTATTTTTAACCCAGACCAAAAGAACAAAAGACCGGACCGGACCAAACCAGTGAAAAATATGATTAATCCAAACCTAACCCAACCCATTATAACTTCCAGGCCCCCGGAAACGCCTAAACCAAGAATATAAAAGCAAGTGACCGGACCGGACCTAACCCGATCCGGTCCTGGTTTTTTTCCGGTCCGGTCCGGGTTGACCCGGGACCGGGCTGATCTCTAGTATACACAATACAATTGATATATAATATATATTAAGTAATATTGATGTTTTTACGATTTCAACAATCGGTAGTGAAAATGGGGTGAAAAATTCAGTCTTTGAAAATGTAAGTGATAAATCAACACGAATCAACAACGAAACTCGCCATTAAAAAAAAATTGTTTTTACATTTTTTTACCGATTTACCGAATTTCGCGTATAAATCTACGCGCATCTAATCGGCGAATTCCACATGTTTTAAATTATAATTATAATTTATATCGTGCGCGCGATTTCAAGCGGAAGGCTCGGTTTAATCTCTCGGCCGTCTAGTGCGTCCACCTCTATCTGGCCCCGACCGAAAAGATTAAAGCCGGCCGACCGCGCCACGACATTATATTACGTATTATTACACTGCCCTGCCGCGGCCATTCCGCGCGCGATTCCCACGTCGTCGCCGCCACTGATTTTTCACGTATGTTCCGCTGCACGTTTGATGTGAGTCCGCGACCGGCGGCGGTGGTCCCAGTGGGAGGACGGTCGGAAGATATACCTCCTCTCCCCCCGGACGGTTTTTTTTTTATCCGAGTACCAGAAAACAACTTATTAGAGCTATTATTATTATTACATTAAACGGTCACACAAATGGTTTCACTAACGAGCACCTACAACAGCTTCAATTGCTATGCATTCATTTTGTCTACATTCGTTCGTTCATATAATATTATACATTATTTATTCGGTTAAATATTAAATTGTCATAATTCAAGTGTTAAAATAATAATTAATCTACAGTAATAGATTTGTCCAAATCGTACGATTTAAATTTGTGTTTAACTATATACTATGGCAACATTGGCAACAGACGAATTATTGCAATTTTATTAAATAAATTGTTCCGTTTTGGCATAGTGAGTTGCTCTTGAAATATATTCGGATAATAAAGAGATTGATACGAAATATTTACCAACAGGACACACGGTTTATGAAACTATAGAGATTTTGAACATTATTGAAAGAAAAAACAACTTAAAAAATCTAAAATATTTTTTCGGTAAAAGGCTATATTAACAATTTTCGGGGTCGGGGTAGATCGACCCCTAGCGATCTCCTATTTGTACTAACTATTATTACTTATAATATCACTCCTGTTTAAAATTCTTGGATACGTCACTGACCGCAACGAACCAGCAAGTGCATCGTTTAAATAATACTCATCGACGTTTATTTATATGGCGATATCTGCACTGCAATGGATATACGCATCCCTATTTATAAATGGCATGTCGAACAGTGATTTACCGAGGGTAATTTTTCCTATAATACGAGTAACTATATAGTTCAAGACGTATATACAAGACGACCACAAACGTCGTCGTTGTTTACAAAGCCGCTCGTTTTTGACTAGCCATCGACTTGACTTTCTTTTCTTTTTTTTCAAACAAACCAAATTCTATTCTATACGTGGAACTTATTACAGGCCTAGCTGTGTCTTACTGTATTATTATGTTTACATAATGTAATAATAATGTATTACTGATTAACTTGAAAAAGTCGTACGCGTTTTACTGCTATAAGAATCCAGTATTATTCCGGATTCGATATGGGATTAGTATTATGTTTGTGTGACTATACATGCGTATGTACAGTCATTATTATTGTTACGCTAATGTATTTCGTATGACAATATTATTGAGTTACCAAGATATGAAATTTACCCACAAGTGGCTCAAAATTTCAGACTTGCACGCATTGCCGAATGGCTAGAAAAACAATTTCTAGATCCAGTACATCATTATAATATACGTATTACGTTTGCGACCGTGCCTATGATGCTTGTATTATTATAATATACGTTTATATTATATTATGTAACTTTGTAGGTGTGAAACTATATAGGAAATAAAAATATATAATAATCATATCATGTTATTACAGTCGAGTTCTGGTAAGTGTATAATGGAGTTTTTCCCGCCAGATGAATAAAAATTAACGTGACATAGGTGAATAGTAATATAATAATACTGGAGTATATTATGACGTACACGTATAAAAAAAATATCCGTAATAATTTACCTACATGATATTCACATCATATCATATATTATTTTATAATATATATGCGGTAACAGTCAACCCGCGTATAAGGCACCTGCAACTTATACGCAATAGCCTACTAATTAAACTAATTAATAAAATATATTTAAAACACGATGACATAATATAAGTACCTACGTTCACAAGTGCATTCAACGTACGTACGTATAATATAGTATACTCGTAGGTTCCGCATAGACCAAGGGTTTTGACTCGAGAGCGTATAAATTATTTCAACGAGAATAATCAATAATAATAATTATTATCTCGATATAATAATACGCGTACACTCGCCGCGTTTCTATTTAATTATTCGTAATTTTCAAACGCACCATAACTTTTCCATGTACCTATATTATAGTTGGGTACGATTGTATAATTTATTAGCTTATATAAATGGACATATTACGCACTTATTTCAGTGAACTTAAAGCGTGTAAAATATATACGCGTTCGTACTTACATATTATACATATACACGAGGTCGTCGCAACAAGTCTATCACTGTATATAACAAACACAATATACCCTTATGGAGTTGTTATTATTTATAATATTATAATATGTGTTACTCGTGTTTAATTCAATCCCTTCTCACGTCGGGAAAAATTTAATTTACGTCATTCTAACGCGCGCATTGTACATTGTAAGCACGGCATATTATATCATGTACAGAATTGTGTATAATTAATTTGTTGTTTTTTTTTTTTCACACAAAATGTACGCGAACTGTATTTCTAGAATAGCCGCATGAAAAAATTACAACGAATTACTATTTCGAATTTCCAACGTACCTTTATATATATATATATATATATATATTATTATTATATGACGTGCAGTCCGCGCACTTAATAAAAATAAATTACACGCTCACGAATAAAAGAATTGAAGTTTTATACTGCAGCAATTGCGGCGGCGGCGGTGTCTGTAAAAATAAGAAAAAAAAATCCTCTTTGAAGGCCAAAAGGTTATGCATCGTACTATATAGGCATGTCGTATATTATTATTATTATTGTCGAAATGTGTTCATGACGATTTCGTGTATATACGCATAGGTATATTACCTATCGGTGGGTTACGCACGAGTTGTATACCTAAATAATAACCCGAAGATGATAAACGTAGTTAATAAAAAATTTTATTATTAAGATAAGAAGTGCTTATGTATAATCATAATATAATAATATTATAATGTATAATGTTTATTACCGGCCCGGACTAATGACTGATATAAAGACTAAAGACTATATATAGGTATGTATAAGAGGGTTGCCGTACTCATTTTAAAAACCAATTATATATATCCAGCCCTAAATGTGCAGGTATATATGTACGTATATTCGAGTATATGGATGCGTACACGTACATATGTACACATTCAGGTATATTTATATTTCTAAACGTCTCTTGCGGACGGATATAATGGGTTTTTAACGTATATGTCATATTATATAATATAATATTTCAAGGTCGAACCCAACTTTATCAGAAAAACAAAATTACCAATAATTAGATATTATTATGATTTGAGCGTTTACGGCACTTTTGTTTTTATACATCTGTATAATATAATATGTATGGAAGAATCTTCATTCACTTTAGTATACCTATTATACGCATCACTCGATGGGCAAAACATATACATAGGTACCTATAAATTATATAGATACTTATACGTTACCTATATTGCAGTTAAAAACATCCAGAAAGACCTGTAAAATTCGAATTAAGATTGTTCTCAAATGACATTTACTGCAAAATTCCATTTATTTTAAGTACCTTATATTATATACCTACACTTTTCACATCGAATGATTGAACATCTGTATAATATAAAAGCAATTTATTTTTTATTTTTTTAATATTATAACAGCTATATAAAGGATAAATTATATTTTTAGTTATTATTTTTTTTTTTTACCGTCGTCGTATGATTGCAAGACAGTCACATGTTTAATATATATACGTATGTGTGTAGTATATACATATATATATATATATATTGCAGCATACATTTTGTTGCCGTATATGGGATGGGAAATGAGAAAAAAAAAAGTAATTTCCTAGGTATAAATCTGATACCCGCCTACAATGTGTATCGCACTGGGATATAAAAACGGTATAGTAAAAATATACACGTCATATATACGAGTATATATGTAAATGTTCGTATATATGTATATAATTGGAGTGTTTCCATGTGTTTTATAATATATTAAATTGAAATAAATTATTTTCAATCATAAAATATTTATGGATAAACTGTTATTTTGCATTAAATATATTTATAAAATTATATTTCAAAAACACATATAGATTATACTTTGTTTGTAAAATGATAAGAAATTAACGTACTCTATGTCGAAATCATATTATACTTAACATAAATATATGATTATAGTAACTATATAATATGATTCATTTGAAATGAATTTCAGGCGACCAATTCAAACATTTCGAGAGCACAACTCTCAGTCGAAACGCTCACAAAACCGCAATGACTAATATAGCTACCACGACGATTTGCATTTAAAGTCCTACACTAGGCAGTAGGCAGTCATGTGTGTACTGCTCGTTCAAGTCACTATTTAACTGTTAGTAAAAGCATTAACGGTACCACAACAGCTACAAATAAGACACCGGCGTATTATTCTCTTCGAGTTTCGGTATAACATCACACTAGAAAAAAATAATATAATATTCTCTCTACAACAAAATTATTTATGGTTTTTTGCGCTAAACGCTGAGATCGGTTTTGAATATTAAAAGTTACAAATCTCGATTACAAACGAAAACATGCCGCCCGGCTGGCAACTGTTGCCGAAGGTCGTTCCGGCGAACCGGTTCCTTTTCTTTTTTACACTACCGCCATCATGTCCATTTCTTGGCTACACTCGACGCCGCCGCCGCCGCCGCCAAATGCTTTTAAAAAAGCACCGTAGAATCATCACACGAACACTGTCCACCATTAAAAAATAACCAAATCGTTGCTAAATCGAGCGGTTATTTTTCAAACGAACAATGACGTTCCGGAATTGTCTAAATGTCATCAATCATCATAATATATATAATGTCACCCTATATTATAGGGCATTTGGCAATCTATGATGAAACATAATTAGATACAAAAAAAATCACTAAAAACCAATTAGGTCTTTGGCAATAAATTTGTTTTTCACATCGACACTTCAATAATGACATTTTGGATCGATATACATTTCCTATCAGTATATAATTATTGTATTTATTATTGTATCAAATATCAGTATGATTCCTAAATATTACAATGAAACACAAGTTAGAACAATGTTATAGTTTATTATCTATTCAAAATCCTATTATAATCTGTGAACTGGATATTCGGAAACATTTTCATAAGTCTACTGTATTATTATTTTCGTTAATCATCATTATAGACTATAAGATTGTCCCTACCGTCGTTGTCGTCGTAATGATATGGCTGGTACATTTCTTTTGCCTGAGCGTGGAACATTTTTTTATGACAGCATTTTATTTTAAATTAGTCGTTGTCGTCGTCCAAAAACCACTACGTGACGTAACGCACTAAACAAGGACAAAAATATTAATGTTTTTTTCATACCGCAGTTCACAATAGCTACGCACAACAGTGTAAGAATATTATTATAATATTCAAACGGGGTTTTCATTATAATATTATATTTTTTTTTTTTTTTTTTAGTGCAAAACCGTCTTGTTTTTTTTTTCTTCACGATTTTGGGTCAAATCATAATTAATATTAAGGAGTACACCTTTGTACACGGTTAATTGTTAGTAAGTAATTGTTTTTAATTGTGTAACAGCGTGTACCTATACGTACACTGCACAGTATAATGCGATGCTTGTTATTTTATATGCTCTACAGTTTTTGAAAAACATTCGTGATTAATGTTCTAAATTTTTTTTCAACGCGCGTTTTGTCGGGACCTAACGACCGTGACCATTGTTATGACCTTTTCATCAGGTGCGTCTATTAAAATAATTATCAAGGTTTCTAGCGGAAGAAAATTGTAGCCTAAACTCTAAGGCATAGAGTTTTCCACGCCAATGTGTGTACACGGATTAGGGTTAAAATGAAAAGTTTACAAATTCGTTTATATTCAATTATTTATTTATTTCAGGCAGACACGTAGATGTGTTGATTTCTTATATCAAGTGTGTATGTAATATTTTATGTGCCCAGCAATTATTTACTTGTCAATTATAATAATGATTCAACATCGGACTATTTGGAGTAAAAAAAAAAAATTAGGTTTACCCATGTCATTAAATTATGATTTTATTCTTTAAATACTCAAGGTTTTCATTGAAAAAAAATAAAATCAATATACCTATGTATTACATCAGTCGACGTTATGCATAGAATTATGTGGTTACGAGAGAGCATAAAAATACAGCAGTAGAAATGGAGCTTTGATTAAGTATTACAGATATTATCTTTTTCATAAGACTAAAATGCTTGTTCTGAAATCGATTTGATAGTTTGTATCACAATTATTATTATCGGGTTAAATATTAAATGCGTTTATCGCAGCATAATAACAATTTCCATTCGTATTATTAACTATATAATTGCTCTTGTGGCCTAGCTCTAGGTATTGGAATACCAATTTTTGGTATTGGGTAGGTAAAGGTATGCAAATAATTTTAAGTAAAGATTATATGTATTTTATTCGCTTTTAAAATTCACAGACAATGTTATCAAGGCAAATTCAATGATTCCCATTTTATATGAGTTACGTATCAATGGTACTTACGTAATTATTTTACAAATCTCAAAAATAATAGTTCATATTATTATAAATAATTTAGTGCACAGTCCCAACAACATAAGAAAAATATATTATGTTGATTATTTAAAACGATTATTATGTATTTTAAATAGAAAATATCAGAATCTGCAGATTAATGTACTTAATATTATTAGATTTGTTTCAAAGATTTCAGACGTTGAGTTCTCGCAAGTGCGTTTGCAACAATTAATAAGTCGTTCGATAAGCAGGGTTGGGCTGAGCTCGTTACATACCTGACACAGTACCCGTAGTGATACGAAGAGTAATATTTTGAAATGTTCGATCGGGTCGAATGTCAGCAGAGAGATTACGATTACTACTTATTGATACGCAATACAATTTAAGAAAATTTGAGTTTTATTATTAAACTATCGAGATTCCATTTTTTTTTAATATTAATTTTTATTAAAAACGGAAAGTACTCGCGGATAAATGCAACGGTCAAGAGTCCGAATATCGCGTCACGAGAACGCTCGATAATACGTATATCCATCGAAATCCGAAGTAATTTTATAGTGTACCATTTTATTTCACATGTATTTTTCACTCTTAGATATGTTATCTTGTCATTCCGGTAAAACTAAAATAGACGTCTGCAGTGTTTAACGACTGTGACTGATGAACACAATTTTAAAACATCGCTTTTAACTCTACATTCTACCAAATTATTTTGGAAATAAAAATTGATAAATATCCAGTAAACACTATTACTTCTAAACGATTAAAAGTAAAACAATAAATTTAAATTTCTAAATATTTAAACTATTATGATATAATCGTGCGCGTAGTAAATTTAAGTAGTCAATTTGAACGCGAAATTAGGCTCTTGTCATTTAATTTTTCATGTTGCTATGGTAAAAATAAAAGTAAGCAATAGTAATACTTATCAGTCTCAGGATTCGTGAGTGTAAAAAAAAAAACCTCAAAATAAAATTCATATTTGGGAAAATCGAAGGTCGTGAAGTCCATATAAAATCCATCAAGCATGTGGGAGTGTTGGAAAAAAAATTATCTATGCAGCATATGAATATTGTAATATCTTTTTTTCGTTTTAACGGGTTTTTATTATTTTGAAATGGAAACTATACGTATCTATGGACAAACGCTATGCAGTGAATAGAAATTCTCACCTAATATGGGTTAGACCCGATAGCGGTATCCTATTTTCGACGGTCTTGTTTTAATACCGTTTTTTTTTTTAGTTTAAATGAATTAACTCTTAATTATAAAAAAATACGAACATCTAATAATTATTATGTAATATTCGCATTTCCACTGAAAATATTGTCTGTGATTTATTATAACGTGTCATCGACAAGTGACAAATGTTGTTTTCCGATCAACACCGCCAACAAATCAATAACTATATTTGCACATCAGTATACATCACGTAACTCATTTCATTAGTAATTTGTTTCATTATTTTAAATTTGTTCTCAAAAACGTTAAATTATTTCATTCGTTTGGTTTATCTCGAAATACGGAAAACTTGGAAATTAACCAATTATTTCACCCAAAAATGTTTTATATGCATTGTATTATTGATGTCGTATGCATTTTATAATACACAAATTTGTTAGGGGTCTGATAATATTAATAACTAATGAGCAACGACGGCGAATGATTATTATTTTGGGCCACGGCGTTTATTTTATATTTTATGATTCAACGTGTTCGACCCGAGTACCGAACGTAACCTTAGCGAAAAACAAAACAATAGGAAATAAAAGAATTGTGTAGTTGATATTTTATTCAAAGTTTTCACTCACGTTCATAAATAATGTGTAACGATCGAGTTGTGAGTGTATTTCGGTTCTAAATCGCAATCAATGTTCATTGTCATCGTTATTATGTTACGTTTGTTGGTTACATCATCAAATCGTTCAACAAAAAAAATCGACCGATACGTTTTGTACACTAGCCCGCGTCAATTATCGAGCAGGATCGATTTTAATTTTTAAAAAAAAATTATATATTTCGATCAGTGACACAAAGCAACAATAATAATATACAACTCGGGGCGTAATGCGAATAACGCCATAAATCATTGGCGTAACGGTTGTGCAGTGGATGGCCACTCCGGGGGATGCACGTGCCCGTGTCGAAGTGTCAAGTTGTTTTTAACAAATAACACACGCGCGAACGAATATACAATAAACGGCACCGCTCTGAATAATACATCAGTATTTTAGCGCGCCACTCTAAATATATTATTAAAATCTTATAGTCCGCGATATCATAATACGTATGACCGCACGACGTCGCGGTCGTCGTCGTCAACGAGCTGCAGGCATATGAAATAATATAAAAAAACGTTTCGATTATATTATAAAACGATACGAATATTATGTACGAGTGTCACGCGTTACAATGTCAGACCGAACGATAATATTACTATTTACATCCGTGATGTTGTTCGTCTTCGTATAAAACACGACGTTATCGTTATAATATTTTCGATACTTGTGTGGCATTACACTAACATTCCACACGAAAATATAAAATTTTACGATTGAAAAAAAAACAAAACAAACACATTTTTCGAAAAGGACCAACACTAATGAAACGCACAATATTCCGTCGTTCAATAATATTATTAGTATCGTTATACACTTCGGTTCGCCGAATCTAATGAAACGATTTAAACGAACGGAGAACCGTTTATGGCTATAATCATCGGTCTCCGCTACAGGGTGAGTCGTCCTCGGGTTAATGGGTTACTATATACTATACTTGTACGTATATACGATTATCTCTGTTATACACACCGCGAGGATATAAGTATTATGTGCGGAACTTGCGAATCATGCGAAACCTATAGATGTATAATATACATAAAGCAGCCCTCTTGCGGCCCGATGCGCGCGATGCAAACCGTGCGGCGTTTCTCGCTAAACGCCGCCGCCGTATACATAATAATATTATTACGCTCGTGGTCTTAGCGTCGTACTTGGTACTAATGGCTAAACAGCCATAAAGTTTAGCGAGGGGAGCCTCGAATCATTTTCTTCCACCCTTATCAGCCTGCCGCCTGGGGAATTGTCCGCCTCGGCGTGCCGCACAGCTCGCAACACTCGGGCACGGCTACTTACATAAAACGAGTGAGCGCTGCAACGATATAACGTATAGTGACTGCGTGATGGCATATCGGTATATTTCGTCCCGCTAAACATTAATAATAATATACATCGCCTATATGTATACCTATCGCGATCCGCGTCCCCTTCGTCTTCTTTGTCGCGATCGATGTTGTTACCTACGTACGTGTATATTCATGTGATTGCGTGGAGAGTTTTCTTCGTTAAACGCTCGCGTATTGCTGCGGACACAAAATTGAAAATCCGAACGAATAGGACCCGAGTGCCGTATTGCGTTATAGGCACTAGAGTTTTTAGTGGTCGTCTGTTCGTACAGTATAAGACCTTTTTAGGTTATACTGTTTATACTGTTATACTTATTAGGTTATTATAGTATATACGTCGAGGAAACTAGGGGCGTGCACTGGGGATTTGTGCACCCCTAGTTGTTTAAAATGTGCAAGCCCAAAAATTTAAGTCTTTCTCTACTATATATTTTCATTATTGTTTTGAAGTAAATAATATTAACGATAATTTCAAAAATGTCGAATTATACTTCGATACGCTGAGGAATGGGTTCGACAAATCATATACGTATTTATATTATATTTGCATTGTTAATAAAAACAACCGTCGTCGTGTAAAAACATTTCGAAATCGCCAAGCTGCTATTTCTTGCTAATTATTGAGCAAAAATGACAATTTGTGATAATAATAACTAAGAGTTTTAATTTTAAGAGTATGGTTTTTACTATAGGTATCAGTTTCTAGGAACAACAGTTGCCCGTCTCGTGACTTGAAAATGTTTTTAGAGTATTGTATTCCCAGTCAAAGTAATTTCCATAGTAATGAATTACTTATAAACTATAATTTTTACAGTAATTGCAATCGCACTAACGTACATATTGTGTATAAACACTTTGTAATATGATTTCAAGATTGGTTGGTTAATCGCACATTTATGTTTCGACGGCACATGGATTATTTCAAGGCAAAACGAACAATAGAAATGATAACTATTATTGCGTCGGTTTTTGATGTTATCACAACAAATACACAGTGTAACTTCTGATCTTACGGGGATCGGATACTGCAATCATTATTATTGGCCGTCTTTGTTTATCGCGCGCATTGCATAATAATAAAAACGTTTTAAATGTATTTTTATTCTATAGGTTCTATAAAGTAAATCAGAGACAATAAATGCAAATGATTGAAATTATACGTGCCAAACAAACAGCCGATCACGGTATCCAATCTAGGATGTCGAACAAGAAATATGCCACAGCGTTACCACACTTTAAGAGATGCTATCTTATGCTAACAGATTAATAATTATAAAATACAATTCTTTAAACCGAAACTCGTGAATGAAAAAATAGGTGCTCTATATAAAGGTTTTTGAAGCGAACAATTCGTTTAGATTAGTAGAGAAAATTACTACTATATAAATTAGTTTGTGGTTTGAATACAATTTTTTCAAAGTTTTCATTGTAGAACGAAAAAAAAATAAAAAAAATAAATATCCTGTGAAATTATTTTCCAACTCACGTTGAGAATAATATTAGTAAATCGAAAGTAACGAAAACGCAACATTATAGTTTATTATTCCGTTTAAATGCTGAGAAGTTCACAAACCTACGTATACTATAATCATAAAACGTAATTGCAAATTAAACATGCTAAGAATGTTGCACTCGAGTCCTCGGCCGGTTTCTGCGCCGATTAATTATGAGCAAACGACGGAGTGGCGCAAAAGCGATTTAAAAAGCCGTTTAAAAATTATTAATGACGTAACGTTAAAATAATTATTATTTAAAAACATACGAAAAATAAAACGTTTTGGTCATTATTATAATAATCGATAAGAAAGTTTTTCGTTAACAAAATTAAATATTTATTTAGGTATTATATTATTTAATATTAATTGTTTAACTTAATGAATCGTGTTAGAGTGAATGCGATTGGTATTTTGGAAAATTTCTTTTGAAATCATTATAAACAATCGTAATCGGTTAATGCTGTAGCACGTCTTAACTTAATTGTAATCAAGTATGACGCATTAAAGTGATCATAACAGATGCACGCGATTCGTCAAAAACGAGTGGGCTACCGACTGATGGTTTTTGATTTTTATTGAAACGTAAAACGAGATACGTATTGGAAGTGCAACCCCGAACAACATAATAATCGTCCATAAAAATTTCCTCCACTTTAGGTAATCCGGTACGTTTTTCGTAACGAATCGAATAGTTTTTATGAGTATATAATATTGCAAGTTTGCAAAATTTTCCAACGGCATAGATACATAAAATTTTATTTAACTGCTGGCGATATCTCATGACTCGTTGTGTAAACACCGTAAAACAAACTGAAATCGTGATGTTTTAAAGATTTTTAAACCGTGTTTATTAATATATTAGATAATCTCAATTCGGGACAAAGGGTTAATACTCGCAGTATTTCTGTACTAGTAAATACGTCACTGCTGTATTCACAATGAATGAGATTTGTGTTTATATTACTTTGAAAACAATTACGGAAGTGCTAAGTTTGTAAAGAAAAAATCCTTTCAATAATTACACGCTGAGCGGATATACATGTATATATACACGCTGATAGGGTGAAATGTCTTGCAGTTGTTATGTGCGGGGCACTCACTTTACTCGTTCAATTACATTGTTTTAGATGTGCATAAATTATTGGCGCACTGTTTACTTATTAATCGGGTTTAGCATGAGTAGCAAGAAAGTTTGACACGGAATTTACAGTTGCAGCCCCGCGATATCGTTATAGACAATTAGACATTCCATTAAACCCACTTCTGAACGTATTCAAGAACAATTTTATATTATTTCAAATCTGACACTTGAATAATACGGATTTACGTACATTGAAACAGTGCGGTGTATAATAATCATAAATTTACAAATAATAAACCGTTAATTGCGATTATTGTTATTATGTTTAGTAAAAGAAAATAATGTCGAATACAGTAATACAGTCGGTAGATTTTAAAGAGCTGCAGACTGCAGCATAATATATACCGCGTCTTGTAAAATTTTAAAAGGCCATTCGAAAAGTAAAGAGGTTATTATAACACTATTATAATTTATAACTGTTTTAAATATTCACCATTGTACCTTTTAGTCGGGGGTCATGGTAGTTTTATATACACCCATTAAACGTCAGTCGCCTTTTTATTCGTCGTCTCGTTCTAAATTAAAATGTTAAAAAAGAAAAACAGAGAACCGTTTATGCTTGTTATTTTTTTTCATTTTTTTTTTTTTTTCATCATTTCAATCTGCTCTACAGTCTTTGAATGCATTTTATATTATCATTCAAAGAAAGTGCTGAGCATAATATATTTTTCACTTTTGTAAAGTTGTTTATTATGAAAAAGTAAGAACAAAAGTGTTTGATCTACATAAATAATTATACCGCATTACTTTAGTTTTTAAGACGGTCGTTGCACGTTACGACCGTAAAACATGTTTTATTAAATTTACTTGCTTTTTATATCTAATATATATATTGTAGTTATGAGTTTACTCCGTTTGAAAAATTCTTTCTAAAATTTGTATTTATTTATCGGTTATTGTGATCGATATACACTGCATTATAATATTATCAGTTTAGGAGCTATACAGCCATATTTTACACAGCCATATTTTTAATTAATATCAAAAAGACACGATTTTTTTATTTGACGTTACGACACTTTGAATAATTTGGCTTTATTTCGGTCGATTTCGGAATCACAAGCTAGCAAATAATTTTTGGGCAGGAAATGTACGTATCATGCATGATATAACATGTTATTATGATAGAAATATCGATCGTAAACTTACAAGTCATACGTATTATGCCGAAAAGTTCTGAATTAATAAACATTTGAATATTTATGAAGTCAAACGGTCGATATCTGATCAGGCTTTTCGTGTTGGCGTACTCACGTCGCTTAATAATAATAATGATTCATAGCTGCAGGCAACACGTGGATGATACATCGTTTACAAGGTTTTTGATTTTACACAGATTTTGTTGCTTTTTTTTTTTCAAAAACTTTTTCCCTATTCCCAGCAGCTAAGTTAATGTCATCAGTTTGTATGGTCGATATAACTAAAGCGATTACATCGAGTGACGACCACTGTCTTCTATTTATACTATTATACTTAATATTTCGACGTTGTTCGTCTACATTGCTGATCGGTACTTTCGGGACGGAAATTCAAACCGTATCTGTGAAAAAAGCGCGCGCACTATAAATATTATTCGATAAATAAAGAGCGAGTATACAACACACATTGGTATACGTAATACGTACGTCTAATATTCGGTACAATACAAGCGCGAAAAAGCACTGAAAATCTACGCATTCGTCCGACAATAGCGTTATTTATTAGATTTTCGGCTAGGTTTTTCATTACAGTTTTTCTGTCTCCACGCGATCTAACGTATTGTTTTTCGTTTTTTTGCTTCAAGCTTTATTAGACGTGCGCCCGTCGCCGCCGTAGTCGTTCTCCTAACTGCAGCTTGTGTACAACATCTATTACAGAAATTCAGCCTATATACATTTATTATATTATAGACGGCATGTGTATACGTATATTTTTTCAGCACGACATTATAATATTATGTACATCGTAATGCCCTTGTTGCGGTCGCGACTCGTAGTATGTACCTGATACTCGTATATAATATATATTATAATTGCCACGCCGGGTGAAAGGGGTACGAACCGGACGCCATGTTAACGCACGGCTACCAACCACGACAAGCTCGAAACCAGTTTCATCCGTCGTCGACGACTCGTGCATTTACCTACCTATGTATGTGCACTCGCTACTGCAAGTATAATAATAATATGTAGGCACCTACGGTAGGATGCCGTTCGGGTATTTCGTAACTGCAGTAATGTAATATACCCGACGGCCGATTTAGATAGATTTAGGCGATCGACGTTGTTTTAACGCGATAGAGTCCTGAAAGAGAGGCGGTGATGGTTCCTTTTCTGGGTTTTTTTTTTCGTTGGAATAATCAATGCTTGACAAGTACTATAATATTATTGTTTCAGCTCATCGATAAACGTTACGAAATTCGGGAAATAAAAACTAAAATTGTCGTTTGTGAAATAGATGCAATAGCGTGTCGTGTCCGAAGTTCGAACAAGCGAGCAAAACGAATCCTGTCGCTGCTATTGTCACAGCGCCTACTACCTGGCAAGACAATAATGATATCTAGGGATCGTGTCCGAAATACAAACAAACAAACAAAACGGAACCTTTGGTTATTGCCACGCCGTCAATTACTTGTGAAATACAACGGTAGACCCGGAAATAAGGATATATTCTAATGAAGTGAAATCGAAAATGAATCTCGTCTAAATCGATATTACGAATCCAGTCGTGATGGCTACCATCAGTAGTATCGGATTGTTACGAACACCATTTGGACGTCGAAAGTTTGACGATAGAAACGAATGACTTTTCAAAAGAAATAATCGAATAATTCCGATTCACCGATATGAAAAACCGGCAACCGATTGGGTATCATCGGAGTCCAATGCCCGGTGCAACACTCGAAGCTATTATATATAGTTTAAAATGGATACGGAAAAAAAATAAACGATGAATAGATCTTTATTTCGTATTTGCACAATAAAATAATATTGTATATTGATGCAACACATTTCATGCGTTTAGATAGCGGAGACGAACGGCGGCGGAGGAGAACGCTGCATAGGATTTTCGGAGGAAAATGGCCACGCTAGTGTTACAAGTGTATAGTACACGCCTATATAGTTATTATTGTATAGACGCCGCAGGTATGTGTTTGTACGATTAAAACGCGCCAGGAATGCGTGAGACAATATATTATAATATATGTGTGTGTGTTCATCACCTCCTACTCGTATTATATGTCCATACGCCTAATTCCTGTCTAATGACGGGCCCGTCAATAATAGGTACCTATTATATAATTTATACACCTACCTAAACGGTCATATTGTGCCGAGCGTCGTGATATAGAGAGACGGCGACGACGATTTTATAACACACACACACATGCACGATGGGCGTATGTATAAATCGTATACGATATCGCGGCGCGGCGAAGACGTAATTTTTATTGCGCTAGTGTATATAAAAACCATCATGACATTATAATATACCATTTTAAAATCATCGACACCGGCTCGCGGACACCACAGATTAGAGGGCCCGCAGGTCCCCCACCCCTCGTGTGTGTGTGTGTGAATCGTTTAATTGGACGGCATTGTGTTTGCGCAGAGTTCAGGATACGCGCGACTCGTCGTAAACGCATCTCGCACTCGTCGCGTGTGCACGGATATAAAAACGTATATTAAAATATCGTTATATTGTTTGGCGTTTTCGTCGTGTAGGTATACTTTATATTATAATAGTTACGTGACAGCGTTATATTGTGTTCAACAATCCGTGACCTCAAGTCGAAAAAGAATACCTCGACGACGACGACGGCGCGCGTGTAACGTGGCGTATACGAGTACGTCATGACGTGTATTGATACATTTATATGTATACTGTGTGTACGCACGTTGGTGTGTGTGTGTGTGTGGTATTCGGCCAAAGGCGATCCGACCGTGACGCGGTTGTCATCGTTTGGGGTAAAAACGATTTAAGGTTCTCAACTAGTATAGGTACTAGTATTCATCTACTCGTATCGTCGTCACGGAACAGCACAAAACGAAATCGATTTTAATTAGGCCCCTCGGGCCATAGGCACTTATAATAATACCTAATAATAATGATACATCAGTATAATATTAGGCGTAGTACGCATAGCACGCGTATATCGACGAACGTTTGTACTGTACGCATAATATTATTAAATTTGTTTATTTCCAACGCGTCTGAACAGATCAAGAAGTATTTAGCCGAGAACTCGCCACAATTCGTGTTGTTAACGTGTATGACGTCTCGTCGTATCGTATGCAAAAAAAAAAAACGGTTGCGATCGAGTGAAGTCCAGAATAAAAATCATCAAAGAAACTCGAAGGTCACAGCAATAATTTCGTTTGGTTTTCGGAAAATTGAATGTAAAATAAAATTGTCGAGTTATTTAAATATACGGTTAATGTTTATTATTTTTTAAAAATAACTCAAATATATTTTTTAGGTTGGTAAAACGTTGTGTGAAGCGAGCAACTTTTACCAGTGTATAAGATGAGTAATTACGGCGAGCTAGATGCCTATACCTACTCTTGTTTAATGGGAAATACGCCTCTGGATAAGTATCAATACCTGAAGTATTTGTATGGAAATAATAATTACTAAATTGTGATTGATATGAAAAAATAAATAAATATACCGTTTCCAAAATGCCAATGAAACACGCGTGACTGTTCGGGCTATTGTCGGGGGTACCTATAACATTCCAAATTAAGTATACTAATTTTCGAGTACTTATTTTGAATTTCAAGCGAAACGAAAAATCAGGAATGTAGGTATTTACATAACGATTATATCGGGTTCGAATTAATGTTTAATGAACTTTTTTTTTTCCATAATAAAATATAATATCGGTGTGTAAATTATTCGGAAACAAACAATATCCCGCGATGACTTTTTCGACGACGACGAAGTAGTCCCTGTAGTCATACGATATCATATAAATTATTATTACACGGGTTGATTATTGACTTTCTCTGCAATTTTCCGACGTACAGGAAAAACTCGATAAAAACTTGTCAAAAGTCGTAGAGTGTAAACTTATATCTGGTGTTTATGTATGACATATTTTGTAATAGTGATGTCTTATAGAGGCGACTTGATGGTTATAAAACCAAAGTATTGAGGCCTGAAATACTTTGAGTTCCCATTATAACTCGCGAGCGTGAGTTGATAATTGACTTTGAAATATTCACCGCTCGACACATCCACATTAAATAATATAATATTATTATAAAACAATATAATGTGAATGCAATAAAATATAACAAACCATATTTTATTACGGTCTATTGAGTGGAGGCGAGTTAAACAGGTGGCAAAATTATCATCTGAAATTTTATCTACTTCAAAATTGCAAATATAACGAACAATATCAAAAATTTTATTTCAACACGCTGAAAAAACGTCCGCACTTACTGTAGTTATATTGTTATTATATGGCAAAGTTTATTCTATCATTATAAAATTACAGATTTATCATTTTTACAACGTTATAAAGGTAACATTATTATTACATATGTACATTAGGTATATCAAAAAGTTCAGTTTTTTATACCAAAATGAACATTGTACTTTTTAATAATTGCTATACTGTTGAAGTATAACTACACATTATTATATAATTATTTTCAAAATATAATTAATATAAATTACAAAACTTTAATTATTACATTATTATTTGACTTAATTTTTTTATTAAATGAACTTTAAAAGTTACATTTTTTTTTTCTTCATATTATATGATAACGCATCCTGCAGTTTTAAATAACATGTTATGTTATGCGACTAAGTCACAAAGATGACGATTTCAAACCCGGAGTCTCCGTAGTCTGCAGTATATGATTTTGAGGCGAGAAAAAAAAACACGAAAGAACAATTTTCCAAAAGCTCGTGACACGCTCGTGGTGCGTCGACGCGGCGGCGGTCGAGAGCTCTCTGCCCAGTAAACGCGAAACGAAATAAGAATACTTGTACGATTAAATGAATTCAATAACATTTCATTATTGCATTGTGGCCAATGCAGTTTTGATAACTCGGCAAATCTACTATATTATTATAATGTTTATAATAATTATTGTGTAGCGTTGTACGTACATTGACGCGCAAGTATTTTATGGCGCAAACCGGTGCTCGGCGTACCTACACCTACGTTTGTAAATTGTGAATATTAAAACGCGTATGCCGGAGACGCCGCAAAATATATTCCTCCCGTCTCACCAAGAACATTGCGTAATAAATAATTAACCGTATAATAAAAACATTTCCATGGGGTTTTAAGAGGATCGATAAAACGAGAACGTTACGTTATTAGTTTAAGTATAGTACGCGATACGTCAGTTATTGCAGTCTGATGTAGCGCGATTCGGTTAATAAAATAAGGGAGGAAAAAGGAGGAATAATCAATTGTGTAGTTACATATTGTATTCACTGCGGGGCTGTAAGGGTAACTTTTGTTATTTCGAGGGTGGTTTTGGTCACGGGGAAAAGCGTGCGAATTTTAACAATGATAAAAGAGAAGATATTATTATATTTACAAACACACACACACACGCGCGCGGAGCTTACACGACTCGTACAGATTGTCTAACCCCATGAGGATATAACTACGTACGCGTTCGCAGTAATGCGCGCCGAACAAATTCTTTAACTCGAAAACGACGTTAAATTATGCAAACAGTTTACTGGATTGTGTAATCCGCCGTGCAATCGTAATAATTTAAATTCTGCGGTAGGTGTACTTACATTGTACTTCTAAATCTGCATTCGCCGAGCCGAACGAGTGAATAAGTGATGTATATTATTCGAAACGATACGAATGTCAAATCGATTCCGACGGTTTTCGTATTTTACTCGTCGCGGCAGCCGTGCACGTTTATATATACGTACATACATATAGGTAGCCATCATCGGGGGATTCGGTGCACGAGAGAGTTACAATATGAAACGCGGCCCCTCCCGAAGAACCGCTTTGAAAATCTTGGAAATCGTCCTGGTGCTAATCTCGTTTATCGCGTATACAATTGCGTACAATTCGATTTTCCTTCCGGGCATGATTTTTATTGGCCGATCTCAACTTTTATCGGATTTAGACCGCATTTACTTATACATCACAATAAAAACACGGACTTGGAAACCGGCTACAGTACGTAGGTATACCTCCTAAGAGTATAATATCCAATATTGTTATAATATTATTATCATTATGTACAGTGTATAGTGACTATACAGCAAATTATATTTAAATTGAGAATTGTCAATGATACGACCTAAAGAGGAATCAAGTTGATAGAAGACTATATAGTTCGTTAATTACCACCAACAAGGAACAAAAACCATTCGTGTTACAAACAATTGTGAGTGATTAAAGAAAAAAAATTTCCCGACTCCAAGAAAGAAACGTTCAAAAACAAGTTGTAAGTAAACACATAAGGAATTGATTTAAATCATTATTATATAAAGTTTAATTTTAAATAATTTTGTACTTTAGTAATTTTATTGTATTTTTAACCGTTCGACTATAGTATACCCAATAATATTTAAAAAAAAACCCATTTGATCGGATTTGTTGAGCTTTTACTTATATTTTACATAAAATCGTCACTATATCTGTTAGAAATTATGTAAAGATAACAATAGTGACATTTTTGAAATCGTCATAAAATTTCCTATCCGAAACTTTGAGTTTAATGTTTTTTGGTTGAAAAAAAGAAAAGTTATAGTACAATATTTAGGTTTTTCCTTAAAAAATAATAAAACTATACTCAACTTCAAGTGCCCGGAGGCACGTCTAAAAATTCAATGATTGATTTCAAATTTTGGAATTCGTATTTCTTTTAGGTAAAATTTTAGGTAACAAAAAATGGATGGGTGCCGCAAAAAAAAAATTTGAACATTTATTTTTAAGGGCCACTTTAGCTAGTGTATACATAAACCTATGCGAGTGTAACACGTAATACTATTACACAGACTACTAATTATCGATTTTCGCGATATAAATTTTTTATTTGTGGCACGAGAAAACAAATGTATACGTCGATTAAACGATATCCGAAAATGTCGAACTACATGTTGGTCTGCCACACTAATAATAATTATCGAGCCCGAAAATTTGATAAACATACATTTCGAGTCCCGGGGAAAACAGTTACGACGACAATCGAGTGGTAGGGGAAAAATAACTATACTAAACGAGTCTCCCCTATATGCGGTTATGACCATAGAAACGAACACTTTAAATTAAAAAAAATACCCACGCGTAATAATTATTATATTACGGTTGATATATTATGAAAGCCGAGATCAACTACTGTCCAAGCCATTATACAACTCGACTAGGATAAAAATGATTGTAACACTCGCGAGGAATCAACCAGAATAATATTTGAAAATCGTGTTTTTTTTTTGTTTTGGAGGGTGGGGAAGGACTCAATTACTCAATGTCTCCGACGACGTGACGCGTTTATTCGCATGCCTACAATACTTCGAATGACTATACGTACGAATAAACACTGACGAATCGTGTTGTAACGCACTATAATAATGTTTAGCTCACATCATAATAATAATAATATTATCTACTCGGTCGATCGAAATATATCTCGTCGTCGTAATTAAGTTCGTCATGGGATATCATTTCCTGCGCACTGTACACTAGACATAATAATATGATATATTATTGTCATTATAGAACGCGCTCGCGCGCGCGCAGTCGAGTTGTGATGGGCGATAAGAGGGGAGGGTGAAAGGCATCGCCGGTCGTTTTTTTAAAAAAACGACGTTCAGCTATGTTTATCCTAAACTATACTATCGTCGTCGTAGTGTGTGCTCTATTACGATTCGTGTTTATTTCCATTATCGTGGCGGCACTCGGCGGCTACGATATAGACTTCAACAACACGCACAAGGTAACTGGTTGGACGACCCGTCAATCCGCGTGCGTACGTTGGCCTTCTTCGGCCGATTTAATCGTTTCGCAGTCGTTGTACATGTTTTAATTAATTACCCGACGATTTATAAGACGCGCGTAATTGCGCGTGAAATCAGCAACCTCGTGATAACAAAATATGTACGTACACGCATTTACGCCGCCGCCGCCGCCGCCGTTCGCGGGGGCCCGCATACATAAATTATACGAGAAACGATTTTTACGAGTCGCCACGACGACGAAACGAACGCGTGCACAATACGCGCGCGCTAATATTTCAACGCGCGTTTTTTTTTTTACTATCCAGCGAACATGATACATAGTCGTAGTCAATGTAAGAATATACGAGTACATCAGAGAGACTTGAACAAAATTAGTTTCCATCTTTTCGAGCGCCGCCGTCGTCGTATACCGCGGGTATTTCATTTGCGGCGTTAAATGTGTGTTTTTCTCTTGGCCAAGCGCGGTGCCTCTTCGTACCGTCGACGACGACGACGATTGTCTGTAGAAACTATGCGCATGCAAGGCACGTATATAGTTTTGCAATAACGTTCGTCTGGCAATAATTATACGGCACGGCGCGCTATCGCGGTGCGTTGGTAGATTGCTGAATATGGTGAAAAGAACAATTAGACGCGGGGTTCCGGTCTTACAAATTACTTCGAGTATGATATTATTATATTATATACATAACGCAATCGAACGGTGGGAACATACGAGTCGGTAAAATTACCGCACACGACATCATACATACGTATATGTATATTATAATATGTTTTACTCGAGATGATGAAAGTTTTCGTTGTGCTCGTTTCTGTGAATAATATTGTCCGGACAATACCGTTAAATATACATAATATTCTAGTTTAACTGTCCCGCAATGTGGGAAACGATTAGTAAATCGATCGGATATTATATTATTGCAATATATAAATAAATAAATATAATTTTTAACTCTCGCTTGAAAATTATTTATTTACCCATAGATATTTTACTATAATGATCTATATTACGGCGCGATGTCTACACGTCGCGGAGTTGATATGATTTTGAAACGATTACGTTCGTTAACCAGAGAACGGATAGCAATCGATTTAGATTGCGCAGTTATTATAATATGGTTAATACCTAATTTAATAGGTGCCGGACTTGTTTCACTGTGTGGCGTTCGATAAACTGCGATATTATTAGTTGGCGAGTTTAAATGCAAATGAACACGCGCATATAATATGGATAGGTACACATAATAAATTATGTTCGTGAAAAAAAATTAAAAATAATTAGACTATTTTAAACGTGAATTTACAATATATATATTAATCTCGACTGTTGGTAGTTTAATAGATGATGTCGATTACGCGCGTATTAAAAAAAATATATATGGTTTAATTTCAATCGAAAATAAAATATATTATAGTTTAAATTATTCTCGTGTTGAATAATTTTAATATTAAGGTATAATTAAAATAACGTCGTATTTATTTTTACCAGTTTGATAAATAATTCATTTGTTTTTTTTTTTTACTATTCAATTTTTCGCATAATTATTGCTGCGTAGGTATTTATAGATACGAGAAAATGTTTTTTAAGTATTTAATTTATGAAGTTTATATTTCAAGTGTTTTAAAATACTTATACTATATAATATATTTTTATTTTTTTTCGATTTTAATTTATCGTTTTGGTAGCTTACAGATCAAGTTGAAAAACCTACTCGAAATTACATATTATTTAATCGAACGCAACACAACGGCAATTAAAATATAATATGTAGTTTTTTTTCGTTCGTAAAGGCAATACTCGGTGCGGGCGCGTTATTGGCGATAAAGTTTTAAATACAAGACGAAATGTGTTTGTTTTTTTCTTTCGTTCATATTTCGTAAAATGTTCGAAACGCCGCCGCCGCGCGCCGGTGACGTTAGAACGCGGAACAAATTACTTTTGCTCGTGAATATTATATATTTATATGCGTTTTTTTCTCCTTTTTTTTTTCTTTTTTTACGGCGTCGCCGAGTAAATATAAAAATATATACTATATTTATCTACAGAGCGCACATATATATACAGTCGGAATAGATGTTTGGTCAAATGTGATGGAATTAAATCTCGAATGGTGGCCATTTAACCGGATTTCTTTCCTCGCATACGAGTATATGGTATCGAATGAACCCATAAAGCTGTCACCGTTTCACACCGGCGGCGGCGGCGGCGGGAACCGACCTCTAAAGTGCATGCCGAATTATTTAAAAGTCTATCCTGTTGAAAAAAAAAAAACGAAATAAAACGAATCCCAGTGTAATTTTCGGGCGTATTGTTTGCGCTGCACGCGGGGCGATGCGCGGTGGCGGCGGCGGCGGCGGCGGCGGTACCCTGGGGACCAGCTCAAATGTTAGGGATCGGCCGGGAACCGAACGAAATAGAACGAAATAAAAAAAAAAAAAAAAAAACGAAAAAAAAACGAAACGGACCGCGGCGCGGCGGACGAGGAAGCGAACACATAAAACGCTCGGCAATCGTCGAGAGTGATAAAAAAATAAACCGGACTGTTCATTTTGCGGGCGCGCGCGCTCGCACGCACACACGCACGCGCCTCGCTCGCGTTTCCCTCGGCGTTTGCGCGTCGCAAATAAAATTAGACTTATTGAATTTAAAAGTCCCAGAGACACAGTAAGTCAATTGTTTTAGATTTGTTACCACCGCCGCCGCCGCTGCAGACGTACGCCGTAGTTGTTCGGGGGCCAATCCCGCAGCCACTCGTATATATATGATGCGTTGTGCTACTGTTTTAGATCAGATGTTTTTGTAAACGCCAAAATGAATCGCGTTTCGTTATGACCCCCCCCCCCTCGCCGCAACGTTCGCCGAGATCATACTCAAATATATATTTATATATAAAACGTTATTTTTTACGCGCATATTTTATTCGTATGTACTCGTGTATATGTGTACTTATTATACAGGGTGAGACTCGACGAAATATGTCATTGTGTAAACAACCAGCGGTGCCATACTTAATATTGATTTTTCAACTATAAAAACTCGAAATTTAAATTGTATTTTATACTGGGTTTTTTCGTTGTTGATCCAGTCATATTTTATAAATTTGTTTTTGAAACAAAATGTAGCTGTCGCGCGTAACGTTTGTCAGCTCCGTTCGTTTTCTATAATTTATCCAAGTTTAATTTTAAAATCTCGGGTTAATTTTGTAAGCTAGCTAGGGTCCGTTTTGATTATGTGTTCATCATAATATTTGATAACATAACATTGATAAACACCGATTGGCTGCAAGACAAATATTTAAATTTTTACATCATCACATTTCGTGGATTGTTTGAAAATCAACGGCGCATCCGAACACCAATATATTTCTAAAATTTGTGTTTACAAAGTCGCCGTGACGATTTTTTCTATCTGAAATTAGAATGAAATTTCATCATTTTTGTTTCGAGTTAAAATCCATTGAAAAGTATACTCATCATCATAATGCAGTGGTTAAATTATTGAAAAACGAGAAAATGATAATACGTATAATTTTAGAGCTCAAGTTGATGCGTTCGTAGTCGGATCTCCGCGATACACACTGTATATTATATTTTATAAACGTATACTGTTTCCAGTTACTGCACGGCGAACAAAGCGCAGATTGCCTTCGTGGCACGCTTCCGTAGTCTTTTTATTTCATTTCGCGTCGTTTTATACGTTATTCCGAAATGTATTCCATCGTATAATATTGTTAATATTTCGCTCGTGAACTAAACTCATCGCGTAAAGTTACAGTTTTAAACGGTTCTAGTTATTTTGAAGTTTTTAAACGTCACAAAAATTATTGTATTCGACAACTTCGACAATCGTGAACATCAGTTTGTCATTGCTTCGAAATGTGAAAATTCCCCCGGCCAGCGGTCTGTACGATTTCTGTATTTTCATACAAGTTGCGTCGGATTTTTATTTTTCAAGTAAGAAGTTTATAAAACGAGAATAACTGAATCATTTAAAAATCTCTCGATAATAATTTATTGTTCACGAACGCGATGAATTTCATAAATGACTGTCGTATCAATTAAATTTAATCGCGTGAAAAATGTTATTGGTTTTCGTTTCAAAACATAATTTGAAATGCGTTTCGAATTGTTTTGCGCCGTCGTCCAAGTGGCAAATAGTTTGGCGGTTTTGTGAACATCAGTCGTCGTCATCAAACTGTTTGGTAGACATACACATCCATCAACGTTATTTCTTACTAAGTAGTTTAAATAAAAATGCATGTTTCTATATTAAAAAGTTCCATCCGATTGTTATTTTGTCGGACGATTAAAGATTTGAAATAACACATCGTCACGTCGTCGCGTGTTTTTAATGAGTCGAGTATTTCTGCTGTATGAAATCGTGTTTTTCGTTTTTATCGATTTCGAGTTCGCGTCGTGGATTTAATACTACGGTAAACGCATTATTACAATGTAGGTAATATGGAGTTGATAAGAGGTACCAGCTATAACACGTACCAGTATATACGTATGAACACGGTCTGTAAATCATTTTTTTTTTATTTTTAATGTTACAGAACGGTTACAAATATACGAGTTAAAATCCGTATATTGTAATCAAATTTCCATAAATTATGTAATGGTATATGTATTATATGTATATGTGTGTGCGCGTGCGCGCGTATCTATATTATAATATATAGACGGACATAATTAGCTTCGGGTCGTAATATGCGGCCAATCACGGAATAATAATAATACTTCCATCGGTTTTTTTTTTCTTTCTTTCATAATGAAAATGAAAAAAAAAAAAAA
This sequence comes from Drepanosiphum platanoidis, assembly GCA_948098885.1. Classification (NCBI taxonomy): domain Eukaryota; kingdom Metazoa; phylum Arthropoda; class Insecta; order Hemiptera; family Aphididae; genus Drepanosiphum; species Drepanosiphum platanoidis. Next base: position 6,605,598 of record OX402532.1, read on the forward strand.
TGAAAAAAATATATATAAAAAACCAGCCAACAGGGACGATCGTCCGAGCGGCCGCGACCGGGGGTCACGTATCGCGTGTATAATGTGTGCACGAAATTATACGTATTCGAGTAGCACGCGGCGTGCGTTTGAGCGCGCTTACCCCTCTCGAAATAGAACGTTTCTTTTTTTTCATTTTTGTTTTTGTTTTTGTTTTTTTTTTTTTTTCCATTCGATACATAATAATATTATCGTCGGCTGTCGGCGTGCCACTATATTATATTATACATCGTCCGGTATGTTATGATGTATTTCGTGTGCCTCGGAGGAATAGGAATCGGTTATGATATTTTGTCCACCGCGTACGCATCGATACCGGGTATGATATTACTACGTAATAATTACGAGGCGTCTGGTTTCAAAACCAGCTATAAAAGAACGTTTTTTCAAAACGGATTTTTTCGTATTTTCTAAACGGTCACACTGTATATTACAAGTCCTGTAAAAATATGGCTATAACTGTTCTATATTGACGATGGAAAATTGTAGTTAGTTCACAAAATCACCCGTATCGCAAAGTCAATTTCAAAACCAGCCATGGCTACATAATAAAAACTGTAAAAAATGTCATGGTAGCAAAAACAGCCATGTAATGAAATTTGCAACAAATTACCAGCTATATCAAAACTATAAATGTCTATTGTTCGTGTTATGATATTTTTATAAGATAAATATTCATACTCGGCATGTATATACTCAAAACCTTTCATTTAATATTTATTTCAAAATCATAAGAGTAAATTATTAAACATGTATTTCAGTTTTTTGTTGTTCCTGAAAAATTTCAAAAATTGGTTTTGAAACTAGACGCCTTGTATCTATCTCGCCCGTGTTATTCGATATTGTATTTTTTCGAAAACATTTTAACGTTTTTACACCGCTTCGCGCTAAAATTCAATCGTAAACTATACTCCGAGACATTTGCGTTCGACTACAGGATTTTTATTTACCTTTAGATTCTAGCGTAAACGTATTGTATTCTCTTGCGACGGTGCACGGGCTGCGACTTTATGTTTAAGTCGAGTTCTTCGGCACATTCTTACGACTTTGATGTGCAAAAACTGAGGTTTGAAAACCACGCGTCCTGAATCTTCTCTTCTTCTGCTTGTACAAGTGTTTTGTTTCTTGATGACAAAATTGTTCGAAAACATTTCTAAAATGCTATTTCGCATTGCATTTTCAAAGCCAATTTAATTATATTGAAAAAAGTTTAGTGAAATCATAATATTATTAATGGGAGTTATGCCAATTAAAATACTCGACCAATCTCGTAAGTCCAATCACGTACTATTTTCTACATTAGCTATTTAGAGTATTATTATATTCGATGGGCAAATAATATCAACACATAATAATCATATTATTAAATGTTCGTATCCACATAATATTCTGGTCGTTAAAACACTAATATCGTTATGGTAATAAACTATAGATTTAATTTTGTCATTATATTTTTTTTATGAAAAACTGACACTGTAAATCGTGACCTCATCCGTTGTCAAGGTAAAGTCAAATTGTAATTGTACAGACAAATTACCCGTTCGAAGTTGACCTTTGAGCGATTCAAGCCTCGTGTTTGTAGGTCATTAATAAAACTATTTTTCTATTATTGTAACGTAATTATTGGCTACATAACTCGCGTTGTTATTACCGACACTCGTGAATATAAATTGGTAGTTGCAAAATTCTATTCTTATTAGAATATTATTGTAATAATGTGTTGATTGTAACGATAGGTATAAAAACAATAATATGCTGCTCGAAAGTTACGAACAAAAGTAATTTAACGAAAACTAAATAATATGTATATACGAGAATACAATATATAATATATGCCTAGTGGTGGTAATGTAGTTCTACTATTAAACATAATTACCAGAATTTCAGAGTAATGGCTGGAAGGGAAAACATGACGGAACAAAATTATTGTTATGAAAGAGTATTGTAAAAATCATATTGTAGTTTTTTTTAAAAAAAAAAACAGAATTACGAGAAAGAAAAAAAACCGCTCGATCAAATACATTTGATTAAGAAACGTCTTGTAATATTGTACATGAAATAAATATTTAATACCGCGGATTTTAATCAGAAAGATGTATCATTTTTTATTTATTACAATACTAAACAACGACAACGAGATTGTCCGTCGGGTTCACGGCGCAATAGATATTATAAATTTGTAATTATAGTATCGTTATTGGAACACCATAATATAACGTCGAACGCCGTCGTCGTCGTAGAGTATATTTTAATAGAACGTCTACGCGAGCGGATTCTATTTTATTAAAATACACATTCCAAGCACAATGTTGGAAAAAATACTCCCAAATAAACATAATAATATCTAGGAAAATAATGTTCCGTTTGAAACCGCAAACCGCATATAACTCCGACTATCATGAGGCATTGTTTTTGATGGCTATCATTACGTTATTGCCTTACACAACGTTAGTATTTTTTTTCAACTGACTATTATTTCTGTCAAATACATTCATACACACGTATTATATTAGGTATATACATACAGAATATTCAATATATAAAAATACCGACTACAGAGTTAATATAAAATTCTGAATTTTGTTTTTTTCATATCGACATAATGGATCATTATATTATTTTATACGCACCGTACATAATTGAGGTTATATTTTTAAATATTATTTTACAATTGTTTTAAGCGCGGGTGAGTAGTGGGCGAAGTGCAGCTCGCAGTATAATACGTATATTGTACTCGTATTTCCGCAATTTTGCGTACAAGTTTGAAAGCGTTACAGATTTGTCTCGTCGCGGGCGCATTTTTTCGTCTATAGTTTTCATTTTCACGAGCACTACAGTCCTTATAATAATATGCTCGTGTCCCACTGCAATAGCGATTAAACCGTCATCAAAGTCGGTACATATTATCTATATTATTTTTTTTTAATAATACGTAATAATACCTACGTCGTAATACGCGTTATGTGAGCACTGCATCACAGTGTCACTTGGTAATTATTAGGTCGTCGAAAAATGTCTTTGCAGATACAGGTACACGCCCGTCCCGTCGTCGGAACGGGGGGAAAAGAAGAAGAAGAAGAAAAAGAAGAGAGGAAAAAAAAAAGAAAAAAAAAGGAAAACAATTACGTGCCGTGCACGGCTAGTGTATAATCAATGACTTAACGTCGATTACGGCCGCCACTCGGGTCCATGGGAACGTTCGTACCGTTTATTAACGTTTATCGTCGTGGATTTCGGGCGTTTAACGACTTAACGACGAGGTATAGAGGTGCGTTATATATATATATATACCTATTGGTCCAAAACGACGCACAATATTATCATTTCCCCTGCATCGCTGTCTCTGCTGCAACGCGGCCCCCATTTACTGCACGACAATCACACGATATAATATATGTAATAACAATATTCCGCGTTCCTTAAGCGTATAGCGTGCGACGTGCGCCGGTAGATTGGTGGGTTAGGAGGCACACGTGTATTATAATAAATAGTTTGGTGTTGCTCTTGCCAGACGACGACGACGACGACGACGAAGACTACGGTCGGTTGTTGTTGTTGTTATTATTATTATATACGAGGTATTATATTATATGAAAATGACGGTTACCGCGCTATTACGAGGTAGGTACCGCGCCGCGTGTATATAATATATTTAGTTATTAAAACGGTTTGTGCGTGTAATAACAACATTGTCTTTGGGACATTATACGCGGCCACCGCCGCCGCCGCCGCCACAACCGCCGTCATCGTCCTCCCCTCCCCGTGATGTCGTTCGCGGTCCGTTTATGAAATTAAATATTACACATACGACGCGCATTATGGATTTACGTACACGTATATATTTATTATTATATTATACGTACGCGGCGAAAGACCATTTGCGTGAATGGTTAGCTCGATATTTTAACAAAAACAGAGATTGGATTTCGGCGAATTTCCCGAACTTTTTTCTCATTTTCTCTGCTGAGACGCTATACGCACAACATATTAATATTTTGAATATTAACAAGTCATTTTATAGTTTCGCATTTTTCACTTGAAATACGTTTCTCACGCGCGCCATTAGGACGTTTGGAAAACGTTTTTCGTCGCTTTTACTCGTAATACCACACGTCGCGCGTCGTTTACGTTTCTACAAACACACGCACTGATTTTCTCATCTATTTTCGTTCGTTTCAAACTTTTTGCGTTGTCTTACCGTTTGAAATAACGTTTTTTCGGTATTTGATCGGGACGTCAGTCGAAAAATTATGCTCACCTTTTGGTATAATCTCGTTTCAAAATTGTTTATTTGTTTTTCTAACAAATCGCTGAAAAAAAATTACTACAAAATTACTATTTGATTTTTTTACTCATTTATATGATTTATTTGTTTTTCAGAACATTTTTTAATTCTCTGATGGTATTTTCGACTGGTTTTTTTAGATAGTTAATATCCTATTTCTATGAGCGACGTAGACACAGTAATGTAGTTTACAGGAACGGCTCTGGGGTAGGTCATCTGGGACATTCGTCCTAGACCCAGCAGCTCATGAATTGCACCGTGAGAAGTTTTATGGAATTAAATCGTAAAAGTTATTCCAGTTCGCGCTAAACTTGATCTATTTTTCGCACGCGTTAATAATCACAAAAGTTACCAAGTACCGACACGCTAATTATTCATAAAAATGTTAATATTTTACGAGATTTAATTAACGTCAGTAAACACGTTTCATCGGCGAGAAGAAATAATTTTCAGAGACAATTCACCAACAAATAATGGGAATTTTACTCTTATCATGCGTGTAGGACAGAGATTGCCTCCTACTCCACCAAATAAAATGTTCGAATTGCGCACATTAGAAAAAGTTATACTGAGAAAATATTAAATGTCTGATTGTAATATATTTGAAAAAACAAAAAACCCTAATCGGTACCGACGCTCTATATTTACGGGATACTTAATCAAAACTTTGCACCTATTTTTGTGACCCTATACCGACCAACCCTTAAAACTGTCACGAGACACGTGTCACATAGAACCCGGTTCACGTCGCCGCTGGGTCGCCGCGAGGTGGGTGGTAGCACGTGACGATCTAAATTCTAAAAATTACGACGACATAAAGTTCACCTGTATCTACAGAAAACGGTATAATGATTCCAGTGTTTTTCTTAGAGCAAATCATTGTTAAACTTGAAAAATGATCGTTTTAGATAAACGATACATATTATCCGTATTCAAATTTATTCAGTGTTGATCTGACAATTCGAAATAATATGTATGTGTGTTTTTTTTTCACTTTTTAAAAACGCAATAATTGTTTACAAAACAACACTGTTTAAAAAAAACCGCATAGGTAATATCGCTGGTTTATACGAGTAGTTTACGATAAAATCGTTTGTTCAGGACCTCCCCGCAAAACTCTTTTGAAATCGAAACTAAAACGTACTTGAAATGTTTATATGTATTTTAATCGCACTGTATACACGATTTTTAATAAAACTCGACCGAAAACATTACTGCACGCGTGTCTTGAGAATAAAATAGATAACAATAGTAGACACGGATAAATTAGAGTGTACATTATGATGAATGTTTAACAACGTGGTTTATTATTATTTGAAAACACGAAGAAAAAAAAAAAAAAAAAACTAAAAAATGGCAATCACTTTTCGTGTGACCCAGATAATTATTAAAATAATGAACTTTATTTCGAATTTATTGTTCTAGTGTGACTCGGAATGAGTTTAGGTTTTCGTTTTTATTCACTCGCTTCAACTACGCTGCACTGTTAAGCGTATAGGTGTTGAACAAATCGAACTAATATTATGACAGAAAAATATTGAGCTCATCTAAAACAATTAATTTGAGTATTGGCGTTTATAAATCTACAATATTCAATAAAGAAAATGATTTTAAAAGTCTCAGTTTTTATACCTATAGTTATGCCTTGATTGATTGACCTGATTAATGTAAAATATCAATGTCCTAGCTGTCTGACTCGTTGAAGTCCAACCCAATCCACAAGAAAATAAGAGAAAAGTTGAAAGTATGAACATTATGACGTATAGCCGTATAGGGTTATTCTTAGAAAGGATTATAATATTCATTTTAAAAAAAGCGATGGAACGATGGTTTATTTTTAAATATTTTTGCGTTATTTCAGGTGATATGGTTTGGAATTACTTGAATATAATAAAATATTCATATTAAACGAAAAAATACGTGCAAGAGAAGATGTTTTATGCTCGACATATGTTTAGTATACCATGATAAATTACTTACGTTTAAAATAATTAACCCCGAGATGATTTTATTTTGTTAATTAAGTCATTAGTCATCCAAAGTAATGCGTGTTTATTATAACAATATCTCGTAAACAATATTCGTCTGTTTCGTAATACTGTGACGAATGTGAAATAACATCCTCGAATCGGTCCTTTGCCAATGTAGGTATATTCTTAAAATCGCTGTGTATGTTTTGAAATTAGAAATTTAGAAACACAAAACATACCGATCAAACGCGCGGCGGCGCGGCGAGGCGCAGGAAATTGAACCATTTGATTTACGTTTTGTTTTTCATTGGCGTTTTCAATGAGTTAAAAACGAAATTAAAAATGTAATTTTTAATTCATTTACGTCCATACACTGCGATCCGGTGTTCCTACGATAAATATCAAACCTTATGAAATGTATATATACGTATATTATACACACGCCGTACATTTTCAAGCGCTCTCTAATCGTACCGTTTCCGAGCTATTGATTTGTAATCGGAACGCAGTAATAATACAGTGGACGGGGATTATGTATTTTTCGTATTATTAGTTTAGACGTTCGGACGCAGACGCGAACACGTACACGGAGAGATGCTTTTACTATTGGATCCGAATTTAGATTTTAAACACGGGCTCGGCCACCAATCACATCAATGTTCATCAAACATTTACGTAGCCACTTTTGATAATAAAACGGTAATTTCTTTTGTTCCCGGATTACGTGCCCGGAATACATAGCGGATTGTGAATTTATCGCAGGCAATATCTTCATTGTCTTATGCTTTTAGCGTTATGAACCTCAGTGGTTAGGAAGTACAATGCCCATTTTACACCGATATCGCGAGGGCGAGCTCGTTCAATATTTTATGACGCCCAACGAGATTCTCTAGCCGAGTAAACTTGGATATAGGTAGGTATCTCGGTATCCGGTGCATAGGTATATATATACTTATATATATATATATATTATATAGCTACTTTATTATGCGATCACACGCTCGGTGTATATATTTGTAGTGTACGTATAAACTACAACCGTATATATACGAGATTGTCGCATCAAAGTTGTTCATTTGCAACGCATTCAATATTTACGTTTAAAGTTCAATATCTACGCGCCGCCGCCGCGCCGTGCTCTTGATTTATGTAACGGGTTTTATTCGACTATTCGGCCGAAATCTGATTTTAATGAAACTCGGGAGTTTATGATGTAGGGGCGCGGGAATTATATCGTGCTGCACATGTAATCAGCGTATTGTTATGATTGATCATTTCGATTCGAAAATGTTCGGCGAAAATAAAAACACGTACGCGCCACACAACAACATTATTGGCACGTCCAATAACAGCTGGTACCAGCAATCTAATCCAAAAGAAATGAATATATTATATATGTATATGTATACACGCGAATATGTGTGTTGGGCTGGCCTAAACAGAAAAAAAAATTCGGGATTAAAAAATAAGGGTCATGTTTTTTTTTACAATGAACAAAACGTCTATTTTTAGTAAAGTGTAAAATAATATTTAATTACCTTGTTTGAGCATTTTCGTTACGTTTGATCGAGATTTCATAAATTGTAAATATTTTATAGATACTACATTATTCTAACTAAACACGTTGTTTAATTTAATTATACATGATGATTATAGTATTTTTAATTTCCTTTCCATATTTTTTTTTTAATGTATGAAAATAGGACATGTTTATGAAAAAAAAGGAAGAGAGCTTTTTTCGGGACAATGGGACAGACTTTTATAATTCAGGACGTCTGGCTACCGCTATACATATTATATACATATATGTACAACTTTATTATATAATCGTCTTCGTTCTTTATGTAATAAAGTCCTTATTATTATAATTCTTATTTTAAAAAATTCTTATCAAATTTAAAATTTAGCTTTTATTTCAATCGAATAATTTATAACTTAGATATAAGATTAAAAATATTAAATTCATCTATTACAGCAGTAATAAGTATTAAAAAAAAAAAAAAAAAAAAATGACAAAAATCTTTCAAGTCCCATTGAAATAAAATGAAATTATACGAATTGCCATTTTAATATAACGTAGACGAAATAACGTACGACTGGAATATTATGAAGTATTTTTATTATTATTATTATTATTATTACGTCCGTGTCGTAACTTATAATATTCGATGTTGCATTATGTTTTTGCAAAGGAACATTTGTTGTGGAAAAAATAACCATTACGTCGTTCATAATGGTGTAGTATTCATGATGGATACATAACGAATTGAACATAAAGCGTGTTCCTTGTTTTGTCGGATTTTATGTATATGTTCCTATACTATAATTCGTGTACGGTAATTTGTTCAAACATACCCACTTGCATACACGCAAACGGTATTGTAATGACACACACACACACACACACACATTAAGTGTAATTGCATTAAAATATTTGCAAACATAACTTTTTATTTGATACAACTTGACGTGCGTATTCAACACACATAAGTAAAACTGTGTGCTGCACATACTGTACGTAATTTTATTTAAAAATATCATCGTTAAAAAATCAAGTAATTTAATATCATTTATATTATTTAATTCGATCCCACAAAATAATAGACATTATTATTCTATTGTATGTTTCGTTAGCCGACATCACAAAATAAATAATTTTTGGCTTGTATAGCTTTAGTATTGAGTGTTCAAATTTTCATCAATAATTATAAAATCGAGACGTATTTTTTTTGATCTTCGACAAAATATAATTAAATCGTTTTTATTCGGTTGAATATTAAACAACATTAGCATACACACACACTGCACACATAAATTGCATAAGTTGTAATAACGTTTAAAAAATAATTTGATGGTCAAAGTTAGACGGAATATCCTTTTATCTTATTTTTTTCCAGTATTTTAGTCCAGGTAATTCGAATTCGTTTATTCTGATTTAAATGCGATAGTAAAATCGTTTTTCGGACATAACTATTTGATTTGGTTTCAAACTTGAATAAATAAAATGATATGACTCGATACCTAGTGGTATCTAAAAACGGCAAGATGTTTTTGATTTTTTTCACGCTAAGCGATCGATAAAAACGTTCAAGCTCATGAGGTAAATAAATTCTAAAAAAGCTTGAGCACTCGGCGACGATTCGAAAACTATTCGTAATAACGAGATGGTTATTGTTTCACGTTGAGCTCAAATTTTCGTTTAGATTTTACCGGGAGCGATATTTTTTCCACAAAATCGCGATTATTTCCACGAACTTGGATTTATTGTTTTTGATTTTTAACACGTCCAATATCTTCGTATCACCACACCCGCGTTTAACGTGGCTGTAGAAAAATTAATCGTTTACAGATGAGCTATTATGCGATGCTTTTGTTGGACGATTATCAATGCGACGTCGTCGTCGTCGTAATCTCAACAACGAAATAACGGATAATAATAATTGGCAAACGGTATTCGCCTAATTGTTTCGAGTTTGAGAAAAGCAAAGGCATGCATAATGTGTCAGTACACTTTATCGTATCGACACATTAATTATATATATTTTTCGTAAACGCCACGCCTAACCGGATGACTGAAAAAAAAAAAAACGATTTTACCCACTAAACTGGACTGTATGACATTTAAACACTAAACCGAACCCGCAACGGTCTCGACTAGAGTTGTTGAACCAAAACCGAAAACCGCAACGCGTTATGTGTTTCGACGACTATAACTACTATCGTATGTGCGTGTGTCTAGTATTCTGGCCATCTTAATAATTATTATTTTTTTTAACCGATATCAAATACCGGCGGTTACGAGGTGGTAATAACTAAAATCGTTGTTTAAAAACGACTTGCGCGCATCATCGGGGGGGATGGGAACCGACGGGTTATTACTTACGTCACAGTATTTGCATTCCGTCGAACGATTTCGACGACTTAAACGATAGTATGATGTACATAATAATATAATAATATACTCGCGGAACCTCGTCACTTTACGCTATAATAATATGTGTATGTGTTCCGATATCATTCCGTTTTAAGCGATTTCAATAGACTTTCACTAATATTTTGTTTTAACATTTTTATTCGAGTCTGATTTCAGTCGTACGAAAAGTATTTATTTATTCAAATATCAGCGACGAATCCGGTTCACTCATCATAATAGCGTTAAACATTATGTAATTGTTAATTTGAATCCACCTCGAGGGTAAAACGTATATTTTATTTTACGTTCGTTTACTGTCGTTTGCAATAGCATCTGATGCTGTGATTAAATCGTGTTGGACGCGACCTTCGGACTTCGACGTTTTAATCGTTCGATTCGAATCTATATTGTTGAAACGATACAAAAAAAAAAAAAACAAAACCTCGAACAAATGTATTTACGGCCATTAATAACAGTAACGTATGCGAAAATTCAATTTTAAACGAGTGAAAATTATTTAAATTCAAACGCTCACGTTTGTCAAAATACCTACATACAGATTCGGTGGGGTTCGTATCACTGCGAAAAATGTATATTTAGTCGTATCGAGTTGTGATTGATTACAGACTCACAAAACTTACGAGTTATGAGAATTTTTTTAAAAAAATATTCTAGTAAAAATTGTCAATTAAAAATAAGATTATTACTACCGTGAGATACGTAAAACACGTGTGTGTATCAAAATCATAAACGTTCTACTTTCGTTTCAGGTACATGTCTGTACTGTAGAAGCTAATAAAAAACCCACGAAGGCGATTTATTTCTCACTCACGAGAGCAAGTTTCTTTTAAACCTGTTGTAACTATAACGTGATGTCGATTTCATAAAGGGGTTGTTTTTGGCCGACTTAAAAATGTTATTCTTTATTGCTTTTTTTTTTTTTTTTTTTGAAACCAGAAGCCATCGCGTGCGCTCCACATTTCTGTATCGTCGAAATATTTATTAGCTTCCATAGTGCCGGCGCGCGTGTACCTACATTATATTCGTAAAATCGTTTTTAAAATTCATGAATTATTATATGGATTTGAATTATATAGGTACATGCACACAATAACTGTAGATTAACTGCAAAGTGAATACGAGTCATGTATGGGTAATTTAGTTTGAGTTATACGCGTATGCTATTATACAGTATTGAAGTACGAATCAACTTGAATTTTCTACAAATCGACGACGTTAATTATGTTTTCTAGTTTTCTATAAGTATAATAATTATTATATTGTAAATCTGCCGAGGGTAATTAATATTGAATTACAATATTTATATTACAAAATATATAATCGTAATATTTAACCGTTAAATATCGTAGTTCCGATTAGTTCGCTTCATTTCTAACATTTAAAAATATTATACTGGGTAATTTTTTTTTTTTTTTTTAATGTTTTTAAGGGGAAAAAGGTTTAATCATTTGTCGAAACTCAATAAATAACAATGAAAAATTTCCATCACGTTGTATTTTAATATATGTATTATATTAAACGCATATGACAACAGTGTTTTCCCAGACGGTTTTTAATTAATCAATCGTTACGGAAAAACGATAAATTGAGTAATAAATGACTCACCATCAAATTTTGTTTGTTCACTCGTAACAAAAATCGTTCGACGCAAAACTCGAAAAAAACCCACCAATTGCCACGTGCACCTATAATTTCATAAGAGAAAATAATATAGTATAAATCATTTGAATAAATACAATATTTTTTAGTTACCTTTCGAACGTTATTTACAAAAAACACATTCGCTCGTCAAGCCGATTTTAAAAGTCAAAATTTCACCATAATTTAACTATCAAATACATAATAATACATATTCTTATACCGAGTTGTCTCATTGTCTGCAGCATTTTAACTTTGTCATCTCCGTCACCCAGCAGGTGAATTATTTCGTTTTTGTTTTAAACAGCTCGATGTATAGTTTTAGGTGGGATAAAAACACATTATATTATTGTTGTGGGGGTAAAGATGTAACAATGACACGTAGCCAGGTGTGTGTATAGTTGGAACGTTCAAGAGGCATACTACCGGGGGATTACTATGAAAAAAAAAGAAAAAGTTACGTTAATTAAAATTGCACGTGGAAGGTGTGGATGGTTTAATATATATATATACATATATGTATATGCTTCCGGGACTGAATTAATTGAAAAATGTTTTTTTGACAAAGTCAAAATTAAAATTGCATTTAGTGTTGATAATTTCATTTCGATAACAGGAAAATGAATTCAAGTGTCAATCGTCCAGACTTGTTGTCGACTTGTTTTTTTTTTGCACTCGACTGTCGTGTTATTATTATTATCGATTGAACGGTTCATAATTGTATTCTGAATTCGCACAACGACGCCAAATAATAATGGCGAAAAGGAAAATATTTCGAAGTCGAACCTCAGAATTCCTCCGGTCGCTATCTATCTATTATCTATTAAATATACAAAAGAACAGGCCTTTTTTATGTTCCCATTTTGTGACGACGCTATTTAACTTTTTTCCAATTTTTTTTTCACAGAGTTGTTCGAAATACCTCTCCGAGTGTCGTCACGTCGCCCGATTTTCAAAATTCGACCCCTAAGGGAGGTAAAAGCGGTAAAAATGAAAATAAAATTAAAAAGTCGCACACGGGCGAAGCCGGGTTATTCAGCTAGTACATTATATGTACGGTCTCATTAGTGCAACAGCTGATGGAATCGTGTATTTTCCGTCTACTTACTGATAAGACAATATGCATATCCTGCAGCAACACAACCTATATAAGTTTACACTGCAGGTTATACGTATTATAACCAGGTATCGATGATAATAATAATAATAATAAACAATCAAATCGCACGATCGAAATCGCAGTGTATTATTTTGGCCGACAAAACGTACGTAAAACCAATAGTGAACCGTACGTATGCCTATATTATATACTTACACTTTATAGTAAATAATAATGGCAATTTAATGGTACGCGAGTTACAATAGTAGAATATACGTATTATAATAATAGTTCATGAATAGAATTTTAACGAGTTATTTGCCATTCGTAAATTTTAGTTATGCCTAGAAGCGAAGGAATAAAGAAAAATATCATTATTATTTTATTACTATATATATACATGTACGTGTGTACATATATATGTATACTTAAATATATGCGAAGGAAATCTATCGAAATGAAATACACGATATAACCCGCATTTGATTACGACTGGCATATTATTATAACGATATTGGATATCGTGTCATATCGTGCTTTGAGCAATATACCTACTCTTGGACTGGAATAAAAAAAAAAAAACGAACGAACGCTAACGATTCCGTGCGCTAAAACCTATCATTATCCTTTGCGGTTAAAATATTATCGTATATGTACGTCGTACGTACAATGGTATATATAGTGAATTCGGATATCGTACGACTGCAGTCGTACCCACACACCCCTTCGCAGCCGACATCGCCGGCCGGCCGGGCTCACGTAACGTATATATTTCTCTTTTCTGTTTTTTTTTTATTTCTTTCCTTTTGTACCCGAAATAACGACGAAAACACACGACAGGATCACGGCAGGTACCCGCGCACTATATATTACGCGATGTATAATGTATACAATTTCACAGTATTTCACACACGCGACTGAAGTCGCCGCGAATAAAAAATAAAAAAATGAAAAACTAGAAAAAAATAATAATTATACATATTATATTATAACCTCCCCGTAGGAAAAAGAAAAAGATGTGCGAGGCCGGCGAATAACCACCGATCGTTTATAGACTCGAAACTCGGTGATTTTATATTTTCGAACATCCGGTTTCACACGTACGCGGACGTAAACGTATAATTTTCTCGTAATACTTTAAATCGTTTGAGTTTTATTTGCGACTGAATCGGATCTATAATACGTACTGCAGGTATAAGTATACCTACGCCGCCGTCGTGCACGTCATTTACGACGACATCGATTTTATCCCGAAATTTTTTTTTTTTCGTCGGTCCATAAGGCGATCGTTTGTTTCTCGGCGAAAACGTATCGTTCATATATTGTATACATTTATATTACTAGAACTCCGGAAAATATTTCATACAGTTTGCCGAGAAAATAATATACATTTATGAAATCAGTATGTGTTTGACGAGGAATAATATATGATTTAGTTTCGACAGATTCTTTGTCGAGACGTTCTAAGTCGGTTCTTTATTTAGGTAGGTTTTATTGATTAACGGACAGTGTTGATTTGGTATTTGTAATCACACTTTGATAATTAATGTTATTTAACTATACTGTACTGATTTCGAAAAGTACATTATCGATTCGTTATTATTTTACCCGAAAGCAGCAAATTTGCAATAATAAAAACGCACCGAGTGAATCACTAAAACACGGTTTCGTTTTGTAAATACTATACACAATAGTGAAAGCCGGTGTGGTATAAGTTAAGAATTCAACATTGTCGTGTGCTTACCCGATTTCAAAATAAAACTCACAAACAATGTTTGTATTGTTAAACTATTGTTTAGTACCTATAAAGTCAAATCGAGCGAAGTAAATTTCAAGAACAAACGCAATAATACGTATAAATTAGTACTTGATTCAATGGAATTCATCCGAAAAGTATGGAAGCATAATGTTATAATATCGATTATTATTATATAAAAAAAAAACAGAAACGGTAAGATTGATATTTGTTTGACATCTCGATTTAAAACCGTACGAGTTTCTGATTTTAGTCACTAAACCGTAATACTCGATAGAATTTCACAAGATCAATCGCATACGGTTGCTGATTCGATACCTTCGCCGTGACTTCGTGTCGAGTAATAATGATGGGAATCATATTATTTCATTATGGAAACACATCGAATAACCGACGAATACGCTAATAACGCATACCCCATACTGTTGACGACTGAAAACACAATGCGTCGATAAAATAAAATAAAAAAAAAACCATATATTATTATTATTATATTAAAACTGCATTACTACGAGCGAAGACAGGTTGTGATCCCACGCGCACTTTGCGCGCGTACGTCATTGACGCCAAATAAACGGATATAATATATTATAGTGCCATGAAAAACCTGCCTAAACGGTCGACCGCTAATATCATTGCAATTTTATTTTACCGAACGGTCGGCGACGAAGAGCAGGAACTGTTTTGTACGGGTTTTTTTTTTTTTCGTTTCCGATTAATTTAAAATAAATAAAAAACAACGACCGTACTCTCGGCGCACACGAGGTACGCGCCTTTCTTAAGGTTAAGACACTCTATTAAGAGCGCGCGAAATCACTTAACATCAGTCACCTCTGTTTTCGCACACGCGCGTGTATTGCTCGCGCTAATATATTATACTCTGCGTGTACTTTAACGCGATGTGACTATACGCTATCGTCGACGTTTAGATACCGATATGCGCGAAGAACAATATATCGGTTTCGGGTCAAGTCGATTGGCCGAAAACCGTTCGTACGAAATTTGTTAGTGGATATTTTTTATTGCACGAATGCAGCGCGATAAAACAAAGTGTAGTTCCCTCACCAACAATAATAATTTCAGGAAAAACGAACAGAAAAAGACGCATTTACTTATCGAGTAAATGTATTCAAAGATTACTTTTCACTTATCGCTTTTTATGTAATCGAGACGTCGACAGATCGAATATGCAATAATATTAACATATAAGTGATAAAATAATCGAGATGAGAAATTATCACCTGTAGTAATATGCTGTCGTGTCCGCAGAGATGTGCTCATTGTTCAATCAATCAATCGTCGTGGACTAATGAACTCTACGAACAAACATATGTACATTATCATTTGTCTCGCGTACCGTTTTCGGCCGACGAATAAAGAGACGTTGGTAATGAAAATCGATTTTCGTTTATCCTCATGGTGTTCTGAGGATTACGATTTGAACGCGAAGCCGTCATAACATCGATCTCGCAATGGACGCGATTCAAATAATTGTTGCAATAGTTGTACGTGTCCTGGAATTAAAAATCCATGCATTTATCATGTAATAGTTAACGAAAAAGTTTCTCCGGCAAAAGTCTACGCGTTTTGTCGGTAACTTTAATGACAGGTTCTGCAGGCATTCTGTAATGTCAACCGCGCGATATCGTAAAATACGGTCTCACAACGACGGGGCGAAGTATAATAATTGGAGAGCAACGGTAGAGAGGCACTCACACAACGTGTGTGTAAGACAGAGGCGACCGATCTCACCGGGTCGCGCGCGCACTTCGGACGGCAGTACGTAAGAAAAAAAATAAAAATAAATAAATAAAAACACACCATATCTGTAACTTCTAAATAACACTCGTAATTATACCGAACGTTTTGCCCATCCCCTGCAGGCGAGTCGGCGCGAGGCATAAACATATTTTTAACAGCTCTGTTATCGGAACCAGTCTCCGCCGTTTCCTTTTATACCTACTATTTTTTTTTCGTCCGAGTAAATTATAATAAAATAAAATAAAATAAAAAACGAAAAAACGAAAACGAAATAAGGAAAAGAAATAGGCTCCATTAATTTGTCTCGGTATTATGTATAAAATGTCGTGTTGCAGACAAGCAACAGCTGCTTCTACTACAGACTGCGATCCGACAGACGCCTAACACACACACACGCGCGCGCCACGTACGTATATTATATACCGCACATATTAAGCGTTTTGTTAAAACAATCACACAAACACGAAATATATTTTAACGGTAATGACGTTTTATAATACCACTCTTTTTGTTTTATCATTTATATTTACGGGGACCAGTCCATTAGTAGCGTCCTAGTGTGTGTGTGTGTGTGTGTGTGTGTGTGTGAGTGTGTGTGTGTGAGTGTGTGTGTGTGAGTGTGTGTGTGTTTTTTTCGTCCGCAGTATTATGTTTATACACAAAACGATAAACAAATATTATATATATACATACATACGTGTGTACTGTGTATATACACGAGCCGTTGCGTTTGAAAGCAAAAGTAAAATTAATAATATTAGTTGTACAACACCATCGATTGATTTTCGACGGTAATATACGTAATAATATAAGAGTATAGTCTCCATTAGGGTATTTGTTAATATTCAGATAAAATGTTTTTATTTTATCGCGTGTTATTAGGTATATATTATTTTTTCATTAATTTATATAAACGCCTAGATAATATAATATACTTAGGTATATACGTATAAAGGTATATAATGACTCAAACGAGAAATTCTATTTATTTTTTTTTTTTATACATTCTATAAACTCGTTCACTTTATAGACATCGACACATTAACGGGAACATCGTTCGGGGAGTTACGAATTAGAACCAAACGAATATTATCGTAACTTGCACTTTGAAATTCCAGTGATTGGACAGGAACCTGGTGGACTCGAAAAGTAAATTTTCGATTCTTCGTACCGTTATGATACGCATATTATTACGTATTGACACTCGTTGTTCGTAAAAATATATTATACTGCAGTATATTATTGTGATTCGCGAAAAAAGAAACATTTACACGGATTTCAGCAGGTCCGAGAGGAATTATTTTACTCGTAAATCAAAATGTATTTACGAAGAAGTACAATAGCGATAATGTTTAATCGTAAAGAAATGCGCGGACGGAACATAATTATAGGACGTGTATTATTATATACGTACATCATCACAACGCGGTGCAGAGTGTAATATATAACGGTCTAAAAAGTAGTAAATTTGTTTTCGAGCGCCATGCGGGTAAACCGAAAAAGATTGTTCGTCATCCGAGTGAAATGGCAAATAAATTTTCCGCGAGACAATAGCCCGCGAACGGAAACAATAGTTTTCACCGAAGCGCTAAATACCGATGCACGCCGTATGTGTGATAATACGTACGTGTAATATGCGGTGCGCATTGTCAGCGTACGATATATTATTATGCGTACGTATATTATATAGACAATAACCGACGGTTATATTTTTTTTCACACGAATTTCATCGTTCGGTCCCGAAATATTATTACTTTTTTTTTTCACCGTTCATAAGTTTTCCACTTTTTTCTCCTATAATATTCGCAGTCTATATAGTTTTTTTTTTTTTTTTATATACCCTTATTAATACTAATAACTTTCATCCTGCCCCTCACCCCGCGGGCAATCTCTCTCTCTCTCTCTCTCTCTCTCCCCCCCATCCCTCTATCTCTCCTCATATCTCCTCCCCGATTTCTCCCACCATTATATACAAACACACTCACACCACGCACAACGTAATTGGCCCCCGCGAGTTTCCGCGGAACGACCGGTTAATTGTGTTTTTGCCTCCACCATGACACATTGTACAACACCGGCAGCGCCCTTCATTTTATATGCGATTAGTCTCCGCAGTCGCCACCCCACACCTCTCACGCGCCCTCTCATTAACATCTGATAATCAAGATTTACGATCCGAGCCATCCCAAAACGCCTATATATATATATATACGTATACACACGCGGCGCGTACGTATAATGTTTCGTAAACGCATATTTATACGCGTGCCCTCTTTTTCGTTATATTCACTTGGCCGTGTAAAGTGCCGTTTTTTACCCTTATCCTGCGCACACATTCACACTCGCGCGCAAATATAATATTACAAACATGCATCGTCTCCGACGTCTCTAACGCTCATCTGGGAACATATTTTTTTAAACGGTTAAACGCGCCCCCGCGCATTGCCTGCAATTATAACACTGAAGCACTGCGGGCGTTAATAACGAAGATTAAAACTTTATCGAATTCGTTGACCTAAAGCAGGGTGTAGTCCTCGACGCGTGTCCAAACGACACATCGTATTTACTATCGTATTATATTGAATACAATTATTGGAAAAGCAGAAAACATTTTCCGCTTTAAATTCAGACAATTAAGTATACCGTCGGCGATATTCGATTATATATGTACTATTGCTATTGCAATATAAAATAATACGGAATTCTGTACGTACCGCGGCGGTGGTGACATTATTGGTGACCGCTTCGAACGTATATAACATAATATTTTGACGAATATTCACAAACGCTTTTGCATCTTGAAAGCAGTCTCTAAAAATGTTCAATAGACGATTGTTGTGAAACGTTTACATTAAACCGTTCAAACACGATACTTTATAAACTATACGATATTATATTATGTAGAATTGGTAGAAATAAAAATTCAAGTATATATACGGTATAGGTACGCGGGCGGTAATAATTATTTCCGATTGCGCAATGGAAATATTGCAGGACGATTCGGGTCAGCGCGGTCGACGTAAAACCGGTCAAATTGAACGAAATGTTTTCGAACAAAGATATAAAACGATGTAAAAACGGCGAGACACGAACTGGAGTTTCACAGAGATATATAATATGAAAAAACAATAAACGATTACAATGACGTCATTATGTCGATTGTCACTTTTCGAAGGAGTAGCCTATTATTTATTTTTTTGCTTTAAACTATATAACAAGTCGCACGATCACTGTTCCCGTTGAGACGAGATTAAGAAGGGGCTTGGATTTATTCGTAAGTTTGTGTGTGAATTTAATTTCGTTTGCGAGATCACCGAGAGCGCCCAATAATGGACAGAATGGCTAATTATTTTACAATTATAACGTCAAGATTTTTCTAAAGAGACGGGTCGTCACATATCGTACGCGTTGTAGAGATATATTCCGATGTGTTTCGTTGCTCGTATCAGTCGTATCATAATCGAGAGCTTCAAAAGGTAATCTTTTGTTGTCTTTTACTCCCGTTGTTTCACGTACACGCGTACGTATAATACAATATACATATTATACTCGTACATTTAGGAAGATAAATACAGCGCATATAATATGCTTCTCTATACTTGAATTTTGTATAGTGATTCTCCGGGGATTTCGCCTACTCCTTTCACTATGGCTGGCGTCAAATTTACCGCCAAGTTTTGGTACGCCACACAGCCGTGTTGTTTTCGAGCGCGTGGTTTTTCCGCGAATGTCCCGTAGGAAAAAATCGCATTTACTCGGGTTTAATTTTTCAACGTATTCTCCTCGGTATTCCGCCGTCAATGTCGTCTCCGCGGGCGTTTTACCGATTATCATAATAACCCGCAGCCCGATACGAAACAACTCGTTTCGCGTGATACGGAACAGTCGATTTCTCGGGGTTTATATTTTTCCAACGATTGGTAAACTCAAACGTTCCATTTCATCGATTCTCACGCAGTAAGTTTGACAAATTAAATTGAAAACATGTTTGTCTTTAATACGCTTTTGGATAGTTTGTAATGACACGCGCGCACACACGCGCGCGCGCGCGCGCGCACACGCATCACACACACATATACTCAAACGCAAAGAAATATTATATTACTTCGAATGTGGTACGTACAGATATTGAATGTGACAGTTAATATTAGTCGTATAGTGAATTTAAAAAAACTTAGCCCTGACGTCTGATTAAATTGTAAACCTATTTTATTTAGTCGTTTTTATATTATATATTTTATATTTTAAATTGTCGATTTTTAAAATTACCGATGATGATGTCTATTTAAATTATGAAAACGCGATATTGTTTTACGAAGCATAATACGTATATACGTATACAATATTGCTAATAACGTACCTTTGAGAGTGGATTGATTTTTTTTCTATTGAAATTCTAGTGGACGACTTGCATACTTTAGACTAGACGCTTTAGAACGCCAACGAAAATAATTATTATTGTTCTTTTCACGCTTCCTCCGTCAATAAATTAACAACGATATCGGTAAGTAACTGTAGTTGTCCTGGGAAAAAAAAAATTAAATTCCCATCGGAGAACAATAATAATTATAAACTCATCCGAAACCTAATAATTTACTAAAATTTAAGGAGGATAATAATAATTAGGATACACCCGTATGAGAAAAAAACGAAAAAGTTAATTTATTTTTTTAAATTAATTCCGATTAAGTTTTTTCTACTGAATTGAAAATAATTTCACGTAGTCGTGTATAGAAGTGTAAAATAATGTATCTATTTCTTTGTAAATCATAATATTATACCCATTATTAATAAATACAGTTCAGCCATGTATATTTGTCGAACAAATTGTTGCGTGAAAAAAAAATAAAAAGAAAACGAGAATGGTAAACAGCGATTTCCTGGATTTAAAAAAAATTAAAAATCTGCAGTCTGTATGTGTTTTGATTAGGTCGATATCATGTTACTTTGTGATAGTATAATTTAATTATATAATCAATAATAATAGCCGGCGAATGGAATTGCTATATCCAATCGCGATTTCAACCGACTCGGCGTGTTAACGAAGGCTGAATGCGTCATTGAATTATTTATTATTTAACGTGAAATAATAATCGGGTACTATTTTATATTAATACGTAACCTCAAACTTGAAATAAATTAAGACGACACGAAAACGTTGTAGAAAAACATCGCGACAACGACGTGAGTTTGTACGTCGTAACTACTAATTCAAAACGAATCGACAATCGGGGAATTCAGGGCAACGCGTATTATAATATTACATAAATGAAATCGTTTGTATTGTATATTATTACTATTTACAATCAATAATATTATATAATATTAACCGCAGTTTAATGATTTAACTATAGTCGAACGCGCAGAAGTGAGTTAAATTAGTTTGTGCGCTCGAGAAGACGTATTTTAAAGCCTAGTCGACCCTAGTCTCCGACGGAAATACACATAAATTATATCACACTGTCCTAGAGTACTTAGACATCAAAGGTTAGCGAATAATTCGTCTCGTCCCGTTTGGTCGCCGACCACGTTTCACACAGCGGTACATCGTCGTTGAAACGTATATAGTCGGGAGATAAAAAATATATAGTCTCCTTTCGGTCTGTTTGGAAAAAAATCCTAGAACTTGTATCTATAATGATATTTTGACACGTTTGACCTTCGTCGAGAGTCGTTCAGATCGACACCCAATTACCTAATTGAAGTTTTCTCGTATTGCATAAATCAATGCAATTTTCATTCTGCTGTTATATTTGTCTCGATTTCAGGGCGTTTACTCGTAGAATTCATTATGTTCTCGTTTACATTGAGTTCCATTTGTATTATATACTGCAGTTATTTGATATGAACAACGAATTAAGTGTAGGTATAAGCTTTACCTAATAATGTTCAAATTTAATACGTCATAAAACTCGATTTGAAAAATCGAAACATTTATTAGTAATACAACATTATATTATTTTTAAGATAAAAATCGGTTATATCTACGGCGAATAATTTCAAAGCAATCGTATCGGTTTTGAAATTCGAGATCGAAATCTGATTTCATTTTAAAGAGCATAAAGAGGTAAATAATGCTACATGATCGTGTCATCGTCGTGACTTTATCGCACCGTTATTAAACTCGATAGAAACAAAGCTTTTTGTATTAAATTATCACGTAAATAGTTGTTTCTTTACTGTGGAAATTTGTATTTACTTGAATAACTTTTTCGAGAAACTGCAAATGTCGTTAAATACATAATATTACACAGTATATTTAAACGAATTTTTTTTTTTTTTTAAGCAATAATACTTATTGTTGACTTTATTAATCTTATTGAAATCATCTGTTTTAAAGGTTAAATAAATGAAACTGTACTGAATATTGTTTTCTATAAAATATGTCATCAATAAATTCGCTCGTAACACTACGTTTTTTATGAAAATAAAAAAATGAATTATGAAACACGAAACGAGTTGCTAGCGCCGCCTGTGCGTATAATGTATATCCAACGCAATTGCAGTGCTAACGTCTATTCGTTCCGACAGAGCGTACAACGCGGAACGACGTCTATCGTGGAGACGGACACTAGATGTCGCTCTATATGCCGAATAAAAATAATAAAAAATAAGTTACATTTTTGATATTATTTTAGTAGAATTCAAAACGTGTAAAAGCAAAAGTTTTTAAAACCCATCGGAATTAATCCTAATCAATAGACTAACCTAACCCACGAGTGGCTACAAGAGTTACTTAACTCGCTTATTATGTTCAAAGGAACGGAAATAATTTGATTTAATTTTTTTTTTCCAAAGGGGAGGAAAGCGAACTCCGTTCTATATAATTTAATAAAATATACATCTCATAAACTCGAAACAATATAATCATAGCCGGTAGCTTTGGTAGTGAGGCTAGAGAAGCGGAGTTTCACTCGAGTATATGGAATAAATAATACATGACTTGAATCAAAGATGAAAATATTGGTTTTTGGATATTGTAACGTTATTGTGCTTTTAAAGGCTTTTCGATTTTACCGTTAAACGTTATTTTACGTTTTAAATTAAATTTAGAAATTACGTTTGAAACACATGCTAGGTATTCAACATCGACGCGCTCTATTTTTGCAACCAGTCGTTCTATAAACGCACGTCGAAATTATACAGTTTGTATATCAACGCAATAACCACGTCGTCATCAGTAGGCTACTAGTGTTGCACAACGATATGTTTTCAATTATCGATATCGAATCACATATATCGATATCGTATCACGATGTCGCATAACAAACGATATCGATATCAATATACGATACATCGATACGCGCGACAATGGACTTGTTTTTTATTTAAAATTATACCATTGGTATCCACTTTAAAACCAAATTGTTTCCATATATCGCTACGGCCTCCAGGTAATGACACTAACTTTAAATCACTCATAATTATTAATTAATTTCAGTACCTAGTGATTAAAATACACCGAGAAACACTTGATACTAAAATTGACATAGACGATCGACGGAAATAACGAGACTGAAATTGTATTGCGATATAATATTTATCGTTCTTTGATATTGATTTACTGTCAAAACTTAAATAAATAGAAAATAGAAAATAGAATGAATCGATTATCGATTATCGATGTACTTTCAATAAATTAGTCACATCGATATCGGTAAAATGGTTCGATACCGATATCGATATCGAAATACTATATCAATGTGCATCACTAGTAGCTACGATGATAATATGTTTTAATCTACAAACCAATTTGGCCGAGACTGTCCAGTCTCTACTACCAGTCGTTATAAGTGATATTTCCTGTTCGTTATTATCCACCGCGACATGGTATTTATTACTTCAGACGGTACGCGCATGATATCGAGCGCATACTAAGCTGGCGACGTACAGAAAAAAAAAATTACCCGTATAATATACGATCCGGCGCGAGCAGATGAAATGGGTTCTTGCGGAGGAATACCTACGCCGCCGCCGCGCACACATAATAGGCTATGGCATAAAAATATAATATTATTCAATATATACGACGACATATTGTTACAATACCCGCGGTGTGCTCTTGTTGGGTGTTCCGCTTCGTAACATCAAATGGACCGCCCGATAATGTATACGGCGATTTTTCGTGTGTTGATGACACCTTCGATTGCGTGCGCCTCGACAGTCGGGGGGGCAGTTTAAAAAAACCGGGCGCCGCCGCAGGTGTGACAGATTTTTCTAAGAACGTTCTCCGAAAATCAATTATAACACCGTGGGTTTTGTTTGTTATTGTGAATAAAGTTTTGTATTTTTAACAATCGCTGCGACGAAAACACGTCTACGTATCTAAAAGTACACGATATGACGCGATTCTACGCGTTTATATTATTTAAAGCTCGCCGAAAACGTGCGTCGAGTTCACAGCTGACGGAGCAAAGTCAAATTCATTATTGTTTCCAATTGGATTCACGTAGTTGTTCGTTACGAAATTAAATCGAGAAAAATGTGTGCTCACGTTATGTTTTAAACATCAGATTGCTACGAGTTTTTGATTTTAAACACACGAGGACAATGCGAGCCCAGGGAAACACGTTTTGTAATATTATTCAAATTTAATCTTCCGAATTGCCGAATAATAGAAACACGAACGTGTACGAAAACGACGTACATTATTTCATCGGCCAAGAGATCGGAATAAATAATGTCGTCAAATAAATTCTGAAATTTATCAAACAAATCGCGGATCAGAAGTATTCGATTAAAAGACTTGCGTTTTATTTTGCGTCGAAATTCAATCCGCGGTGGCGATTCGTCGTTTTACCGACGCGAACGGTATCTACTCGTGAAAGGTTATACGCTCCGTTCGATTTTTTTCCAAACGCGTGTTTTCGGTTCTTAGCGGAGCGAGGGCGTTAGTGGTTTCACGATGATTTTTTTTCCGTTTACGCCGTCGTCGACCGGATGAATACACCGGTGCGTTTCCAGCGGACGGTTATTTTTTCTCTCTCTGAAAATCCCGAGTGCTCATACACTCGTAGGCTTTAAAATAATACGATGAGATTCGAAAAGGAAGACCCGTCCGACCCGAACGCCGACGCAGATTTATGTGTCGTCCGTTCGAAGCGGCGGCGGCGGCGGCGGCGGCGGCGGCGGCGACGACGACGACGACGACGAGACGGGAGCCGACACGGCTTACTTGCCGCCGGATAAACTGTCGCGGCGGCACGGCTCACACGCGCACGCACGTGTACAAAACATTGGCGGCGTCATCACTCATCTCAAGTCGGCCGTGTAAAAAAGACGCGGGAGCGGCTGCCGTCGCGGCGGAGGAGACCGTGTACGACGATTCGTTATTAACGAGAACGCGAAACGACGAGCTGGTTTCACGGGTAGCGCGACATTTCAAATCGCCGCGAAATTTCGCTCCAAACAATCGAACACGTATAAAAGTCTTCGGGCGATAACAATGACCGCGAGAAAACGATCTCGAAAACGATCTCGCTCCGCGGTTTCCGGCGAATGTAGTTGCTGTACGTGAAAATCACGACCGATTTACAGACGAGGCGAATGTTCCGTAAAGTATATTCCGTAGTACGAACGAAAAAAAATTTTTTGGCTTGCGCGGTCTGTACAATTTTCGATCGAATCGGTAAACGAATTGTTTACTCGTTTTCCAATACGATTTAATAAAAACGAGTGTTACCCGAGTGTGCGACGATAAACACTATAAATATAATTCATCATGATAATATCGAAATCCTAGAACAAAACTGCCACAACTCAAAATTCATATGACTACTGTTGAATAGAGAAAAATAAGCTCTATAAAATGCAATAACGCCACACTCAATATAATTTTTCATTTAGCCACTATAGAGATGTGTCAGTATTGAATTATTTAAATGTTAGTTAATTTTCAATGCAAGAGAGCCATATTTACTTTATGTGGCGTTCTTGCACTGAATAAAAACTAATTATCGTGTGATATGTCGAGTGCAAAACAGCAATATTTAGAGTTGTGGCAGTATTGCATTTTATAATTTGTGATAGTGCAGCCACAACACGAAATATGACTATAAAGTGGCCATCTGAAAATCAATTTCTGTATGCAATACAGTCACATGTCAAAATATGGCAGTCTTGCATTTACTTGAAAAATTGTAAATGGCCACAAGTCTAAATTTTAGAGGGTTTAAGAGTGAATTTCATAATATTTGAAAAAATAATATTGTAAAGTATTTAAGTGTTAAATTTCAAACGCATAAGTAAAAAAACTCATCAAAATATCCTAGGTCCAAACTTCGAATCGATTTTTCTCAAAACTATAAATTTTGAGTTGTCTGCCACAACTTGTTCTAGCAGTGCGATATGTGGATTGCATACTGTTATGACTTACGATATAAGACCAATACACCGAGAATTGAATACGATTTCTAATAAAAGACTGAAATCAAAAAGGGGCCTACCGGTCGCATGACGCGCGCTCGTTATATATCAAAATGTGAAACTCGTTAATTAACTTCTCGTACATTGTATTTTATGGATGATGAGCACTGCGTAGGCGTAAGAGCGGCATGTAGATTACGTTTGGTGTACAGTGTGATCGCCGAGACCTTAAAGATTTTTCGACCGGTGTGACACGCCATACTATATAAATATATTACACTGCATTGCATTATGTGTGGAAACTCGGTTGGCCCGTAGCCGAAAACCCGATGCAGCTAGAACGCGTATCCTGTATGTATATATATATACGTATATTCGTCCTCGAGCGGCGTGTGCACACAATATGTTGTGTAGCGGTTATTATATTATAATAGTAATACGGTGGCACTAACCTAATTATGTAATTAGAAAATGTTGTTTTTAGTCTGCCGTCTCGACAGACCGAGTACAAATTGAAAAACATGTGATCGCATATATACAAACCATTTAAAAGCCACCCCCAGAGCTATCCGAGCCGTGTGCGACATGGCGTCTGCAACAATAATAATTATTATTGTATGTACATTCAAGAGGGCCAGAGTTTTTGTAGCAGACGTTCGAGAGACGTTCGCGTTTCATTATTTCGGGGGCTAATTTTTGTTGAAAAAAGTCAGCTAATTTTTGTTGAAAAAAGTCACACGAATATCGTCAGTCGATTGAATTAGATCGATCGAGTATTGAAAACGAAATATTTTCAAGCATTTCAATGTGTATTTTTCGTACCGTTCCGGTGGAATTCCACGGTCCCGGGTCATCATTTCTATAGGTACTGACACAAAGTACATTTTCACGATTCTCGATTTTCATCGGTGTTTATATCATAATTATTATTATTATTATTTGTATGATTATCAGTATATTAAAGTCACACGAAAAAGTAGCGAAACTATACTACTTTCTGTAAAATATTGCACGCAGACGACACGGGTGACACAAGAATACTCTCTAAACTAAATGCGTATTGCAAATAAATTATTATGAAAAATGTAAATTTTTAACCATATATTTTTACTATCATAGATTTTAGGGGAATTATTATATAATACGTCATGTTTCTTTTAAATAATAAAAAGGTTTATAAATAATTTTTGAATTTTATTATTACAATCTTCCGGGGAAAAAAAAAAAAAAACGTCCATTAAAAATAACTTTCGAACAGATGACCCACGCGGCTACGACCACCGTCGATGAGCTGTGAATTCGGATATTCAGAAGACTTTACACTATAGATTTGAAAATCGCGTTCATAACAGTAAAATTGTATTCGAGAGATTTGCGTTTGGAATTTTCGACATTTTTGAATCCGTATAAAATCGTATTTTGATCGATTTCATTTGTGGTGAAATTACAATATATACCATGCAATCGTGTCGGTGGATATTTTTATGGCTAAGAGTCGAATAAATAAAATGTAAAATAAAAAATTTCTTTTATCACTATTAGTTTTTTTTATTTATTAGCACGGTATGCTCGGCAGTTTTCAAATTAGCATAACAATATTATTATAATATGGTTTCAACATAAATCAATATAACACGTGGAACGTGTATATTTATTGTTATAATATTACGTATATCGTTATCGTATATAACCTCAAACACGACTTGATTTTGATATTATATTGCGGAAAGAAACTATAGAAGTGTATAATATATGGTTCGGCGATCCTGAATTCCGGGATACCGTCCAAGTTGTCGAGTCGTATTGTTGTACAAGTATTCATAACTTCAAAGGACGTGTCGACTATAACACTACAGTCACTTAATTAAATATCCGGGTCGTTACCTACACGTAAGACAACTACACCGGAAAAATTCCTGCGATTTGGTCACTTATACAGCGTTTAATGTTTCGGACCAAGTCGGAAAATCAGATTAAGTAAGACATCCCCACACGAGCCTTTGGTCAGTATTACTGCACCTAAACGCGACGTGAGATCAAACACAATAGCGTGCGCGCAGACATTATATTACTAACAGGATACACATAGCACACGCCGCACACGTGTATATTGTATAAATAAGTGTGTGTGTGAAATATAATTAACAATGTTTATTTTTATAACTTTATACGTATTCACGGGGTTGGCTTGTTGGTTTTGAAATGTCCACAAAACTCCCGTCGAAAATAATAATATTATGATTATTGGTAATTATGATAATATTAAAAATGCGAAAAAAATAAAATAAAACGGTTCATTGAGTACCTAATAGAGTAGGCCTTACTACCTACCTTGACTAACCCGTGCGCGCGTTTACTAAATTACGTTTGCTAAATTTCTTCGGATTATTACAAAAGTTAATAACGCTTAGGTTATAATATTAAAATGGAAACTTTCCAAAACGCTATCGTAATAAGACTGAACAAATATTCCGTTTACGACTAATTTCCCGATTATTCAGAGCAATCGTGTCCACAATAATCAAGTTAATATTCTTTTATCATCAAATGTTTTCTAACGATCCGTCTACAAGAAGTATTAATTTGTTGGACGATTTTTCTAGTTTAAAAACGTGTTTTAAATTTCATTTTTACTATAGAATATTAAACAAAACAATGTATGATATCATATTTATTGTTATTTTCCCCTTTTTTTTTATGCTACAATTGAAGTTTAAAACTTTTGAAATACTCGCGATATAAATGATTTAAATTTATTGAAATATTAAGACACAAAAATCGAAGATTTTTATTTATTAGTAGTGTAATTTCATACAATAACGGTTATATTAATTATTTAACTTGGCGTTGAAAGAACACGATTTAAAAGCATAACATAAAATATTGTGTGTTTATTTTTTTTTTTTAATTTAGAATTCTAGTCAGCTCCCATCGATATAATATACAACGTTACCGTGATAAATAATCATTTTAAATCGATAATTCTAATCATTTTTTTTTTATAATTTTCGGTCAATAAACTTTTCTTATTTCATACATTTTTTTCGAAAATTGCTGCATCATGGAATTCTGATTAACTCGTGTATCTTAACTATATATGTAATATTTCATATAAATCTTCCTATAATAGGTAATATGAATTTTTAAACTATCATTTCAATTATTTCTTTTTCTTTTTGCCAGTCCTTATTTTTAATTGTTATTATTATTTTTTTTTTTTAATCGTGATTCTGGGTTTGTTTTAAATTATTTAAGTTTATTGTACTATCAACTCGGCGGATCAAGAAAACAAATTTCTTCTGCAAGAAACGAATTGTTTATTAAATATTATGTGATCATATTATATTAACTATATGATTATTACGATTTGAAATTAAAAATGTAACAGCTATTTTTCAATAAAATCGATAAATTTAAAAAAAAAAAAATCATATTAAAAACAAAACGATTGAAACTACGTATTATTCATACTAATAATTGATTGTTAAAAGACAATATTTTTAGCGCTTAAATATCGGTTGTTTACATTTGCGCAGTCTTTTTTTCATAAGCCTACATTTTATTCGTCAATTTATCGGTGAAATAAATTAGTTCGGCGAGACTTACGCGCGATTTCATTTAACGAGAGAAAATCGTCAATTTATAAAATATAATATTATAATCATAATCGTCTAAAGTGTTTTACTACTATCGTGTTAAATGTATCACCCCGTATAGTTGTATATATATATGTTTTAATCAACATATGTTTACTTTTTAATTAAAAGAAAAATGATTTACAAAAGACGTGAACGATAACCGTTTTTTTTTTTTTTTTAATTTCTTTTTGGATCCAGTTCCAAGTAGCTGGGGAAAAATTTAAAATGCAATTTATCATTGGCACTCGACAGTGGGTTTTTAAATTGTTTGACGAGTTTCTTTTTCCCTCGAGCATTTGATGTGCGCGCCGTTGACGTTTACTAATGGACTCGTTTAACCAAAAACTAACAAGAAAATATAAAGGAAAACGAGTTGGCACGGGGCCTCGCGCGCGCGCGAGCGCGTTGTGTATAATATACGCGGGTTGTTTTACGTGTAGTAGTTGTTGGCTATTTTACATTCAAGATCGCTGCCCCACGCATCTCATTATAACGGTTCGTTTGAGACCGAAACGCTTTGCGAGCTATTTCGAGAATCGTATTATGTACAATACGAGTTTTCCGCCCCAAAATGTCAAAAGTCATAAAAACGCGTTGGACCACATATTTCGTCGGAGAGACAATAATAATAATAACACCATAACACGAACGTAGGTATACGTGTACGACAGTTTCGACGTCTATAAATAATTTTTCAAATGCATTTCAAAATCGACCGAGTCCACGAACCCATAACGTCACGACTCGGCCCGTACGTCCACTCTGTCGTGACAATAATGCTCGGATTCAGTTCGTTCGCAGACGAATGAGAATAGGCCTACCGGCAAAACAGAATCGTTTCCTCGGCCGTCGTCGCGCGTGGTTTTAACGCGCAGTTTTTTTTTGTTTTTTTGTTTTTTATCGTTTCACGGTCGAATACGCGTAAAGATATGACGTGTGAACGGCAATCTACGATATTGTTGATTACGAGCAACGAAATATACGGGCTAATAGACTATAAAATATATTACTCGAGTTAAATTTAAGAGCACTCCGTTTGAAATATATAAAAAAATAAAAAATAGTTAAAAATTATTTAAGAAATGAGAAGTAAGACCGAAAAGGATTTTCTCACGGCAATATCGATTTTCAAGTAATAATTAACACGTAAGTTCCGACCTGTAAGCGGTTAGGGACTATAGTTATTGTTCACTATAAATAGGTATTACGTTAAGGTGACAGTTTTGAGAACGAAAAAAAAAGAAAAAAGGGACAATTGTCAGTCTCCAGAAATAAACGAATCGTTAACACAACAATTTTAATCAAATAAGAGATAAACAGTGGTGTACCTATTTTAAAACTGTTAAATCTTAAGTACGTATTTTTGTTTTGATTTAATCGATTAACATATATTTTTGGAAATAAAAATTAACTCGATGATATTTACGGATGATTGCGACGGCAATAAAAAAAATATTTTTCCAGAACGGAACTGTGATCTGTTCGATTTTTATACGTTTCTGGTGCAAAAATCACGATTTTTTTTATCGGGTGGCAAAAATATGATTTTGCCACCTCGTGAAAAAAGAAGACGGGGTAGCGGTCGCTACTCTTCGCCACCCCTTATCGTCGCGCATGACCTATCTATAGACTGTAAATAAATATAATCGGTGTACTACTTACGGGACTATCGGTGACCTGTTGTCGAGGTTCGGTGTTCGTATTGGCTTGTGAAATAAAGTATGTAGTGACAGGTACAAAAATCACTCGATAAAAACAATTAAAATCAATAGAAAAAAAATAATCAAAAGTCACGATTAAAAGTTTGACGACGAGATAAGCAATAACCATATTGGCAGCGTTATTGACTATTACGGAGAAAAATTAAAAACTACAACGTTAAAACCGAGAGGACCTTTCCGAACCGCTGTCGACACTAAACTGAACGTGTGACGACGCACAGTGACCCTGCGTTGGTAAACAGCTGTTGTTGTACTTTTGCGCGCGCAGCTCGGCCGTCAGTGGTCGGGTGGCGCGAACAGCTTGGCTTTCATTGGCTACGTGTTGCCCCCGCAATATTGGAATGACGTAAATTTTCACTCATTCCAATCTTACGTAAACACACTTATAATAACAATAAATTGTTGTTATTACTATCACAATTGTTACATAATTATGTATTCATAACGAACTATCTTGTAGTTGTTATTATTGTTTTGTAAGGACATAATTTACAAGTATTCTTTATCGTTTATAATGCGTAATCGTTTTATTACGTATTTATAACATTAGATAATCTGAATAGAATCGAACAACTCCAACGACGTTTCGTCGTTTCGACAGCAACAATTCATTTCCGAATTCGAGGGGACGTTGCTCTCTTAAACTTTCACGGGGGGAGAGCAGTCTACTCCGTTCACGTCCTCGTCGTAATAATAGTGTAATATACGTATATGGCCGCGTAGTCTAAAAACGATTGATATCGCGGTCGAGACTTCCTTACGACGCGACGACGACGACGACGTGCGTGTAGATAGGTACGCGGGGCTGTTTCTTTTTACGGCGCTGTCGCTCACCAGCTGACCCCGCGGCGAGCGTTAAAAACGCATTAGTAGAATTCGAAACGAAGATTGAAACGTCGAACAAAACATAATCGTTCGAAACGGCGCGGCGGCGCGAAAAATCGCATCGCTCGTGATATTTACGACGACGTGACGTGGTCGACATCGAGTGGTGCTAAACCCGGCGAACAGTATGTAAACGTACCTGCGCGACGCGTGATCACACTCGATTACGACACCGGGTGTGCGATCCGGAGCTCGCGCGGGCGATATAAATTAATAAATGTGACGCGTTCGCGGGGAAACGCGCGAAATGATTAATGGATCGTCTGTTTCGCGAGAAGTACCCCCGTCGAGGGCTGCTGCGACTCGGTACGTTCTAAACGTGTACGGGGTAATAATTAAAGTGATAATCACGCGACGTGCGCCACGAATAAAGATATCAAATTATACGGACAATGATAAAAAAATAAAAATATACGTACGAGGGTTCCGGCGGCGTCGGGAAAACGTGTGTCGTGCGTATTATTATAACGTCATTGTTATTATTTACGCCGTTGTCGTTGTTACGCGTATTGTTTATACGAGTTTCGGTTTTTTCCACCCCCGCGCCGACCTATAGAACGAACGGTAGAAAGACGCCGCCGCCGCCGATCGCGAGGGAAGGTGGCTGTACGTAAAAGGGATGCGTGAGCGCGCACACACTCAGCGGGGACACCGCGTCGGCCGCCAACTGCCGCGGCTAGGTTACCAGGATATTTATACGGTCCTTAGAAATAAAAAATAAAAAAAACACCACACTCGGTCGCTTTTGTAATATTTTCACGCGCAGAGCAATACGTTACAATGGTAAAACGTAATCGACACGCGCGCGCCTGCGCATCGTACACGGCGGCGTGATCGCAGTAATTTTTACGGTATTTAACGGTCTCGATCAAATATCGCATTATTATTAAGTACATGTTTTGCAAGTGTTTCATATTTTATAAATGTTAGGTGCGTATGAAATTTCCAGAAATGTTAAAAATAACCATCCGATTCTATTGGACATTTTGTTTTATCGGTTTTTCGACTTTATCGACGTCGCGCGTCGTAACTCGTAACTATACGGTTTCCGATGTCACCATATCGGTTAGGTTATAGTAACGAGCCGAAAAATAATTTAGCATATATTTCAGCAAAGTTGTTAAAGCATACGTCATGTTGTTAGCAACATAAATATTTAAATATTTTGACTTTTTTATTACATAAAAATCCGCGCCCTAGTTATTATTATAAATACGCACGACGAGTGTTACCGATAATGTGCTCACGGATTTTTGTTTTCCAACAACAACAACAAATCTATAGCGTGAAAATGAACCGATTCGTAGGAAAACTCTAGTTTTTTTTTAAGTAAAAGACGATCTGTGCGTTTATTCTAAAACGCACAAATTGTTTCAGTTTTTCGAAAGACACTCGTGTATAATCTGGAGGCGTTTTTCGAGTTTTATTGCCCGAGAACACCTTATATTATATTAATTATATTAGATACTTTCCGAATCCATGACGACGTATCGAGTCGAGTTTTTGTCAAGTATTTGATTCGGATTGTTATGATTTCTATCGCACAAACGTTAAACGTAACGATACGTTTATATATATATAGTTTTGAAAACATCGAGATGGCTTATTTGAACACGTTATTAATGTGTAGAACGGAATACAGTGAAAGTTACAAGCGAAATTTTTTATCGCGAAAATTAACGAACTGTTTACGTTAGGAAAACGTCGAAGGTTTTGGCAACGTCTAATGTAATAATTATAATTTATTCACAAACTAACATAAACGTTGGCATTGTATTTTATGGTTCTTATACACTTGGGAAAAAAAAAAAAAACCGATTAACATACACCACAAATATAACTTCCGTTCAATTAATGCCAAATCTAATTGGAATTATTTCAGAGTGAGTAATATCGTCAAGTGATCAAATATTATTTTTTATTCGAAAATTATTCGGCGATTACATTTAATTCACATTTATATGCTAACTGTTTATTTAAATCATTTCACCTAATTTATGTGCACGAAACATATAAATACACACGCGCGCACACACACACACATATTTAAATTTGGTGTTTACTTTTATAGGGATTTGACCTACTCACAACGTATTAGGTACATAAAAAAATAATAGCTATTAATGATTTTTGAAAATAGCATTTGTTTTTCTGCGTTGCTTATCGTTTAATGTGAATTTACGAGTTTATATTAGTTCATTATTTTTACTAGACTTCGGAGGCTTATAACATATTGATAAATAAACTCTCATAGACAAAGAAAAATAATACAATTATTTCGCATTTTCACAACCGATATCGACGAAGACGATTACAGTTTCCATTACGTACGTGCAGTACGTAATGGAAACTGTACAGACGTAATTTGGTATATTATTTTTAGGAGAAGTAATTAACAGTTAGTTTTTATTTAACAAATTTTATCGTATGTTTAGGTATTAATGCACACGGTAATTTGTATTTTAGCGTGTTCGTTTTTAAATAATTAGTAATTGCACGAAAAAAAATTACCCCCTTCTAATCCATCTGAGGCCGCGCGTCAGAACATAAATAATAATATACCGGTCCTATTAATTTGGTTTGGAAAAAAAAAAACCAATCTATCTAACTGTTGAAAAAAAAAATATTAAATTGATCAGATATTCGATCATAATCTCATGATATTCCGCGATTAGTATAGTAATCGTGACGTCATGTCACATAATAATATTATGCACATGTTCGCATTATAATAATATAGACACCGACGAAGTTTCTATAGTAACAAAACACACCATACTCTGAAAAATGTGGTTGGCGCTAATGGATTCGCTGTAAGTGTAATTGAAGATGACATTTTTGGGATTTTTACCCACGACAGTTCGAATCAAAATCATATACTCCAGTATTTTGGCAAGTTTTTCAATATTTTCTTACGAACCATATAGTTAGTTGTACGTATACGTTTAATCATATACACGATTATTGTCGGTGTTAATGAAGTGAAAAGCTGTAACAATTATTGTTGTTTCTGTAATCAGAAACGTAATAGGTCCCCTCGGTAGCTAGTTGAGATTTCGTCGGGAAAAAGTCTGAAAGATTTTAGAAAATAATACGGAGAAAATACGAAGTTTCGAATTCGTGTACAAACAATCCGTTTGTAATGTGTTATTACTGAAAGCGGCCGAACGAATTTTTCTATAAAAAATAACTTGGACTTACGGTCATGAACCAAAAATTGACTGAGCAACAGCAGTTTCTATTATCATCTCATTTTTCGCGTACTCGAGTAATTTTGTTATTTCTATTTCTTTTTAGCATATAGAGCCCTAGACTTTATTTGTACTTCAATGTTTGATTCCCAAAAACCATCGTTCACATGCAGTGTGCATTCGAGTACCTCGTCCTTGTTTTCGATTTCTAATGAAAATCCATCACAATGTTTGTATGTTACCTGAAATACCAATTATACTGTTGTATTCGTATGATGATAATTTCGAGTGCATTTATATAACCTATTTGACGTTTAAATCTGCCACATACAAAAAAAAAAACCTATTGTTTATGGTTATATGCTTTAGGTAGAAATAATTTTTTTAATCAACTTTTATTTACGTACACAGCTAATGACCTCAATCATGTATCTGTCGTGTATTTGGGATTTGATTAGCGACGCAACAAATGAATTAAGTAAGCATCCGTCAACATTTACATCGCATTTGAACACAAGCTACATATTACTATGTATTATTTTTCAGTTTTTCTGGCTGTGAAAATCTTGTACATTTTGTTAGTGAGCAGTATATGGATACTCGTGTGTATAGGCAACTACAGAGTAAGTTTTATTTCAATTTTTTATACTATGAAAAAAAGCACAGCACCGATATCGTTTTCCAATTATTATATAAATTAGTAAATAGTGGTACCGAGTTAAACTACAATTAGTGAAATCACTAGGGTTGATTTTTTAAAGAATTCCAAATATAACACGTTGAGCAGTGTGTTATTTGCGCGCGAGACACAGTTATCTACCTCATAATTAAATACGAATCCATCTCGAACCAATAATTATTAACTTCAGACCGTGTAATCTATGATGTACGTAACTGTATTATCACGTTAACCATCGCGATGTGCTCGTCGTGATTAAACGAAGTGCTTTATAGTTGAGCGAAATCTGAAATATATAAAATCATAACTTCCTGTTGAAATTGATAACATTATATTATAGAAATAAGTTTTATTTAGCATGTTTTCAGAAATAATATTATTGAATCATAGATTGTTTTCAAATCGTTTCAATTTCTAGAAATCACTGATAATGATAAAAGTGGCATCTTATTTTTGGACCGTTTTTTTAATTGCGTGGACTGGAATGGCGATATGGACACTGTTTTTCAAAAATATAACCCAACTGAACGAGTAATTAGTATGGCATCATATATTTATTAAATTAATAATTAAAGATGAAATATGTATCTAAGATACTTAAGAACTGGTTAAATTGAGTACATTGTTACCGGCAACATTTTGGTATTTAGATATTGTCATAAATGGCCTAGGCATTAACAATTTCCAAGTATTTTCGTTAATAAAAGTTACAATTCATTATGAAATATGTATTTGAAAAAAAAATCAAAACATTTACATACGACGTTGTTCCTTTGAGAAATTCGATTCTCGTCGTTTCCCGAATTATCATATTTTTCGGTAACATCTATAAAATAATATACAAACCGTGTACCTAGGGAGTTAATGAGTTTATCAATTTAAAAAAGGTACTGTTCACATTTATAGTAAGTGTTAATAGTATTTTTAAGCATTAACATTGTAAGCATTAACTTTCTATTCGATATCCGTTAAACAACAAATTTAATCTCGCGTTGAAGTATTATCATTTTTATCGATGAAACGTTTCGTTGTTCGGATCTACTTGGACTCTTTATTTTCGTATTTATTTGATTCGAAAACTGTGAAACTCTCCACAGCGGCCTCATGTGTAACAACGACCGGTGTTTAATAACAATGTTGTTGATGAGTCATAAATCATCAAATGTAACGAACTCGTCAAACGATAAGACTAAACCACCGGACACCAACTCGACCAAGCATGTTGGTGAAAGACGTTTCATATCGCCAACGAGAATGACGGTCGAGAATCCGGACGATTTCACGAACACGCGTCGTACGACGACAAAGAAAACGTTACACAAACATGCCAATCATCCGAATGCGAGAACGAAAACGACATCGTCGAGTACGGCTCGTCGAATCACAGAAAAAGCAACGACGTTTGAATTCAACACGCGCGGTGGTTTCAATAGGAAAACCAAGCACAGGCTTAAACCGAGAACTACGAAAAAAAAGACGGACGTTACGACATCCGAGTTGCATTGCTATTGTGAGGGTGTAACACCGTCGACCCATTTAAATATCGACAATAAACACCAACGAAAAATAATACCAAAGTAAGTGAAATTCGACTTTTCGGCGATGTTGTTGCTGAAGCACTGACTGCCCCGTTTAGAGGCGATAAAAACAAACATAATAATAATATACGTACGTACACTCGTTGGCGGTGAAAATAATTTTTGCTAGTGATTTCGTAGCGAAATAAAATACGTATAACCAAAGCGATTCTAACTCTCTAGTCCGATCATGTCAATACGTTTTACAGATAATAAAAATTATTTAGTTCAAATTATAATAATAATTGCGGAAAGTTGTGTATTAGATATGATAAAAATAACATAATATTATCATAGCCAATAATATTGCTTTAAAATACGTAATAAACTTGCACACACTTTACTGTAAATTACGTACATTCGTTTCGCCTCATAAACGTGTATTTTATATATACGTATATATAATTGTATTAATAATACTGTTTTTTTTTTTTTTTTTTTGTTCGCTTTGATACGTTGAAATGGACTTTTTACTTTTTTACTCACCTTATTTAATAATTTATTATAATAATTTAAAACGACAAGGGAAAATTATTTTCGCCACATACGCTTACACCGCCAAAAAACGGCATCGCCCAACAAGTAGGTATACACATTAATAATAATTATTATATTATGCTTTAGAAGTTATTTTAAAAGTTTTTTTTTAAAATTTTATGAGTGTATAAAACTCGTCGTTAATAATTCATCCCGCCACAGATTCTCACTAATACATATTACAGTCACTAATAATAATAATGAATTATAGACAGATTATGGAACTGACGCGTATTATTTCTAACAACTCGACTACTAAAACAATACAAAAATAAGCGAATCGATTTTTTTTTATACACTGTTTTTATACAGTATTA
Source organism: Drepanosiphum platanoidis (assembly GCA_948098885.1). Lineage (NCBI taxonomy): Eukaryota > Metazoa > Arthropoda > Insecta > Hemiptera > Aphididae > Drepanosiphum > Drepanosiphum platanoidis. The sequence continues at coordinate 6,644,991 of OX402532.1, forward strand.
TAAAAATTCATTTTTGTTTGAATAATACTATAATCTTACAGTGGCATTTTTCATACGTATTAACAATATAATATTATTATCGTTTACACAAATATTAATTATCATGTGATTATAATGATTGTTTAAAGTAGCGATTTCAAAAAATATATTGTATTAATTTTTAAAATAGATAATGGGTAAAAGTAATAATAGTCATTAAATACAACTCACCGCTATCATAGGCCATGATAAATTATTTAACATTCGTTATTGTAATAAACACTGAATTGTTCGCTTTCCGTCTATTCAAGTGGTGCAATATTGTTTGAGTTAAAATAATGCATTTGCGGAGAGAAATGTGCGTAAAATAGCAAAATTCAGGTAATCATAATACACGTATTTAACTAGTCGTTCGATACTTTCCGAGATCACATTAAAAGCCGTAAACATATTATATAAATGGTTTCTTTATCGAAATAAAACGAAGAAATTATTTCGGTATATTATCTTAACGTTTATTATTATTTGACGATGAAAATTGAAAAGTTAAAAGGCGGCAAATTAAGATTTCGTGATACTTCAAAGATTTAATTAGGTAAATGGTATTTTTAGCATCTTGCTTATCTGTTTGCCGATTCGAATTTTCCTCGTGATTCTCGATCTTCTAATATTTTTCCCAACCGTTTCAATTACATTAACTCTGCTGAGCTTTCTAATTTAACTAATTCAGTGTAAATTCTCTTGATTTAATATCAACGACTAAAAACATATTAATGAGAAAAAAAAGAATTTTTATACATTTATTACACCAATATTTACGATCGAATAAATTGTTTTAGGAATCAATTAATTTGATTGCATTTTAAATTGTTCTCATTTAACTAAATACATTTAAAAATTAATATTAGTGATTCATTTTTACTTATTAATTATTTGTATCGTCTTCAATAAAATGATATGGTAATAATTTAAACGTAAATCAATATTATATTTTAGAATAATATCATATTGATCTCTGCTTTTGAAACTTTTGTACTTCTTGTAAATATTTATACATTATCGTTGAATTATTTGAATTATTTATGATATTTTTAGAACAGTGCGGTTAAAACGAAAAATAAAAATTGATGAGATTATTAGAAGCGAACCGTTAAATGACTCACAGGATACAGACCGAACAACAATAATAAGGCTGGCAAACGGCGTACCGTTGACAATGTTAATAGTTCCATTGACGCTATTCGGTACTTTCGCCAGTTTGTTTTGATCGAAACATATTATTTCACTTAAACTTGTAAAAAATAACATTTTTTTTTTTTTTGTATTTAGTCATATTTATGTTGGGGCTAAGCACAATAAATCAGTATAAAAAAGAACTAGCGGACAGCTTGCAAATAAATTCGGAAGAAAAAATAATTTAAGAATTGTAATAAACTTGATAAATTCGGAAGAAAAAAATGATTTAATAATTGTAATAAATGTGATGAATTCGACTAATTATTGTTCATGCGTCGATTTAACTGGAATTACTGATCTTCAGTGTCGGATTTCGAATCTAACTGATTGTTTCGACAAACACAAACAATGCCACACATAAACAAACTATTGCTTCAGAAAATCGGCAGGTTGTTTCGTTCTCTTTTTCAACAATAACATTATTAGTGATTTCTCAACTAAATATATCGTTTTATCGAAAGTCGATAAAATATACGATTTCGTCGAAATTAAATTTTCTAACGCATAATATACGATTATTTCGATTGAGATTTTTTTTTTTCCAAACACACGATAAAATCAATAGGTTCTTCGTGTTTCACTCGGAATTCAAAATTCGTTTTTGCGAGTTAACTCTGTTGATATTTTATTATTTACAATTTCGAAAACAATACTGCTGTACTTGTATGCACTACGGGTGCATTGATCTTCTCTCGATGACTTCGAAGCGTGTATTACAGACGAAAAATATTTCGATTTATCAATTAATCCATCTGTAGCAGTTCCGGAACTCAAATCGGATCTGTCTATAGCAGGGGTCGGCAACCTGCGGCTCTTTGGATCCGAGATCCGTAAAATATAAATTATATTATCGCGTTATTATAGTGATAATAATTCTGAATTTCTCAAACATTTTCAAATATGAACTTTATTTGAGAATAAATTAAGAAATCAACTGAATGATATCAGCCTTGATGATTGTTTGAAGTTGAAAACTACAGATTACTCTCCAGAATGGAATAAGCCTGTCCGGAGAAATTCAGTGTCAAAAATCCCACTGATATTAAGTAGATGCGTTTTTTTCGTGTGTGTTATTGTGCTCAATTAAATAATATTATATTTGTATAAACAATAATAATGAATTAATGAAATAAAGTTTTTCTATATTTTCTAAATTTAAGACGTATTATGTTTTTATTGCCTACCAAAAAAAAAAGGTTGTTCAAACCTTTGCGTTTCCCTGGATATCATAGTTTTGTAATTTTTTGAAAAAAAATGGCTCTTTCCCACGAAAAGGTTCCCAAACCCTATAGTAATAATCGTTAAAGCGTCGACCATTCTGTGTGTCGTGGATCCGGCGACCTCGTGTTTTCCGAAACGGACACTGTCATATTATTATGATCGCTATTCGGTTTTTCCTCTGCTCCTTCCTTTCGGTCTTTCCTCGGGTTATCGAGTCGAGTGTCACGAAACGTCGTCGTCGCGCGACAGTGGCTCGTCGACAAGGCGGCGGTGTTCCGGCGACCGACAGCACTCGCCGTGACCGGAGGAGAAAACAAAATATGATATACGCGATCACCCCGTATCCCCCGGGACCACCTGTCGCCGCCGCGCGAACAATAAACACAAAAGCGTATAATATACAACAATAATAATAATAATGATAATAATGTAACGTACAAATACATCACTCGACGCGCGTAGTGCGCGCGTGTGTTCTGCGAGTGGCGGCGGCGGCGACGGCGTTTAATAACGTTTCAATCAAGCTTCCCCGGGAATATAATATATTATTATTATTATCCGTATATTATAAAGTAGTCGTCGCGGTGCATTGTGTGGCTCCTCTCTCGTCCTACGATGATTGATGTCTCTCGCCACACTCGTCCGCAGAGGCGCGCGCGTGTTATTAGGCGTATGTATACCGAATAAAACGTTATGCCGACGTGTTTTTTTTTTTTCTCGTAGATAGAACGTCACTTCCTCCACCTACCTTCACACCTTTGTAATAATACTGTACAAACACCACGAGCTCGATATTTTTCAGGTGGTAAAAACGACGGCCGTTCGATGAATTCGGTTCTATTTTATTTATTTCTAATCCGTTGGCCGTGTGTCGCGGCGGCTGCCCGAGTCGAGAATCTCTTTTGCGACGACAAACACTGTCTCGTATATACTCGTACGTAGATACACACGTTATGATAATATTGTCGAGGGCGGCTTAGGACTAAGTCGAAAGAACGGGCGGTATATCGCTCGAATTTTGGCAGGAGCAAATAATGCTCGACGAGTAGGTCGATATAGTCTACTTAGGTCGCCGCATTCAAATCCGCGTCTTTATTGTGAGATTATTTATTTTTTTTCCCGAATAAAATCGATCTACCCCGTTGAAATATTTATTTTTTTTTGGACTTTCCGACATAATAACATTAATTTGTTTCTTATATTAAATATGGAAGTCAACATGGGGAACGTTGTTCTTTTAAATTTTTACTGGGATGGTCACCCTCTCTAGTCCCCCTCAGTTAACGCCCATATTGCTGTCCCCTTCGGCGACCACACTCGACGTGTCATTTTATTCATAAAAAGTGTATCCGGTATAGGATCACGTAAATGTTTCGACCTTGACAGAAGTTTACACATTGTATTAAATTATACTCACACCATAATATACTCGTAGACGTGATTGCGTTTTATTCGAAATTCGATTAAAAACTAATCGAGTTTTTTTTTTTTTTTTTCATAAGTATTTTCCCATGTTATGTACTCGATACTTGCAATTTGATTTGAATTTTCACTGTTCAAAGACGACATGCTATTTTTAAGAAGCCGAAGAAGAGTAAAGCCCGAGAAACCGTTGATACATTTATTCAATTTCAAAACTCATCATCCGGATGATACGTCTCTGCACACCATTAAGTCCAATCTGAGAGAGCTGTAAAAAAAAATGATCATGATTAATACTTTTCAGCAGAAGAGCTTTCCAAAAATGTAATACAAACACACATGTATTATACTTATTGTTGCTTGCACCTGAACCGTAGTATAGGTATGGTGTGTACTATTTGTGAATAACGGTCCCGACCGGTAGCACCTTCACGCCGTCGAGTATAACGTCTATAAAATAACATGTTTAAATTATTATTGTCTGAAAAAAAAAAAAAAAAAACGTTATCTCATACGTCACTACGAGCTACGTGTTGAATTTCTTTCTCTCTCTTTTATATATTGCGATTTTTACTAATGATATTACTATATTTGTGGGCCGTTATTAATAGTTTTATAATATAATTTCAACAGAGTTATTTATTTATTAGGTAAACCACACTTGAAGTATATTTTAACTTTATAACATCATTAAGACGTTTTTGTTGTTACAATATGATTGTTATTATATAATAATTATTATTACGAGTCTTTATTTTACTTCAAATTATTAGTTTGGCGTTTTTACTAATCTGTTTGGGATCGGTTCAAAAACAGGGCGTGATCGCGAATAAGAATATGCTGTAGACTCTAAATCAAACAATTTTAGACCGTCAAAACGCAGAATACTAAACAAACCGTCGGTAATCGAGTATTATCATACATAATCCGGGTATTATGTTGTATAAAACGTAGTTTTAAAACAAAAATATGGTAAAAAAAAAAAAAATGCATACAACGAAAGCAAAAAAAAAAAAAAACACGTATAAATGTTTACGCCGCGTATAGCCTTTCAACGGTCTGTTTACGAATTTCCAAAAGGCTCGAGCGCTAGGCGTGTGTATATGACCCTTGAATATATAAAATAGATAAAGAGAATGACAGGACGTGCAGGTACGACCCTTCGTACACGCGAACGTTGCGGTCACACGAAAATGTAATCGACGCGATTGCCGTCGCCGTCGCACTGCGGGTCACGCCTAGCACACGCCGCCGCGCCGCTCCCGCTGCTGCCGTCTTCACACAATATTCGTATAATAACATAACCGTCGCGTTGTGCGTCTGCACACGGACACGCACGAGACACGGCAGAACGCTTTATATTTCGTACACACGAGCGTGTCGTTTGTTTTATTTCACGCGTTGTCGCGATTAGGCAGGAAATGTATGTTTGGCGGGCGCGCGGGTTCTTTTTTCCACCGCCGCCGCACAGTGGGGCAAATGACCATCAAAGTTGGTAGAAAATAATCTTCTTAATGATCTTCGTTATTAGCATTTTTGTAAACTTTATAGACCTGTTCATTATAATTCGGCAGATTTTTGGATCTAAATACCACTAATTTCGGCCAGAGAGCGCTTCGTAAGTCGTCTGCAGGTGTTGTCATAAATAATTTTCATGTTCGTTTTTTTTTTTCGAATATCACGTGTTTTTTGAACGCATGCTTTTGTCTTAGAAATACGAAAATTGAAGTAACTATATAAGTATTAAATGACGAATCCTTTTACTTCAGGTATGTATCAAATTGTTTTAAATTTTAGATTCTGAGTGACGCGTGACGCGATTGGCCGCCTCGTGTTCGCGAGTATAAGTGTCGTCGCGCGTCCGGACGGGAACGGATCTTGTCTTCGGAAACTCGGATTCGCGTGCACTACTATAGCGTGTTTTTCGACGTCTCGTCTGATTCTAGATAATACCTTCGCTTTGGTATTAATTATTGTTTCATCCGCGCGAACCACCGACGACGCGCGACGACGTTTCGTGCCGATGAAAAAAACGTCGATCCGTTATTTTTATCCAAAAACCGATGTAAATAAAACACACAGCTAAACAACGACGTATTGTTTCTGTTTTTCTCTCAACGTCTCGCGCGTTTACAGCATATGATGATAATGTCTGTAGGGCGTCGACAATACGCGCGCACACACGCGCGTCGGCGCAGTCACACAGACTGCGAGAGGACCCCATATAGCGATGTGCCGGGCTGGCGTTTTGGCCAACATAATAAAATTCGTCATTATCATTTCATTTGCCATTACGCAACATAATGACGTCCGTAATGTCCAAATTAAGAAACGTGCGGCCACCATCATGCCACACGCGTCGAGATCAAATCAGTTTTTTAACCCGGCAGCGGCGCGGACAAACGGCGTGAACCTGCGTCTGTGTTATACAGGCATCATTATACCCATTATGCTTAAACATACGCGCGCATGTGTGTGTGTGTGTGTGTGACTTAATTTGCCAGATCAGGTCGCACCGCGATCGGAGACCTTCGCCCGGTGGTGTTACAGCCTATGCGCAGGAGGCTGTACGTATTGTATGTTCTCGTGTGATGGATTAATTACCTCACATTGTTTTGTTTTTTTTTTCCGCTGTCATTTCGTGTTTCGATTGTTTTCGATTATTGTTGCTGTTATTATACTTATTATTGAGACAGCTACCGCCTGACACGCGGAGATCCGTACGATAGATAATTAAAAAATAACAACAATTAAATTTATCGGGTTCCCGGGGGAGAGAAAGAAAAAATTCAGCAACGTGTGTGGGTCTGACTGACTGACGACGACGACGACCGCGACCGCGACGCTGGCCGTGTGTTATTGTGATGTTTTCTCGCAATGTTTTTACTCCGATACGAATTAAATACAATGCTCATTGTCAAATATTATAATCTATAACACGTGTGGGGTTCTTTTTTTTTTTTTCTTTTTCGGCATACCTATACTACGTGTGTTATAAAATAATATTACGGTACAAGAACAACCACTTATTGTATTATAAAATACCTCAATCGAATAATATACATTTTGCTCGCACTGGATATAAATCGAGCGAGCTATACGTATCTTATATAACTATATAATATCTCATAATATTTATTCGCGTTTACGATATTAATAATTCGAAGCTGATGGAAATTCAGATCAACTTACTATATTAACTGTCTCGATCCTGTTCGCGTAATTTTTTTTTTTGTACGATTGGAGTGGAGAACCTATGAAAAAATGACGTCGTTGTAAAATCGATGAAATTTATAATTCATTGTCGGGTTCGTATTTAAATTCTTTAAATCAATATTTTCGAAAATAAAAATATATTCCACACGGGGGGCGCCCGTAATAAAATTATTGAAGTGTGCGACCGAAAAGTAAAACCTAAAAATCATTATGACAAAACACACTGAGGAGTAATATTACGTATTCTTTTGCTACGTTATTATGTAACGATTTCATTTAATATTCGGAGACGAATAATTATTTGACTGACCGAGAATATTTGGAAAACGTTTAAAATTCGAGCGAATTTCGGTGTCGGCTTTTCTGACGACGACGGTAAACAATCGTGATAAACGCGTTGAATAAACACGTGGAAACCGCGTTAAAACGACAACAAAAAAAGGGTGACGTGGTCGTCACAAGTATTTATAATAATAACATGGAAAACGCGAATGTATCCATAACAATAAAACCGATTATTTTATCGAAAACTTAGGGCAATAAAAACGTTCGATTGCGATTGGTACCGAATAGGCACCGCGATATTATAATACGTATTATAGTTATAGGTATGTTATATGCCCGTGTCCGCGTTATACGGTCGTTGCACGAATGACGCAATTGAGTTTTAACATGCTACAGAAAAATTGTATGGTACCAGCTAACACCGAACGAAACAACCTGTTATTATATTAAAGTAGAGTAATTCATAATACGGAAAAAAAAAAAAAAAAAACGCGAAAACATTATTATGTTAAGTGTGCAGCGCGGGCATACATGTATAATATGGTTTTATCATGTCGGTATCGAAATAGAGCATTGCACAGTTAAATATTGATATCACGCGGGTACGCGAACAAAATAATATTCTCTTTTACATTATCGAGCGAATATTATAATAACAATGGAATGAGAAAAGAAAAATGAGTTCGTAATAAATCAGCGACGACTACACACCGCCGCCGCGGTAACGTGTCTGTTAAAGTATAGTTACACCTATATACTTATAAAGTTTTTTCATCTTTTTTTATGGATACGGTCCTCGATCGAGGGTGTAATTTCGTAAAAATATTTCTTTCTATCAGTTTTATCGTTCCGTCGCCGTTGTACGCACGCTATCGTCGCGAGTCTCGCGAAAAACGTGCATGTTATAATAATATTATACGTCCGTCCGTACGACCGATACCGCACGCGGCGAGGATAAAATATCGGTTTGATCGGTTACGGCCTTTCGAAGCGTAATAAATCTCCACCGGCAGTCGTAAAACGTACGTCATAATAATTAGGGCTCGGAAGTTGATGCGTTTTGCATTTTTTTTTTTTTTGAACGTTTTAGACGATATTATGCTCTTCTGGCCACAAATGTGTTTCATTAGCATGTGGATCTGAATGACTAATGTTTATTTTTTGTATTTTTGGTGTTTTTTACTTTATTAGTCATTTTTTGACATTTTTAGGTCATTTTCCCACATTTTAAGTCATTTTCCCACATTTTAAGTCATTTTCACTTGTTTGGGCCATGGATTATTACATAGGGTTGCGATTCGAAAACACTTCCCAAAAGTAGATCAATTAATATCGAACATCAAAAAAATATTTTTGAAAAGTCCATCGCGTGTCCAATATTTTAAGGAAATGGCACCTAAAATTCCTCTGCCACCACAACAAGTATTAACAAGACGGGGTACATATGGTTAAAAGCTGCTACTTATTTTTGTGAACATTTTGAAATTTTGAAAACTATTATTATTATGGGTCTAAACAAAGATGATTCTACGTTGATATATTGGTAAGCTTTGATAAATTAATATATAGAACTTTATAGTAAAATATTTAAAAAAAATTGTATTTTTGTTAATTTAAAACGAATATTTGTAATTTTTTAGGTCATTTTTTTAGGACATTTTTTGTCATTTTTACGTCATATTTGCATTTTTTAATGTTTTTTAGGTCATCGACTTCACAGTCCTAGTCATAATAGATTTCCTCGTGAAAAGCCTGTGCCGTTTTGGATTCATCAAACTCGAGTACGAGTGTAATGAGAGTAGTCCTATTGCCGTCCCGATTCGACGCGTTTATTCCAGCTATACCGGATGTCGTGCACACAATATTATAATAAATAATTAGACGACATCGCCTTAATTTTCGCATTCAAAAACATGTTTTCATTGTCGTGATATTTGTGACACCACTCTCAATCGTACTCCCCCAGTACATATATATATATATATATAATACAATAATATATAGCTTTTTCAAAAACCATCCTCGTCGTCGAACAACTCTTGTTATTTTACTCCACTCCCACGGGCTGCATCGTTGTTGTATGTTATAGATTTCTAATAATTTCTAAAATTCCTTCGTTTCTTTTTAACTGGTAAATCAATTCCCTATTTTTTTGTTTTTCTTTTGTAGATTTTCATATATAGCTGTGTAAAAATTCATTCGCTGTGTTGCGTTCATCCGGTATTTTTTACCGTTATTCGAGCCACCCGAGATTTCGGAAAATAACATATATAGAACAAAAAGTATAATATACGTGTATGTAATCATTTTTAAAACCACATAAACGGCCTCGTGCGCGCACGAAATCCACACGAGGTTTGGTTTAACACACACGTAGGTGAAAAAAACCTCAAAAGTGATTACTGTTTTACGCGATAAGTGCACACGGAAGCGCACGCGAGCGTCATAAATCCGTAGATTTTTATAATAACAATAATATTATAATCTCGCTCGATCGAGAATATCGCGCGCATATTATCAAAACAATATATAGAGTACTCTGAAAGCGGTACGATTAATATCTTGTTTAATGCCTACACACGCTATATTCTAACTGATATATTATTATTAGGGCCCGGATTTCAATGCAAAGTGCATATTTTTTTGGTTGACAATGCTTTCTAAGTACATAATTCGTTTCATGTAACGAGGGTTTGAAAACTACAAATTTTATTTTGCATTTTTTTGCATATTTCGACGTTTTTTCATTTCAAGGGTATTTTTAACATTATTATTGAGTCATTTTGTTGGTTTTTAATGCATATTTGTTCAATGTAGATATAAAACTTGGACTATTCAAAAAATTATCTTAAGATAAATTGTTTTCTTGATATTTAAGGTTTATCGGGTTTTTCCATACACATTGTCAATTTTTTTTTTCGATTTAGTTTTTATCTTATCTTAATTTATTATTGACTGTAGATCGTCATGTAAAAATAATTATTATGTCTCATTTATAAATTATAATTTGTATAAAAAAAAATATATGGCATTTTTAAGGTCATTTTTGTGGTAAATTGTATTTTTTAAAGGCATTTTTGGCTATTTTTTAGAGCATATCTGTATGGTTTTAAGTGCATTTAAATCCGGGCCCTAATTATTATATAATTAAATCAAAGAATCTAAGAAATCTTTTATATTTAATTGATTTTCTCTAATCTAGTGGTTGGACAAAACAATTTGTGATACAGATTAAAAGAATTAATTCTTTGGGAAAAATTGAATTGAAATATATTTACGTATACTTAAAGTTATTATTTTCCATAGCATAACCGTGATAGAACGAGTATTTGTATCGTCCACGGTATGTTTTATGGACGCGGTGCGTATCCGTCTACTATGTAATAGAAAATCGCGGCGATAACCGCGATTTCGACGGGGCGTTATGGTCTTAATGTTTTCTTCTCCGTTCGAACGGTCGCGGTCGTCCGGTTTCACAGATTAAATTTATTAGCTATAACCGCGTGTGTGTTCGTTCGACCATCGCGTGCATCATCATCAAAGAAAAAACAATTTAACGATCGTTTAGTAACTTTTTTTATTTTTTTTTATTTTTCTAACGTATGAATTATTATTGTTTACGGAGATTTATGCGCCGCAATAATAATCGTCCGTTGCCGTAGTCGTTATTCGAGATCGGCGAGTAAATTATTTATTACGTTTCGGTACACGGTCGGTCGAGTCGCGGCAAGCCCTCCCATCCCTCGTAAATGTCTACTCAATTAAATACCATTTAATACGTATATACACAAATCGAAGGGAAAAACGTCCAGGAATAGCAGGAACATTTATTTTCCCATCTTTTGACTTGGTACAATAAGTGAGATCTTATCGATACGCCGCCGTATCGCTGACTATAGCCCACTCGGCTCCGGTTCTCGGTGGCGAGATCCCGAACGGCTCTCGCTTTTCCAAAACAGCGATTCCCACTCGGCTCGCACGCGCATGTCGGGAAGGAAACGACGAAACGAATTTTTATATCTATTTTAAACCGTGTTCGAAACAATATGGAAATGTGGGCTGAGCGTTCGTCTTCCCCAGATGATCGTAAATCTTTTCACAGTTAATTCGACGACTAACGTTCCTGCATCCTGACATTCGTAAGTTTTCAGACGTATACAATCTTAGACGCAAAACAAAAGTTCGTAGAAATATTATACTACTCACGTCCGATCAAGATAAAAAAAAAACAGGTTTCGTAATCATCGCGTCGTCGGTCTCGGGCGAGTTACAAGAAAATAAAAAAATATGCGCGAAAAGGGGAGAAAAAAAATACGCCCGTCAAAATTAATAATATTTACAATAGACCTGACGAAATGTGTGTTTCACAAACACGAACGCATTACTCCCGAGACACGTGATCGATTCGTTTTTTTAATGTTATGGAAAACGAAATGAGAATAATTGGCGAACGCGCTGATGAATTTATTACTAGAAATGTTTTTCAAAAGAAAAAAACGATACCGCGGGGGGACTCATTCGGAGAACTGAAGCAACGTTTGGCGGGAGGTGGGGCATAGCGTCGGGGCGGAAAATTTTCGTGACAAACGTACTCCAGTGCAGGTTAAAATACATTACGTTATGATTATATTATATTGTCTCGAGTTAATTTTTTTGTCATCGCGGTGTCCGCGGTATACGCGCGTAGAATGTACCTATAGAAACTATAAATATATAGGTATATGCTCGTATACCAAACTATACCGCGTGTTATGCACCGCATTACGTACGAGACGGTAGGCACAAGACCAAGGGGTATTATACATGTATATTATGGGTTTTTCTTTCTTTTTTTTTTTCTCTAGAGTAAACAGCGTCGATAAACCAATTTAGTGTTGTGGACATGACGCGTAGAAGCGTGAAGAATATATAGGCGGTCGATGCGGCTATGATTACATAGAGTCGGGGATATGACCATGGGGCATCAGGCACCATAGCCGCTGCTGACGGCGAGTGTAAGCGCACACACGCGCATAATGTACGTGGCAGCAGTACACATCAATAATAATAATACGAAGAATAATAATAATAATAATAACAACAACAACAATAATGGTGGATGATTAGGCACAATGTGAGAAGGACCACCGCGGCGCGCGAGACAAATCGGCCCACCCGGTTACATAACCTGCGCGGCGCTATATAGACGATACGTATGTGTTTTTTTTTTTTTTCTTTCCTCTTTTGGTTTTGTATTTTACATAAATTATTCTCGTGCGCGCGAGCCCGCGTCGTACACGACGATACGTCGCGCGTCGCCGTGCCTGCCCATAGGCGGAGAATCGGCCGAACTTTGAGAGGGAGGAGGCTTCGAATCGTCGTTACCTGCCTGCCTGGACCTCGTCGCGTTCAAATGCACCTGTACGAATTCGAATGACCACACCCCCTCCCCTCGATCGACTCGGAAAGTAGACCGAAACAGAGTATGATTTACAATAATTAGTTTTGAAAAATTACCGATCTATAACGTCATAACAATCGAACTAGTTTAATAACGGAGAAATTCGGAATTCTTTGTGGAGGGGGGGGGAGGTGGAGAACTATCTGACGGGGCCACGGCTCTGTAAGGTCTCCCTCGCGAGATCTTCGCATGTGTACTTACCTAACCCTATACGGAACGATAGCCAAACAAGTGGTTGTTGACCTTTATTATCCGGTAACAGACGATGTTTTTGTAACGATGATGTTAGGTGACCAATACATTTTCCGTGTTACGATTTGTTTGGGAAATCAAACTTCTCGAAATTTACATCCCAAACCGAAGACATTATTTCCATGCACATTTCCTATCCTACAGACAACATTACCAAAACAAATATTTATGAAAATGATAAAACAAGTACGTAGTATAGTTATTGATTTTTATTTTCTATGATTGGAAATTCGGGTAGTGCATCGATACTAAAAGTTTCATTTTTTAGATTACAAATAGAGCAAAGTTGGTGTACCTACTTACTTTATAGACAGGTCATTTTTTGATTTTCTCACAACCAAAAATTGTCTAATATAAAAAATAATTATTTTTCTGTCACAACAATGATTCACCGTACAATTTAAAACTTTGTATTCCAAACATCTCCTACACACGTATAAGTTGTTTTTTAAAAACTTTCTTAGATATATTGGTTTTATTTTTTATTACTTCGAATCATAACTTTAACTCAACTAAACTATACTTCGTTATTCGTACTTTTACTCGATAGGCTATATTACGAGTATGTACTATAATCACGAATCACGATTATCATTATTAATATTATTATTTCGTATAAAATGAAAATTATATCCACGTTTTAATAAAAAAAAAAAAAAAAACACAACGATTAAGAATATATAACTACACTGCAATCGAAAGAATCGTTATCCTTGAATAAAAAATGTATTTTTTAAATGCGATGTATAGCCTTGAGGCTTGACACGACATTTTACGGCACATTATTATTTGAAGTCAATAAAAAATAATCGATCCAATTAAACTGGCTCCAATATTGTTCTGAATATTAAGATAAAACTGATGTATGAGTAAATGATTTTTCATACCTAAAATCAATTTTTTTATTATCGCGCATACTCGTATAATTTAGTGCATCATATACGTCATATAATACGCGTATATTAATAATAAATACATCAATTTAATTAAAAATAAAACAATGCCTCCTAGTAAATTATGCGTGTCAACCGCTCGGAAAGTCTTACTTATTTTCGGACGTCATTGGTATATTACCGACAGATATACAGATATTACGAATAAGAGCATAAGACAATGAGTTTTTCTCATTAAATCTCATATAAATTCGAAAATCAAATAATCGTTATTATTGCACGTTTATTTGTTCGATTAACTCTATGTAGACGCACGTCGGGGTTAGGTTGAAGTTTTAGATTTTCTTTTACACTGCGATTTCGAAAATCCAGAAAGAAAAAACTCTACGTATGACGCGAAAACTACAGGTGGGCCACCCCTGTTTATACACGCGAATACGATATCGAAGGCGGCGGCGGCGAGGCCACCCAGGGCTAGGGCGTTGTTATTCGCTACGCGTATTCATTTGCGCGCAAAAAAGGATTGCCAGTAGTCGAGCGCGTTTTTATGAAGTCGGAAAAACTCTCAATAATGCCCACATCATAAAATAACAATAACAAAACACGGCGGCGTCGGCGGCGGGTGCCGGCCGGGCGTAATCGGGCCGCTGCAGATACGCGCGATCGTTATGCGCGACGTGGCGGAGGGCGATCTCGGGTCTATTGAAAAAAGGCCGTATCGTAACAAATTGATTCGATAAAAGCGACGTTGACGTATGTAATGTAGTCGCTCGCTGCGGGTCATTGTATTTGGTACACAATGATACATGTTATATATTTTATTATTATGTTTAGCACATAATCATCGACGGCGAAGCGCACAGTCACTCGCTGCAGATTTCGAGAGCCGTGTGTGCGTGTGTGTATATATTTCAAAACGACTCGTATATACGTACGTCTACTCGACGAGGAGAAACCGTCACCCCAAATTAGGTGACAATTCAATTTCGAGTGGGATTTAAAAGGACCTTGCCGAATCGGTACACATCTGCTCCCGCGCCGGCACCGCGCGGTTTCGCGTGCAACAGCCGTCGTCGTCGTTTAATGCAAAGTTAATACGCTGCGAGCACACATCGCATAATGGATCCGCCGCCGCCGCCACAGTACATTAGACGAGGGCTAATAATAACACTCGATTACTATATTATACGATTATTTTATTATTGTAACGGCGCGCCGCGATTCGTTTCCCGTCGTCTCTTTTCATCGTTTTATTTTCATTTTTTTTTCCTCTCCACGGTTCGAGTTCCATCGCGATACCCGTAACGACGACGACGACGATACTATTATATCGACTTCGCGATATGTATTATTACAGTAGTATTGTGTTGATAATACCCACGTGTTTCCATGCCATAGCTCTATATAATATATAGATTTATTTTCTATAAAGTTTGGTCTGTTCGGGGCGAAGCTTTCAAAGTGTAATGACCGTTTAGAATAATTTAAAAAATCAATCGGTTTACGCGAGACGAGTGATTTCGCGCGACGTTTCTCGGACTGAAAGTCGTGTATGCGAGTTGTACCCTAATATAGTCGCCGTGTAGTGCCCGACTGAAATCGTACGTATCTGAATATTGTTTTCGGTAGGTTTTTCACTCGTATGGTTTGTAGGTAATCGTTAAAAATTGTTATGCCAGCTGCTTCGTCACTACGGGCATATAGCCTATATATGGGCGTAACCTGAACATAGTTTTCCAACGGGAAGGGAGCACACCACTCTGTTTCATAAATATCGTACGTGTGTAATAATATCACGGGTGGTTTCGAATCTCGTCTCTGGTTTACGCGCCCGGGAGATCGTTTTTCGAATTTCCCAACGGTTTTCAAAACAAATAAAATACACGTTTCAAAAAGCGTGTACGCGCGTGTGTCATGTAGTAATAATACAAGTGATCGTCGAAACAAATTTTCCCGTACAGTGCCGAAGTATGAAAATAAAAACTATAATTTCGACAAATAAGTGAAACGTAATAACATATCATTATGTCGGGCCACATGACACTATCGTGATGACCCGCGCGTTGCAATGTCGAGTAGGTACACCGCCGCCGCCGCCGTACCCTTGACAATTTCTATATCATATTGGGTAACCGTAACTCTCTATAGCTCTGCTACCTTAGAATTTTCCTAGGACAGTATTTCTAAACTACAAGTCATACGCATTGTATCAGCAGAAACGAGAAGATTTCAGAAGTTTTTCATTCATAATAATATTATAATCAATGTTATACGAGTATATGTTACGGAGCCACTAACGAAATACTGAAATATTGACCTTTTTACATGGAAAATTGACGATTTCACGAAATATAGAAACAGTTTTTTTTTCTCAAAGTTTCGAAGAAAACAATTCCCAAAGTGAAAATTTTCCCGTGAAATCAGAACTCAACTACGTATATGACGTTGGGTAATATTTCCTTCGCGATTTCGCAATACGCGCACTTCCCGTGATGCATTTATTTGAGCGTTTATTTTCACATAAGATTAATTAATGGAATATTATTTTCAAGCCTAGTGCTCGCAAATAATCCTTCGAAATTATTCCAGAAAATATAAAGATCTGCGGCCAGTTTTTTCGAAATGATCATTCAATTCCCGTCGGTCATCGGGAAATGATATTTTTCGGTGTACCTTTACTGTTCTGCTAAAGTGAAAATAAATTAATCCTACATTTGACGCTTGTTCGAAATAAAATCCATCATTTTATCGATATCGACGAAATATCGTCCTAGTGATAAAGTTGCTGTTGTTGTGCAGAGCTGGCTAATACACGCTTTTAATTACATGTGTTTTTTTTTTTTTTATAGGCGTCCAACACGTGACCCCGTGTCAATGCACAAAAGTTCATTTCATTGTAGGTGAACATTTTATACGTATGTTCTGTTATTACGTTTACGTTCATTTTTTTTTTAATTCTTTTCTTTAAATTGGTTTGAAGATACCGGCACCAGTAACGATATTATATACCTACGTAAAAATGTAAAATGGTTTATCGCATCCGGGGAGTTCCTATAAGAGTAATAAACACCATGTAGTTGACACAAGTAAGGATTATTATTTATTATTACGTAGTTATTAATTATCCAGTGTAATCAATCTACGTTTAATGACCTTACGTACCTCGTCTTGAATAATGACGTGTACGAGAGCATACTCACTCGATCGTTTCTGTGGAAATCGAGTATCCATTGTTTATTCATTTATTATATTATATCCACTGTTTGAGGCCAACGCATTTTTTTTATTTTAATTAAACACGGACCACCTTGAGTAGAATGATTTCACGAATTCTAAGAAAGAAAAAAAAAAATAATAACTAATCCACTTCTGTTTCTTCACCTTGTTCTGTCTTTAAGCACGCCGCGGCCGATAACATATTTTCATCAACTTTATTTTAACGACGAAATCGAATCTAGACGATTGTAAAGGGTGAATTTTTCTTTTTCCAATCGACTCTTAACCTCCAAAATACCAGTATAGGTACGTCCGTACAACATTGTTAACTCTTGTAAAATAAAGATTTCGTTTCTGAATTGCAAATTTTAAAAAATCCAAAAGACCTGTAGGAAAATTCAAAATTTAAAAAAATATATTTCTATTTATCTATCTTATTTTGTAAATTATCCGTGATAATAAATCAAATCGTTACTATTAAACATGACATTTTTGTTGTAAAAGCAACCTATAAAAAACAGAACTATTTGATGTATTATTTTCGACATAAATCCTAGTTATTTCATATTTACTTATATTTTTAATAAAAATAATTAATACTGAAACATGTATATTTTTTTGAATATTTAACATTTACGCTATTCGAAGAACTTTTCCATATTTAGTATAATTAATCGATATTATATAATATGCTCACAGCTCTGCATTTACATTGATTTCTTCCAATAGTTAAAAATCATTTATAAAGATACTCGAAAAAAAAAGAAGAATATCAATAGTTTGACGAAACATTCGCATGCCTGTATTTTTAATGTTTTTTTCATTAAAACATTTGTCGACTTTTTAATTTACCCTCTATCTACGTATTTTTAAACTCGTTTCTTTGTATTCGTGCAGCTGTTTATGTATTGTAAATAAATAGAAATACTTTTTGTACGGAACGCTTTTATAACATGTTTATTGTAACAATCGTTTAATCGTTTTTATTTTATTTTATAGGTTATAAAAATAGTAATAATAATGCGGCGGAACGCGCGTGCGCGATACATTTCATTTGGAAAGAAAAAAAAAAATGTAACGCCGTAATCTCTTCAATTATTGGTCTCGGAGGCGATATTATACGAGTATAATATAATACTGCACGTGTATTATACGTATACGCCATCACCTCGCGATCTCTTATAAATTCAAACTTCAATCGCACGACGACTTAATAAACACCATCTGCGCGCGCTATTCTTCGGAATGGTATAAATCTCTTTCGGGACGCTTTGGCGTGCCAGAAAAAAAAAAATAATACTAATAATAATAAAAAAAAAAATTGGAAACCACATTAGTGTTAAGTTATTTTTAATACAAACGATTCGCCATACACTGCGGGCTGCTTTAGTTATTGTTCGTGGCACGAGAGCAACAAATATAGTAGTATATGTATATATATATTATTATTATATGGTTTTTTTTATTATTATTATTATTATTTCTGATGGTTATTACCTCACGCGTTATTACACGCGCGCGCGCGCGCGGGCACATACGAGTATGTGGGTCAGCGTGAAAATCGAAAAAACAGGGGATAATGGAACCGCTGAAAAGGAAAATTGTAACCGATTTTACGCGCGGATCCGATTGAATCGACGTTTAATGGACCTCGCGGCAGAGCGTAGGTGTTTTTGTGTGCCACAGGTCACGGAATGTATATCGATA
Organism: Drepanosiphum platanoidis; assembly: GCA_948098885.1. Classification (NCBI taxonomy): domain Eukaryota; kingdom Metazoa; phylum Arthropoda; class Insecta; order Hemiptera; family Aphididae; genus Drepanosiphum; species Drepanosiphum platanoidis. The sequence continues at coordinate 6,663,858 of OX402532.1, forward strand.
ACGACTATATTATTATACGTATTATTGTCGTAACGTATAGTACGTCCTCCTCTCTCTCGTCCACGTCATTTGTAAGCACAAAAGCGCGGCGCCCGCCGTTTTGATATTTTCACAATGCGATCGAAACGATCGATTAATATTTTGCCTTTTTTTTTTTCTTTTTCTTGCAGCGGTCAAACGACGACGGCATCGGGACGAGATTTTTACGACAATCCGTAATATTTATTACGTTATATACACCGCGCGACTGTTACAATACCGGCCGGCTCGGCGCGCGGATAACTCGTTTTCTCCCCTTCCGTCGTCGTTCCGAAACACGCCCGTGTATGATAGTTTTCGAAACGATTCTTCGGGTAAGTTTTATAATAAAACAATGAGGAACAAAAAAGGGGAAAAAAAACAAGGTGGAACGATTTTGATTAGAACGCGAGAAAACCACGGAATATTATCCTCTCTCTATATAGAGGGGTATGCGCGGACGCGCACAAATCCGCACCGACCACCGTGGCCGATTTGTGCAATTTAAAAAACACAACGTCGCGCGTCGCCACACCATCGTGCCATATCGGTTCGGCGGAGGTATACTCGACGCGTGCACGTTACACGTCTATCCCGGAGCTATTACTTATTTATACACGCGAGAGACCTAATGTGGAACCGAACGTGACGTTTCGCACTCGACTAATTACCGTGACTTTTCACAATGACATTTTATCGTCGTTATATAAAACGTGGATAAGAGGAAAAACTATTAAAAAAATTACTTTCATTTCGTGCCGCGGCATACGTAATTAGAACTGGGTAAAAATCTTTTCAACGCGACCTGTTCGGCGGTTAAATTTCCAAGGCTGCCCCGAGGGCAGAAACTCCTCCGTCTCACCGCGCCGGCGAGATCCGAATACTTTATAATAATAATAATCACATTACAAATTAATACTATACCCGCGCGTATTATGTGTATCGACGTACGACGATAGTAATAGTATTATTCGCGCGATTGCAGTACCACTCGGTTTACGGATAGAAAGTCCTCGTCTCTGCGGTCTTATGAATCCGATCGCAGTTAAAATCGTCCAACGTGATTGGTGAACAACGATTCGAGTCATATAGAAATATTAGCGTCAATTATTTCATAATATGCTCATCACACGGGAGTATATAAATTATATTATAAACGGTAGTGAATTTTTTCCGACGCATAAAATATCGAATAATAACGCGTTGTTTTTTTTTTTTAATTTTCTATTAAATTCAACTACCTGTATTGTATATAATATCATAATTTAATTTTATATTTCAATATTTTTTATATCCATATCTACTGTACTACGTATATTTTCGGTGATTTTTACACTTGTTATTTACGCGCCGTTTAGACTTGTGTAGGTAATATATAGTTTAAAAAATGTATATTGTATTTTAACGTGTTTCGGGATTATGCATCGTGCACAGTTTGGGTGATTCCGACAGTTAACTTAAATCAAATAAAACTATTAATTGTAATCCTACTTACATTTGTGCGTGTAGTCGTCTTTCTTCTGTAAAAAGATAAACAAATGAAAATAAAATAACATCGTTTTTGCTGTAAAACGTATCGAATATACTCGTATGCTTAGGTAATAGTGTGGCTTAATAATATTATGTTTATTGCACAAAGTATAAAAATCGAAAAAACGTATTAAGACTTACTTATATTATATGTTTAAGACCATACGATTTGTTATATTCACTTTGATATTTCCAACACACCAGCATAGATACGTACTTCCTACCTGGTTGTGATTTGCTGTGATGTTAGGTAACTTCGATGTTTTTTGAATATTTTAAAGACACATAGAGTGTGCATTAAGATATTTTAAATACCGCCGTGTTCTAATAGATTTTAATTTTACTTTCACAATTTATTATGCAAAAGAATCATGCTCGAACTTTACATATCATTATTAGTTACAAATCAGCAATTGATAAACTTACATAATATGTTATTATTATAGCTACTCAGTAAGATCTTTCAATATCAATTAACTGTTTTTATTTTCGAATTAATAAGACATATTATAATCGTTTTTCGTTTACGAGTAATTATTATACTGTCATAATACAACCCACGTTAACCTATTAGCTCGGTGACGCTTTCGTACGTGTTTTGTTATTTAATATACGTATATACTTTTTATAAGAAAAACATTCCTTATAAAACCTCACTCGCTCACACTGTCGACATACCTCTGATATACGTTGAATCTTTTCGATGAGTTGGTGATTGTAATCAAAATTTACTATTCATAATATTTCAATAATAATTAATGAATTTTAATTATGATTACCTGCTTATACCCATCACGTAAACGTGCGTGTGGCACGTGCTGCGCCTAACGTTTAAATCACCGTGATTTCATCTGAATACGATTAAAATATTGTTACCATAATGAATACCGCGACCACGCCAATGGTAGTGTCTGGTATACATTTGGTATCTGATATCTTATAAATACGAGTATATATTATATTAGTATGCAACAACGTTATTTAAATAACTCGAAAACGATATTTTTTTATATGTGAAATAAAAAAAAAAAAATAGATAAAATAAAACGTTACGTTATATTCACCCTGCGTTTCCTCGGTAATAATTTGATCCTCGTACCGCGATGAACATTATTGACCAATCTGCATTTCGGTGTTACTGCAGAGCGCTAGGGGCGTAGTCTTTATCCTGCGTGTTGAGTTAAACGCAGGATAATAATATTATATATACGTATGCCAAGTGTAATAGAGCAATAATTCAAATTATCATTATACCACTATAATAATACGGTCTGTTACTTATTTAGAGTGACAATTTTCTCTCCTCTGGAAATCGAATTCGGAGTCTTCGTATAAAAAAAACCGTACGTGTTATTATTTCGACATTATATTATTATTGTAGATAGAGCGATACGTATGTGAACAATAATTACGTGCACTACGCGTTTGACGTTTTTCCCCGCCTTTATATAATATACCTATACAAACCAAACGATACGTAAACGTTATTATTCAATTTCCTTTTTTTAGAAACTCGCATAGATAATACCAATGTATAATATAATATACACCTCGAACGTCACACATCATAAAACTAAACAATTGTAAGTCGTAATTATTATATCTATACTATATGTGTACGTTCACCGTCGTACTATAAAATTATTATTATCAAAAAGTAATAACTATATCATCCGTGGCGATTCTCCCCGCGCCATTCGCGGTCAGGTATACGAGAAGAACTCCGTACAGACCGGTGTAATTTCACGTCATAAACGCATAATGTGTGTGTGTGTGTGTCGTTAAACAGCCATGACTTCAATATCCGGGGAGCCACGTCTACGGGGAGTATTTTCAAATGGCGGAATGACGATGATGCGGTCGCGACGAATATCATATATAATAATAATCAAATAATAATACGAATTCACGTGTTTCATGATACGTATTGTAGAAAAAAATTTTGAATTACGTGGGAAATTACGGTGTACACACCTCGCCGGGTCAGTATGGATATGAAATGGGATTTTTTCAAGCCAGCTCGCCCTTATTTATGCTTAAATAACGCGTTCGTTTAAATCGTGACAATTATAGGAAACGTATGTGCGAGAATTTGACGGACTCTGTGTTTCCAATACACGTGTTTTAAAAAGCGTCCTGTGTGTAACTAATGTGACTTTTATTTTTCAAACGGAAACACGCAGTATTTTTATTTTTTCCACGCAATTAACTATTCGCTATTCGGTTAACTTTTCTGGAATTTTCGACTGTAACAAATCGAATACTATACTAGTACTATACAATATTATAAATCGAATAAGTCTATGACTTTCGTGATATTGATTGATTGATATTATTACCTGTTATCAAATTAAAAACATATATTAATTGTAGTTTTATTTCGAAAATTAATATTAAAAAATAATACGCTGAATATTATACGATAAAGTCCTTCCTCCTCTTTCGTCGACGACGACGTCTATATACGTTCTCTACTATCGCTACTCAGTTTAGAAATAAAAATCGATCTTTTATAAATCCCAGTCGGCACGTCATTTTTACAGTTTGAAATGTTATATAATGTTATTATCTATATGCCTGCAAAAATACCTGTATAGTTGCGAATTTATTATAGTACGTCTGTGCGTTTATTAGACGCATATTTATATATCTATTACACTCGAATACATACACACACTATGTTTGCGCGGACATTATTTATTTTAAATTACATATTCTTTTTACATCGATACAGTATATGAAAGCAATAGGTTTTATTTTATGTGTGTGTGTGTGTGAGTGTACTATCCATAATAACATGTACTTAAGAGGGGGCATACATTTACCACCAACGAAGTTTGCCACGAGCATCGAATATACGCTTTATCGAAGCACGTAGTTTACTATTATAATCTATAAATATATTACATTCTATATCTCCTACTATGTGAAAAAAATTCCTTCTTTTTTTTTTTTAATAAACACATTGGTACCTATAACTTTTTATCTCGAGGTGTTTATTTCATACATATAAATATATATATATATATATATATATATACATAATATACGAGTATTGTATATCTTGTATACGTTAAACCAGTTTTTAAACTATACACAAAATTAAAATGCTAACAGACAATTTTTTTTTTCTACGGTGTGAACAGAGATAATTCTGTAAATTAACGATGACACACAACGATTATGATCAATGATCATTATGAAATATATACGATATAGTGATATTATATTATGAGGTTAGTAAAAACGACATTTAATCATTAATAAGCGCACGATGATAATCGATTAATTATTATTAAATTTGCTTTACTTTCACATATTTTTTTATGATTATCAACCACGATTGAGTTATCGTGTATAGTGTGTCTATTATATTGTTGTATATATCGCTATAAATATACGTACGTATATGTAGCTATTTTATATTATACGAAGTAGTTATAACAAACTATATGATTATTGAATACGAAATTAATAAATTTGTTTTATTTATAATCGGGTCTTTGAGTTTTTTTTATTAAGAAAACGTTTGACAACTGATAAACCTTGAATGTTTTTTCAAATAGTATAAAATGTCATGTTATAATTATACAAACAAATTTAAAGAAATATATTTCCATATTTAATAATTTTTAGCTAAATTTTTAACAAAACATTCGCATTGAAAGTGCGAATTTAACGACGGCATTCTGAAAATTAATTTTATAAATTTACAGAAAAAAAGAAATGTTTACTATACCAGAGTCGATTCTAAAAAAAAATTATAATATTATACCTTTGTCCATTATTCAAACGTTTTAAATAAAGTTTTTTTGTTATTATATTTTTTATCTATTTTTCTTAATTTTTTTTTTTTTTTCATTTTCAAGTCGATCGAAAAAGAAATCACTATTATATTATTATAGATTGCAATATGTTATTTCTGAATGGAAAAACGATTTGTGAAACATCGCCAGCGATTTCACGGACAAAATATTTATATTGTTCGGAAAAAACACCCCGGACGAATTAAACGCGTAATATAATTATTCCGTATATGTATAGGTTTATTATGTCTTCGCCGATATAAACATAAAATGCAAATGAGTATTGCATTATGTACCTATACCTTGGAATTAGAGAACATTTTCCCTACCGCGACATGATGCTATAATAGTGACGATCGTCGTCGTCGTCACATTTCAGTAAAATAGGACGTATTATCTGTATATTTTATGTAGTAAGTATTCGTCATGATTTATGACAGTAAAATAACCATTTTTTTTTTTTATAGAGTGCAGTAGAAGGATATGAATACGGTATACTGGTATACTCAGTGATGAATATACCTAATAAACGTTCGATTCGGACAATTTTTAAAACGGTACACGAGGGGGGAGGAGAGCCTTATCTCTGCGACCTCAATACGATTTTGCAACACGTGTTTTATCCTAATGATTATACATTATAAGTGTTCCTATTCTTAGCCGCGTAAACGTTATAGTCATGATTAATTATCGATTATACTTGATTAAGGTTTTAATAAAAAAAAAATGTAAACGCGTTTTTTTTTCTTCTTGAATATAATCGCTTGCGAATAAAAATCATATCGGTTATGAAAATAAAACTAACGGTATTGACCTTTCGAACTTGTACTTTTTGACATATTGTCATACCGGTAACATATTATAATATGTTATTGTCGTGAATTCATGCGAACGCATATACTCGCGCGTATACCTATCGAATAATAAAAATGTTTGATACGACATTCATGGACGAAAATACCGACAACCACCGGGTGTATTACCCGAAACCTCGCCGCAGACTATACGCCGTCTCAAGGGTTGTTCATGTGTATCACGCATTATTATATGTTTGTTATAATATACCGAATAACACGAAGCCGTGACACGTTTGGCATGCGTGTGCGGATATTATTCAAACACAAGTACCTGTAAATATACGCTTTCTTATTGTTTTTGTGTTTTTTTTACCCATTTAGACAGGCGTGGTCGTCGAGCTGTTGCCGAGAGAAACCCAATGGCACTGTGCCATAGGAGGAGCGTGTTTCGTCGCGACCACCGTTGGGTCCAGATCGTGCACGCGCACGCACACACACGCACACACACGCACACACACATCGCACAGTCGTGTTTAATTTGTATAGAAACCGTGTCGTCGTTCGCTTTCGTTTAAATCAAATCTAATCCGATAATTAAATGAGCTGGTTGATTTTTTTCTACATTTCTATCAGTCGAGTTTCCGCGATGAATAATTATGCACCGTAATCCGAATCGCGCGCGTCATCGCGACAATGACCATTAATTACAATTATACGCGCACGTGTAATACTGGTCAATGACTTACGCGCGTGTATTACACGTAGCGTAGAGGCGCGTTGTGTACGTGTACACGTTGTACACGATGATTCTCGTATTTCCTAACGCCTAATTATTATTATTTACTCGCCCACGCCGCGTATTCAAGTCTCTATAAATATATTATTATAATATACAGTTCGCCGTCGAAAAATGACGTTTGTTTTAAAAAGACTTCGCGACAGTGAAACAATTTTCTACGTTAGCAAAGAGACGGAGAGATGTGAAAGAGTGAGTGCAAGAATGAATTCGAGAGATAAGAAAGAGAGAATTATAACATATACGTATACATGTTATATAGTCAAGGGACATACTATAAACTAGTTAGATTCGTTATAAATCGAAAACAATAATAATTTTTAGAAACTCGCAGTAGTGAGTTATTTTGTATTTTTTTTTAACAATTAAATTTTTTTTGTAATTTTTTCTCAAATTGTATGATAAAAACATAATATCGTTCGTCAATAGTTTTAATATTATATATTGTTAATAGAAATACATATTTTATCAGACAGCCTGTCAGGGTCATGAGTTGAACGATGACCTTCATTATAGGTTATAATTTTTTTTTCCCGAATGCTAAGAATAACCGATTGTAAATTTGGCATGTTGGGCGCAAAAAAGGTTATTATTAAATATAATTTGACTTAATTCGATGAAGTGAAAAACATCATCGTATACTTAAATTATGAAGAATACCTTCATGGTATAGGTTGCGATTGAATTCTACAATTTAGTCTAAACAATACACTTTTTCGTTACATTGCGACTGTGTAAAGAAAACTACGGAAAATAGCCGAGAAAAAAACAGCTCACGGCCACGGAGAAACCGCAACCGATTATTATTGTGTTTATAATAATAATACGGGTACCTACTTGACAGAATATTACTCGTATAAAAATACGGACCGCAATATTGTTTTACGTCTCCGTCTTAAAAGTTATAGTGTTTTTGTTTCTATTTGATAGTTTTCGTACTTTTGCAGATAGTTCGCGTTTATAATCATAATATACTGTTGTGGAGATTTTGGAATAACTGCACATGAACTGAAAATCAGTAAACAAATAGTTTTAAAAATCCACGCTTAAAATTAAACGAGAGAGATTATTTTTATACACACGGTTGATATTATAACTAGATTCTTGTTGAAAGTAATCGCAACAACTTTTATGGACGAAATTTGATATCGCAGCTCTGATTTTTTCCTGTTTCCGTATTGAAAAACTACCTAAGAAGGAGAAAACCATTAAGAGTTCAAACTATAATAATTTCCCAGACAATTGATTGTTTTTGAGTAAGTACTTTTCGCGTCCGACTTCCGATCTCGCGTGTATCGAAATCTAAAACGTCGAATTACTGTCACATTACATAATACAAACAATAAATTAAACTACATCATTGCGCAGTTGTCTACCCATATATTATATCAATATGCGACTGTTATTGCCGTCTGTATGTATAGGAATTGTTTCGTTTCATTACGGTGTCTGAGACTGCGCGGAGATTTATGTTGTGCATTTGAAATGTACTCTCGCGGACTCGATAGGAACGTGATTTGCAATAATATTGTTCAACGGGGTAATGGTAAATATTTTAAATTGATACACACGGCATTGTAACACGACGAAAGAAATCGACTGTTATCGGTATCGGTCAGACGATGACGGCGGCGGCGGTGGCGGCTCGGCGTTTGATAATTTTTTTTTTCCGATTTTAATATAATATTGAACGCGTGCCGCGTGCGCATTATTAACCATCACGTGCGTCATAATTATGCGAGTTACGTGTAACGTGCGCGTACCTACATGATCGTGTGTGTAATTATTATTATAATTGGCACCAGATCGCCGTCTTCGTTTTCCAACGGGCCATTTATACGTATTATGTACACGTGTGTATATATAAATATTATAAATGTGTGTGCACGCGCATAAATTAAACCCGCGGAACCGGTCGTCTGCAACGACTGAATGACGTGTGTTTGTGTGAGTGTTTACGCGTACAAAACTACACGCCGAATCTTCGAAATGTGTTTCAAAATTAAGTGCAGGTGTGTTATATATTATAATAATCGTGTATATATTATAATGGTCCCGTGTCTCCGTCCCTCTATCTGAGAATGCGCGCCGTAACGTTCGCGCGGCGGTTCCTATACCACCCCGAACTGAATGTATTTTTCTGTTTATGATGGAAACGGGAGGGCGGAGAAACACATCGGCTCTGGTTGTAGAAAAAAAAAAAAAACACGAAAAGAACGTTTTTGTTAGTACATATTTACTACATCCGTCATTAAAATATACCTATATCGAAACGCCAGAACGGCGCTAATTACGTATATTATAATATTTTTATAAAATTAAAACAACCCTTATAGTCGAATTCGTAACTGATCGGTAAACTATATACAATATAATATATATAACTCTGTTTATTGAAGTGGATTCGTTTATTTTTTTTTTAAATATTTTTCACGCAACGTTCATAATTGTAATTATACATTTGTGGGAAATAACTACCTACCTGTTATCATATATTATTTATACTCTTTATCTAACGATTTACGTTGCTATATACGTACAATTATATTATTTTTACAAGTAGCTATAGATTACGTTTTAGTGGTTTCTTGTCAGCCTAGTTCAACCGCGAGCAGCATATATCCGCGGTGGTAATTTGTTGCGTTTGTCAATTTCATATAAAACGTGCAAACTTTTTAAATAGTACGTACTGTATCTACGCGTGAATTGTGCCAAGTGTTCCACGATGTCGAACCGGACGATTTTACGTTCGAGTGGTAACACTTACATCGTGTGTACCTACGTATATACATTTTCTTCTTTCTATTTATATGTCTTTGCATACATAATTAGTAATTACAATATACGATATAAACATTACCGTTTTGAGGTGATGTTTAAAAACTCGTTTGTGCAAAATGATATCGACTAACCGATTTAAACGATAAGACGAGTTTCATCACTTTTTAATGAACGCATTTTCATGTATTGTACTTGATAAATTATATTAAACGACGGCGATAAATAATATTAAACAGTATACCCACGTAACTATACGTATATATCTACAAAATACGACGTATGTATAGAAAGAGAAAGAGCTGTAAGTAAATATATGGTTCTATACTCTGCAAGGATAATAATTTACGACTTTAATTTATTTTCCCCATTAATAGAAAAAATTATAGTCGAACGTATTACGTATATCGGTCGATATTATTGAAAAATCGGATGTGAATAATATATTGTGGGATATGCGTTTACAAAAAAAAAACCGTTAGGTGCAAATACATCGGTTGAATGATTTTCAGTTGTTTTTTTCTTTTTCTTATTTATTACAATTAGATACCTATATATTATATTATAATAGCTATTATAATGCTACGCGCATGCGTATATAATTAATAATACATTTAATTAGCATTTTAGTATATATTATACAGACGCGCGTTGATTAATGATTTCACAACACATTGTTTTAAAAATTGTAAATCATCAGCATAAAACTAATTTATTATATAATTTCATCGTTGCTCAATGAACACACATATCGGTAAATAAATACATACACTATATATATACATAATATAATATATATATATTGTGAACGTAATAATAATCGAGGTAATAATAGTGTGTATAATGTGCATTATAAATATGAAAGAGAAAAAATCGGATTATATAAACTATATTATATACGTATAGGAATGCGTGTCTCGACGGAAAAAAAAAATTAATACGTTTAAAGATTTACCCTATATACCTACAGCAAACGGCGTAACATACATCCGATAATACGTGCATTATATGCCCCGGGTTTACCTCTAATGGAAATCGCCCCATTAAACATTCGTCACGTTAGTACATGTGCTTCCCGTGCGAGATAGTATAATATACTATATATTTTTTTTATTATTTATTATACCGTCTCGTTTTTTTCCCCCCTTCTTCTAAAAATATTGTTCGTCTTTTAACTAATTGTATCCGAGTGTCACAGATATGGTGGTTATTTCCTCTTCTGTTTATTTTTTCACCCTAGAATTTTCGAACATCCGTATAAATATAGAAGTTACATGGTCGTAGAAAAACGGGGGAAAAAAAAAAAAATCCACAAATCGTTTAAAAAAACTCGAGAATATTTTCCCCTTTATGTTAATTAATTTTAATATGTGATGTAATATCGTCTATAAATCCTTACCGAACCGAACGATTGTTTTTACAGTCGTGTATTTAAAAGTATCGCGTTCTCCGGATAATCTTTGAACGATGTTTATTTCCGTATTATATCCGACATAATATTATAATATGCCCGCGTATTAAAAAATGAAAGTCCGTCAAAATTAATATAATTGTTAAAAACAATATTATAATTAATATTTGATCGCGTCGTTTCTTTTACATATATCAATCTGTTTTAAATTCATAAGATAATAAAACGAAGTAATTACGGATGTATATTTTTCAGAACGAATCTTGGAAATTATAACAAATATATAACAATAATTATTAAAAAATATGTTGTATTTATTTACGTGAATAAATAATAGTATAATAATGTTAAATTTCATGGTTTTTCGTGCACATTCGCCGACTTCAAATAGACCTATATAATTGTTGCGGGCTACTAAAATAGTTTACTACCATGAAGTTGCTTATAAAAGAATATGTTATAATCGTAACTATAAAAAAGAAAAAAAAGCAATTAAAACATGTTTTTACACAATAATAATACTAGAAAACTGTTTTACCTAGCGAGTAGCAATATTCATTTTCCAAGTCCAATGTATATGTGTTTTTAAAAATAACCCAGTACTTTGGCGTATAGCATATATTATATGTATTAAGTATATGGTAACGGGTATATATTTTATTATAATTTTTATACTTGGCTTTTTTTATAAGTCGCTCGTCACGGTATATAAATCACATTTATTATATATTTTTTTTTTTTTTTTTAGGAATTATAATTTTACTACAAGCGTACCTTCAAAAATATAGACCAATTATTATAGTATACTTATGCGTATTAAAATAAGTGTAAAAATGATTTGTTAGAAGGATAAACGTTGTACATATATACGTACGTATATTATATATTGTTATTGTTATACAAATGTCAATTATATAATATTACTAACTCACCCGGCGAACGTCGTTTTGCCATTTCTAGTGAATTTTGTAGTATAAAAAATAACTTACTTATTGTAAGTATGTGGGGCGACGGCGGCGTCTGCGATTGACATTTGACAGAGGAATGGAGCGCGCACGCACGCGATTTCGATAAAAGTCATGTAATAATATGATATTGCAAAATCAATACGTTTTGCGTAAAGATCGTCGGGATTTTCGATGACATAACATAATCTATTTATATATATTTTTTTTTTTTTTGTAACAAAATTCTAATTATGCCATCTGTTACAGTTTGAACAATATAAGCTTAAGTGATATATAGAATGAAACAGACAGAAGTGACTGATGGAAGAGACCACCCATCGGAGGTACTAATTCAGCATGAGTAACATAAGTTATAGCTTATAAGTTATAACTTTATAAGTAACAAAAATCAATAATCTATTTTTATATAAAATGCAAATTACCACGCACTCGCTGCTGATCGTTGCATCTCAAAATCTAGCCCGTGAAAAGTTTTTCCCGGTATGAGGGAGAAATAACGTTCCCCATTTTCAACCCCTTTAACCCCCTGAGGGGTTGTGTTTTGAAAAATAAGTTAATAGATTTTTCATTATTCGATTTACAGAATATGACGTATGCCTGCAAGTTTCAAAAAAATCCGATCGAGAAATAATACGTTTTCCATTTTTACCCCTTTTAACCCCCTTAGGATGTATTTTCTTAATTTTTTTCCCGTAAGATCCTTATTCTCCTGACAATATTGATATTTTTTTATTACGAAAGTAATATATGAATTATTATATGTGTTGATAGATTATATAATGTGGTGTTTCGAGATAGCTTATCGTTACTTAACTTTTCACAAAACCTATTAGCGCGCTTTTGTTCTATCGGTCACTAATATATTATGTTATACTATTATTGTTATCACCTCGTAATGTTTGTGAATAATTACGAATATACTGGCGCGCTGAACACATACATATGTATTCTATTGTTTAAGGGAGGGAGTGCGGCCGTGGGGTAAACGAGTTCTCTTGTATTACATTATTATATTTCTTGTAAACAGTATTGAGAAGTAAAAAAAAAAACGCTCGTATATTATAAGTAGGCAGCACTGCGCGTAGTTGTTTGTTCCGCGAATATAATGCAAATTAATCGCCCGAACGCAGAGACGACCGAGCCACGGTAGTAATTTTGAAACGTTTAGAAAACAATTAGTGTTTTCTGTTTTCGGCGTATGTGTGTGTACAAGTGCGCGCGTGTATTATTTACTACTCATATATTATATTATGTATAGTAAATAATTTTAACGGTTTAAAGTCACGGACTTGTACATATATCAATCTGATACAGATTGATCTGCGTTTAAAACGTTTGGTTTTTATGTCAAACACGTGTTTTTCTATATCATACTATATTTATCATAAATATTTTATGAAGTATATTTTCTTTACGCGGACTAACACGAGAATCGTTCACATTCGGCGACGCGACGAAAGAGGTTACAGTCGATTACAATAATATGATTTTTCTATTTTATTTTTTCACATATTATATAAGTGACCATATTGCGCTTTATATAATGCGTATACCTTCGGTTATATTATACTGCACACCGTTATAAGAGGTATGCCGAGTTTTATTGTCATTAGAAAACGGAACGTTTTTTTTTTTAGCGCACGCGGTTTTTCGTATGTAATAATATACGTACCTCTTATTAGGACGCGTATTGTTGTCATTTGTTAAAAAAATTCTTACGGCGTTATATAAAATGTCGCCGCGGTCGAACTCGCGTGTACCTACTGCAGGAAAAGTCGGAACGAAAAAGGTTCTTTACATAAGGTATTATGACCGTTTTTATTTTATTTCGTTCCGGCATTCCCACCCCCCCTCCCCCTTCCGAAATACGAATCGATTTTCTACCCGTTATGTAATCATTTCCGCGACTGCGGTTGTCGGTTCATCGGTTCGAAAACGAATGGAATTCCCCCTATAGAGTTGCGCTCGTCTGCGACTTACATATTATATTATATTGACGCGCGCTCGAGATTTTCAAATCGGAAGTGCGAGGAGGGGTCGAAACGACTTATATACTGTGTTACATATACTGAATTCGTTACTTTTCAAAGTGAAAACCGACTGCAACCTGCAGTCGTCGTCTGCAATGACGCGCCAAGCCACGCTAGCTGCAATTTGCTATCGAAATTAATGTTGAATCGCAATTAATAGAACGTTTAGTGCTTACCAAAATTATGAAATTCATATCAGATATGACTATCGTCACCTCCCTTGTACTGAAAATAATTCCCATGCACACACGACGACGCGCGACGGTATAACTATATAATCGCAGACTACGTGACGGTTTCGGGTGCGTGCAGCAGCGTATTATGGAAATTAAAACGCTCGTGCGTTAGTCGGACCGTTACAAATGGTATAAATAATTATATTATATCGAGCGTGCAGAAAGTAGATGTACTTATTTCGGATAATCAGATTTTATTTGTACGACGATGATGGCTCGAGTTTGACCGAAAAAACATATACATAATACTACCTACTTAATCCTATAGTGACACCCGGTAAACACGTCTTTCGTCGAACACATTGTATGTGCCCTCTATATACAGTCCTGTAGCCAAGAAAACCGAGGAAACCCTTTAAATCTCAAATAAACTATTGAAATACTAACATAATACGAGAGTGCGTACTGTATTAAATTTTTTAATTTTTTTTAATTATAACCGCGATTCGCTTTGCTCAAACGTTTATTTTGTAAATTATAGAATTAAAAAAAAAAAGTGTAATTTAGTATTGTTTAATTAGTATTAGAATATTGTATATTTTTTTTTATTATAAATTAAGTCATTTTATAATTATATAATCGTTGAAGCGCGTGATAACCATTATAGAATATAGCGGGAACTTTTAACTATATCTATAAGTATCAATCGTTAAAAAAAAAAAAAAATCATAATTAATTAAGAGCGTCATTATATAGGACTCGGACGTATCTGCTATATAATATAAATAAATACCGCAGCTTCCGTATGCGTATAATATGTGCCCGGTTCGATTCGAGTATATAAAAAAAACGATCAATCTGTAGTGCATTATTATTAGGAATGACGATATAATAATATAATAAGTATTCGGTATGAAATATTTATAGTTTTTTATTTTCCCCTGCTCGCACGGTATATACGTTATGATATAACGCTCGTGGAAACATATTTCTCCGGTTAATAATAATAGTAACGAAATATCCACACGAGAATATAATATGTAATAATAATATTATTATAATATATACTACTACTCGGACCGGCGGCGGCGGCGGCGGCGGCGTCGGAGGAATAATATAGATAAAAAAAAAATAAAAAATAAAATAGCCTTGTCGGTGGGCCGACGACGACTAATACTCGTTAGGCCACCCAGTTAGCGTCACGATGGCCCCCCGCCCCGTATACTCACACGCCTAACCTCGGAAGTGTGTGTGTGTGTGTGTAATAATAATTATTATTAACACCGCGGCGGCGGCGGCGAGAAATAAAAAAAATCAGAGAACTCACGACGAGAGCCGCACATCGCCGTCGGTGCGCGTGCGCGCGCGCGCGCTTGTAGAGTTGCGGCGGTCAAAGTGTGGGGATTCGTGCTAATAAATTACATCCGAGATAAATCGACTAGCGAGCGAGCGCGCGCGCGCGCGGTAATATCATGCGAGATGGTTAACGCGCGGTGGCGGGCCAGCGATACGCGCGCGCGCGCTCGCTCGCTCGCTCCAAAGAAAAACATAATTTAACGTCTAAAAAGAGGAGCGAGCGCCGCCGACAAAGGAGGCGTAATTAAAGGGTTACGGCGGCGGCGGCGGCGGAACGACGCGGTCGAGGGCCAGAGCGAGAGACGGCGAGGGACCACGCCCCGGCGCGCGATTGGTCGACGCCCGTGGCTCCGCCCAGCGCGCACGCCCTTCTACCGCGGCGACCGCGCGCTCCCCACTACGCGCGCGATCGTAGGCGCCGCCGTCCCGCCGCGCGATCCTATTCACACGATAATATTATCACTCGTAATACTCAGTGGACTCGCCGTCCGTACGCACCGACCGCGTTTCACGTCGCACTCGTCGCGCTCCGCCGTCCGGCCGCTAACGTTTTTTTTTCTTTTTCTCGCCGCCGCCGCCGAATATTATTCGTTAATATTAATCGCATTTCATCATAATATCGTACCGATCGTCGAGCGTTCTGCTGCCGGGAATATACGATATCGCCGATCATGTGCGGCCGTCGATGACTCCGGTCGCGGTGGATAGCATGAAATCCATAGCGTTGCGCGCCGCCTGCAACAAGAGTTACTACGGCGGCGGTTACACCGCGGACTCGAGCGGTTACGCGACCGCGTGCCGATCGCCGCCGCTGCCGCCGCCGGCCGCCCGCAGCCCGACCGCGGACGACATGGACGACATCAGCGTCGGCCGCCCGTCGCCGCCCGCCTCGGCCGAGTGCTACGCGCGGCTGCACGACGACGGCGGCGGCGGCGGCCCGGACGGCCACAACGAGACCGACTCGTCCTCGTCCGGCGACGGCAGCGGCTCGTCCGATTACTTCGAGCCGCTGAAGAAACTCGGCACCGTGCAGATCGACAAGGTGAGCTTCGGCATCAGCGACCGCAAGGGTTTCGCGGCCAAGCGGCCGCGGACACACGGCAGGCTGCATCACGCGGCGCAACTGCAGCAGGACGCCGCCGGCCTGGACGTGATGCACATGATGACGGCTGCCGCCGCAGCCGCGGCCGCGGCGGCGCACCATCACGGATCCTGCAGGACCACCGCGGTGTCCGCCGTCGGCGGCTGCGGCGTCGGCGGCGAGGACGGCACGCTGCAGCCCGTGGCCGCGGGCGTCAAGTCCTTCAGCATCGCCGACATACTCAGCCACGAGCCGTCGTCGACGGGCGCCAACAAACCGTCGCCGCCACCGCCGCAGCCGCCGCAGCAGGCAGCAGACGGCCGCCGCCGAAGACTCGGCCAAGATCGTCAGGCCGTGGGCCGAAGAATACCAGCCGCCGTGCAGCTCGTTCGTACAGCCGCCGCCGCCTCCTCCGCCGCCGCCGCCGCCGGCTCATCGACAGCCCGTCGTCGGCGCCCTGTTCCCGCACTCGCTGTTCATCCAGCACCTGCAGCACCAGCACCAACAACAGCAGCAGCAGCAGCAGCAGCAGCACCACCACCACCAACATCACCACCACAATCACCACCAACACCGGCCAAAGTCGGCCGACTACGAGACGTCCACGTGCACCAGCGGCCGGTCCAGCACGGACGGCAGCGAGTGTTGCACCAGCCCGGAGATAGCGAGCTGCACCCAGTCCAATCCGTCGTCGTCGTCCGCCGCCGCCGCCGCCGCCAGGAAGCAGCAAGCGGCCGGCGGCAAGAACGCGGACAACTCGTCGCCGTTGGACGCGCTGTTCCAGATGACCAGCAAGACGTTCGATCAACTACACGGCGACCCCTCCGGAGCCGGTAAGTCTTTTATACATAATATTTATTATACGGGGTGTCCCTGAATCAAGTGCCCCTGAGTACTCGAATGGGGTGATCGCCCAAATTATAATTATTACGAATTATGACGTTCGTTCTTATCGTCTACCTCAGTGATGGTACGCAAAGTACGGCCCGCGAAAGTATTTAATCCGGCCCGCCGAGGGTCAATCCACATGGATATAGTATTTATAGATAGCATATATATTATGATTAAAAGCTTTAACACAAAATGCATTTTTTCCATGATTCTGGCCCTCCTCTAGAATTTCTTAAACTTTGTGGCCCCCCCATTAAAAAAGTTTGCCCACTACTGGTCTACCTAAACGGATACTCTGACCTTTGTGTTCACACTGCGGCGCGTTTACTACTCATATTTACGCGCGATATATATACCCGACCGATATTTATAAGGAATTTTTCACCGCGAGTGATCGCTTATTTCGCCCCTACCCCTACCCTACCCGGCTCCACGTGATTATTCGTTTTTCTCGTCGACATTTGTCATGATTTAACATCGTTATAGGTTTGTTTTAGTGGTTTTACCCTCGTCAATGACGTAATAGTTTTCGTAAACGATAATAATAATGTGCGAAAAATCATACAAAAATATATATCGCGTATTTATATGATATTATTTTTAATACGAATAAACGTTGTCTCATGCAAAATCGGCCATTCGGAAATATTGTTGTCGCATATATTATAACGACTACAACTATATATTATATACTTTATTAAAATCACACTCGCAATCGTATACATCGTTGCCACCGAGTACAATTATTATTATTGTTTGCTTCTCGTCGTTTTTATAGTTCCGAGTATTTAGTATAGTTCCAATGAAACTCATTTGGTATAAATCGTCCGACACGACGAAATAGATTAGCTAGCATCGTATTATCGTACGAATATAAGCGGCGGCGGCCGCGTCTTTGCCAAAATCGGATAGTGACGTTTTTTTTTATTTTTTTTTTTCTGCTTCAGCCGCGTGCCCCGATTACACACACTGCACCGGTACCCGCGCCAAACGTATTTAATGCGTTATTATTATTATTATTATCATCATCATCATTTACTACATGTATAATTAAACTTGGAAATAATCATTTGCGTATAAACATACTCCGCGAGCGCGTGTACATAATAAGCTTTCTGAAATTATTTAAATTTAGCAAAACTCAATCGGTTGATATAATATAATATAGATCGGATTATCACTGTATACTCGTATTATAACGCCATCTTGGTTACTACGACACATTTAGCATTTTATCTCGTTCGTTTGGTCTAACACAATAACACAAGACGGCTTCGTACAAAACTATATAATATACGCATTATACGTATTGCTAATGGGTTTTTATTGTATAACGTTTCAAGGATTTTCTCCCATTCAAACGCGTAGTATAAAAAATATGATTGGCATGCGATTTATGTCGCGCATTTCGATTTAACATAATATACGGTCGATAATAATATAATATAATATAATATTGCGCGCGCCTACAATAAGAGCAGGAAAATAAAATTAAAAATTCTGTCGCACACGACGATGTGTAGAATCCCCGACGGGTACGATTTGATTTCGAGCACGTCGTGTTGTGCGCACGCAAAATGTCCATCTTTCTCTCTCGCCCCCTCCCCGGGCGCGATACGCCGCGAGTATACTTGGGTAAGGTCGTTTTGGGCACTCGGATACGAAAATAAAATTATTACGCGCGCGCGCCGAGCTAATAACACGCGGCGACCGCGTCATGAGAAATATTTTAAATTCCTCTCTTTATGTGCCTTCTCCGTGGCGGGCGCGGGCGTCGTGAAAACATGGCAACGAACAATCTGATAATTAGTTATTGCCGGCCGCGCGGAGTTACACTTCTAAAATGCCTCTCGAAGAGAAATTATCGTTTAACATGTGTAAAAAAAAAAAAGAAAGAAAACTAACGTTGGCTCCCGCGGAAACGAATAATATGTACTTATTTTTCATGGATTTGTCTGGTCAAAAGTTTCAAAATAATAAAACCGATTTACATAACCGAATAATATAATAGAAATAATTATCGTGTTTACTAAATCAGTGTAACGTAATCGTTAAATGAAACTAATATTTCATAATATAATGTTATATCATTAATAATATTATTGTGCCGACTGAATAATCGTCGAAAATAAAATAATAACTGAAATCTAACGACTAAAATTAAAAACACAAATACTCTTAGAAAACTGTTATAATATACGCGCGACTATACTCATAGTTATAATATAATATAATATATCAGGAAATTCGTGAGAAAATCTAGGATGCACGCCCGTCCTAGATGTTAATAATTAATTAATGAACAATAAAAAAAAATTAACGATTTGTCATATTATACTAAATTATTTGAAACGTAGGCAAAGAGTGACGGAAAAAAAATCGAAATTCTATCGAATTACAGTAAAATATGCTAGCGAAATGCCTTGATAAGTTCTGCGATAATTCAAATACCTCAAATTGTAATAATTTAGTAGTGTAAAAATAACGTGTAAAACGCACAAACTTAAAAATTGATTAATATAGCATCATTATTCATTAAACATATTACATGTTTCACTCAAAAATTATATCACTAAAATATTTATTAAACAAAAAGAAAAACATAGATTAATAAAAAAAAATTATGTTTTCATTTTGACAAAGCGTTACGGTTATGTATAAACATTCGAATTTCATTAAATATTAGGTAAATCTTCGAACCCGCGCGTTTAAATTAAGTAAAAAAACAATTATTTCGATAAGTTTTTGAACTCTGGTTTATTTCGTTTCGCCCCGAATTAGATTTTAGACAATAATTGTAATCATTGTAACGGAATAACGCGCTATACCGAAATCACAGTTAGGTATATACTATTGTAATTTTATCTCACGAATAACATAATCGGCACACAAGCACTTTTAGGCAACCACCCATAATATCTTCCCTATACACACATTTTTAGAATTCGTCATAAACACGAAATTGGCAACCGGTACAAAATTAACATTTTCATGACGCTAATAGAGTAGTTACACAATAAATTATTCGGGAAATTCGCTATCGCAGAACACATCATTATAATATTATAATAGCTAGGGTAGTTATGAATCGTAATTAATCTGGAATCAAATTCCCAATATTGTTTATTATTTCCTATCTTCGTCTAAAAAACTAGATTCTAAAGTATTCGTTATACGTTTCTCTAAATCTCTCGTTTAATGGCGTAGCTCGAACTCGGAACACCGGCCCTCCCCTACCTTTCAATTCTTAAATACTGCTTTGCGATTATTGATTAAACTCGTGTATGTTATATTGCAAACCTATTATATGGGTATAATAATACGTATAAATAACAATTGCATTTTGTGCTCTGTATGACAAATTATTTTTCTAAAAAAAGACAACGAGTAGGAGGAGGTATGTTCTCTAACTTTCCTTCGATGCACATCACACCACTGAATACACGTACGAAAAACGCGTATGTACATTGTATATTTTAATAATAATATCGTTTTTAGAAATGCTCGCGCGATTTTCACAATATTAAACATGATACGTACTATAATGTATGATATAAAGCAGAGGTCGCCAAACTTTTGGACCTCGCAGACCACTAATTCCATAACTCTAAATTCTACGGACCACTATTATATCTTATACTCATGTCTTGAATAACCCACCGTCGCGCGTCGTTGGAAATTAGGTCTATTTATTTTATAACATGCGATAATAAATAAATAAACAATATTATTATACGTTTATTCTTATTTGTTGTAAACTGAATCCACAGACGGCGATATTATACACTACTTTCGTAAATTACGATTATAAACTCATAACATTACAAATAATATTCAAATTTTTCTGTGGACCATCAAATTTTTACCGCGGACCACCAGTTGGCGACCGCTGATATAAAGGATAGATTTTGTGAGGAGATACTCTGAATTCCAAGTCTCCCTTCGAATACCCACCGCCGCGTCTCGATACAATAACGTAATTATGTACGAGCCATGATCATCTACGCGTAAATGTATACGTCTTATCGAAAACACGCCGTGTATATAGTATTAATATATAATATTATATACTAAGCCGTGTTCTCCTCTCGTTCCGTTGAATATGACGCGCGCGGCGTAATGTCATAAATAACGTTGTTTGGGTGAGAAATAAAACCGCCCTTCGCGGACCACCCCGCACAAAACGCCTCGGCGGTTTTCTTTACGCCGCGTAACAATAACGCTCGGACAGACTGGCCGTCGTCGTCATTAGTATAGGAGGCGAGTGCGGGCCGTATTATATCGTATATACGTATAATATAGTCTTGTGTGCAGCGGCACCGTGTAATATAACAACGATAAATAACGCGCCTAAAACCCAGCCAGGCCCCGTGTATAATTAAAACGTTATTTGTTTACGACATATTATTATTAATAATAATAATAACGAAAAACGGAATGGAAAATGAAAAAAAAAAAAACAACCGGTAAAATATAAAGGAGTAAATTTAATTATAATATATTACGGGCGAGGGGAGTCGATGTCGGTGGACACGAGAAGAGCAGATGTTCCGGATCGCGCGCGCATAACTATATATATATATGTAATACGGTAATATACATACATCTCCCGTACATAATATTATATCTGCAGGTCCTTGTCCTTGTATATTATCTAATTTATGTGGTCTTGTGATTCAAATTATTTACGTTTTTTTTTTCTTTCGTGCCCCCCTATTTTTATTAACGTTATTATATTATTGCCACCCTCCGAGATATTATATTATACAGTATATACTCGTATAGATACGCTGCACTATTTTTTACCCGCCTCCTTCCACACCGCCACGGTTATTAATGATGTCTCGATGACAAAATGCGCATACATATTATATCGTGCAATTATGATATTATTATTATTATTATTATCGTGTACAACGACGGCAAATCCAATAGTGGCTCATGTCAAAGGGAGGTGTTTCTAAAATATGTATTTTCAATAAATCGCGGGAGCCTCGAGAGAATATTGTCATTTATTCTCAGACGCGTCTTGCATGCACTAATAACAATATAGTATATACGCGTATTTTTCCCGCTTATTGAATACATTTTTTTTTTGATTTGCCGTTTAAAATTTAAATATACTCGTGAAAGATTTGCTCTAAAAGAAAATAAAAACATATTGCGAAACTCTTGTAGGTCATAATCAGGGCTCGAGACTTATAGCACTAAAAAATCATGAAATATGCGCTATAATATGCACTAAAAATATGAAAATATGCTTTAAAAATTATTTATTTTAAATTTTTATTTAGACATTTATGAATTTATAATATTATTAAAATTTAAAGAAAATTTTTATATAATTTTACAGTCATAATTTTCTACAAATAATGACTAAAAACTCTTTCCTGTTCTTATTAATTTGTATGTGTCGAATTTTGTCGATCTGTAAAATATAATTATTTCAAATCAATAAATCGTTAAAAAGTAACTTACAGTTTGTACCTTCATAATAATTGCACTGTATTATTATGTGTTTCCGAATATTTTCAAACTTGAAAGATCTTCTGTTATTGCTTAATATTGTTTTGTACACGGAAAATGAGCGCTCTACATCGACCGATGGTTAGGTTATAGGCATTGGGATATTTCAGGAATATTTTTTTCAATCGACTATGAGTTTTTTAACGTCCCAAAACTGTCGATCACTTAGAGTGGCCGAAATATGTACAAAACCTCTAGAATATGCAAAAATATGCACTAAAAACTTTTGGTATTGAGTTCATTTTTGTCTGAAATGGATTTATTGCTTACTCTGCTATCTTTTTGTAAACTACAAAAAAATATGCAAATGCTACAAGTCTCGAGCCCTGGTCATAATAGTGGTCGCATAGTTGTCTGACTGTATTTATAATATCGTAGAGTTTTTGACTTTCAGACTATTCTTTTGCACTGTACTTTTCTAGACTCCGCACATATTTTGAGTGAAATATGCGTCATATGTATGATATTATAATCCGCATAGTTTCGTTACGTATATTATATACGCGTATGCACTCTGCTCGTAAACTCTGCTTTGGCGAATTCGTACAATGTTATAATAATTATAATAAGAATATACGCGCGTCGTATAATATTATAATCGCAACGTTTCCCCCGAACGCCGAGCACGGGATGTTTGTGTATACAGCGAGTGTAGCACAAACATTTTAGGTGGCATGTATATCGATTTTCCCTCACTAAGCAGCCGACGGCAAATTATAACCGACACGCAAATAACATGTCAATCTCGTCGTAAAGCAGAATATTATTCAGTAGAGTATTATTATTTTTTTTCCTTTTTTCCTTTTTTCCTATTGATTTTTACGCGAAAAGTTCACGACGTGACGCCCCGTTCGTTGTCAATCAAACGTTAATTTCAATAAGATTTCGTTCCGAATTCGTGGTAAAACTATATTATGATATTTATGTGTGCTCGCCTCCTCGATGTGCAATGATGTGGATTCGACGATAATCGATTAGAACGAATGCGATAAAATCGCGATTCGCGGAGCTATTTGATTACGGAGCACTCCATTAACAAATTTAATTCGACACGACTATAGAGAAGTGGTCTAGCTGTATAATAGATAGCATTTTATGCGATATGTATGTCAGTATATTTTCATGCGGTTGTTTTAAATCTTCTTTTTTTTCAGTCGATTATTGCAGATCGTTCTCGATTTCGTCTATCATTTAAAAGCCGCGCGGCGTATAACCGCGTTGTGAATCGCTATTTCCAATCAATTCCGTAATCGTTTCCCATCGAGTTTATCGGACCGAATTGATCGAAATATTACCGTTTGGTCGTAGGTAGGTACTGTGAGAGAGTATTTGTTTTTAGAGTCACGATTTGCAACCAATAATTGATAATTTTCCATACGCACATAATATAATATAGCGGTTATACATAAGTTTTCAATTACGTCACACCTACTATAGCCGTTAATTACGGTAAATTATTATCCTGGGTGTGTTGTTGTGAATTATCGCTTGTTGAATTCGTATAGTCGTCCATAAGAATCGCGACGTGCTAAAAATTGTAATAAAAACGCAGCTGTACTGTTTTATACCAAAACGTGTATATGAGTACTATATATGAGTATATATGAGTACATATGAGTATATATGAGTATATATAAATATTTATTATGCACCAATCTGTACGTAGGTATAGACTCGAAAAGTTCAAACGCGATTGAATATTTCTTAATTGTATTTTTTTTCGAGTGTCAAATCTCACGGCCTCTGGTTGTGTACAGTTATTAATTATTATTATTATTATTGTCGTCGGCTCTATAAAAACGAACGTTTAATAAACACGGTCTTCGTACCGCGTAATGCGCACTAGGGGTGCGCACCGTCTTAGGCTTAATAAATCCTCTTGTGTGTGCGGATCTCGTTCCTTTTGCCAACAAAAAGGGAGTAATAAAAACAAATCTGTTTCCAGACAGCCTTGATGGTTATATATCCCTGAAAAACTTTAACCCCTCGACTCCGAGCCAACAGTAAAATTTATGTCGTTTGGCTGCGGGCGTTTATTGTGTTGAACGCCGCCGTCGTGTTCGGTGGTGGTTCGACGTGATTCTCCGCGCGTTCCGACGACGAGGTGATGAGATAAATAAAAACAAAGAACCAATTGAATTCTAAAACTCGTATTTCGAGCGCCCGTTCTGCAGAAATAATATTGAAAGTACTCGTAGTAGTATATTCTGGTCGAACGTTTTAAAAAACGACTTTATAAAATGCGTCTTCACTGTATATAATACTTATACATATAACGCTTATTTCACAAAAGTTTACTCTCACAATGAAAAAAATCATAATTAATATTATGATCAAACAAATTACCATTTTAATAGGTATATAAAATATATGTACTTGCATATTAATGTCATTGTGTTTATAATCAATACTAATTTACTGCAGTATTTACATGGTTTACCATATATACCGACTAAACTGCACTAAATATTATTTCTACATAATATATAATAATATTTACGTACATCAAATTATTATTATCAGTTTGGTAGTTGGTATAATATAACGTGCAATATTGTTTGTAATTGGTTTTTTTTTGTCATTTCTATTGTGAACAAATGATTTTTTACAGCAGATACAGCATATTTAAAAGGTCATACACAATTGTTATTATATTATATATATAGTCATTAAACAGCAGTATTTTATTATTCGCACGCGTAAAACGTAATCAATGACGGTCGTAATTATATATACACGTAAACGTCGGACTATTAATATGTGAATTATAAATAATTAGGAAAATGTAATAATAGTTCTACAGATAGTGTATTTGTCGTGTTCAAAACGTTTGCTGCGCGCGGGTGAACGCGGTCTGATAATCGATCGATCGGGGCCCCCTCCAACCAAAAGCGCGCTCATTGATTTCAAGTTTCGCGCGGAAACCACGGCGCTGGCGGCGGCAGTTGTCCGTTTGGCGGCCGGCAAAATCCCTTTTTTTTTTTGTCGTCCAAAGTTTTCATATTTATTCGATCCGTCAACGAGCGTAACGAGTCCCAACCTCTCCAGAGCGTTCCAAGTGACCATTGGTTTTAATATCAATACATTTTTTTCCGTTTGAAATTAAACGAAAACTAAATAAGTCGGTACGCAGGGAAAACGTCACGTAATAATCGACTCGACTGCAGTTTATCGTCGCGGTTCCATCCCCAATCTGATGAGGACAGGCCCGACGTTGTAACCGCCGCAAAAACATAACGTCTATTATTGTGTTTTGTATCTATATTCTATACCGTTGAATAATATTTTACTGCTCGAGGCTATTATTATCATACACACACACACACCCTATTTAATATTATACGCGTTGTCGTTCTTTGTCCGTTGCGAATCGATAGTTTAATAATACTCTGCAGAGTGTGTATACGTATTATCACAGTATCGGAGGCCTAGGACGGAATTTTATGAATGTTGAAGAATTTTTTCTATAATATTAAATTACATATTTTACCGGGCGGGTAAAAATTGTATTTCATTTTAAACGCGAGCGTTTCGAGTCGAAAATTCGACTTCAATGACTCTATTGAGTAAAATAACATATTTCATAACTAAAAATAAACTTTTCCTAGGTTTTATTTAGTTAATTTTTGTATTTTTCCGAGTTAGGAGGCCGCCTCGTGCGCCTCGAGGCCCGTGTGAAATCACACGTTTGTCTATATTATATTGTGTAGTTCCGACCACTGATCATACTATATGCAAAGCGATAAAAATGGAATACTAAAAACAACAGACCGCGGACGGAAAGCACGCGTCTCGGTTTACCGCAAAACTATCGCGCGATTCGTCCCGCGCGCCACGACCGCGGAGTGTGTGTTAATAATAACAACATACGTGCGAGAACAGCCCTCACGTTCGACTACACTCGTCGCGCGGACACGATAATATAATAAAGATATAATAATATCACTATCGTCATTATTGTTGCTATAGTTGCTTTTATTATATTATACGAGTAGTTGCGGCTTCGGCGACGACGGCCGGCCGGATAATGCCGCCTCGGCGAGATGAGCGGTGGTGACCGGTAGCCGGTCATCGAGTGTTGCGGTGGTTAATAGCACGTGAAATAACGTCCCGCGACTGCTTCTCGGCGGGGGCCGCCCGCAGTGGTCGCGTACGTTACCGTGTGAATTCGATAATCGACCGATGATCGGTAATAATAATAATAGGAGAAAAAGACGCGCGCGGGCACGGACCAAAAAAAAAAAAAAAACGGATGCTGTCATTACCGCGGGTATATTACGTTAAATTATCGTCATGACGATGTATTATATTATTGCCGCGGCCACACCGTGTTATTACGTTGCGGTGGCGGATGAATTTTTCCCACACGCGACCAGTCGTCCGGCTTTTCCGCCGCGGTTTTTTTATTTTTATTTTTTTCGTTTCTCTCTCCCTTTTGTGCACGTACCATCCGTTTACGTTACTTTATTACGGCGGCGCGCCGCTGCAGGATAGTTGTTGTTGTTATTAGGTGTTATTATATTATACAGTGATCGTTTTGATTTCCGAACGAAAATACCGCGAGCACACGCGGACCGAGATCGTGCTTTTTTCCGTCTCTGTTTTCACTCGCCCCGCCAACGACGGTTTCTGCTGCCCGTTTCGCAAATTTCGCACTTCTTATTCTTCGAGTGCCATATTCGTTAACGAACGTTGACAATCATGTTAGCAATTCGATCTTTATCAATGGCTGTTCTAAATAAAGATATTGTTGATGTATTGAACCATTTTCGGAGGTTGTCCAACCAAGAAATTTGAGGTCTTCCACGGCTCCTTTTTCCTACTATTTTACCCTGAATTATTAATTGTAGTAGTTTATATTTTTCTGGATGTCGCATAACATGTCCTAGATACTGAAGTTTTCGTGATTTTATTGTTTTCACTATTTCAAGTTCTTTATTCATTCTGTCTAGTACATTAATATTTCTTATGTGATCGCACCAACTAATTTTGATTATTTGCTAACATGATCTAAACTAGGGAATTTATAATAACGTAATGGTTTCCCGTTGCCTTTTACATCGCGATATTACTTATATGAAGTAAAGTGACTCGTCACGCCGAACTATCAATATTTGATTTACGCCGTGTCGCTGCCCAACTACACTCTCTATTTGGTCCACGGGTATTTATTGGCTATTCATACCTATCCTTTATATCTAAAGGACATTCGTGTTGGAGTTGAGATTCTCCTGCCTCGGTTATAGTTTCAAGGCATACTCGTATAGCTGGCTGCGGGAATATAATGTTGTTTGTCATGCACTCGCTTGACGAATCGAAAAGCGTTCCGAATAATTTCGTCCTGTTCGTAACGTGCTCATAACGCTGGCAAATAGTCGAGTGTCTCCTCTCGACGAGCTTCGTTTTCTCGCCTAAAACGGCTAAATTTAGTGACGACAGTTTTTGCTATCGCGCATCGCTTGTTCGCAAAATTAATATGCTATTTATCTACTCTTCTAATCACCGTCGTTTGCAGGGATACGAAAATAATTCGTTTGGCGATCCGTCAAAAGGTCCTAGACACTCGCTTCGAGTGTGTAATCATCTCGTGTTAAAATAAACTTTCCCGTTTCATCGCGCGGAGAGAAAAACCGTCCGATTTGTACAAACACATTTTTGTGTTCTTTAAAATTATTATAATAACTCCGACGTTATTGGGTCGATGTTTAATTTAAGTTTCTACAGTAATTTATTATTAAATAGCCATAAAGGATATAATGACGATAATAATAATAAAACAACACATTTGCGATGAAATGGTTCGATTAAAGCCAATTTATATGTGTGTGTAGGTATTTAAAAGGAGTATAAAATATATTTATACACGGCACGTCAACGATTACAAAAGGGGAACAATATTATACGTTACGTTACGACGATGTGCGCCCGCAAATTATAATTTTAATACATAGGTGCCGGCGTTCAAAACGAACAGCATAATATTATATAATAAATTATAGGAATTAAAAAAAATAAAAAAAAATAGTACAAGGTGGTAGTCGTAGAAAATGCGCGTAGGCCCAATTACATAGTAATATTCTATTTCAAATTGCTAAATATCTACATAATAATATTACCATCGATTATATATTATACCTATAGTGTTCTATAATAATGATATTACCATAATATCTATCCGCATACCTGTATATATGTATATAACGATAATATAATAAAATATAAAACGTTTATTTCTCAAGCCGATAAATTCTTATCTTAATTACGGCGACGGACCGGTTTCTGCAGTTATAATATTATTATTATTATTATTATTATGAATATTAAATACACACTGTATTATTGTCGCCGTCGCGTAGTACGAGTGTTCGGGGTCGGTGATGGGGAACGACGAGCTAATATTATATAGGCTGGGCAGGAGGGGGCTTTGTAGAAATAGAGTAGTGCTGTAAGTGAGACTGTAATGTGTGTGCGTCGACTGCGATGATCTGTACTAAAAAAATAACCTTATAAATACGTCGCCATTCAGAAGGTATAATATCGTGTTCGGAAAAATTGTGGGAAACATGTCCCGTGAGTCGACTAAAAAAAATATAGGTGGTCTTATTATTTCGAAATAATCGCGTGTACAAATTTGCGCCCCGTCTGCGCCGGTTTTATGTACGTATCTCGAATAATAATTATTAAGTGTATTTTTTACAAACTATAAAAAAAATCTCTCCTCCTCCTCCCCCTCCCCCGTCGCGTTCGACCGGCAGAAGAAAATGTCGCACGTCGTCGCGCCGCGGCCGCACATACGTGAAATGGAAAACCGGCATGGATTTTCTCCTTCTCCTGCGCGTCTCGCGCGCGTTCCGGCGGGGCGGGGGACCCTAGAGGCTGTTGCAGCGGCTGCGGTGGTCATTGAGTAATGAGCGTATATTTATATACGTATAAAAGACCTGTGCGAGTGCATACATATACGAGTTTATTATATTTATATATATACGTATATACAAGGATATAGGAGCGAAACAAAATCTGTACGATTTGCCGGCGCGTTTGTTGTCGGCGGCCTAAAGGAGTGGCCGGACCGGCACCTTCTAATTGGAAGGCAGAGGTGTGTGGTCTCAAAGGTACCGACAACCTGACAGAGCCCCACCACCACCACCACCGCAAGCGCCTCCGTAAGCTCCTCTCCTCCGCTACACACAGTGCCGCCTCGACGACTTCTTCCCGTCGATATACATTATTACATATATATATATATATATACTTTATTATTATTACCGTATATATATATATATATACTTGTATATATTTACTTCACTACTTATAATATTATATTATTATACAGTTATTATATACAGGTATTTGTGTGTTATCCATCCCGCGATCGCCGGACTTTTAATAACTTCATATACCTATCCTTATAATATCCGGACGCCCACATCACGGGTTTCGTCTTATTATTATTACTATTCATATTTTATTACTCCGAGTCTATATTCTTATTATTACTGAATGATTCGCGCGCGCGCGTATATTATACCATACATAATACCTATACAATATTCTGTTATTATTATGCGCGTGCGCTGCACTATCGGACCGCTATCGACGTTTATTATATACGAGTAGAATAGCGCGTGACTTCTACTCGTATTATATTTTCGTATGGTTTTTGTTTTGTTTTCCCCGCTCTCGTTTTCACGTTGTACGTAGAATTTTCGAGTTATTTCTATCCTTTAAACGACCGCGTGTTTGCGAGGATTATACGTTTTAAAACTATTACGAACCGTCGGTTGCCGCTTACTGTCGAAAAAAAAATTACACACAACAAAGTTTTTTTGTTTTTTTTTCCCTCTCTAGCGTCAGTCGTGTTGTTAAATACCTCATTCTCGTTCCCTCTACAATATTATTATCATGCGATATATATTTATTTTTTTTTTCCAAGTTCCTATACGTAGATATAAATTTTGATAAATAGTGTCCGATCACGTGACGCGAGCTTACACAGGACGTTAAACACGAGTTATATACTTATTAATTATTTTAATCGCTTTTATATAGGCAGGCGGCGGCGGCGCGCGTGCGGTTCGCTGTATATAATGCGTACGGCGGCGTATAGGCCCCCCTCGATTATCACAAAAAAGTGTTTGGCCGAGTTATTATTTTATTTATTGTTGCGATACGCGCGTAACCTGCCTTTTTTTAAAGTCTGAAAGTATTATATGTCGTATATAATAACTCACAGAAATTATTATAATATATCGTTAATTGCCCCTGGAGGTAGGCGAAACACTATTTTTATTCGTAACGTTCTTATAATTTATAATTGTTGACCATTTACTATGTAAATGTATCTTCGTGCACGTAAACGTATGGGTATAATCAATGTAAAGTATATGTAATTTGTAATGACCGATGTTCGACTTCGCCATTATACGTATATATAATGTAACCTCTAAGGTTAATATTAAATAAACTCGCTCTTAAATGTCTGCGCGCAAAACAATCGTTACGTAAATATAAGAACAATTTAACTAATCGTACACACACGCGCTCGCAGTCACCGCGTTTACTGTACGTTTTTACCGCGTTCGAATTGATCAAATCCAATGACGAAAACGAAATGGAGAAATCGTTGAAAGGCCGTCAGTGTAATACATAATATACATAGTTATTGTGGCGTACAGTGTGTAATTAATTAATATGATTATAGAGTCGCGGTCTCGCGTTATACACGTTGTGACGCGCATTGTCTCCGACAATAAACCGAGTATAGGTACGTACGTACGTCATCGCGCGTTATCCGACAAACGAAATGATCTAATTCGCTTCTCTCCATTACTCATTAGTATAATATCATAATATAGCTTTCAGACGCGCGACATCGCATTGTTATCGCTTCGTACGAATCGTGTACTTTTTAATTTGTCAACACATCCTCGCCATCGTGCGAGTCACACATTATATATTATATATATATTATATGCACGATGATCCGAAGGACCTGCTCTCGGTGGTTATTATCGTCGTAATAATATTATTATTTTCAATAACACTATCGGTGAGCGTATTATTATAACATGTGTGTCTGCGCGCGCGCCTCTCACACTCTCAAACTATATTATAAGTTTGCCGGCGTGTAATTAACTTTGCACTATAAGCGCGCACACACGAATTTCGTATTACAAAATATCGTATTATATATACGTATATTATATCCACCGGAGAACAACGCACCATAAGGGAAACACACACGCATTGTATGCAAATTTAATTGGAGAGTCCATCATCCTTCTCCTTCCTCTCTCCGTCGCCGCCGCGAGTCGCCGACGTCCGCGTTTTCCTTTGTAGCCACCTCCCATCCTTTATTTTGTTTTTTTTATTTTTTGGACACATCGGCCTGTGTTATTAACTACTTAGGGCGCGGGATAAACACTGGTTTCGAAGTCGACCAACGAAATCTTCATGGTCGGCTAATGATTATGATTACCTATTGTCTACCCAGATCCGATTATGACTGTGTGTGTGTGTATGCACTTGCAGCGCTCGCGTATTATTAGTAATCGCTCGCACTCCTTCGCGCGCTGCAAGGGAAAACAATTGAGATTATTCACTCCTCTTTTCCTATAATTCTGTCCTGCCCACCTGCAGTGCTGGTTATCTATTTAGTTTCTGTTGGTTTCCTTTGATACGCGTTCTACTATTTATGTTTTCCGTCCCAGACCACACCTCTTATTCGTGCGGCCGAATTCTATACCACGCGTATACGACTGATAACCACCAAACCGTCGAAAGACTTCTTTTTCTTTTTTTTTCAATCAATTCAAATGGGATTTTCACCTGCGCGTTTAATAACACCGAATCAGCTGTATAATAAAACCAACCATATAGAAATCCCAATTGTATAGCAATGAGTAATCGAATATACGATATATTGAATATACGGTGTATATTGAAATTATCTCAAATTGAATCATATCATGAAATATGTAGAATAATTTCCGCATTTTAATAGAAAGTCATCGAGTATTTATTGCAAACGTTTCTGTACTATTAACCTACATCAGATAATATAACTTTGTAGTTATCGTGTTTGTATTGTTTTAGTGGTGAAATTACCGCCTAGTATAGTCGATCAATGTTTATACAGGTGTTGAACCTATCATTTTGTTTTTTACGTTTCGAAAAATCGAGTAAAAATAACACTCAATTTATTGTTTAATCGACCGAGAGGAAATTATGACGTGTACACCGCCGACTACGGCGGCGGTTGTGTGTCACTTTGTTTTCGAGGATGTTTTAAATGAAACGGGGAATTCTACCACGTGTAGACCGGAAATTCATTACAACGATGTGTATACGTATATCTAACGGAAAAAAAAAATAAAAATATTAAAGGCGATTGCTGACATTGATGATGGAGATTTTTAAATAGAAACCTACTATATATATATATATATATATATATCATATATATGATGTACTCAAGGAAACAATCTCGCGCTTAGATGAACGTGATTCATCACAAATACAATGAATATAATACGGTATTAATGTTGTAAGAACTTATACTCGTTTCGATATCAATACTCAATTATGCGGCATAAAATATTAATCGCATTATAACGGTAAAAAATTAAGTTATAAAAAGTTTTGATTTAAGGACAACTACTAATACTCCGTTTAAATTAATGAAATTATATAATTAATGTAAAAAATCTACAAAATTTGGCGGCGCCTATGAATATGTTTTTAATCGTATTTCATCGTATTTATAAAATGTATATCATGAGTTTTAAACTATACGTCTCTTTCATTTTTAAAATGTCTTCCGTACTATGGGGGGTTTTTTTTTTAATAAATAACCGGTCAAATGGCTTTACCCTTTATCTTACCTATATAAACGACGGCGGCGCGCGGCGCTTTGTTTTCGGTGAGAAATCTTATTCCTCGCGTATCGTGCGACTAATTATTTTTCCTTAATAATTGCAGCGTTCTCAATGTAATATACCGACTCGGCCACTCGTCCATCGTCCGTATACAGGTCGCCGGGTTCGCTTTTGTTCGAATATTATTTGTATCATCACTCCCGCGGCAGCCGCGGTATATAACGAAAGGGTGAATACGATATGATATTAAAATGCGCGTGTTGCGGTGAAAAAAAAAACGAAACCAAATTAAAACCGCGTGTGCGCGCGCGCGCGCGTACACGTCATGTGAGGCGTAATGCACACCGCGCCGTCCGAGCTATACGAGTATAACAATAATAAACGTCCCGAGGAGCACAGGATATCGTATAATGATACGAATAAGACGCGCTCGGGGTCGTTTGCGCTCTCTCGCGTACACGCGCACAAATTGACCCCCGCTACCAAAATATCCTAATGAACCGCGCGCCGTATTAATCATTTCGTTACGTGTGTACACAACGTCGTCGTCGACCAGTAGTTATATTATATTATATTATATGCCTACGCGGTAAACGAGACGAATATTATATATTATGTTTTCTCGTTGTAATGAACACCCGCCGCCGCCGCCGAAACACAAGAAAGCGCGATCATTATTATCATTATCGTTATTTTTAGTATGTCTAACGGACGACGCGATCATAGCGCGCGAGACTGTTCGCGTACCACGGTGCGGTTCAAATCTCAATTACCTCGGGGAGGGTTATGAAAGACGATTAGCGACGACGGCTACTCGTTGTTACGATACTTGTAATATACTTAATTATTACAAGGCGCGCGATTATTGACGAGAGATTATCATCATTATCGTCGTTACTATTGTGTTAAGCCCGCGGTAGACGGTAGTGCTGCTACTGCTACGTAGTCGGTCGCCGACGGACCCGAGAAAGGGTTTAATTGAGACGTAAACCGTTGTTGCTGTTGTCATTCGATTTGTTTAATAGGACCTCGCGCGCGCACACATTATCCTGCTCTGCTCGGCGGTGTTGTGTTACGGTCGCGTTCGCCGCCGCCGCCGGTTCTATATAATATGCGGAGAACAACGTATCGCGTGTACATAATATCCCCCCGGTAAATGGACCGTAATGGTGGTACCCGATGAACTGCTGCCGCGTCGGTTTTATTTTACATCGTGTTATTACATACGCTATTACATATTATTATATTATGTTATTATCGCGCCGCCACGGTCGTCTCTTGTAGAGAATATCGTGTGCGCGCGCGCGCGCGACGCCTATAAAATAATATCAAAAGGAATCGGACGCGCGCGCGTGTGTGTGTGTGTGTGTGTGAATCGTTAAAAACAACCCTAATAATAATAATAATAAATACGACGCGCGGACGATGAAAGCAAACTCGAAACCGTGCCGGAAAGGATTGCGTCGGCGGCGAATTTTCCTTTTCGTATTATAATATTACGATATACATACCATACTTACACGAGTTGTTGACGAAATACTTTTTTCTCTACCCCACCCCCGTCGCCCCCAATAAACCTCGCCTGGCCGGCGCTGCGGCAGTCTTTTGACACGAACGGCCGGCCGACCGACCGGTTTTACGACACCCCCCCGAGTCAGAAATATAATATTATTATTATTATGTATATAGTATAATAATTATAATATACAACTATATAAACTGCACCGACAGCGCGGCGCGGCGCGCGGGGGTATAAAAATTAACCGGATGATATCGCGTCGAATTGGAATGTCTTTTTAGCCGTTTAACTCGTTATGCAGTCGCGGGGAGAGAGACCCGTTGTATACGTATTTATATAATATAAAACTTTAGTATTTTATCAACCGTGAATATTAAACAATAAAAAATTGCATTCGATGACGAAAACAATATATTACGGTATTTTTATAGAGACGAGCGGCGGCGGCGGCGGCGGCGGAAGCACGTTGCACCGCCGCGCCGTCGTCGTCGAACTTACTAAATAAAAATCGGTCGTTGTTTTTTTTTTTCTTCTTCTTCCACCGCGCGCCCGTCCGAGAGGAAAATGTCCTCGATCGCTCCCTCCTTTGCCGCGACGTAAATCGGACGCGCGGCCGACGACAAACTCGATAAGTATGCCGGAGATTATTAAAATTTCTGATTTGCCAATTGGTCTCGCGAGCGATGTGCGACCTGCGCTCCCCGGGGGGGAAGGGTGTATCGTTTGTCAAAGAGAGCAGGACGACGACGACGGGCTGTGTGCGCGCGCGTAAGAGAGGACGGGGACGGGCG
The DNA here is from genome assembly GCA_948098885.1 of Drepanosiphum platanoidis. Lineage (NCBI taxonomy): Eukaryota > Metazoa > Arthropoda > Insecta > Hemiptera > Aphididae > Drepanosiphum > Drepanosiphum platanoidis. The sequence goes on from OX402532.1 coordinate 6,700,209, forward strand.
GCGCGGTTAAATGCGTTTAATGGGAAACGGGTCGGAAAACATCGCCGCCGTCGTCGTAGCAAATAGGGGTCGGCAGGGACAGAAACACGGTAGCGGTATAATACATTACATGTATATATATATATATTATGTAATAGTCTGTCTTGTCGACGTCGTTGTGTTTACTCGTCGCGTATATAATAGATTTTCCTCTCGGCCGCCGCATACCTCGTCGCCGCGCGGCCGTTCACTTTGCACAAGCTATTTTCCAAACGATTAACCCGCAATCTAGTTTGTCGCGACGAGGGTGTGATCTTCTGGTGCCTCTCGCGTTCTCTCTCCCTATCTTTCTCTCTCTCTCTCTCTCTCCCCCCCGTCCGTCGTCACCTCTGGCCTCCCCGCGCATTTGTTGTTGTGCCTGCAGAGTTTGCTAACAATAAAGCTCTCGGCGGAGCTTTAAAAACGCGAATTCGCGCGAGCGCGCGCGCTCTCCTCCCCCGTAAAAACACTACGGCCCGGCGCGGCGGCGGCGGTGTGATAATAAACACAGTCGTTTCTGCTCTCTCGCCCACATCGTAAACGGGCCCCCCCCCTCCGGCTCTCTCCCGCGATAAATCAGAGGCACGCTCGCAGTGTGTATATATACATTTTATTATATCTTTTGTCTTCTCGCTTTTTCCTTTCGAACCGCTAAAAGTTCGTATCGAAACTATCACCGTTCTATACGCGTTTCAACTACCCAGAAAATACCCTTATATAATACACGTACGGTGTGATAGGTATCGTATAAAACACACATACTCCCATAACGGCGTGACGCACCCGTCGTATAGAGAACACGCGCTACACGCCTAATACGTATAGGTACTATAGGGTAATTGCGCGATAAGCTTATATCTTTATTTTGTGCGTCTGAGAAAGGACGAGTGTCGAGAGAGCGATCTTTTTTTTTTTTCGTAGAGAAAACGGATCCATATAAGAATATCGAGACTATATTATTATTATACCGTACTTGAGTCTATTGCTGCGAACGTCGGAAAACCTTTCTTTTTTTTTTTCATATAATATGCGAGAACAAATTTGAATTTGAATTTCAGTGCTCTACACGATGCTTTCCGTGCTACGAATAATAATAATAATAATAATAAAGTAGTAGGTGTGTTTTAAGTTTTATATCCTAGCAAGTTTTTGAGTATTTTTGACGTTGTATTGTGAAGCGATTTTAAGTTTTTTTTATAATTTTCAACCCGCCACGAGTGTACACGTGACAAAAGAAAATTCTCGTTAAATTCGAATATGATTTTAAAGTTCTATAACGATCTGTTTAAACATCATACGAATCTCGAATTAATCTCGTCTCATCATTAGACGTCGCGTCGTCGTTAGATTTTTCCCTCCGAACAAATTTCAACATAATATGTTTCAGTTCATTTCGTCAATAAAAACGAAAGTTTTTGGTTTTTTGAGCTTTGAAATTTGAGACCTAAACTTATGAGATTATAAGATTGCATTTGTAGACATTCGCTTAATACTTCATAAGCTCAAATAGCTTTATGAAAATATCGTGCGTGTTATTGACGCGGTCAACCGTTTTATATGATAGGTTAAAAAAAAAAAACAACAATTAGTTATTCAGATAACAGTATTTACAATTAACTTAAAATAATGTGGTCTTTTCAATAATATATTTGGCTCCGGAGTATATATTTTATCTCGTTCTCTCCTTCAATATAACGCCTCCAGTCTATCCTATACAGTATACACCTATAATATAATACGTATATAATATACGATACCACACCCGCACCTGTTTTCGTACACAAACATCGTTCACCTCGTATAAACGACGTCTATAGTAATAATAATAATAATACTAATAACAATAATAATAATAATAAACGGTCGTCACCAGACCATAATTTGTCACCGTGGCCTCGACGAGACGAGAGGCGAGCGCGGACTGCAGCTATTAATTACTGCGCGGCGACAGGACTCGCAGGGAAAATAGTAGTAATCGCGTATAATATTATTATCCTCGCTCGTGTATTGTTTACGGGGCGCGCGCGCGCTTTCGGAGGAGGCGATTTAAAACAAACACAGCTGCGCATTGATTTCGGGTGCGCGTCCCGGGAATTTACGAAAAGCGCACGCCGCCGCCGCCCGGTCGATGCGTTTTAATCGTGTACACATATATATACGTATAATGTATGTATACATGTATACCTTATGTATACACACATATATATATATATAACTTGACGAGGCGACGAAGGGGTGCAGCCATGTAAATTAATACGCACCGATGGACACACTAATTGAAAATATTTAGTCCCTTCCCCGAAGGCGGTTCGTTACGCCCGTTCCGCTTTAATGATATCCCGCCGCCGCCGCCACGTACACATTATACGACGTCTCGTGCGCGCCCCCGCGCGTAGCGTATTTTGTTTATGTGCAGTGTACGATTTGGATTTTCGTTTCCGGAAACGAGTCAAGTCCAAAGTACCTCTTATATACATACGAGTATATATAGTGGCGCTTCGATTAGGGAAGAAAACGTTCGGATGAGAGAGAGAGTTTTTTCTTCTTTCGTGCAACCCCGACCGGTATATATAGTTACTTTTCGAAATTCGTATTGGCTATTTCGCACTCTCTGCCGCCGTTTCGTTTTGCTATACTTATATATTATATCCGCGAAAATCTTCTTTCCTATTAAAACAGTTAAGAAACGCGCGCGACGTACCGCGTGTCCGGAAATGCGTCTTGTCGATTACGTACATACCAACACTCTTCTCTAGTACCGTCGTTGGCGTCAGTAAGACGAGTCATATTTTGGGGATAAATTTAACCCTCCCCTCAACCCCCCCCCCGCCTAGTCCGCCCGAATCGAGTTTTTATTGATATTATAATATTATGTATTATCGTTTCCCAAGTGTTGATGATGATATTGGTAACTTTTTTTACCGGAACGGCGTGTTTTACGAAAGTAAAAAAATTTTTAAAAACACCGGCGTGTGACGAAAAACACGCACGTCTCCGTCGTAAAAATCTAGTCTAAATTTTGGTCGTCATAATTTACGAAACCCATTACGTACCGCGGCTATTCGCGCTGTCCGCCGGCGTATTTCTAGTACGTCGTCGTCCAATTATTAATATTATCGTTCGCGGGTGTTTCTCGTTCCAATTAAAATGTTCAGAAATACGCGCCGGTTCGCTCGGCGTACGTCGTACGACATTACGCGTGTTATTCTTAGTGTGCATGTGCGCTGCCTAGTTACACCTATTTACACGCCCACGGTAAAACGCGCTGCAACGCCGCCAAGTACGTATATCGTTATGCAAAATAATATTGTTATCGAATTACGCCGCGTTGAAAATCGTACATCGTGTGGTAGTTACGTTCTCGGTATGATAATAATAATTAGTCGATCCATTAAAATATTTCCGACTCGACGTGGGTACCCGCCAAAGTACGCCTGCTAACTATACGATCTTCATTATATTAAATTATAATAGGTGTACCGAAAAGGAATATTCGACGGCGCGCATTACAATACGATGTATTTTACGTACAATCTCTGGTCCGAATCTCGCGTATTGTATACGAGTTTTACACGGCAAACAGTCTAATTATAATGTGCGTAATTATAATTTTCAACACGTTATTATTTAGTATATACGCGCGTAAAGCGTAAAGCGTGTAGAGTGCGTTATACGAGGTTTTGAACAATAATAATAAACGTGTATATGCCGCAAATACGCGTATTTCAAGTATATAGTATACGCTGCACGCGCGTGCCTATGTATAGTAAAACGCTTGTGTGCGTCTAATTTTTTCCAATTCTCGTTCCGAAAAAAAAAAAAACGAACGGTTTTTTTAAATAATAATCGTGGGCGTGACTTGTACATTTTCGGCGCGAATTCGATAAGACGTGTGTGTAGTATATTCTTCGAATATTACATCGTGTCGACCGAATTGAAGGGCGATAATTCAACAAAACGTGGAATTGCCAAAAATTTAAAAATCGAAATAAACATCGATTCTAATGTAAAAAAAAAACACGAAGAATTCAAAACTGGCCTTAAATTCAATTTATATCGATTATTTCTATGGAAAAAATCGATTTAAAAACTGCCGTTCAATTCAAAACGTGTTATTGCCTATTTTTATATCGAGTCAAAACGTACTATTGCCATATGTTCAAACCAAAACGCTGTATTGCCCATGTTATTGGTATAGGGTCTCATCTCATGTCATAACAAAACGTGATATTGCCATTCTACATTATTTAAACTTATAATAGTATAACTTATTTTTATTGAACAATAATAATACGATTAAAAATAATCAATATTATTTCAAATAGTTTATTTTATACCATAGAACACTATGTTCTATTTTTATACCAAAAATAATAAATTCAAAACGTGGTATTACCGGCATTACCACATTATGGCCTGTTAATACTTTTTAAAAGTATTAAAACTATGTTTTACACTCTAAATAGATTTATTTCGACACCGCCAATCGTTGTTTTGTCATTTTTTACATTTGAATAAGCCAATTCAAAGTGTAAATACATGTCATAAGACGCGATAATATAGATTTTCTTAATTTGTGAACATTTTGATTTTTGGCAATACCACGTTTTGGATTATCGCCCTTCAATAATTATCGAATACTCGTCCGTGGTTCGACTGTTAAAATAATATAATGTAATCCAGTATAATATTACACTGAATACAAATGTACGAGGTTAAAATATATTAAAAGAAATACAAATCTCTAAGATTATTATTAGTTTGTCGTCTGCGATTGACGAAATAGACCGTGTTCAATGTTCGAGTGATAAACAAACACAAAAGGATTCTATAGTGATGTTGTTGTTGTTGCCACACGCGGCCTTATACTTACTTCCGGGCAAGACAATGGTACCCATAGCCCATAGGGGTCGTGTTCAAAGTTTAAACGAAAAAATCTAATGAATAAACCGGTTCTTATTAACACACTACCCACACACCACACCACCTGGTAATACGATATTATAGTCCCGGATATAGGGATAATTATGGCGGAATCGATTCAGTTGAAAATCGTCGACTTTCTTCGATCACTTTGATTTTGTCTGTTTTCCAGTCTCGTTCCAATCGTCGCCGTCGTCGTCCTCTTTCGAAATATTTGGTAGTAGTTTTTTTTTTTTTTTTTGTAATTTTAACCGATCGATTTGGTTTGTTCAAAGAACGTTAAACGTCTAGATCAAATGTGTCATAATGAATCCAGTTATGATGGGCGCGCCATAGTTGTTTATTTTTTTTTAACAAAGTGTAATTATTTTAATGCGTCGAAATCCGCGAATAAAATTCAGAACGCAAATAATATTGCCTTTTCGATAATATCTTTTCTGAAGTTTTCACTGGGGAGGCAGTCGCCCTCTCACGTCTACCCTCCCCCTCCCCCCCCCCCCGATTATTCGGCTTCATACACACTTTACGACGCCTATCCGATTCATTTACATAATAATATGAGATTTTATTATTATAAAAAAACGTGTGGTTAAAATAGCATAATAATGATAATATTACTATGGCGGTGTGCACCATAAAGAATTCCGTAGGTAGTTTTATTAAAATGAAATACTATTGTGCGAGTCGAATTATTATCATTATTGTTATTATAATATACAATTTTTTACCATGCACACATTCTGTCGTCGAATTTAATGTCATATTGCGCAAAAACGATTAGGTACTATTGCGCGGAGGAGAAAATAATTTCCATGACAAATGGCGCCATCGCGTCGAGGAGAGGTCTTATCGGCTACCAGTTTCGCACGACCTCCGGATAACGACAGCCCGTTATTATTATTATGCGCGTTTATATCAGACTTCGGGCGAGCGATAATTTATGTTGCACGAAAATAATATTTAATAATTCGGTTTTGTTTCGCGCGCGCGCGCGATCGCGCTATTTATGCGGTCGCCAAACATGAAATACTTTGAACGTCGTACATAAAAGCGCGTATTATAAATAAATATACGAGTATATGAAAAAATATAATAATAATAATCGAAACCGGCGCGGCGGCGGCGGTACCTATATAATTTAAATTTCTATATTTTTTTTTTTTTATTTTCTACGCAAGTACGTACGTATATACCGATTTCGAGCGGCTAAAAAAAAAAACATTTATTTGCAGTGGCCACGGCCGGAGTTCGTGTTCGGAGAGAATAAAAAAAAAAACCTTCGCGAGTACTATATAGCAATACGGCGAACTTTAATCGCGCGCGGGTATCGCCGAAGCTCGTGTGCTCGCGACGATCCTGGCCCGCGTCGATCTCTCCTCCCGCGCGCGCGCGCCCTCGTCTCGTCCGCGTACGACGATATCATGACGCGTGCCCTCGTCGTCGTCGTGCGGTCGATCGACCACCGATTACTATACGAATCCCCGAATAACAGGGCGCGTTTTAATCGATTCGAAACGAGATGAAATCGCCGAGATCCCCGCACCGCGATGATGTCGACCATCTGTTACGCGGCTAGCCGATAATATTTCACATATAGACTTTCTCCAGACCGTACGAGGCGCGCGCCCTTATGATGTACCCCCACATTACAAACACACACCCCCGCGCGTCCGACGATGATAAATGTGGGGCTGCGCGTCTGTGACGTAAACGGTCGGTCGAAAATACGAGTACATAATGTGTAGTATATAATATATATTATACACATGCGCGCGTACGCGATGTAATTAATTGTTATTTCGCGATCGTTTATATACGACTATATGTGCCTCGCCGCAAACGTTTTTTCGGGGCGCGGAAACTGTCTGGAAGCAATTATTACGACGTTTATTATTATAAAAACGCACTGCCGCGTTCGTATAGAAATTATATATACCTATATATATGTATAGGTACGCGCGCGGGAAATTTAATTTATCGTCCTGACGCCTCGGACTCATCAATAATAATAATAATACGCTCGTATCGTATACGTGCATTGTATCGTAAAACCGCGGCGCGTATATTATGTAGTTTTGTGTGAACCCGACCGGACCAACCCCCCGCGTATAAATAATCGCCTCTAACCGGGTACCAATATGTACACCTACGCGTTTATCTTGTTCTCACTGTCTCTCCGTGTCGATTCCGCCCTCATCTAATCGAAACGATTTCCATTCGGTTTTCGAAAACGCGTACTAAACTTTTGACGCGTATACGAGATGATAATATTAACGTCGTCGTCGTCGTCGCGATGCGGTTTCTCGGTCTGACGATTATCTCGGCGCACGCTCGTGTGAGAACCACGCGCGTGCAGGGTCGAACGACGACGTGTTGTTATTACAGTCGTGCGCGCGCGCGCGCGTTTCCAGGACATATCACTCGATACGGCGTCGATCCTTTGCGGTAATGTCGCGCTCAATCTCCCACAAAAACTACCCGTACACCGTGTCATGTAGCAGACGCCCCTCGCAGGACCACCACCGGTTCGTGTCCGCGAGCGCGTTGACGTGTGTATGTGTGTGCGAGTGTGTGTGCGAGTGCGTGTGTGGCACGTTTAGTCGGAAGAGGAAACGACGAGACACAAATCTTTTTTTTCGTGTGACGGCTCCGGGCCTATACCGCTGCAGCGTGTGTATAATATATGTATACGCGTACAGTTATTATAACGCGCACACGGAAGTGCGACACCATATTATTACATTTCGTCGGCGTGTTTATATTTCTTAACAATATATGTATATATCATACGTATAGTATACGTGTGCGCCGCGGTACAGACGGAAACAGATTTCCAAGTGGGAATATACGTTACGTACAGACGCGCGTTTGTGCTGGTTAAATTATTATATACGCTGTGAGGTCCCCTAATTCGTCATCGCATCGTCGTGTTTAATATTTATGTATGTCTCGGTCGCGCGAAGAAAAATGTCCCGTCTGACGACGACGCGACGACGATATAATGTATTATTATTATAACAACGGTGGCGGTGTATTGTGGTTTTTACATTCGGATTATATTATACGTATACACAGTCGCGCCTGTGAGGGAAAAATCGTTTCAAAGTCGCAACCATAAACGTATTGTTAAAAAACACGATTTAGAGTAAGTATACTCGATCGTACACACGCGAATATATATCTTCCCGTAACGATAAAACAGGAAACACGCGTAGTAGAGACACTTCGAAGACACAGAGATGTATGCAAATCGCAACGGTGTTTTTTTACTCTCCGCAATAATATTGCGTATATTTTGTACACGTCACATAATAAAATGACAATACGTCGGCGACTGCGCGTCAAATTACAAAACGGTTGTTCGTATACACGCGCGTATGGTATTTCGCAGCGTTTCTCCTGGCAAATCGTCCTGCGAGCCGTCCGCCCGTGTACTCGTATTATTTTATTACGCATTTTATTATGCATACGGACGGGCATGAAACGTCTTCCGCGGAGCGTTCTTCCGCCTATTGAAACGCGCGGATGGGGGTGGGGTGGGAACCGCGGCGTGTTTATAATTCGTCGGTCGTCGTAATTACCGCGGCCGTAGTCGGATCGGAATTAGGATTAAAAAATAAAAATAAAATACATATACACCGACCTAACCCCATGAGGGTGTTGACACGGGCAAGGCGGCGGCGGTGCAGGCGGTTACAAAATGGCCGAATTCATGAGCAATTTGTATTCCGGCCGCACACCATTACCGGCTTCCTGCGCGCGTGGTGGCAGCCCACTGCAACGTGCAATAGTATATATATTATAATAATAGTATTTATATACGTATTGTATAGAAATCGTGTGACTCGCGCGCGTACGATATTATTATTATTTCCGAACGCGATTATTATTACCGCGCGCCGCCGCCCTCGTGTTTGCGTTTTCTACCGCCGCCGCGAGTCGCAATGACCACCATATACGCCGTTTCTCGTACGCAATATACACATACTTTTCGTATAAAATTAATAATATATTCAGATATTTTCAGTTTGTTTCCCAAAGACGACGGCGCGGCGGTATAATATTATGACGTTTGGCCGCGGGGCTAACTCAATAATAACGCAACGAAAGACTTTTCGACCCCCGAAAATGTGGTCGGACACGCACCGGTTTTCGGTCTCGACCCTCCTCCTCCTCCTTCGCCGGCCGTCGGGCCACCCTTAAGTATACCCTAAAGTATCCTTAATAACATAACGCGCGCCCGCGACGACCTCTCGTCCGCGGCGCGATTTCCATCGGAGTTCCGCTCATTGTATACATAATAATATTATGCTGTGTGCACCCCCCGGTGTACGTCGACGACGACGACGACGACGCCGCGGCGTTCTTATCGTTTATTATTATTATTACCGTTATTATTACGCTATTATTGTTATACGGGTACCGCGGTAAACAAACTACCCAATTACACATCGCGGGGCCGGAGCTATTCCGATTGGTTATCTCTCCTCCGCGTAATAATAACCGTCGCGACGACGACGTAGAACATATATTATATACATACGTATACGCGATGCCGGTGCTCGAGTTGCGCACATCCCCTTCGATAGCGGCGCGCGTGAAACCTCCGAAAAGGGTGTGACTGCGTTTATTTCGGGGTTCTCGTCGCCATGCTGTTCGTCGCAGTATGTATCCGTCTGGTATATTATAGGATTTGTACGGGGCTGCGGCGGCGTACGTAAATATAGACGATACCGGCGCGGCGACTACAATAATATGGTTTTCAAAAAAAAACTTCGCAAGCCTGCAGTGTTTTCGTACGCGCGCGCGCGCGAAGAAAATACCCTCGTAAGACGTATGCGGTGTGTGTAAAAAAGAAAATCAAAAAACGGTCTCCCCTTTTGGTTATTAAAACTCGTATATATCGATCGCGAGGTTTGCCGATTATAATCGTATAAATAATTACCGAATAAATACGGTACCTACGGGGTGACGCGGTGGTTTATTATATATTATATACGCGCGTATATTATTACACACCATAATACGGTGAACCGCGACGATAAATAATATTAATAAATCAACGTGTGTCCCGCGCGAACGAAACTTTATTCCCATAATGGATTTCGCGACCTCGATGCCCGTGTACCCTACCTATACGACGGAAAACAATATCGTATTTAAAAATACAATAATATATTAAATTAATATATAGTCAGTGGGTAATCACGTAACAATGTGATATATTTCACCGACGTGTCAACGTACGCCGGGCGTAGGGTTTCTTACGGTACGGATTTTTTTTATTATTATTTTATTTTTTTACCGCGACGACGACGACGACGACGACGTGCCACATGGAACACACACTACCAGAAAGACCGGTTGCGGTGTACACCAAAGTAACCCACGGGCAGACGGTTATTTATACTGTTTGGTATCAATTAGCACTTGGCAGGACGGTGCTAATGCGTTAGTCCTTTTACCCGTTTCGTGCATAATATTTATAGGTGTATGGGACACATAGAGTTTTCGATCCGCGTTACAGCGCGATGATAATATACGATAATATATTACGATATATTATATACTCGTATATGAATGACGATTGCGCGTCGGATTACAACGTGTTAAAAACAAAAGAAAAGCGAAAAACTACTATTTAGGCCACGGCAATAACACGACGTTACGACTACTGCCGCGCGGCTCTTATACATAATATATACTACTATTAATACTGCTACTACTACTACTACTACTGCTGCTGCTGCCCGAGCGCTTATACCGTAATATTATTTTTTTATATACTATTGTAGAACAATGACTAGCTGTTATAATAATATACGCGCTAAACACTGCAGTGCGTCTTTTATTGTACGACGACGACGCCGCCGCCGCAGTCTCACATCCTTCTAGAATTATACGGTACAGCGGGTGCTTTGCGAGCCATTGTTTTTGAAAACGTAGTGATTTATATTTCCGCGCTCATAATAATAATTATCAATATCGTCTCGCGCGTATATAACACGAAACAATATCGTTGTACATCTCGTGGGCATCGCCGCCGTTTTCGAAAACCGCGCGCGGTGTTTTTTTTTGCTTTTCCACATCAAAAGCGACGGGCCTCGTCTAAATTTCCCCGCGCGCGCACACGATAACGATTATTATCGTCGCGAGAACACAATGGAAAGTTCCGTAAGGACGACGAGCGGATTCGTTCCGCGGCGATATCGAGTGCTATCGCCGCCGTCGCCACGCTAATAATATACAATATGTAATAATATAATAACGTACCTCCGCGTCGTCGTGCGTATTATTCACGTACGCGTCCCACGAACAACCGGCGACGACGGGATTCGATTGTGTGCGCTCCGGACGTCATCGTATCGGTATGTACGCGATGTTATTAGATATCGTATCGAGAATTATTATTACGTATACGAGAAGAGGCGCTGCGGAGACGAGTGTCGATAACACCCACTCGCGTGTTACACACGACGATCGAAATTGTCAAAGTCGCAACCTATGCCACAACGACCAGCGGCGCGTCATCAAGAGGTCGCACGTATTATTACTATTATCGTAAGTCGTCTCGTGAAATAACATGATCGCCGCGGACGGCGTTTTGTTGTGTGCTTATCCGACCGGAGATAACGTCATTATAGTCGTCGAACGAACCACACATGCGGCGAGCGGCGAGTGTGCCGGTGGAAGAGCTGGACATCAATCAAACGGGGGACCGTCGACAGGCGCAAAACAAATATCATCGCGGGGCCAGCGGTGCCTTTTGAAAAGCAATATCAATTTAGATTGGCTCTATTCACGGCCGCGCGCGTACGGATAATACGTCCATTAAGCGCATTAACGCGCGCGCGCCCGAAAACGTATCGCGGAGAGAAAGGATTTGGGACCTAGGGGAGGGGGGGGGTACAGGACCTCCTAGAGGATGTTGTTTTTATATATTAAATTCACAGCGCGGGCCGCGTCCGTGCGCATGCGAGTGCATCGGTCAGATATCTTCAGACCTGCACGTCGAACACGATGACGACGTACCTATAATCCTGCTGCAGTGCGGTCCAACGCGACGTCGCGGAGGGGTGGGAACTGTTAGGAGGACCCTGCGCACCTTGAAAAAATAACGAAAATAATTAGAAAATCTATTGCCCTTTTGATACTTACCGTCGACAACAGGAATTCACGTACGAAAATACGAGATTTATATTGCATAGTTTGTTGGTCACATTTGAACGCGATATTTTCGATCCGATCGTCTTTGCGAGAGACGCGCGCCGCGAGTTTTGTAAAAAAACATCACTTGGGAACACACGTTGCTGCTGCTGTTGCTCCGGTCCTATTAAGATTTGAAATTGAAAAATATTTATGATGTGTTTCTCGGCGGGACTCGACTCGCAGAGCAAACGGTCGTTTTCACGGACCGTTTCGAAACGTTCGGTAATTTATTGAGTCGGTTCATCACAGGAAAACACGTCGTGACGTTTGCTTTGAATGCCCGAGCCAAATGAGTTATCGGCACATTTAGCACCGCCGACTCGCTGGAAAGGTATATTATTATTGTACGTTACTATTTTCGTACACGTGAAAATCTGTTTGAGCGCGTGTTTTTTTTTTCCTCTTCTTTTATTTTTTTTTTTTTACGTATTATAAAACACACGCACGCTTACGAGAGAAAGAAAATAATATTATAAACGTAACTAAACGGGAATAATATTACAGAAGTTTTTATATCATTCGTTGACAAACCGCCGCCGCCGCCGCCGCCGACAGTTAATAATAATAACACACACGCGGCTGCCGTCGTCTCATCATATATAGTATTCCGTGCCACTATACGTACAGCACACTGTTGTCTGTTGCTGCGCCGGTCGTTAATATGTCCTCGACGTGCGTTATTTTAAGGACTTCTTTCGACAAATCGTTAATACGCGACGCGGACGTTTTTATTTTAACTTAATTTATAATTACTTAATCGCACCGTCGTTTAACGCCGCCGCGCCGCAGCCGCCACCGGTCTGCCATGTATTTGTCTCATACTTGTATATACGAGCGTCACGTGTGTTTATTTTTCCTCGGTCTGTTTTTCTGTTTTTTTTTTTTTTTTCAAGTAAGCACGCGAGAAAACGTCTCTAGAAAATAAAAAATAGTCTCGTGCTCGCGCGTTGGCCGCTACGTATAAAAATAATCATAACAAAATACCAAAACAATAATAATATCGTCGCGCGATGAAATCATTCGATGTTTTTTTTTTATCGCGCATACACTGCGATATAACTGCGACGACGTCGCAGTCGAAATTCAAACAATCTCGTCGCCGAATCCTATACTAATCGTGAGATTATAATATGTCAATATAAAAACGTATGCCACGACATCGTACTCGTCGTCGGCTTATTATACTCGTGACGGAGTGTACTTTATCATACTATTAATATTTAATATTTTTGTATAATATTTTTGTGCCGCGAAAACGCGTCGGAACGACACGCGCGCGCGCGCGCGCGACAGAAGAATTATTTTTAATATACGAACTGAGATTTAGAAAAACGCCGTCGTAAACTCGACAATTATTTAACTGTCAAATCGCATATACGTCGCGTACGAGAATGACGCGGGATAGAGAATAAATTCGTTTTAAATTTAAACGCCTACGACGACAACACGCGAACCACCTACGCCGGAAAAATCTGACGTGAATCTTTTTTTCCAAAAGCCACTCTAGTATGTATAGGAATATGTTTTCGACGCGTCTAGTTTTATTATAATGGTGTATTATTTCTCTCTCCACGTCTGTTTCTCGTTTTTTTTTCTCGAATTTCCGTGGCCGGAGACGTCTTGTTGGAGACGCGCAGAGTTTGTCGTCATCACACACCGGGGCCGAGAGACGATTAGCGACGGCCCGGAGTAGCCTGTATTCGAAACACAAAAGAAACAATAACTGCGTGCGGCCGACGACGACGACGACGCTGCGAAATCGCGATTTGACGCGCGAGCCGACGACGCGACGAGAGGAAAAAGGACGATGGAAAAAACAAAACAAAACAAAACAAAACGACAATAATACGAGTGACCCGCGGGGTAGAGGAATTTATTAACCTTCCTCGTGACGCGTCTCGTCGGACGCGGACGACCTCCGCGGCGATTATCGCGCCGATAAAAGATACGCGCGCGCGGGGGGGGGGACAAGCGTGGAAATCTAAACGTTTCAAAGACCATCATTTTCGTGTGATCTCCCCGCCCGAGAGAGATGTTTTCTCGCTACGCGCGCAACTTTTCGAGAAATCGCGACGAAACAAAACGAAAAAATCAAAATAATAAATAATGGAATATTCGGCTTAAGCGCCAGTTGCTGCGATCGGATGTTTTTTTTAATCGCGTTGGAACGTTGGAACGAAATTCTTTGTAAACACCATTCCACTGTGATCGTTGTTTTCCGAGAACGAGAAAAAATGTCATTTTTCTCCTTCCTTCCGTAAAAACTTACTAGAACAAAACACCGTCGAAACCTTTAGAAAATTAAGAACCGGAACTACCTCGCCGAAACCCTTGTTCGTGTAATTTTAATAAGGACGCGATGTCTCCGTTACGTGTAACGTAACCGAAATCTTGTTCTTTTCGTCCGATAAATTTAAGAACAACCCCGCGTGGTCTCGTCAGAAGTCTCCCCCGCGACAGGGGTAAGCGGGGTGACGCTGTCGTCGCCGGCGTTCGCGACGGGGTTTATCGACGACGCGCGACGTTCGCGCGATAGTCTGCACCCGAGTTCGACAGTGTTTTATTGCTGTACCGCCGACCCGGGATTCGATCGTATAATGTATAATAATGCGCGTTTAATGATTATTTATGGCCACCCGGAGGATATCCGGTCGCGGATTACCGTGTTTTCGTCGCCGTATTTATATATTCTATGTACATATGTATACGGTACGATATAATATATAGATCGTCGCGGTGGGAGTAATGATAGAGAGAGAGCAGTCGTCGTTTTTTTCTCTTTATTGTTCTGTTTTACAACGACGACTATCGCGCACTCTTGGACGTGTGTCGTAGAGGAGAGAGGACGAGAGAGGGTCACAGGAAACGAACCGCTCGACGACGGCGGCGGTGGTTCGCGTAAACCCGGCTGCAGTAGATATATATAATATACACCGTTATCAGCCAAGGCGCGCGCGCGCGTTCTCTGCAAAACCAATAAGTCTGTCAACCTTGTGCGTATTACCTCCGGAGGGTGTGCGTGTAAATGAAGAGCTATCGACGAGCGCGCGTGCGCGCGTGCGAGCGACCCTAATGAGCGGACGGGAGGAAACGCGTCGTCTCTATATATATACGAGATATCGTTCCCCAGCGAGTGTATATTTATTGGAAACCGTAAATTATATCGGTGACGAAAGAAAATCGTCGTCGCGCCTGCCGCGTCGGAAACGTCGTCGATTTTTATCCCTTAGGGAAATAAAACGAACTCGTGTGACCCCGCGAGTCCTTATTACGCGTTTCCGGCGCGCGCCGCCGCCGTTTGTCGCGTTTTCTCCTCAGATTTTAATATTATTGCTTATAAACAAAGTCACCGCCGCCGCCGCCGCGTACATACGTACACATTATACTCTATAGTAGCGAGATAATAATAATAATAATTGTTACTTTTGTAATTTCCATTGTTAAATCGTCGTTTACACTGTGTGTGTTTATGTAATTTGACTCATTAGTGCGTGTACAATATCGTATACGTTTTGTGCGACTCGAAAACCAGACGTTTCGCCAACGAATATATTACATAGGTTTTTACTCATCCGTCATCTACTCTCGTTCTCGGCGTGCCGTTGTTTTCTATTAGCGATAGTATAGTCGAGATTTTTCAAAGGGGATGTTTTAATCCGTTTAACCGCGATTTCCCGGACGGTTTCACACGCTTTCCGTCGCAGTCCTAATAGATATACGAGTATGTAGTATGTCTAAATCAATGTTGTTTCGTCGAAAAACGAAATATCGTTTAGTATTTCGAGTGGGTACCCCCCTGTGAGGGGGGGGATGTTCCGACTTCCCAAAACATACCCGCCGCCGGCGGTAGTGATGATAATACCCGATATATTATAATACACACTATCAGCCAGTGTGTCGCGTATAGTAATTTTATCCGTCCGTCGTCGTGTGCGCGCACGTACGCGCCGACAATAGACTATTTCAACCCGTGGTGCGTGCGTGTGTCTGTCGTCCTCGATTTTAGGCGCGCGCGCGCGCGTGGTCGAGTAGAACACGCGCCCGCCGCCGCCTCAACGTGTGTATAAATGTACATTATTATTACACACGCACACACATGCACACACCACTGTGTTTGCGGCGACGGACACAATGTAACGGCGCGCGCGGCTCCGTGTCAATGGGCGCGTATACAATATAGTATATATTAAATATATATATATATATGGTACACGTATATAATACGCTGTCACTGCCGCACGTAAACCACCTCGAGCAATAAGGTTGTGTTTTTTTTTTTTTTTCTTAACTCTTTGAACTCGTCTGCAGCCGCCGCCGCCGCCGCCGCCGCCTTCGATCTTAAACGACACGAAATTACACCGAACTATATAGCTGGTTCTTTGTACGTGATGATGCGTGCGCGTAGTGGACGAAGTGGTCGTCGCCGTCGTCGTCGTCGTCGCGCCGCCGAGAAAAACTCGCCCGGCATAGTTCGGGGGGCTCGATTACGTGCAGTCAGATTTGCAGGGCGAAGGGTCGAAGCCGTATCCGTGTGTCATCGTCGCCGATCTATATTTACGAAAACCTGCAGGACAAAATCGCGGGGAAATGATCGTAGTGATAGTTTTTCTCAGGAATTCGCGTGAAAATCTGCTCTGGACCCCGCGAAATCGTTTCCGCCGGCACTGCGACCTCGGCAACTCGTATGTATTTACCGTGCTCTTATAGCAGACAAATTTATACGCGTAAACGAGCGCGCCAATGCAATATCTTCGTCTCGCCACGTGATTTCGGACAGGAGCGAGGCGATTGCGTTTCTCATCTTTCGGATATCCGAGAAATGACGCGATGCGTTGCGCGATCACACAATATAATTATCGTTGTACCTTATTACGTACGTCTTTAACCTGACCGCGATTGTTGAACGGAGAGCGTGTTTCTGCGGGTAGTACGGGCATTCTCCGGTGTTTATCATAATGTGTACTACGAGTCGCGCGGCATGAGGTCTCCGAGACGCACGAGTGTGTTCCTCCGACTCGCGTGGTACTCGGAGCGTGGCACTTGTGTGATCTACCTATTGAATTTACACAAAACGCGCCGCCGTCGCCGCCGCCGCAGAGAGAAACGCATAATAACACGCCGTATATGTTGTTTGAACTACAGTCGATTGTTTTCGTCGCGACGCGAATGAAAACACAAAACGACGAGCCGCGCGTATTTTGGCGCGAGTGCCCGAGTTTCTATATATTTTTCGGCGGTAAAGGTCGGTCCGGCGTTTCAATCGGAATAGAATAATAAAATATCGATTATGTATAACGTGTTGCACGTCGCAAACTTCTTTCGCTGCAGTTCTACGCAGCTGCACCTCGTGTTTTTGTTTTATTGTATTTTCCAGAGACATGTTGAAATTAAAAGCTAGTCGCATTACGCACGTCGTCGTTTTGATTTTCGATAGATTCGTACCTGTTCGGCCGCCTGACATTAGAGCGTTGTCATCGCCCTGAACAAACACACGACGACGACGGTGTGTCCACCGCGTGATTCCGATTTTCCTCGTACGCGCCTGTTTTTCACGCTTAGGAGGCACACGCCGCCGTGTTGTTGTTATTATAATACAATAAGTTTTTCTACGCGGTCGTACGTTTTTTCGTTTCCCCCTCGATCTAATAATTGGCCGACGATGATATATGAAATGGCGCGGCGCACACGTAAATCCGGGCGACTCTCTTTGTCGTCCACGATAATATAATATTATACATCGACCTACGGATCATTGATCCTCGAACCTGAGAGTTTGTCACCCGCCGAAGAACAAAGCCCGGCCCGATATCGGAACGAAATCCGAGGGGAAAAAAAAATCCGACCGCTTCCTATGCGTTACGGCGCGCGCCGCCGCAGACGTAATAATTAATTTTTTCTCATATTTTATTTTATTTTTTTTAATTTTTCCTTTTTTTTTTTTCTCTCTTCTTCTTTTTCCCGTGTCCCCCGAGTTTGTTTATACGAACACATTCTCTCACAAACTCCGCGCGGTGAATAGATTTCAATTATCGACGGTTCGTTAGAAATCCTTTGTCGCCAACCGCCGGGTTTTTTTTTTTTTTTTTCAACTCTCCGTGGAAAAAAAAAACTAATAAATAATAATAATAATAATAATAGTAATAATAATGGTAACCGGCGGGCCCGTCGGCTGTTGTGTGCATGCACCGGCGATATGCGTGTGTGCTCTATTAACGGAACATTATTAACGAGGTGTGTGGTATCAACGCGCGTGTGTTCGGTGCATTGTATACCATAGTACAACCATAATATAGGTGTACGGTCTAATCGAAAATCGTGTGAAACTCATCGCACGTTTTGTCCACATATACGCGTCGTCGTCGTCAAAGTTCACCGTCGCCGCCGCACCGGTGTTATCAAATAATATTGATCCTTTACGACCCGAGTGTTTTGCAGTTTTTTTCTTTTACTCCGACGACGGGGCACGGCCGTCGTAACACTACACCCCGCGGCCGGCGCACGACGGTCATCTCGCGCGTAATGTCCGCCAGTCCTATAGGCGCGTCTTAATTTAATTAGCAGTCGTATTTTCGTCGGACCGACCGACCGGCGTTCGAGGTCGCGTCGTCAACACCTTGATTGATCCCTCGAAGCCACCGCGATTGCCACATTCGAATGAATCAGCGCATTCGAAACGGTGTAACGAAGGCCGCGTCGTCGCGCGAGATTATTTCAATCGAACAATTAAGCGCGATTGTACTAGAAAACGTTGATACTATATTAATTTAATTTCTTTTTTCTCTTCTCGCGCGAGATTTTCATACTCGCCGCCGCCGCCGACGTATAAAATGTGCAACGTGTACGCCGACGGACGCCCACGGACGGTTCGTGGCCGGTTATTTTGAAATTCCAAAACGGTAATTACCTATGGGGAATATTTCCAACACGTCGCCGCGCCGTTCCGTTTTGATAGGGAACAACAAAAAAATGGCCAATTCGTAGCCAGTTAGTATTACGTATTATATAGGCGTACGAGAGATGATATACTTGTTCGCTTTTTATAATATAAATTATACACCCAATTAAATATTATATTATATTATGTTTTACGACGGAAAACGGAATTTATTTTTACGTTTCGAATGCGCGTGGTTTTTAGTGGTGTGCGCGCCGGGCCGACCGGAGGAACGAATAATATAATAATAATTATTGCTTTCCTGTGGGGGCAGCAGAAGTTTTTTTAAATTTTTTTTTTTTTTTATAGCTCGCCGAATTAACGTCGTGGCGTTAATTAGAAGAGACTCGTCCGCGCGAGTACGCGTCGTCGTGTGGGAACCGATTGCGCACCGGTTGGTCGAATCGCCATAATAATAAACGCGCCGAAACCGTCGCGATAACGCGCGCCGCCGCGCCGCCGCGTCCTCGGACGTTTTACCAACACAGTATAATTATTATTATTATTTATTGACTCGTCGTACGTTATTATTACGGTTGACGAACAACCATCGATTGGTCTTGTAAAAATATACATCGAAAGTATATTTGAACAACAACAAACACGTCGGTAAAAATAAAACATGTCCGTTAAAAGATTAAATCAAATATTTACAGGATAATAATTTGACAACAAAACTTAATACCTCTGCACAATTATTACTCCGCACATATTATATTTAAACACAAACGAGTTATTATTATTACTAAATTCTATAGTGACGAATTTAAATATTCCAAAATTTACTTTGGTGGCATAATAAACAAGGATTCGTCTGAAACATGTTTATTCGACTATAAAATATATTAGTAGAGAAAATAATTTTTAAAACTACTTTATTTTAACAATAATAATTTGTTGACCGTTTTCGGCCTTCTTAGTGGAATATCTGAGCACAAATATTTGAAATTTAAATACAAATAACATGAGATAAGCTCCGAATTAGTATTTTTTCAAAGTCATGATACTCCGTTTAAAAAAAAATATTTTATAATAACGTGTTGAAATACATTAACATTCAATAATAATATTATATTATACTTTTATATCCGTGCACTCTAAAATATTATTATCTCCGCGTCTTTGATCATCAATCCGTCGAAAGGATAATATTACAAGTTTATCCTGTCATATCATAGGTAATAACAATTCTTTTATATCGATTTGACTTGGATAATATTATTGTCAATACATAATTTTATTTCATTTTTTTTTTTTTTTCGCGTTCCTTTATTTAATTGCATGATTTTGTGATTTCGAACACGAAATCCGTCGGCGTATTATTCCTTATTTTTCTTTATGTTTATTATTATCTGTGTCAGTAGTGATAGGAAATATTAAAAAAAAAAATAAAAATAAAAGTATTCAATTAACAACTCCTGCGATGACTTGCAAATGGTATAAAACAATTTTCGTACCCGGTGTGTGTGTGTGTGTGTGTGCATAAAACACGATAATGATTTACCTCTGATAAATGTCACGCTAAGTTTTTACTTCTGTTTCGCACTCCCATAGGTCCATTCATCTCTCTCTCTCTCTCTCTCTCTCACACACTGTTCAGTTATTAATTTTATAATAATTAATTACAACGTTTTATTAGCGCTATTATAATAGTTTTATCGCGCGCATAGGCGCATTATTCGATTTACAATCAATTTGATCTAACAGAGTGCAATTATTATTCGAGTTTTTGTTTTCAAATCCAATTTCACAGTTAGGTCATTTGGATGCTCGTTGGAAATTTTAATCGTCATCATAATATGATGATATTTTCGCTGACCGCGATCGCGTTCGACAAACCCGAGCGATCTGACGAGACACGAAACGGATTGCCGATTATATATTATATGTATTATTATCATAATATACGTATTATAATATACCATTTTGTCGGTCGTTGGCGGTGAAAGTTTTTCTATACTCTGCGCGGTCGCGATGGCGGTCCGTTTGAGCTTGCGCTGCGCTCGAAACATAATAATAATGATAATAAAAACATAAAAATAAAAAAAAAGGCCGTCGAACGGGTTAGTTGACGACGAGTATTGTTGTTGCGGTAATAATAATAAAGGCGTTTCCAATTGAGACGGTCTTTTAGGGACGAGATTTCTTTCTCGCGTAAATAAATTACAGTACACGGGGGAGCGGCGGAATGGCCGCGGCGCGGTGTACATAATAATATTATAAATATATAGAGACGCCTGCCTACGCGCGCGTAATGTATACGTACACACACACACACACACACGTGTAGGAGATGAAGAGAAAAAATAAAAAAATTGTTTTTGTTACGCGCGCAAGGTGCGACAAAGGGCGTTGAAAATGACGGGGTGTCGGCAGTAAGTAGTGGCGGTGGTGGTGTAACCATTTTGGGGTGTTTTGATACGTAAAAGAAGAAGACCGCCAGGGATGTATTTTGACATGATATTTAAGTCTCATTAGCATGGTCGGAGAGCGTCTGGCGGTGGGCTTGTGTAGTACGCGCCGCCGAGATGGTAATAATATCATAGCAAACGGAGTTAATATCAACAGGCCGGCCTGTAATTACGGACACCGATGCCGCTACGTACGAGAGAGGAAGAGAAGAAGAAGAAGAAGAAGACGAGAAAAAATAAAACCGAAAAAAAAAACCTGTTGTTCTCGGTCCGTGATATCATCGGCCGACACGTTTTTGCTGGGGAAGCGGGGGGAGACACCTCGGCTACAGCGGTGCCCGGACGACGACGACGACGACGATGACGGGCGACTGCCGGGTGATTTTTTTTTTTTTTTTTTCATTTTACTATTCCGTACCATTATATTAATTCGTTTTGATTAATATTTATATATACTCGTATACGCCGCCGTTATTATTAATATATTATATTATATTATTATAATATTATGTGTGGTCTGCTGCCGCGGCGCAGTGCTCGGCGATTTCGTCGCGTTCCGTTTTCGCCGGCGTGTAACGAATTATTTTATCACGCAGAACATGCAATTAGGTCGTACGATTTTTTATTTTTTTTTCCTAAGATTTATGTAAAACCCGCAAATCCTGTGCGAGGATACCGATAAAACAATAATGTTTTTTTCTAATAATTCGACTTACGAGGATTTCAAACGCTCGAAAACTAAACCGGACGTCAACAGAAACGCATAGATAGCTGATAATCTCGCGATAAAATATATATATGATAATACGCGTAAAAAGTCTCCCCCCTCCCTGCTAATCGCTCCAGTTCGTATAAGTGGTATATTGTCGTCGTAGTCGAGAATTTTGTCATCGTCTACTCTGCCGAACGGCGCGGCGCGGCGGCGGTAATAATTAGTTCGGTCGCGCGTTCTCTCTTCGTCGCTGTCGATCAATCTTTCTTCGTCTCGACGACGAACGACGAGTTACACCGCCGCGTTTTGTTAATAGACAATAATTAGTGCGTCGTCGGCGGGGGAACGGCATACGTTTTCTTTAGAGCCTCGCCCGCCGCCGCCGCCGCCGCCGCGGTGTGCCTACTATTATTATAACTACATAACGATATTATATACATACTTATATATTATGTATATTAAATACGCCGCCGTAGACGATGTATTTTTAAACGCGCGCGCGCCAAAGTCCCGAAACGCGATGCGGAACCCGCGAGGGGAGGGGAAATGATGTGCTGACGGGTTCATTGTTAGGAGGAGACGAGAATATATATTATTATAACGTTATATCGTACACGTGTGTACGGCGCGAGGGATGCGCGCGCGCGCGCGCTTAAAGAAAACAAAATATTTATCGTCTGCCGCGGCCGTTTATAATAATTACGAAAATCCAATTAATTATTATTATACGCGCGGTGTATTACAACAGTACCGCGACGATATACGGGACGACGACGACGTGTGTTTATGTATGTATATTATTCCGAACGCCGACGACAGAACGGACTCTGAATAATATTCCGATATATTATTATAGCCGCCGCGGCGTCGATCATAACGCGACTCGGACACCGACGACGCCCTGAGGGGGGGGGGAGAGTCGAAAAGGGGCGTTCGTCCTCCCCCGTCGTCGGGATTTTCAATTCGTTCGCGGGCGAACATTAAGGACGCGTATATAGGGCACACGTATCGTTTCGGACGACCGCGACAACGTCGCAGTGTCCTACCCTCATACCGTGCGCGCTGAAAATCGGACCGGACCGGCGGCGTTTTAACGTGACGTTTTCGAATTTTCCACCGGCAAAGACTCTTCAAGAGGACATTCAAGTCGCCGCGTCGACACGTCGAAACAACAATCGAAACTCATTAAAACGCGGCCAATACGGCGATGTAGATATAATAGTAATTATAACCTCGACAAATTTGTAGAAAACCACGAGACAAAAATGAAAGAAAGTTTTTTGTTGCACAGAAAATTATTCGATATTCGGTAGTTTTAAACGACTCTTGCCCCCCCGGAACAAATGTCTGTAGCGCGTGGTGCACATCGAACTGGACGATAAAAAGACGATAATCAAATCGTATAGTCAACTATTGCAGTTAATGAGTATAATACCTACACACACGTCCGTTTATGATATTATAACGATATCGTAGGTACCACGAGTACTACTCGTCGTCATTGATACGTCTGCGCCCGAATCGTTCGACGTTATAATAGTTGAAAACCAGTTATATATTTTTTTCTCTCTTAACGTCGTCGGCAGGTTTTCGAGCGATAGACGTACGAGATGGGTCTGCGCGCCCGTCGAAATCTCGCGTGTCAAAACCGTTCGGTCTGTTATCACGCGTGAAATGCCGCCGCCGCCGACGGTAAACGGTCACCTCGGGAGAAGAAAAGGAACGAGCGAGAGAGAGAGAGAGAGAGAGAGAGTGTTGAAACGCGTCTCGCCGAGAGCTCTCGCGCGCAGGCCCGGCAGACGTGTATATCCGTGGTGCGTAGGATTCGCCGCCAGTCGTCGGCCATCCATAGTCGTCCCGGTCTGTTTTAAATCGCAACAACAACAACGATAATAGCGACAATAATAATTAAAAACGATCCTGTCAAACGTTTCGGACGCGTCGTCGTTCGCCATTCATGCGCGCGGGGGAGACGTGCCGCCGCCGACGACGACCCGTTCTCGGAAATTAAATGCCGCGTGCGGCAATCAATGGTGTGGTGTTCACATACGCGCGGAGTCGTCGGTAAAAAAAAAAAAAAACATAAAAAAATATATATATATATGAAAAAAGGAAAAAAAACACGCGCGCGCGCGGGGGATATTTAGTTAAATATATATCGCTCCGGGCCGCGGAGCGTATTAAGGCCAGGTAGGAGCGCGCGGAGCGGCAGCTGCTTGATTATACGGTTTGAGTGTGTTTGTGTGTGGCCTCTGCCCGCCTGCTTCCACCCAGTCCCGACACCTCTTTCGCGCGGCACCGGGAAAATTAAAGCCGCCGTCGTCGTCGTGTCGTCTCTACGCGGTATATTATGTACATATAAATACCTAACGTATATTATATAGTGTGTGTGTGTGTGTGTGTGATGGTTATTTTATTATTTACAACCGGCGGCGGCGGCGGCATCGAGGAAATATGACATCATTTTTACACGTAATAAATATATATAGTGTTTTTTTCTTCTCGTCTCGTCTCGTCCCTGGAAAAATAAAATACCCGCTCGGTATTAAATAAGAGAGAGAAAGAGAAAAAAATACGCATGCCCGGGCTTAATGGTGATTTATCATTGACCGGCGACGGCGGCGGCGGCGGCGGCGACGTGAAAGCAGTCGTCGCGCGAGAGACTCGGTGACGGTGCCTAAATACCCGGACCCTAGTTTACATGTTGTAATCCTTTAAATGGCCCGTAAAAGACATATTATATTGTATATTATCGTAATGATATCTGTGAAAAGAAACCGCTTTTTATCATCTCCCGCCACTCCTCCCGCCGTCGCGCCCTACGCGACTGACTGTCCCCGCCGCCGCGCCGACTCGCAGTCGAGAATTTTTTTTCCTACCGTCTCGTGATTTCCGAAATCGAAACTCTCGCGTTTCGGACACAATATTATCGTACACGCGCGCGCACGGACGAGGTGTCGTCAAGTGAAATATATTTATGAGATATTATAATTCGATCGCACCGGCGGCGGCGAACACACAAAAAAAACCTTTTTTCCACCAAAACCATTCCTTTCCCTCCCCCCGCGTATGATAATACATAATACATAACACATTACGAGTCGTACAAATCACATATATTCATTTTTTCCAGTATAGTATATTTATAATAAGAGACGCGCGCACATAAAAACATGTAAAACGTATGCGAGTATTTCCGTTATATTATTATGTGGTCGTTAACAAGGTCCTAGACTTTCTTAATCTGTTCCGTATAGAAAAACAAATTATGGGTATGATATTATAATATATAATAACCCATATTTCTTTGAGATGGCTTCTCGAATACGTTATATGGCATTGTATATCACGTCACCGCCGAGTTGATTTTTTAATAATAATATTCCGAATTCGTTATATTATACCGACGACCGAACAGTCGCATCGTCGTCGGCCGCCGTGCAACATTTGCAGCGATCGCGCGCAGCTGCTGCGGTTGGTGAACGTTTGTATTATTATTATTGCTTCTTTCCATTTCTATTATAACGTTATTACACGAAACTATTCTTATCCGATTAATTGTCCGTGGCGAATTTAATCCCAAACTAATTCACCGTTTAAAGTATATAAAATGTATATAAACGCGCGCGCCGGCATATTATGTACGCGCGGAGCAGAGGATTCCGTAGTTCGTATTTCACGAATATTGTAAATTAAACGGCCACCCGCGGTGTTATTCAGCCGTCGCGGCGGCGGCGGCGGCGGCGCGGGGCGAGTAGAGAAGGAGGAACAGTCATTACGCTCGCGCTCGACGCGACCGGCGTTCTCCGCCGATAGATATTCTTATATTATTATTTTGCACTCTTCTCGCGTACGAACTACTGCGGTGTGCGAATCGTCGACCGATATTCGAAAATTCCGCGATTATAATACCCCGTGTCCGACAATAATAACACGTCTCCTCGAGATTTCGCCGCTAAAATCCTCCGCGGGCGGAAATCATTATTTATGACGTTTTCCCCGGTCGTATTATAATAATATTATATTATGCACCGCTGCAGGTCGGGCAAACGGAAGATTGTTGTTATTCCGGCGGACTATAGTATAATATTATCATTGCAGTGAGATTGTACGCCCGTATCGGGCAGAGTCGGTCGGTTTCACGCCCTCCTCGTCGCCCCGTTTTCGTACTCTGCGCGCGTGTTTTTCTGATTTTTGCGAGTCCATTTTATCGCATACGTCCGATCGAATCCGACATTTTATTTCGTTTGACTGAATAGGGGGGGAGGGGAGACCGTTTTTAACTCTACGGTTTCGAGCTCCATACGCGATTGCGTGTTATTATTTCATTTCGGGGCAAAAGTACCGGTTGGCAATCGAATACGTATACATTTTATACATGACGTACTCGCGTAAAGCCGCGTAAAACTAAGTCAAAACGTATAGACCTATAATATGAACGAACGTGTGAAAATACGATTGCGCGTCTCATATACACTGTTCATATTATATTGTCGTAGAAAGACCTTGTAACAATAATAATTTTTATCGACTTTTACGACGGTTACGATAGCTATAACTGCACGCGCGCGCAATACACGGTGAACTTTAAACGTTTCAAAATTCGAATATATAGTCGTAATATACGAGTCGCATTATGACGATAACATTTTACTTTCAGCGCGCCAGATACGTAGGTATATACCGAGATGGTCGTCACCGAGTGACCGCGCGTATTTTGACGTAATATTATTATTGTTATCCGATCGATATCTCTCGCGCGGCGCCAATTGAGTTTTCGTGCGTTTTGATAAATATACGTAAATTACCTGACCGTTGTGACCCGAACACTTTGAAAGACTTACGCGCCGACAAAACAAACACCGAGTAATCGATCGATCTGACGTGTATCTGTATACCAACGATATCGGTGATCTAATATCATCATCGTCGTCGTCGTATTATTTCACCGAGAAATCCTGCACTTATCGCTGTGCCGAGCCGGTCGTCATTAGCATATTATCTACACGCGGTATATATAGTAGTATAATAATTAGACTCTGTGGCGTACAACATCGCGTAAATATATACACAATATAATATATATTTACTCGTATATATGTATAATTCGAATGTACTCTCGGTAACAAGATTCGGATTATACGTTTTGAACAGCGGCTTGCGTGCCGTGTGATAGGTGTAACCATTGTTTTTTTTTTTTCTCTTCTTTTTATGCGCGTCTTGTTCGGTTGGAGGAGGAGATGACGGTGCGAGACGTGGAAAAGTGGCTGCAGCAACTAATTAGTAACGACGACGACGGTTCTACGCGTACGCGCGCGCGCGTGTATGCGTGTAAAAACAGCAAGGTCGAATCGTCATTAATATATTATTACTGAACGTTATACAGCGACTATATAATATAATATATATAGTGAATATTGCGAATAATATGCACGTATTGTCGTGCCCGAGCGTGTGGCGTTGTCGCTTGCATTCGGATTTTCGACGGGTCTATAGAGACCGAAAGAAACGCGTATAATATATTTATGCCATGTGTGTGTTATTACGCATAGAATACGGTAAAAAAGCCGCGGCCGGAGTATTATATTATTATTACGCGGATCGACGGTCGCGACGAGAAACTCCCGGTTTATTATCGTCGTTATTAATTCATAATATTAAACGCCGCCGATTATAAACTACCGTCCGATGAACGACTGCGGAATCGATGAACTCGTCTGTGTGCAGTGGCTATATAGGTATAAGTCGTCGTCGTGTCCGTTTCGCGTGTGTACGATATACGACGTGTAATAATAATAATAATACCTAGTAATAAAAGTCTTTATTATATCGGGTCTTGTAAAACGGACGGGTCGGGGGAGGAGGGCAGGAGACGCGTACGTGTGCGTGTGCGCGGTGTGCAGGAGAAGGAGTAAAGAATCGGCGTATTTAATTTATTATTGGTAACCTCGTCACAGTCTAATCCGACGATGATTATGAAACCGGAGGTGCTAGTTAGCGGTGCGCTTTGTATTGCTCTCCACTGCTGCCGGCTAATATTGCCTTGTCACGTTTAATTCAATATCTTATTAAAAAACACGATACCCGTGTAGCCCTGCGCTTCCCCGCGCGCGCGCATTAATTGCACTTGCAGCCTTACCGCGCGCATGTGTGCCGCCTGCCCTGCAGTCCGTTTCGTCTTCTCCGCGAGAAATGACACGTATGCGCTTTTTATTATTATTATTATTATTATTCATCTTTCTCTTTCGTAACGCGTATAATGTAACGTATACGTATGTGCGCGTTAATAATATTGATAATAACGCGTTGCTCTCCCGCGTCGGCTGTCCGACGACGGCGAGCGACGATCGTATTTATCGTGCGATCACACTCCCCCGCCGCCGTCGTCGTTTATAAAGTTAAATTCCGAGCGCGCATGACTTCTCCGCGCCGTATTGTGCGATCGCGGACCGAGAATAATATTATTATCCTTTGATCCGCAGCGCACGGCGGCGGCGAAACGACCGGTAATCACACTATACGTATATACGATCACGGCGCAAGTACAAAACCTGCAGACGGTTGCGCGGCGAAGGGTCTCGCGGACGGTCGTCGTCGTCGTAGGTGTGAGCAATCACAACTCATAACGTGCATGTTTGGTACTGTATTATTTGTGGAGAAATCAAATGAAAAATGCTTTGATCCCGTCAGCGATCGTCGGCGGCGGCGGCGGCTGATAACCGGACGATAATATTATTGATCGTTTTGGCGTAAACCCGCGTGGATTTTTTGACAACAGTGCGCTCACACTGCTCGCGGGGAGAGGAAATAGGAACACTAGAAGAGAACATGCTCGCATGACGGGTAAACGGGTATATAATATTACATAACATACTTTGTGTAATGGGTATAATGATGGAAATTTTCGATTAGAAGACGCCTCGTTTACGATCGTCGACGCGCGGACACGTTGCTCCGAACAAAAGAACGAAACGAGATCGATCAGAGTCGAAACCATTAAAGCGACGAGGAGTCCGTCGTCGTCGTGGTATTATATATATTTTTTTTCTTATACACACACACACACACACACATACAATTCTCTCTTTAGACTATAAGACTGAAGCTAATTAATACGGCTGAGTCATTAATTGGTTCAGCGGGGATCCTTTGTTGTTTAGCCGCCCGACCTAAAGATACTTACACAGACACACCGAAAATATCCCCGCCACCCGTCTATACTCGTACGTATATAATAAAATAGTAGGTACGTAGAATTTTAAAATTGTACATTATTATATACCGCTGTATACACATGACATTATATAAATACCTGTGCGTTTCGTCACGGATCTCAAATTGTGAAATCTAATGGAAAAAAAATAATAGATTTATATTTTCGCATTCGCCTTTATTGACTTGGAAATTAAAAATAATATAAAAAAAAAACCTGCAGTATATAATATCGTATATATGACGTGTGTACGTCGTCGTCGTCGCCCCTATCGATATATTTTAGCGAGGCCTATATTATAATTCGCGTATGACGTATATAATAATAATTCTACGCGTGTAACGGACACTCGCGACGCGGTTAGCCTGCGATTTGCGTTGCTTTGTTGCGAGCAATACGCGCGATATTTTATTATATGTATTCGTGTACCTATAATATGTACGACGTATATGTGCACCGTTAAAAACTAAAATTTTACGGTGTTGCGTATTTCACGTATACGGCGGTCGGTCGGTCGGGGCAGCGGCGCGCGCGTGTATTATAGGGCACTGCTGCGGGTCACATTTGCTTGTCTGTCACGCTAGCGGGCCGAAGGTCCATTATGGATCACGTTTTAGACGAAAAAAAAATTAAAAAAAAAATACGAAATAAAGAGAGAGAGAGAGAGAGAGAAAAAGCATTGATAATAATAATAATGAAATACATAAATAATGTAAAATTTTCAATATCAACACACTCCGGCCGGCTCGGATAATAATAATAATAATGACGTGAAAATGGAGAGAAAAAAAATTCGATATAAAGAAAACTCTCCCGTATATACACGCCGTGCGTATGACATATACGTACTTATCGGACGTAAAAGTAATTATTTTTTTTCCTCTTGTATAAAATATTATGTATATATTGTATTTTGTAGACAATGCGCGTATTAAATCATTTTCGACCGCCGCCGCCGCGTAAAACATACATATTATAATATATAATATAATACATTTATACAACGCTTTGCTGCTCTATCGTTTCCGTATAGGCTTTTCGTTCGCGCGACTATCGCGTACGATGACGTACACGATTCGGCCCCCTACCCTGCGGTACACGTACGTAGTATATACACCATCGTAAACTGCCAAAGCTGTTTCGATTTTTTTTTATTGCTTTTGTCACGGTACTAAGAGTCGAGCACAATTTCCGGCCTCATTAATAACATCACATATAACGAATTTGACGGGGCGATCGTAAAAAAGTTCAATTTTACGTACACGCACGCCGATCACCCTCCCCTCTCTGCTCACAAGTGGGTACCACCGGAGGAGGCGTGCGTGCGTGCGTGCGCGCGCGCAGACATCGGCGGTTACAGTAATAAAAAAAAGCAAAACGAGATTATATTATACATTATTATACACATCGCGAACCTTTGGCGGGTTTTCGCGCGGAACGAAACGCACATCACACGAAGCCGCGGACACACTTTCCAAACGCGTTTGTCGACGATCGTGACAATCGCCGTATTATCGACGCGTCGTCTCGAGGAAACAGACGTTATTTTCGCTCGACAACGTGTTATTGTTTGCGATTATTAGACTTGAAAAATACACCTTCTTTAGGTCCTAAAACCTAAACGCATGCGGATTTCGGTCAGTCAGTGTGCACGCGCGATCGAGAAATCACTCGAATAACATCGAGTTCCGGAGAAAACACTCGCTCGCGATTTTCTCGTTTTTATTATTAGCTATGTTAATATTCGAGATCGCAATCGACGACCCATACGACTATAGCCGACTGTGCGCGAGAATTCATTAAAACGTTTTTGGATAATTACGACGCGGGCAACACACACACACACACACACGTTGGCGATTTGCATCGGTATTTTTTACTCGTAAATAAAATGCATACGCGCGTGAATCATATCGATTGTTATGGGACGCTCCTCTAAAAAAAACACGTTTGAAACGGAATTGAAAAAAAAATAATTCACCTCGTTTTGCGTATATATGCGCAAAGGAAATCGTCCATACGCTACGATTTACTGCGGATTACGCGCGCGTAGGCGGAATACGCGCGGTGCGTATGTATATACCCGCTCTCAGAACGCGTGTACGTTTCGCTCGTGGAATAATATTATACAAACGTAATAATATACGTTTTATAGAGTCGATTACACGAAAAAATCACGTGGACGGGAGTGGGAAAGAGCGGGAGAGAGCGGTTTAGGACCGAAGGAAGAAGGAAAACGGGGTTGAATGAAACGGACGCGGTGTTTCGTCGTCGTCGTGTCCGTACGACGTATTTATTTTTTTTATTTTTTAATACGGATACGCGCGCGCACAATTTTGAGAACCCGCGCGCCGGAATGTCGGGGCCCCGGTCGGCTTGACGGTAATAAGAAGTGATACGATCAGAGGAGCCGCCTCTGCTATTTAGTCACACCTGCCATGCGCGGGACCTTTGATGTGGCCGCCGACACAGACGGCGCGCCCCGCGGCTATTACCCACCGCCGAGGCACCGCGTAACTTACCGTAGCGCCGTAACGCGGCTCTCTCGGCGGCGGCGGCGGTTCTACTCCGAAATTCCCCCACCTCCTACGACGCGCTCTACACTGCCGAGTGTTAGTCACCGCCGCCTCTCGTCCGTACAACAACACATAATACGCACGTAAATATAATATTGTAATATCATACGCGCGCGCGCGCGTCGTACCCAAGGCTGGGCCCGAGTCGACCGATTTTTTTTTTCGAATTTTTCAACTCGTCCGATTTCAAACATAACGGTCGTCACGATATTATATAATGTGGGGTCGAGCAGTGGTCTCGAATCGGAACTCGAAAAGACGGCGGCGGCGTTTACTTGAACTAGAGAGAATACACTCGGCTTTTTACTTGACATTTCGACAACCGACGAGCTCGGACTTGAAAATATTGTATCGAAATTCAAACGATTACAAAAACACGCGTCAAGTCTAAAAACTCCGATAGAACCAAACATTATTATATTTTAAAAACATTAACCGCGTTCATACCGCAAACAATAAAACGATGCATTAGGAGGCGACCCGCCGGGAAAACTCCCGAATTCCCGGTGGCCCAATCCACCCCCTGTTACCTACCTATTAATTAAAACCATTAATAATTTTTCTATTGTAAATTATTATCATCTTCCGTCGGGCATTACCGCCCCCCGTTCGTGCAACGCCTCGCAATAAAGATTTCTTTCGTTTTATATCTCTGTGTGTGTGTGTGTGTGAGAAATATGATTAATATAATATAATATATGGTGTAAGAAATCAAATTAACTCGACGTGACAATAACGGAAAACAATTTAACTCGTTAATAGTCAAATGTAACTAATTACAAGAGTAAAAAATATACCGACTCTTTAATTCGTCAATGCCGCCCAACCTTGCGCACACCTAATTGTAATAGCTAATAAATAATAAACGCATGCGCTTTGCTATAGTATTTTTAGCGTATGCGTTTTACCGCCGCCGCCGCCGCGTACACACAGTCGAAGCGCGGGGCGTTGTCTTGTACGTATATTATAGCGAATCTTTTCTTTTTTTTTTCTGCAGTAGGTAATAACTGCAGTTTGTGCGTTCGAGTCGAATGGGGCGTTAACTACCACTACTTACGCCTATACACCACCTACTTTAAACATTGAAGTGATCGACAGGACCGTCCTCAGGTCCTTTTCGAGGCCCGGGGCGAAAATATTTAGGCAGCCCAATAGTGCAGTACGAATTGACAGTTTTTTATCGCTTCCAAATAATATACATAAAACACTCTTTTCGCGCCGCGCCGTTCGTATATATCAATCGCGTTTCAACATTGACAAACCATTACGATAAAGTCGTATTTTATTCGTTTACGCGAATGTATCGAATAAAATCGTCAAAAACTTCTCGTCCGAAGGGATTTTATTATATCAAACGTGTTAATTGTCGGAGACGAACGTTTCGAACAAAAACAGTAAAACCCAGAGTCGTGTCGTCTACGGTCGGCCTACTTGCCGCAAACGAATCGCCGCCGCCGCCCTGTGCTGCACAATACGTCACATTCGTCTGAACGAGGCGCGTATTTAGGTTAGAGAGCACGTCATACGTCATACACACAACACCACCGCCGTCGCGATTCTCGTCAGCAATGCAGCGCTCTACACGTCATATTGTTACAAGTATTTTCCTCCTTTTCGATCTCTCGTCGACTCTCATGGTTTATAAAATCATAACATTAGTCTTTCGTCCAATGACGTTTATAGTGCACACACACACACACACACACATGCGC
The DNA here is from genome assembly GCA_948098885.1 of Drepanosiphum platanoidis. Classification (NCBI taxonomy): domain Eukaryota; kingdom Metazoa; phylum Arthropoda; class Insecta; order Hemiptera; family Aphididae; genus Drepanosiphum; species Drepanosiphum platanoidis. The sequence goes on from OX402532.1 coordinate 6,733,917, forward strand.
GCGCGCTCACATACAAATTATTTTCGTACATCGTCGCGGTCTGACCTCGAAATAATTTATGTATAATAATTAATAATTAGTTAGTTACGCGAATCGCCCGTGGTTTATCTCGCCTTGTATTAGGTATTTCTGACCGCGGTTAGCTTCGAGTTGGTATCGTTCGCCGAGATAAAAAACGCGCGAGTTGAAATAATAATAATAGTAATAATAATGAACTCCCTCTGTGTGTGTCGGACGAAAAATCGCCGAGCGGCGGCGATAATAATCCGGAATTTTCGACGGCGCGCCGTCGTTTGTGCTCTGCCTACGCTCTCGCGCGCCATCATTAGTCACCGGCGTACGTAAAACGTATATATATACCTCGGACGTAAAAAGGGTCTCCTCTGTTGTTTGCCATTTTCCATAACGGTTAGTGCGCATTAATTTTATACGGCGCGCAAGACTAGCTATATTATAAGACGAGACGTTAAACGACCGATTTTTTTTTTTTTTCACAGCGAATATAAACGCGATTGTTCTTCTCCCGTATAGCGATAATAATAATAATAACGGTAATAAACAATAATAATAATAATAATAGTCGTAATAACAATAACGACGAGCGGACGACGACGGTTCGAAACGGAAATCTGGACGACGCGAAACGTTCTCGGGATGATGATGATCGTCGTCGTCGTCGTCGTCGGCACGACAACAATGCCCAAAGGACCGGGACGACGACGACGACGAATACCACGGATCAAAACAAGTGTGAAGTGACCGCCGCCGTCGTCGTAGAGTAATTACCGGACCGTGACATTGGTCGGCTCGTAAAGAGGGTGGTTGTATTATTATTGTTGTTGTTGTTGTTGTTATATACGGTCGCGTAGTCGTCGTAGTGTAAAATCTCGCAAAAAACACGCCGAGAGCGGAGGAGAGGGTCAAAACCACCCGCACTATAGTATAATACGGTCCTATCGTGTACGTCACGTGTGGCGATATTGATATACCGAAAGTCGAGAAAAACTGACGAAATTAAACGAAACCCCTGCGAAATGTACCGGTTTTAATGACAAAATCGAAAATTATACTTTCAAACGACCTATTTTTACCGGGACCTTCGACGTAATATCGCACAATAGACACGAAGAGACGCATTTTACTCGATGGCGAATCGTCTCTACAACCGTATGATTTCCACGATTTTACTAATAAAAAGTCACTATTACACTATACAAACGCGCCGCCGTCACCGCCGGCCTTCACTCTTTGTGTGTGTGTGTGTGTGTTTGTGTACCTAATGCGCGATGTCGTGCGTTCGGAAATCTTTGACTATTAAAATTTAAATCATAGAACGAGATAGAACGAGAGGGAGAGACGTTTCGCTTGTCGTTTGCTCGTTAGTTAAATTATGATTTCCTACCTACTCTTTTCGTCGTATAAATTTACAGATTACAAATTAGCCGAGGAATTCGGTCGGCCGCTTCTTTTTTCTGTATTTCTCGTGCGCGCGCGCGCGCGCGAGCAATAAAACAGCCGGCGTCGGTCACCGGTTTTTTATTTTATTTTTTTTTCCACGCTTTTTTCGTGTTTGATATCGCGCGCGTTATTCCAACGGCTTTCGTAATTAAACCTCTCGATAATAATGTCATGTCCATTCCGTTTCGGCGCGATCCAATACACGATAGGCCCGTCGTCGTGTGCGCCTGCACGATTCGCGATTTTTTACGACGACGACGCCCCGTAGACTATTATTAGCGCGTATGTGAATTGTCATCGTGTACGCGCGCTCGTAATGCGCTGCTCAAAATGGTAGTACGAAACACGTCGCAATTCTAAAGTTAAAACGCTCCGCGTGTGCGCCGGGAGCCGCGAAACGACTTAAAAACGCGTTTCGAATATTGTTTTTTATATTATATTAAGTACCGCGTGTATATAATTATTATTTCGTCGTAAATCATCGCGAACTACGAGCTGGAAAAAAATGCATCGACTTTTTATAGCCGTTTCGAAAAAGAAAACACGTAAAATCGGATAAAGACCGAACGAAAAATAATAAAAAAAAAAAAACTGCAGTTTGGCAAACCGGATGCGTCGGCCGCCGCCGACGGAACACCAGTTGGCCGCCCCGTCGGGTTTTTAATAATATTAATTCGCCGGTTTCGTAGTGTAATTATATCGCAATCTGCCGCTGTCGCGCGACAATAGTCTTCCGTGTGCCTACCGCCAAAGTCCGCGGCCTCTCGGAGTAACCGTATAGTCGATCGTATATTATTTAAACGACGCGCGCAGATGGCGAAACGGCGACGGAAAACTCTGCACCGTCACCGTAACGCGACGTCATCGTTGTAGAATCGACGACGACGACGACAAAAAGAAAATATTAACGATATTTATACACTGTACAGAAGCTGTACCGCCACCGTCCAAAGGTCGCGAAGAGATTTATTCGTCGGAACGAAATTATTATAGTCGCCGCGTTGGTTTTTTTTTTTTTTTTTACATTTTACCACGCAGTTGACATTTATCGGATTTTTAAAAACGACCGAACGTTCTATAATGAAATGTCGAAGGAAAAGAAAAAATAGAAAAAAAAAACGTGCCCTTGTCGCGGTCGTAACCGTTATAATAAAACGCCCGCGCCCGATACAGTACTCGCGGCGGCGTTTTCCCGACGTGTGTCCCGCGCGCTCATTCGCGTCGCGTGATTTACGCGCAATCGTAAATAATACATCGGCGATATTGTCGGTTACGCCGCCGTTCGCTCGTCTCGGCTATATAAATATATATATATATATATATAAATGCGTGGTATACGTTCCTACAAACGCTTCAACTCTGCTACAAGCGGCTCTCGGCGTAGACAATCGAAACTATCGCGGTTTTTCGAAAATCGCACGTTTCCGACCGAATTCCACCCGCGTGCCAATCGATTATGCACGGACGCGCGATTTTCCATCGCTTTTAACGACACGATAATCGATCTAAAACGCCGCGTGTACAATAATAGTATATAGGCGTCGTCGTCGATACGATATCGTATACACTGTTATAGTAAACACACACAGAGGAAAACCAGCTCGTCGGCGGAGTAACGCGCACTCGGACTGTGCAGTGTGCTCTCCGTGTTCAAACGAATCTCTAGTCAACGGCGGTTAGCTAATTGGTCGTGTAATCGATTCGACGAAATTTTAGAATCCAACGAGAAAACGTTTCACACTCGTGCGCCGAGAAATCAACGAGAAATCATTCTTTATTCGTTTAAAACGAAGAATACGTATTTACGATCCGTAATCGTTTTTCATACGACAACGTCGATCGGAATTATATTTAAAACTATACGATGCGTTGTACGGAATTTCTCGAAAATAATCAACACGATTATACACGAGGAGAGGGAGGGGTTTTTCAATCGACCGGGATTTTCTGGTACGGATTCATTGCCTGCGGTTATAGCGATTGTTGATTGTGGTCATTTTTTCGCTGTGTCAGAAACCGTTTCGATTCTCATGTCTGATCGACAGTTTACGACAAAATGAAAATACATTTATAATAAAATTATTGCAAAACGAAAAAAAAAAAGAAACAAATCTTAGATGCATACACAAATTGGTGTATATGTGTCGTTTCGAATACTTTTCATACGCGATGTGTCAAACCGCGGTAGAATCCTGGAGCGAATTACTAATATGAAAATAGAACGATTGAAAAGATCAGAGGATCTACCAATTAACTCTCCCCCCCCCATCCCCAATTACAACCACCGCCGGCGTGTACTCGGGGCGGTATTCGTCGTTAAATCGTTATTAATTAATTAATAACGATCGTGATTATTATTGCAGGGATTGCGATTCGATTGATATGACTAACCGCTTCTTTTTTTTTTTCTTTTTCGTTTCTCCGCAGACACCAGTTCCAGTCACTTGAACCTGTTCAACTCGCGCGCGCAGCCGAAGAAGAAGCGCAAGTCGCGCACCGCTTTCACCAACCATCAGATATTCGAGTTGGAGAAGCGTTTCCTGTACCAGAAGTACCTGTCGCCGGCCGACCGGGACGAGATCGCGTCTAGCCTGGGCCTGACCAACGCGCAGGTGATCACGTGGTTCCAGAACAGACGGGCCAAGATGAAGCGGGACTACGAGGAGCAGAAAAAGGACCGGGAGACGTTGGCGGCGCTCAGCGAGCACAAGATATTCCTGGAGACGGCGCAAAACATGGGCATACTGAAAAAGAAACCGCAACCGGCGGCCGCGTGCAGTTCGCCCACCGATCAGGTCAAGTACGACGAATAGAGCGCGAATCGTTCTTGTTCTTGTTGTTGTTGTTGTTGTTATAATTATTATCATTGCGCACGAACATTATTTTTTATTACTCTCGGCGGCGCCGCGGGCCGCGCACGTACGGAGCTAGTGTTTATTTTCTTTTTTTAAGAAAAAGAAGAAAAATACCGTTTCGAAAATAGTTTTAGGGAAAAAACCGTGTTCGTCTCGCCGGCGATAGCTTATAAGTCGAACCCCGGGAAGGGAGGTTTGGATTTTATAGCGCTGAACACGCACCGAACACGTAGAACGCTTGAAAAATCTGAAATCAAATCAAATCTCTAGCGTAGGTCCCGTTTTTTAAATTATTGAAAAAAAACAAACCCGATAGATATTGTCGTGACGTTAGTGACCCTAGAGTTCTCTACACAACTTTTTGTGCAGTCGTAGATTTCCCGAGGAAAAAACTAAAAAAGACATTTAGTCGTTTGTCTATAGATTGTTTACGCGTAACTATTATGATTTCCTCCGAATTAAACGATGATAAAATATACGAAATCTAAAACAACAACAAAATTTCTTTTTTCCGTGTATTCGGCTATTTTCCGACATGTAAACGCTATGAAATCCGAACCACCCCGTTGGCTTATCCGTCGCGTCGTGTCGTCTCGTACGGCGCGCGGCGGCGCGGGCCGGTCCGCGAGGATTTGCCGATTCAAACGTTTTACTCTTCTAATCCTCGATGATCGATGAGTGGGCCCGCGCAGTTGTAGTAGCCGTACGCGAAGCCGGCCGACGACGACGCGCGTAATATTATCATTTTGCTCCGTGTGTAATAACGCAGCATATGACCCGCGACCGTGTCGCCGATTTGGAAATCGGGGGAGGACAAAGGAGTTTTCGTTACGCCCATCGTACGAAAATAGTCGCGCCTCGCAGGACACACCGCGCGCCGCGCGTACGTGTCAGTGCGGCCGCTGCGTCGTGCGGCGGTCGTTCGTTTATCCGACCGCGCCGGCCGAGGTAATCTGTAAAACGTTATAATATTCTGTACATAATAATATAACTATCGCGAGATCTCATATTATATACGTTTTACGCAAACATAATAATAATAACGATAGAAAACACTCGGCGCGGTAGAAACGTCTGTTTTGTGGCGTATTCGGAAATACTATTATAATAATATCGTTTTTCATTTTTTACTCCGCCGCGACACGACGATATGATTTTACTATAATATACAGGACGTACACTGAACACGTTATACGCCGACGTGTCGCGCGCCTAGTCTTTCTCACTATATAAATATTATAATCATCTTTATACGATAATATACAACGATGTACAATAATATTATAGCGCGCGCAGAACATACAAAATTATATTTATATAGGAGATATCGTAAGTTAAGTTTTATGTATTATACAGTTATATATATTAATATTATCGTCGTAGTGTTTGTGTTAAAATAATTATTATTACAACATATTCGTGTGTATATTATGTAAAATTGTTTACCGCGAGTCGTCGGGCCTATGTGTATACTATAATAATAATATTACGATATGCATTAACGTTTGGTGAAACGACGTGTTTTTCCAATAATTAGTCACATAAGAAACTAGATGAATTGATTTTAGAATTAATATATACAATATTAAATACATTTTTATTGTAAATTTATACAGATATATATATATATAAATATATACGGTTCTGCGGTAAAACGCAGTATAAACTTCACGTGTAATACACGATTATATATTTTTTAGATTACGTATGTAATAATTTGTGTACATAACTCATCTACTATATACTATATACCGTCTTATATACTAATTTGTTCATACACTATTATGTATAATAATATATATATATATTATGCGCTTGTTATATTTGTTTGTTCGTTATTATATTATATTTTGTTCATACTAAATAACTTTTCGTTAACCCTGCATTACTACCAAACAAAAAAATAAAAAGTACTATATATATATATATACGTATATATATGTATGTATATCGTGTACTCGTAGATTTTTTTCGCACTTGATTGATTTCAAATTGTTTTATCCAAATTAATTTCTATCGTCCCGTATGATATATTATTATGTATACTCGACTAAAATAGTTATTTATTAATTATTTATTATTGTACTCTCTCTGTACGCGTATAACTGTACAAACCTATGTACGATACATTATTATTATTATTATTATCATTATTATTATTATTATTATTATTATTATCATCATCATTATTATTATCAATACAATATGTATTATTATAAAATACAATAATTATATAATATAGGAAAAATATTATATGAAATGGAATCCAATACAGCGTTTAATAATTGTGTGTTTTATATAGAGTCAGTTTCTCTCGTTTTGTACAGTAGTTGTACTTCGGTGTCAAACTCTATGGACGGTGTTCTCCGACGAACGATTTTCAGACTACGAAAATAAAGACCGTCGATCGTCGTCCCTATCTAGACGTCTTCTAGAGAGTCGACTCTCGAAAGAAATAAAACGCGTCAGACGCGTCTGTCGTGCGAAAATCACGAGCGCGAGCGGCAGAAGACGCGCTCTCGATCGTCGCCGTAATAATAACAACAATACATAATAATATCATGCATACGCCGCCGCCGCGCGAACAAATAAATATGCGTTTAGAAAGCTCGCCGCGGCCGTACGAAAAGCACATTCAATTAAGAGATTAAAATTCAATGAGACGCGAATAATATTATCTTCGGGCCGCATTGTCTTCGGTATAGGAAATGACCTCCTCCGCGCGCGCGCGCGCGTAGAAAATAATAACAACAACCGGCGGCGGCGCGACGACTACAATGATCGTTTTTATTATTTAGTTATTCCGGTTCATTAAACGGTCGCCGCGTACACCCGATAATGTTATCCGCGATACCCAAAATAATACATGCCCATTGTGTGCCGGTCGGCGGCGGCGGCGCGCGTATACTCATTAATAATAATACGTATTATTGTACTACCGATGGAATCAGACGGTCGGCCGCGGAACGCAGTCTCGAAAAGCAAACCGATCGTCGACGAGGGTTCGACCCACCGCTCTCTCTCTCTGCGCGTATCGAAAAGAGATAAAATAATAATAAAAAAAAAAAAAAAAACCTCGCGTTAATAATAATTATAATCGATGGGCGATTATATTGTCTACGGGCCGCGCGCGCGCGCGCGTGTGCGATCGTTTCGGGCGTTTTTTTTTGTAATATTATAATCACAATACGACTCGCGGCAGTCGTTCGTAATAATAATAATATAATCGTACGATTGTGTGTGTGTGTTAGATGCACAGACCGCCGCCGCGCATCCGGTCTTCGGATTTTTTCTCGTCAAACCGTGGAATCGACGACGGCCCGTCCAGTGTACGTACCGCGTGCACTACGCGAGCGCATAATAATTATGGATCGAGACGCGGAAAACGTAGGGAAAAAACCGTGAACGCGTAATATTTACAAACGTGAGTGAAATGAGAACACGTCGTGTCGCCAGTAGCTGAAAATTCAATAAATTCGAGTCCTGCGAATCAGATTCCGACGGCGGATCAAGTCGTTGTGAAAAGTCGCGGATGAGTGAACATTGAACATATTAACCGACCAAGTTCTGCGATCGTGACGAACAATTTTCCAACTACTACTTATTTTCTGCTTACTAACCGAGATCGATTCGACCGAGTTCTCAGTCTTACGCAGTGATGCCCAACCTTTTTTGTTCGGCGTGCCGAACTTTGGTAAACAATCACCAAGTATAAAAGTACGAATAATCCCGAAATAACGAAGATTTCCTTCTTTTTTTTAAGAAACGTTATAATGCAAATGGCAACTGTATTTGGCTCGACGTATATAGGTATTTGTGAAAAATTATTTTCACGAACGAAACAAATAAAATCAGTTCATAGATCGCGACTTACGGATGAACACCTACATTCCATTATGAGGATTAGAACAACTAAATTCGAACCAGATTTATCGTTATTAGTAAAGCAAACTCAAGTTCAAATTTCAATTTTAATTTTACTTTTTTTAGAATATTTTGTTTTATTTGAAAATTTGTAACGGACCACACAGAATATCCGGGCCGCGGGTTGGGCACCACTGGTCTTACGCGTATACGAGATACTATTTTCATTCGGGTCGTCGAAAACCAATCGGCGCGCCGAAGAAAAACCATCGACTCGATCGAAACGATATTATTTTACGAGCATATCGTATACAGAGTGGCGCCGAACATTTTGCTGAAGCGAAATTCAACAAAATCTAGGACCTACCACCCCCCACCCCTCATCGGATACAAATGTCAACGTAAGTGTACAGATTTTCTTCGTTAAAACGGTTATTTTTTTCAATATTATATACACAGATAATAATATATACCACCGCCCCTAACGTGAATCTATTTAGTTGAATGAAAATTCCAATCCCACGTGGACACGTATCGTGCGGCGACTTACCAATTCGATTGAGATTTAGCTGTCGCGTGAATTTCATAATATAGGAATTATTTTTTTTTAAATTTCTTACGATTATAAAATTAATGTAACCGCGACGACGGCGTGAAAATATTTGGCAGACAGAAATCGGGCAGACTGGAAATCTGCCGGGGCAATACGCCTAATCGATTCTTTCTCCTCCCCCCACCCCCCTCACTCGGGTCACTCGAACGGATATGAAAATATCTACATATTATTATTATAATATAGGTACGAAACACGTGCAGTATAACGTACTGCGAAATGTGTTATATAATAATATAACAATTCGAATCGGTTGGCCGTCGCGGCGTTGTCTGTTGCACGAGCATATTACAACAATATATTATTATTATTATTATTATAATAATTTATATTGTAATAATAAAGCGATAATTCTTTTTCGTCGGTTCTGTATAGGCACTCTCGATTGATTTGAAATCGTAAAAAAAAAATATGCGCCGATTCTCGGCGGTCTCTTAAATAAAATTATTAATGGGTAAATAATATATCATTATCAAACTAGTTTTATACAATATATATATATATATAATGTACACATATTATATACCGTGTTCGGTGGACTAATGAAGTTAATCGTTAACAACATCTGGTCTCCACATAAATATAGTGTTTTATCCAATACACGTAAATTACTCTTGTTTTTTTTTTTTTTCCTCATTCTCGTTTGCCTACAGCGAGCGTATACGAGTATATATGTGTGTGTGTGTGTGTATAATACGAGAATATCTTTGTCGGTTCGATGAATTGTTACGTATTATTCGCACACGAGTGGCTGTCGTGTCGAATTTGACGCTCGTGTATTTACGTATATAATATATATCGCGAGCGCGTTCCGAACGCGCGAATAAACGAAATTCGTTTCCAATGCGACCGATACGATTTGCGTATAATTCGACTCTTCGACGTGTTTTACCGTTTGTGCCGTTTTCTCTAGGTGGTCGGGGGGGAAACCTTCACGGCGATATTATCGTACAACGCGTCTTAAGTAGTTGTAATTATTATTCTCGTGATCGATGGTCGTGCCGCCGCAATTGACGCGCGTGTCAATTGACGCGGCTCATCGTGTCGGTGATTATAATAAATTATTATCTAGAACATATTTTGTTCTGCATCGTTTTACCGCGCTCTCGTACGATATCGGCATAATATAAATACCCCGTAATAATCATACTTGGCGGATCCTCCTCGCAACTATAGTCGTCCCGGTCCGATTCCTATATTACTATTTACGTCCTCGCAAAATCAATATCGCGCGCCTCAAACAAGCGAACGCCATAAAATCAGCGTTATTTTGTAAAACTGCTCACTCGTTTCTCGTTCGAATACGATATTAAATAAATTAATATATATTTATTTTTTTTCTGTTTTCAAAACAAAGTCATCGTCAAAGTGCCCAAACCGTCAATCGATTATTGCTCTTTGAAAATACGTTTAGAATCAACGCACGTAAGCATCGCGATATCGGAAACGAAAACAAACGGACATTTTCATACGGTATAATATAAAATATTTTTTTACGATTTTTATTATGCGCGCGCGCTCCGATACAGCTGTTAATCGCCGTCGGTCTGTTGCCGTGGCTGTTGAGTATCTCGATTGCACTAGTGATTGATTATATTATACATGACGTGTATTATTAAAGCATATGTGCGACTGTGTTTTTATAGAGACCGAGTGACGTCTGTGGTGGTTACAGAACTCGGCCGTAGAATATGAAAATGCTAATGGACAAAACGTCAAGGTACGATTGATCCGTGACATCCCTTATTGTGGGGTGGAGAAGAAATTGCACAAAGGTATTTTCAGAAATACGAGAATTGGACGGGAAATCGAGCGATTGACATATTATTATTGTAGAATTGTTCGTATCAACACGAAATCAGTAGAAGTGCCGTTGTTTTTGAAAAACGATTCTGCGGAGCGAATGAGATCTGGTGGATCGGACGCCAAAATCGATTTGTCGACATTTCCCGGGTAGTTTTTTTTTACAATTAAATTATTCGTATACAAATTGCACGTCACTCGAACGTTTGATTTACGTCGTAATATAATATCGTCAAGCTTTCCGTAGACATAAAAACAACAGAAAAAATATGTTGAGCATACCGACGTTTATTCCGCGTTTTAGGCGGCAGTATCATCAAGTCTCTGTTGGCTATAAACTCGGCCCTGCGGCGACCATCTGCACGAACGGGCAAGAAAACGACACGATATCTATATTATGTATATTTGTTCAAATTCATATCGGAAAATTTCTAATCGATTATTCTCTCATCTTGCTCGCGGTCAAACAGTAGTTATAACGAGATTTTATTTCGATTATGCCGTTGAAATTCCACTGCGGAATATGAAAAAACTAAAATTAATAAATATACTCTCTATTATACACATTATTATCATTATTATTATTTAAATAAATATGAGCGGGTCTGAATTATTATAACGAAATCACTTATAATATATGTATCAGTTACGTGGAATAAATTACGAATACTCTGTTTTGTCGTAATTAAACGTAATTTTAAACCGGCCATAATGAATACTTAATATATACAGTCAAAATATCACTTTCCAATCGTTTATTCCGGGAAAAGGATGTAAATTATGCTTTCGTACAGCAGTCTATATAACATAATAATATACGATTATAATAATACACGAGTATAATAATTAATAGGAACGTCGTCGCGCGTATTATTGAGAGGGGAGTTTTGTTTTTTTTTTTCGAATCTTCAAACTAGGCGATCCTTCAAATTATCCAAACCGTATTACACTGTTTTAACAGTTACGCTCGTCATTATAGAAACGGTTCCGTTACGAAAATATTATATTAATTTCTAATCGAATAATCATAAAATGTTACTATAATAACCGTATTATTATCATGCGTAACTACGGAGATGTAATATTTAGGCGCCTATCAATATAATTTTCGTGAACGTAATATTTCGGATCGGTCGACGACCGAATGTTATTTCGTGGAGGCCCGAGGATTACAAAAGAAACCGACGACGACGACGGTGGAAACGTTTCGAATCGTCGGAGGTCTTCCGACCTGCGGCCCCTGTCGAGCTTTTCGAAACATATTACAATAATTATTATGGTTTTCGGTTTGTTTTCGCACAAAAGAAACGTAATAAAATAATATACGAAATAAAAGTCGTTCCTATACCGGTGTTGTTCTCCAAACGATTTCGGCCCGCGTTGGCAAAGCGTATCTCAGATTTGGCCCGCGGTTAGCGGACCCCCCCGGTTTACGTTACGATAATTTATACATAACATACCTTTTCCTGACTGTCACCGCAGCGATTTCCTGCGTATTTATAGCCCATACATACGACAATTATTATTACGCGCGTTGTAATTGCGAGGACATCACACGCCACGAGTGCCGACCGGATTACGCGCCGTTTGTTTGTTGTCGTATATTATCGGCCGAAAACGGGACGTGCGATATTTAAATCTCACGCGTTCTATCCTCCTTTTCGACGTCGAAATGACAAACCGACATTTGTTGTGTCGGCGGCGGCGGCGCCCGGTTCCGACGCGAGTCCCGCAGATTTTATTTTTCGCCCGAGGAGCCGCCGCCGCGTCGTCGTCGGTCGATTTGTTTTCTCCGTCGTGTACGGCGCGGCGGCGGCGGAGACGTGCGCGTCTATTCATAATAATTTATTCGTTATAATATTGTCCGTGAATCCCGAGCGTTTTCACTTTTTCAAATCTCCGGCCGAGTTCAGAGGGTACCACTACCCCGGAAACGCAATCTCGGCCGAAAATTCGCACACGGCGCACGCAAATAATTATTAGAAAAACTATTTGATCGCGACGGGGGAGTAACATTTCGAAAACGTTTCGTTCTTCCGAAACTAAATAGCTGTTCGACTTGTCGCGTCACTGAACTGACGGAATAAACGAACGAAAATAATATACGTATTCCGACAGACACTGGCCCTCTTTTTTTCCCATGCTAATTTCTCGAATTTTACGATTGCGCGCCGTTATTCGTATTACAAGTTGTAACTAACAACGCTATCGGTGTCGTCCGTAGTACGTAGTATTTCAACGAACAGCGTTTTGTTATCGCGTAGTCGAATTATAATATAAACACGCACTGTAAAGAGAGAGAGGGGAAAAAAAAACAATTTTTTTGTCAACATTCATGTCCATCGCCAATATAATAATAAATCATTGTACGCACGGAGAAATAGTAGTACTGTGTACTATATACGTAATTTGTAACGTCATAAAAAAAAAAAACAAAAATCGACCGAACAAATTCGATAAAGAAAAAAACGTTTTTAACGTCAACGATTTTACTCGAAACACTTTATATTGAATACGACTATAGACGAATAAAGAATTGAAAAAAGTATTCGAGATATTTTTAAACGTATTTCGAATACCGGAACTATATAGGAATACTTTTATCATACACAACGCCCTCTGCACGCGTTAGAGATATCGCGTTTTTTATATCTCCAAATATTTTTTTAACTGTAATATTATATTGTAAATACGATAACAAGTTTTGCATTAAATACCAGTTCGATTCGAACGAAAATCGTCAACTTTCTTTAGTCGATATTAATTATCGTTTCAGTCTTGGTCGGACCGTAGTCGGATATAGTCGTTGGAATTATGTTGTCGTCGATTTGTTCCTCGTGGTTTTTTTTTTACTAAACTCGACCGTTTGTTTTCGCGAACATGAAACATCTAAATTAAATTGTCATTATGAATCCGGTTTTGATGGACGCCGCCACAGTTGTATTGTTGCGAACCCGCCGTTTCGACGTTAGAAGTCAAGAAGTGACGACGGAAATTTCGACGAATTATTTCTTAAAGCAGGTAAACCTATTTCCGTTTCGTCTTTTTATTGTGTTCATGTAATTACTCTAGCTTAAAGTCGCCGGGAAAAGAGGTTATTCCCATCGGCGATATTTATTTCATTTTTTTTTACTCGGTTAGGGTTTCAAATGTAATTTTTACTCTGAAATAAGTCTCCTCGACCAAAAATTAAACTTAAAACTGCCGTTGAATATAATAAACGTATTACACATAATGTTATTATTAAATTATAGATTAAATAATTAAGTTTATTTTTGTTTTTATTATTAGAAAATAATCATCTTGAAACATGCATGCAGTCAATTAATTATTTTTATACACTTCATATATTTTAACTATATAAATAGTAAATTTATACGAAAATTAAATTTCTTTATAGAGACTAAAATAATATTTTTTTTATGCACAAACATCGTTTCATACACTATACTACTATAGAATTAAAAAATAAAATAAAATTGTATTTTCTATTTTTATTTTGTTCTTAAAAACGTATATAAGTAAGTGTATAATATTCATATACTTATATATAATATATATTAATAAATTCATTAAAATGCACGTCCTATTTATAATATTACATTTTTTCCGAATGAAATGTGATCCTATAAATTTGGATACATAATCTCGTATACAAATCCACACATTTAATTGGACATTTTTTTCCCCCATCTATCATACTTTAAGTACATTAAGATTCATTTCAAAACCGATATATTTTTAGATAAATAATCAGTTTTCGTCGTCTAGTCGGTAGATATTATTAAACATGTAAAAAACAACATTAATAAATAATATTCACAATCGTTAAAAATTAAATTTATAAGTGTGCCAATGCGTAGGTAAGTGTTTATAAGTTATAATGTTTATGCGCTTCTACACGGTTTATGTTAATTTATACGCCACCGCGCGATTTACGAGCTTAATTTTATAATGTTGAATTGAAATTGACGCGTTTAGGTTACCTCGGTAATAATGATCGGCTTATCCATTATTATTATGAAAAAAAAAAAAAAAAAACGGGTATCGATAATAGTTTACCGCCGCCGCCGCCGCCGTTCTTTTATTACGTAGCTATAATACGAGTATAATATACTGTAATAATAATATGATTGATACTCCTCGATCGCTAATTGATATTTACGCGTACGCCGCCGCCGCCGCCGCCAAACGAACGATATTATTATTATTATAATAAATTATACGAATTTTAATTAATTTCGACTACGAAGAACCGCGTTGAGCGCGATTTTACGACGCGAATAAATAACGCGAGATGTTAAAAATAAACGTTTTTATTCGCACAAAGTATTTGCGGTAGCGAATAAAACATAATTTTATCATAACGATTATATTTTAATATTTAGTATTAGTATAGTAGGTATATGGTTTATATTTTAACCGAGTTTGGCGAAACGCGCGTTGTTCTCAACTCGCGGGCTGTTTGTTGATCGTCACACGATAATATCGAAAATACCGCGTTGTAGAATATACAAACGGGCGCGAGATCGCGAGAAAGACGCCCGGTCGATTCGAAAAACATAACGCCGCCCTACACACAGCGAATTAATAATAATTATTATAATAATATATAGTATAGCGGACAAGGTATTCGTGAAAAATGTCTCTTATTAATCGATGATGAATGGTAACGATAATAATTACTACGTGTATCGGCGGCGGCGGCGGCGTAAATTTTATTGACTTATTGTGCGCATAACGATACTTCCAACAACGAAAAGAAATCACCGTCGCCCGCCGATCGGCATAGGTAGGTAGGAGAGCCGGTAGTATATACGACTACCTACGCTCGGAGAACTAGTTTTTTTTTCTCAATCCGGTAGCGCTTATTTTCATCAATCATTTTCGAAGTTCAAGAGTCCAAATTGGTACCTCTTCGGACATTGTACATAAAAAAGCATTATATATACGCGCGTGTATATCATATGCGAGTATAATATACATGTGGAAAAAAATAAAAGGTATATCGCATACGCGCTCCGAGGCATGTGCTGTTGTTGGTCGCCGCTCGTATTACATTATTATTATTATTATTACTGTTATCATTAAAAAACCGACAACCGACACATATTTCTCTTGGCTTACCGACGACGCGCGCGCGCGTTTATCCGCGTGATCTTTTATCAAATGTGGTTATTAGAAACACGACGACGTCGCCGCGTAGCACACACACACACACACACACACACAACGTGTAATTTCACTAGCCGTTCAATTGATCTATTTCCAATCCTTTTGCTCCTAATAAACACTTGTGCTGCGCGCGCGGTGTAATATTATAAAAAAAAAAAAACTGGTCTTGTCTCTGAGAAGAAATTACATCGGCGCGCCAACGGGTCGGGGTAACAACAACGAGAATTATTATTATCCGCCGTCATCGCGGCTGATGAACTCCCGAAATGGTTATTTCACATTCCTCGGTGCGTTTATTGTAATATTTATTATTATTTATGTTACGGACCGCGGATAAAACTACATAAAACGCGCCATTGTTTCCCGTCCCGGGAAACTCGTCTCCGGCGCACACGCCGCGCCGCAATAATCTTAATAATTATATTATCGCGTAACGTTTGTGCTCTCGGTGACCGCGCGCGTTTATATTACATTATAAATTATAATGTTCGACGTGTTTGACATAGTTTTTTCACGTCGCGGATACGATAATCTATATTGTACTAATTGACATCGTGTACTCGGGGTCGACGCGTGCGTGCCACCGCGGTGGCCGTGCTAAACGTTTTTCAGACCTGAGGCCTGAACGGCGCACACTATCAGTTATTTGATCGACCGTCCCGCGGACTTCAAGCTCTTTTATTCTGCATTTCTTTTTTCACTTTGTTTTCTCAAAACTAGTGAAAACGCGTGCGTTTCGAAAATACCGACCGTTTCGCAGATAATTTCGTTCGACTTAACTATGAGAAGTATTGTTATTAATTTGTTGTTTTTCTCAACTCACTTCACTCGGCCAAATACTAGCGCAGCGACCGGAATGGCTTGGAAATCACGTCACGACGCGTTATTCGTAATCCCGCGCGAACGCTTCGAAAAAACAAAACATCGCATCTGGTGATGTGACGAAACAAAAGAACATTTCAAAGTCAGTTTTTCTTGATGTTATTATGGGATACCAGATTATAGCGAGGCTCGATAGCAAACACGCGCGCGATGTAAATATCGTTTATCGTTATTATTAATATTATTATTGCTGGGCGCGCACGCGATATATTCGGTGGATTATAATAATCGTATTCGACTTGAGGCCAACCATATTGTCGGGAACGCGGCGAACGACGGATTCGGAATAATCGAATAAATATTTTATTTTTGTTCCAGCATACTGCAACACAAGTCGTTGGGCGCGTTCGAAGGCCCGCATATTCTGATGTAGTTCAGTTGTTTGTAATAACATATGAGCACGTACCAGGCGGCGATCACAATACCTGAAATCATCGTGCGTACGAGTGTATAGAGGCGCTGGACAACACGCGGTGGCGTATTTACAGAGGAGGAGGTGGGGGGGGGGTGTCCGGACCCCCTATTTACGTATATCCGATATTAATCTCACGAACGGTCGGTTGCGAATGGAAAAAAACTGACGGAAACAACAAAAGTATACGGCAAAAATCCACGGAATACCAGTCGATTTTCGAGACAATATGTTTTTTATCTCTGCTCGAAAACGGATAATCATTACGACGCTGGAAAAAAATTCGTCGGATACTGGTACATGATGTGGGTGTAATTTTCAAACGATTTTAAACTTTTTTCGCGCTAATCGTGGGCATTTGAAATGATGTTCGAGTTTTCTTGATTTTTTTTTCGTCGATGAAAAAAACAATCTCTTTTAAACAAAATACATCGAAAACGTATAAGACGTATAAACATTTTTTTCATACTCGAGGCTCGAGAACTCAATAGTTGTAGTAGGAGAGATGGGGGGGGGGGATACAGTGTTCTCCCGCGGGCCTCGGCTGAACACGGAAAAACTGCTAAACACTACTAGTCAAAATCGTGTTTTTCAACAACGCGTCTGTGTTTCCCCCCGTCGTCGTCGACGTAATGTCTAATACGATCGTTGGTCTTACATGCGAACACGGAGAAATTGAACACTATCAACAGCCACTTGACCGACAGAAAATCGGTCACTTTGGACATTCGGACGCGCGGACCGCCGCCGCCGTCGTCGTCATCCGACCCCGCCGAACCGTCGTCGTCCTCCGCCGTCTCCGCGCCATTCAGCTGCTGCATGTGTGCCGGCAGGTAGTGCTGCTCGTAGCTGTAGTATTCGTAGCTGATTGATATCTCGTCCAGATAATACTGGTTCTGCACCAGCCAAAAGCTTTCCGGGCCCCGGTAATCGACGAGCGTCACGCTGCAGGTTCGACGACGACCGCGCGATCGTATTTATTACGTATTAGCGGAAAACGCTTTGTTTGAAATTCGTACTTGGATTTTTCCACGCAAGCCACCAGCATCGTCATCACCCAGAACATAATGAACATCGACCAGAGTATCGTTGCCAATAGGACCGCAATGTACGACGACTGCGCTTGTAATAATATTAAAAATAGGTACATATTATATGGTAAATATTTGTCCGGAAAGCGGCAATATTATACACGATTGCCGCGACTATTCTCTCGACAAACGCGTCTCGAATTATTATAATATTATCATGCGACCGCGCCGAATAATAATCATTAGTAACGATGAGAAGTTATAGGAGCTAAAATAGACAAAATATGCTGCATGCAAATATACAAGGAAAAATTATGATATATGCGTCAAAAATTTGAAAATATATTATAATATGCAATTTTTTCTACAAATAAAAAAACATGTTTACAATAAATTAAAATATAAATAATATTTCGTTAAATTTGATTCTATTAAAATATAAATAATTATTTTTTAACTGAGTGATAAAAAATTAATACTAGGTATAAATATACGTAAGTTTTGTAATATATTTAATAATTATTTTACATAATATTATATTTTACATTGACAATTCTACAATAATTATTGTCGAATTTGCTATCTGCATTTTTATTTTATTGATTATTGACTACAAACATATAAAATTCCATAAAACAATAAATTTTTCATGTAAATTGTATTAAAATCCACATATAATTTTACTAAATATGCATTTTTATGCACAAAAAAAAAAAACACGAATATGCAACTTTTAAGAAAACTACCAATATAATATGGAAAAAAATATGGAAAATTTAAATACCAAATTTCAATTCATTAGGGGTTATAGAACAGATTTTTAGCTCGCCTAGCTATAAATAGAAGATACAGAAAAAAATATGCAAATCCAATAACTTCTCATCCCTAATATCATTACCGTCGAGCGATACGTTTATCGGGTCGAATTTTAGATTCGATCGATGTTCGTACTGTTACAACACACACACACACACACAATATGTACGATAAAAAAACGGGAAATCGTACTCTGATGATTATTACCTTGAGTGCACCGTAGAACGCTAATACCCACGTGATGATCATCAAACCGGCTGTGATCGTGGCCAGTATATAACCGACTACATATAGAACGGCATATAATATGATCAAAATGTATTATTATTATTATTCTACCCTAACTGCGAAGTATCACTTCGTGGTCTTCGGCCACGAACGGGGCGGGGGTCGCGACGATATTTATGTAATTTTATCGTTTTTAAATTTATAATATTTTTTAAATTCTTATTTATACGCATATAGAAACTAAACGTTTAAATAAATTACATTTATTTTTTTTTTTTCCTATAGGATAATAAAACATAATATGGGTCGCGCGAACCCGTCGTCGTGGTCGAAGACCGCTGATTTTACTCACCCACATGTTCGCTGTAGCTCGATGAGTTAACCAATAGGATCGAACTTGACAAATTCTAAAAATCACCTCGACGTTAAATTTATAATATCGTAAAACTTACGAGTATAGTACTATGCGAACGTTACACGCTACTTACGAAAAAGGCGAAAGCAAAAGCATAGATACAGACCGGCAATGTAAAGCGTTCGAATGTTATTTTACTATTCATTTTTATAAAATTGTTTCGAAAATTTCATCATGTTCAGTGCGCTTTCAATAGTCTAACTAGATATAATATTTCTATAGTGATATTTGTAATCAGACTGGTTCGTACAACAAAATCATAAAATTATTTTCATTCATTAATATTATGACGTTCGTGACAAAACTCAAAATTTAGGAGGGACCAGTAATTTTTTTTATTAAATGTACGTTATACGTACATATTACTTTGTCGTGTTGTTCTCGTATTGTTGTATTCTCGATTCGTTTGCCGAACGTGTGTTTGGTTATCCAATCGAGGAGACTCGTTTAAGTCATCCGACACATTTTATTTCTTTTATTGATTTTACTACGCCGCGAAACGCTCGCACTGGCATTGTAGTGTTTAGTAATGATTTATGAATGACTTACGGATGATGATTTAACGGCAGCGTCGATGACAAAATAATTTCTCTTATTACTGCGGCTTATGATAAACATTATAAATCGTCACGGGCGCGATGACGTAGAGCGTTATTAATGTTGCCCCGATGGTCTGTAAGAAAACACGCGTGACGCACGTTGTTCGTTCGGCCGGGTCATTCGAACGTACGTACTCGTATATGTATGTAACACGCGTTATTATTAAATTAGATTTATCGGAATATTATACGATTTTTTTTTTTTTTCGTATTCCTCGTCGTCCGCTTACGATTTCGGAGGATCGAATTGGATTTGTATTTTTCGTATAATTTCGAAGGTTTTTCGCCGCGCGATCGCGCACATCCGCGTGTATGCCCGAATACGTTTTCGCGGTATTTACCTGCACGCGTTCACGAGAGTACCCATTACATTATTTACACGTCTCGATATCAGAGAAAGCCAAGAACAGGACATCCGTACGCCATAATAGCCGCGAAACGTATATGATATAATAATAATAAACTGCAATAGTATAGTAACGTCGGTTTTGCGCCCGTCTAGTAGTAAATCCGTCGTCGGGAAGGCGGATTACGTCGATTTCACTATATTTCCGGTGTATCCGGTAAAGCGTCGTCGTCCGTCCGGTGTAGAAGAGTATAATATTATAATAAACAACGTGTTGCCAAAACGGTACAGTTTTTATATAAATTGCCCCACTCCATACGTCAAGGATATTCGACTTTCCACGTGTTAAAAAAAAAAAGTTTTAAAAAAATTACATATAAGTACAATGCTACGTGCAAATGTAACTAGTCGAAGAAACGCATTTAAATTTTAAACAAATTCTTATTTTTTATAGCAATGATTTTCTTTCTCGTTTTACATTTCTCTCGTCTCTCGTTTTTCTCGACGCGCGACGTCGCGAAAATTTGGAAAATTGGCTAAAAATTTAATACCGCAGCAGTGTTTCACCCGCAACCCATCGCGTGTGTACCGTAAAACGACGTATTACACGCGTGTCGAAAGAGACTCGGTTATAGCTAACGTCTCGCTAATATCAAACGAATTCGCATCAATTTACGCGAGTCGTGCTCGACAATGACAATCGGGTATATTATTTGAAACGCAGTAACTAAAAATAAAACGAGCAGATCGTTTCTCTAGTAGTAATATCACAGCTGTTACGTGGACTATATTATATTATTACGATCGGTATATCGCGTGCGGGGAGGGGGCTTGCACACGTGGCTCCACACGATGGTGGCGCCCCCGAGATTCGAGGTCATAGTCGTGTCACCGGAGTGCTAAAAAAAACCGTCGGGCCGGCCCCGAAATATTGCGTATACTCGCGGACAGAAAGAACGCCGGCGGCGGTCGCGTAGACTGCATACCTAATCCGCAGGCATAGCTAATTACGGATACCGCGATAACGAGACGTGCGGTGTACGCAACGCAGTCAGTGGCGGCGGCGTCCCTTTGAAGGTCCTCGGACCGTGACGCGCGCCGGTGACGACGTGCAGGCGGCTGCGGCGGTTAAGATATTACTATCACGACGGTCGGCAAGACCGGGAAGACCCTCGTCATCCCTGCAGGAGCCGGCAAAGGACAGACAAGAAAAATCGTTGTTATTCCTCCGGCGGCGGTATCCGTCACACGTATAATATTAGGTATACGAAAACAAACAAGGGTTAATCAGAACAAATCGACATGCGGTGCCGGGGCTGCAGGATGCGCGCAGGACGCGGGCACTCGCGCAGACAGTTTCGGCGAGATTATCCGAAACGAAACGACGCGTCTCGACGACGACGGCAGACGTCTCGTACGCAAACACGGGCGGCGCGCGCGCCGTTAATTAGTTCCGGAGACCGCGCGATGTTTCTCGAATCACCCACACATCATGTTATCTCGTCACGTAATATTGTACCGCGAAAAGTCGACGAGTCGAGGAAAAGTCTCGTACGCGACACGAGTGTCTCGAGAGCCATATTTTCACACCGATTGCGATACGCATTTTATGCGTGAAAATCAAGGTTTGAGGTTTGAAGGGGGTGCTAATTTTGAGACCTAAAGTCTCTGAACTCCGCGCGAACTCGTGCGAATTGTGCGAATTTTTTTTTTTCGTTTTTACAGACTTCTCAAAACAGCTCGTCGAGAACAACGTTTATAGTATTTTATCGTTTTCCAACAACTATTTTATTAAATCTACCGAACGCGCAAATCGATCGCAATGACTTCATCGTCGTTACTAAAAATATATAGGTACAGGTATATCTGTAATACCTATTCTTGTATTTTAAAGATATATATTATTTTGTCCGCATCCTATAATTTTTTTATTATTTTCTATCGAACTATGACGTACGGATATAGTATCAAACACTATTACGTACGCATTACTTATTAAAACCAGTCACGCTTATATATATATATTAT
The DNA here is from genome assembly GCA_948098885.1 of Drepanosiphum platanoidis. NCBI lineage: Eukaryota > Metazoa > Arthropoda > Insecta > Hemiptera > Aphididae > Drepanosiphum > Drepanosiphum platanoidis. The sequence goes on from OX402532.1 coordinate 6,756,442, forward strand.
GTCCTTAACACGAATAATAGCTTTACCCTACTAGTTTTTCTGTGAATCACATGATTAGAATTTTCGCAACACCACTGCTGCAGTCTGCAGTGAAGTCCGTACAGAGGAGAGCAGCAGCTCTCGAAAAACACTACATGACGTACGTATACGCGTAACTCACCGTAATTGAAGTTTTTCGCACCATATCGCTGTGGTGTGGTTTCAAAGGGACGGATTTTCTTGCTTCATAATGCTATCATATGTGTATACAGTGCGCGCGGAGAAAGACTTTCTCTGCAGTTGCCACCGTGAATGTGTTACTATTAATCGTGTTCGCTGTTGAAATCTCTCCCGCAGACTATTACCCGCCACCACCAGGAGACGGCATTTTAACGTATATATATATAGAGAGAGAGAGAGTAAAATAGAAATACTTTAATCGGAGACGACCGTCTATTCATACGCATTATATATATATGTAATTATATTTTTATATAATGAGACGGGTTAGAAGTTAGAAGAGACTCTATACTGTGGAGTATATAGTAATACAACACACGCGCATCTCTACAAAGGGTTTCGGTTTAATTAAAAAAAATCAAAACCACACTCGTCAAGACCCGTAACGATCGCTCGTTAGTATGTGTGTGTGTGTGTGTGTGTGTGTGAGCATGTGTAAGCGCACTCCCTTAAACCTCGAGCGCCGAATGTTGTTTCTTTTGAGTACAATGTTTTTATATAGTATATAATATATAAATACGTATATACCTATTTACCATCCCAGTGTGTGTACTACTGACGTCGAAACGACAGCATCGGCTACGTAAAAGAAAACGATTTTGTATCTGCTTTACGCTTCTTTTTTTTTTTATTCATTGTACATATCGTCGATGAGATTTTTAAAAAATTTTCCACCGTCATTTCCGTAACTATTTTTTCTAAAGGATATGATATTATATCCAACGCAACGACGACGTTCTTAAATTTATTTTATTTTTTTTTTTGTTATTCATATGTATAACGTTTAAAAACACACACGCACGATCACATCTGCTGTTTAATTACAATTTAAAAACAACTATCGCATTCATTTACTTTTTATGAACCAAGACGAAAATACTCTTCTTGGCAGCTGAGCGGTCGAGTAATATAATATAAGATAATATAAGATATTTGTTTTGAATAATCGTTAAAATGGTATGCCTACCTATATGTATAGTGTAAAAATGAAACGCCACGAATTTTTTTTTTTTTTCATATGCATCTCGTACAATATTCTGAATATTTTTTATAATTCTTTCAACAGTCGAAACGATGGAATACAAATAAACGTCTACAGCTTGAGAATTCACATTTTCCAAGTGTAAATTTATTTCAAAATTTTTTTTTTTAACACGAACGCCGTTTTAAATATCCTGTATAATATATTATATCCTTTATGGTATTTGTTCATATTATCTTGTTACGAATAAGAGTTCATAATAATCATGTAGTCATTTTAGACAACGTAAACGAGAAACGCGCTCTAAATATTGCGTACTATATGCTACTCTATCGAGTAGTGTCGTCTATTTATTATCCCATTTAATCGACTATTTTTGCAAAACGAAAGCGTTTTTGACGTCACGCGTTGTTTGAGGCCATTTACATTGAATACTCGCCGTAATAATGTTTTTATTTTTTCAAACGTACCTCGGGGGCATCAGGAAATCGAATGATATTATGAAAAAACTCTTCCTTGAAATGATATTTTCAAGCTTATTATGTCGTGTAAAGGGGCGTAAAACTACCGTATACTATAGGTCACTTCGTGACTTGGATTATATAAACCGTTGTGTCTTCAATTTAAACGTGTTTTTTTTTTTATTTCCTTTTAAATATTTTCATTTCGTAATAAAATTCTTTATAGAGCGAACGCTATAGCTTGTAGGTATACCTCGAGTTCGAACCGTTACAAATTCGTACATCCCGTGCACGATCGTAGATTATCGTTGTGGTAACGTGGTATCCGTACGGTTACACTGTGCAGATTATCATTATCGACTGTAAAACGTGAACGATTTAAGAACGGAAATATAATGTTTATGCAACGTTACGTATATTGCGTGTAGACGTGAAACAATGAGATTCTCACTGGCTCGGTTGGCGTTTAGAAATAAACCTATAGTTCTGAAAATCGCGGTCGGAACGACGAGCGAAAGAGCCCGGGTCTTTTTAATTTATCGTTTTTACATCGCGCTGCACACGATATTATTATTTAAGCCGGAAAGGTCGATAAAATATAAAAACACGCGACGGCACGTTTTGTATACATAATTATTATATTAATTCGTCGCCGAGAGAAATATGTCGCGATAAATGTTTCGACGTCTAAACGGAAATTTAATTAAAATCATTAGCCGCGCGGTCTGCGGAGACGACGTGTTTATGTCGGTTTGGAAAAAAATAGAAACAAAACGAAACGAAACAGCAGCTATAACAATGTCGGCTGCGCTCGATCGACGTCGCGCGATCCGCTCTGTACGCGTTTAAGGATAAACTCGTGCTCGCTCGCTCGCTCGTGTCATAAATAAAGTTAAATTAAAATCATTTACCGAGAGGGATAATTATTATGACTGGTTAAAATAACGTTGCGAAGTCTGTTTGGACTGTAATAGTATAATATATTGAGTGCGCGAGAAATAGTATCGCGTTTATGAGAGACGCGAGCGCGCGCGAGATGCTGGCGAAATGCCTGGCGTACTCTACATACATTATTACGGATTTAATTATGAAACGTTCTTATAATATACCGAAGGAAATCTCGGTCCCGTGGCAACGTGCCAGTGTGCACGACGCGACGGTCAATGTACACGTCTTACGCATTTCGTTAGATTTATTTGTAGACGACGACGACGACGACGTGGCGGAGCAATAATTTGATTACCGCGCGCAACGAGTTTCGTGTTAATTGGTATGCTCGTAACTTTTAATAAACATAATCGTATTGTGTGTATAGCTAATGATTTCTGTGCGGAGAAATATCGCGTTAGACCGATGACGTAAAAATAAATATTTAATTTGACCGGGGGAAGGGAAGGGGTCTCGCGCGCCGCAGTTGAGTGATTAATAGCTGTAGGTCAGTTCTCCGGGCGGAGACGATAAAGAGAAGGCGCCGACGAAGAGTGCAGTGTTGCGTACCGTACCCGCGAGGTCGACGCGTCGTCGATTGGAAATCATTTTCATTATGTTTTATTATCGTCATTTACCGAGTCGATATTAAAAACCTACCCATCATCATCGTTTTTATGACGCGCTTCGAGAATCGACCCCCGCCCAAAGTAAATTAAAACGCCGAGTAATTTACATTTACACGGCGAAATTGGACGACCCGGGGTTTGAAAAATGGAAAATCGGCGTACGCGAAAATATCGAATGCGACCAAACGAACGGGGTCGCGACGACCGCGACGCGCGACGGTCAAAATGAAAAACTTCGTCCGCGATCCGGTCGATTTCGGATGAACGTCGACGTTTTTTTCTGGTACACACACGCTGAATCGACGGCGTGTTTAGGATTTTTCAACGGAGGGAGCAGGGAATAATTTTTCTTCGAGTTTCGAGTGGAAAAAATGAACATCTATATTGTCGTCATAAAGGAATTATTCACGCTCTGAAAACACGCTCATCATAACAGTAGTCGCGATGGGGTTACATCGGCGAGACTGTCGAGATACTCGACGTTTTTTGCTTATTATTAAATTTTTCCCTCGCGAATTTATTCGTTTTATACGAACGTTCCTACGTATTCTTAATTTCTGAATTATTGACAAATACTTTAAAATATAACAAAAGAGTGTCTATCCCCCTTATCTCTCGCCCCCCGTATTGACGCCGCAGCGGCTGGGGTAGTCGAAAAGTTAAATTTTATCCGAAAGTCGGCGTCGACGGAAAAATTAACGCGCGAACCGAGAGTGTCGACGGAAATGTCGTCCGCACACGAAACGTGTGTTTCCTAACCTACCTACCTACACGGTGTCGTATCGTCTATAAAAGAATAATAGAAAGAAAAAAAAACACTGGTCGAATCGAAGGTCGTCCGGCTATAATAATATGTCACAGCACCTTTAACACAACGCGCACTGTATGATATACGACTACGACCACCACTATTTTTTATGATGTATACGTATACACGATCCTTTTTCGGGAGACCAGAGAGAGAGAGAGAGAGAGCGGACCGAGAGCATCGGAGAGTGCCGCCAAACGCGCGAGAAAAGGATATCATCGTGCTCGTCGCAGGACTATATTATGCTATTGTACGTGTCGGTTGTTACTCGGGCACCGCACGTGCGTTGGTTTTTACAATATTACGTTATTGCGACGCTGTGTAATACGCGACGAATCGTCATTGCGTACACGCGTGGCGGCGGCGTGGATTCGATTGCTGCGGTTAACCGCGCGTTTGGTTAGGCGTGTAATAATAATAATAATATAATAACGTGTGTGTACGTATGTGGTGCGCAAGCGAGTGTAATTTCCGCGGACGGCGCGAATATTATTCGCCGGCGCAAGTTCGGACCAATCACGGCTCACGCTTTCCTTAAAGGATCGCTTCTTTTTTTTCACCCGTCTTCACCTTTCACGATACACTATTGTGTTAATGTGCGTCGATTTTTCAACCACGTATTTATTTTACGTTGTTTTACGCCGTCGGCTGGGCGTCGCGACGAGTTTGAAGTGTATTTCTTAAGTATATGTAGATACTTCTTTTACAATTCAAAATTAAAACTTTATAATATAAAACGGTCTCCTTAATTCTATAAAGTGACCACATTTTCGGAAACGTATGCTGAAAAATAGAATATGAATGTAAATTTGAACCTGAAGAGTTGGAAAAAATGAGATACTTCCTTTTTCGTCGGGACGGACTTTTAATGTCGTATGTATGTACATATAGTCGTCTGTCACTCAGTTATTGTGAATGTGGTTTGAGTGTTTCGATATGATGATAACTATATATTATAGGTACCTACTTTGTTGTTGAAAATGTTATCGGTTTATTTTTGCTTTCTAAATATGATTCATTGTTTAGTTTGTTTTGTCGTGCCCTGCAGATTAAAGGCGGCGGCGGCGCGTTTTATATTACTTCCTTCTATGTCTTTAAAGACGTGCCGTCCGTTGTCCATACATATATATATATACGTAAAAGCGTGTATCCGTACACAATAATATACAATATTAAACATACACATATATAATATTATATACTCGTATAGTATATACACGCATTAGGAGGTGTATAACATGACGGACCCGCGGCCACGTTTCGGCACCGCTTTGCCCGTTTTCGTTTTGTTTTTTTTTTTTTCCACCCCGGGCCGCTTTCGATAGCGTTAACGCGTAGATTTAGTAGTCGTAAATGTCCGCCGCCGCGCGGTAATGGATTCCCCGTTGGGCGCGCGCGGCGGTTGATGATAGCCACAAGGACAGGAAACGGCCGCTTGTCCGACAAACAATCCGTCAGTGCGCCGCTTATTGCCCGCCGGGCATTGTATAATGTCACTAAAAACCAGATCCTTTTACTAAGTTTTTATTATTACCATAATGTATACAATGCTGGGGTGGTCTCGCTCTTTTTCCAGACACCAGCGGAAAAAAAAAAGTTCTAAATTAATTTCACCGAGAGGCGCGCGAGATCCTTGGGCCGAAAACGCTATAAAAACCCCGAAATTTTCTCTCTCTCTCTCTCTCTCTCTCTCTCTCCGTCTCTGGCTCGCTCCTCTTTCGTTCCTCGGCGCCCCCGGGCTCCTTCTCGATAATAATATTATACATATAGTGCGCGTGTATAAGCGTATGAATAATAACAAAACATCGACGCCGGCTTTGATCGTGGCGCGCGTAGGCACGGCTAAAGTATACACACTCACACACACACACACACACAGAACAGATACAACTCTTGTTAGATAATAAAAATGATAAACGGACTCGATACGTTTCGTTTCGGACGCGTAAACAAAACGCGTACTTCTCGTCCGTTTCGCCGCACGTGCACCACCTGCACGTCGTCGTACGCGTTTAAATCCGATATCCTTTGACCGCGCGTAACTAGATCTCCGGGGTCCATCGACGCGGGCGAGTATGGGAGAGTCCCTGTTCCGGCCGCCGAGAGGTAACGCCCGCGAGTCCCGCGCCACTCTCCTTGTCCGCATCGCGTAAATCGCCTGTTTAAAACGTTTCCGATAATCATTTCGGTTTTGTCGGTATTCGTATTATTGCAGGTACACGATGATACGTATTATATAGCGTTTATTCGTCTACTCCGTGTAGAGTATTTATTTTAAAAGTCGAATCCGACGTCTTGTCTACAACGCCCAGGCCAGCGGTTCCCAACCTTTTACGAGTGTGACCCTAAAATTTTAAATTTAACTTTTGGCGACCCCGAAAAAAAAAATTCATAATAACAAACAACGTGTCTTTTATTTTTTTAACGTTTATTTAAAAAAAAAAAATACAAATAAAAAACTAATTAAAATACGTGACTTACGAATTTTTTTCCAAAATTAAAACAAAAATATAAAATTTAAATCGTAAGAAATGCTTTCGCGACCCGCCATGAAAACTTCTGCGACCCTAATTTGGGTCGCGACCCGAGGTCGGCAACCGCTGGCCTAGGCCAACAGTCGAAAATTCTTCAAGTTCCAAAACGGAAATACTTTTATCTTAGCGTTTAGCTGACCTAGCTACGTTACCCATACACCTCTTACAAAAACGCTCGAAACTAAGCAGACAAATAGTCATCGGACCACCAATGAAAAACGTTGAAATTATATTTATTTTTTCGTGTGTATCCTTGTAGTTTATAAGGATAAGTTTATAAGGATAAACTACACTGTTTTTTTTTTTGTCATAAGGATAATTCAAATTGACTCTCCGACGATATCGTTTTTTCCTTTTTTCATTAATTAGAATATAAAAATACTTTACAAACACGAAGTCGTGAAGTCGAGTATAGTTTTGAAGAGAGTTGGCGGAAAACGTAGTCCCGTGCCAGCTGCTGCAGAAACGCAATGGTTTCGTCACTCGAATCGTCTGTACAAACGAAACATTAATAATAACAATAATAATACTCGTAATAACAACGACGATCGTCGTATAAGTCGTACGACGATCGGTAGGAAAAAATTTGAAAAAAAAATGCCATACCTGCGCGCCGCGCCGCCGTGCAGTCCACCGATAAAAACGAACTGTGTCGAAAATTATTTTAATGCGGTGTAACGGGCGGTGCGTCGCTGTTAACAAGAAATTAACGATAATGGACGAAATGAACGTCGCAGTCGTTTAGGTTTCTCTCCTGAATGAATGAACGCAATCATGGATATAAACCGAAATGACCGTGAACGCGCGCGGCACAACCGCTGTTGTAAAAAGGAACGCCGCGTCGTCGGACCTACGTCGTCGGTGTCCGATGTGAGGTATTTCCTTTGCGTCGTCGTCGTCGTCGTCGTGTGTGTAATTCGATTTCGTCGTGTCTACCGCATTATAATTAATGTATTATACACGAGTAGAGGAAAACAGGAGAACCTCGGGCGGAGAGAAAAGTTGGCGATAATACACGGAATCGGTTACAAGTTTTATCGTCGTTGTAATAATATTGTCGTTACTACTATTTAAAGGATAAACGCGTTGACGACGACGACGACGAAGGATAAGAAGGCATAAAATTTTCGATTTTTCGTACAACACTATGTATGTACGAGTTTTAAATAAAATCGTGCGACCCGCAGTGACGGTCGGAGATTAATAACTCTGTCCCTTCTGAAAAGTGACTTAAATGTATCGCGGAAATCGTGCGCATTATTCTTCATTGAATGTAAACCGATTCGACGGTTTTTTCTTTTTTTTCTCCTCGTCCAAATACCGATAACTGTGATTAACTGATAAACCGTCGCGAAAATAATCGGACGAACGCAATTTATACCGATCACAGCATTAGTAAGTAGTAGGACAGTGTTGTGGTTTTTATTTTCACTTCGCGTTCTTCTACGCTCGTCTTTTTAATAATTTCGATTGCAGACGTGTTGACGTTTCCTAGTCGTGTTATGGTTAGTTTTGTTTTTTTCGCACGTTCGAGTAAAAATTAACAATAAAAGTTGGACATTTCTAGGTGAATGTATCATTCAAGTCGCATAAGATTATAAAATAAAACAATTTAAATCCCACTCGAATTTGTAAATAAAAATCCATTCGTTACGAACTATTATGCTATTTTGGTATGATAAGTTTAAATTTATTTATGATATATTTGTTGTTGTGTTGTTTTTGCAAGGACTCGATTTATCATACTGATTTCTTATTTTCGTTTATGAGGAACACAATGTGTACGTCTAACGCCTGTTTTAATTACAATGACGAGAGAAATCAACTTTCAAATAGGTACAAAAAAATTAGGATTGATAGATTTTTTTTTTTTTTTTTATTGGACTTTACTGTGAAAACAGACTCGTTTGAACTCATCGATATTTTCAAGTGCCTATGACGACGTAATGAAACCAATATATTATATTGTCCGACCGATACCATTCCAGCTTTTTAGTTTTTCAATATAAATTCACTCATCAATTTTATCAGTCAATATATTTAATAATACTTTTTGTTGTGAAAATAAAAACCCATCGAGTACCTATCCCCTATTTATTTCATCTCGGGCCAAATTCTAGTAAATCCGTACATCCTCTTTTATCCGACTGATCGAAGACAAGAAATGAACATTTCCCCACGTATTAATAATAAGTATGAGAACTGCTTTTGTAGGTTCGTTCATATTCGTGTGTCTACTGTTGTTTCGACGACTATATATGATATGTAATAACGCTATATTTAATGGTTATAGTAACGAATACGTTCGAGGCATCATTAAGGCGAGTAAGTTGTATTGTTTCGTTTGCGGAAATTACCTGTTCGAGTCGGTCCCCTGCCAGTAATCGAATTAACAAAAAATGCTATCATTAAACTCGCGCGTCTTGGAAGCGTTTATAACAGGCATTAGCAGATAATATTATTATATAGGCACCGAATACATTTTATTTCACGGCGTGCTACGAATGTTTCAATGCATCAAGAGACGTCTTTTGAAATATGATTTTAAATCGCTCAGAAAATCCGCTCTCTACTGTTATTTGCCGGCGGAAACATAGGCCACGACAGTGGATCAAAACAGATGCGTTTGGGTGAATCGGCGAGTGCTCCTCTCTCCTCGTATAACAGGGGCAACGAAACCTTTTTCGTATTATTACGATTATTATTTAAATAATACGGTTCGTGTGATGATAATTTTACAATATTGACAGGTATTTAATATCGTTCGTATATATACGAGTATATTGTAATACTTGGAATTTTTTAAAACTGTTGATAAACACGTCGTCGTAAAAACTCGTTTCGCCCGTTTGTTCAATGCAATAATACATTAACATGTGTGATTATTTTATTTTTTTAATATTTATCAAACCGCGTGCGCTAAACGCGGGCTCATTTCGATTTTTCAACCAAACGTCTGTATTACACTAGCGTGCCGACGAAATCGATTCCGTGAGATTTTCAACAGTGCCACGAGTATATGCCACGAGTGGAAACTAGAAATTACAATCTCGGCCTTATTTTACGATCCCAGGATTACGGGATAATTATTAGCTGTTGATATTTTGTTTTATTTAATTATTTTATAATATATAATATTGTTTTTATTATTATTATACATTAGAATTAAATGTTATACTTATTTTGAAAATATGAACGCAGGAATAGTATAGACTCTATACTATAGAAGTATAGAGCATCTAATAACCATCGGTTACAATTGCGACAATATCTTCTTTTTCTAGTGAAATATCAAATCGACTTGTTCGATCTTTCAATACATAAATACAGTTTTCTCAGCTGTCGTTGAACCATGAACTCGAAAAAGACCTAAGCTCCGATATTTTGTTTGCTAATGGACGTTAATATTCATAAAACGCTTATTAGCCGCGGAAGTCCACTCGTCAAAAGTTAAACTAAACCGTTCTTTTATATCTTATAAACACACGTTAATCGGCATTAATAACTGGAGAATTAAATTATACAGTTGCCGTTACAATATAGTCCCGATGATCCCGGGAATATTTACACTAGGCCCGGTATTTTCGGTACCTAAAAGTAGTCGGGATCCCGGGATCGTAATCTCTATAGTCGAAACACTGCAAGTCGGTGTCGGTTTCGGTTTTTTTTTTTCCGTTCGACGCACTTTGTCTGTGCCGAGTCGAGAGTTTATTGGTTAGTATAGTTATACAATATGCTCGTCGTCGGGGGTAGGCGTCCGCTGCACGCGCTATATTATTATTATATGATAGTTTACGCCGAATTTCACGTTCAAAGCGGCCGTTCGTTCGCGCGCGACGGGCAAAAAAAAAAATAAAAATAATAATAACTATAAATAAACACACACACACGGTTTCGGCGTTAACAAATCGGTTTCCTCCCCCCCCCCCCAGCCCGAACAAGATTATCGCCAATATTATTTTCGTCGGTTTTTTTTTTTTTTTTACGACCGTTTTAATAAACGAGACGCGCGCGGTCGCGCGTCGTCCAGTAGCTGCCGAAAGTATAGTGAGTGTGGCGTCGTCGGTCGTCGGCATAACGCGTTATATTATACCTATACTACTGTAGTATAATACTATACACTTTTGAGCGGCGGTGTAATAATATCATATTATAAGTGTATACCTGTGCACGCATAAAAACGTTACAGCTGGTTTGTGTGTGTGTACAATAATAATTTTCCGCTCGTTACGGAAAAGAGGGGAGGGGGGGAATCCGAGCCTTGTCCAAATACGTATGGGGTTACTACACAGATTTAATATTGGTTTTAGCGGTTTTATGAAGACGTGAGTGATTATTTTTTTTTACTTAGTATACTTATTACGCAATAAACTAATTATACTTTTCGAATAAAAAGATGACGGACGCGCGCGGTTCGTACCGACCATAAAGATTGAAAATTAGAGCCTAAGATAATAATTATTATTGCGTGTACTTTACAGGTGGGTAATATAATATAATAATTATTGTGGACTCGCGTTTTGTTAACTATATGATATTATCAACCAAGAGTTGGAAAACAATTATTATTATTATCGGTGCCTAGCCGAAAACCGAAGACCGAAAACACGATGACACGCGGCGGAAACCGGTTCCGAGGATGTTTTTTTCCGTATTTTCGAATATAATATACTATTTGAAAATCATACGAAGACTTGACGTTTTTAACGGTCGCCTATTTAATTTTTTTTTGCGTTTTTATGGACACGGTATGAAAATGTACAAAAAACACAAGCCATATTAGTCCGGGACCCGGGTCCTCCATAAAGGAGGAGGATATTTGAACCCGTTGAAATGTTGTTGTTTTTCTGGTTTTGTTTCCACACGAATTCGAACGTTGAGAACCCAATACAAAGTCGACTTATGTCGTATTATACTCGAGATGCGTTTCAAAAATATTAACTCGTAAATTAATATTTAATGAACACTAACGTTTTAAAACTGCGCGGGGCTATATTATATAAACATCACAGCTAGTAAATTGAGTTCCAACCTAAATCGTTTTTTAAAACGTGATGATTTAGCATTTATTCTCTATACGTTTTGTAACGATGACGATACGAATGCGACGACTTGGTCCCGAAGACGCCCAAAAGCGAGACGAATATCTCAACCACCCGTGTGTCATTACATGTACGCTCCGTCATATCTTTTATTATATATTGAGTATTATCACGTGCGGGGCGGACTCGAAATTAATTAAATTTAACATCGAATCACGCACGACATTCCAAATTATACACCGCGTATTATACGTATATTTAACGTAAGTCATAAATTCGTTTAATTTTCGCTCAAGTGAGCGCCGCGCCGGAGGTAGTGCGAAAACTTTTGACTATGTATTTGCATGTATAATATTTCAAAATCGCTATTCAATTTTTTACAAATCTACGGTTTTAAGGGGTTGTAGATAGATAATTTCAATCGCAGGATATAAAAACGACGAAATCTTCAATGTCGAAGGATTCAAAAAACGACATTGCCCACTTCGCAAAGACGCCGCTGTCGATAAGAAGAAGAAAAACTTATTACTGTCGCGCCCGTTCGGACGGCGAGGATTTCTTTTCTTTTCATCGTTACACTGCGCGCCCGCACGTTTCTAGTTCCTCGACACCGGCGCGGTTTCAAATCGCCCGCGTAATAGCGCACGGTCTCGTCCGCGGGCCACCGACGACTGCATCGTTCGCGCCGAATGGAAATTCGCGCGCGCTCGGTTAACGGTCAGTTGACCGCGAAATGGCATTGCGCGAAACGGACCAGATGTATTTATATTTTCATAAGGTTCTCGACCGTTACGACGACGGTCGTCCCGTCGCCAAAATGGACACGATCGGGGCGCACCGTAAACGCGCGCGTTTTTTAAGCTATACATTAGCATACGTTCGTTTTCAGATTACGGCCAGATCGAATTGGTCTGATTGATTCGAGCCGTCGGATCCGCAGCGCGATTTCTCACGACGAGAATACGACCGTTCACGACAATCGTTATTTCTTGTGCGGTGCACCCGAATCCGAACCCTGCAGCAGACTTTAACTCTACTCAGCCGTTCGCGTAGTCCATCGCGTCGACGCGCGAAAAAATAAAACCAATCACATACGAGTTCCGCCGCTTTTTGACGATCTTATTGTCCGATCACACGCCGTGTCTGTATTAGTATGAGACACTGCAGCGGCGGTGCGCCGACACTGATATTCCGGTCGAAATCATGTATTTATCGATCGGATCGATCATTTATTCCTGCCCGCGTTTTCACGCGTGCTCGCGCGCGACGACGACGCTGTATAATCTACACAAGACGGAGTGATATTATTGTTGTTTTACAAAACGATCCGATCGTTTATTTCAAACGCTACGAGCAGGAGGCTCGCGAAACGTTGCAATTATTGTTTCGATTGACAAAAAAATATGCCTCGCGAACGTAAAATATTATATACGTATGTTGTTCCCCGGATACGCTTTGAGGAAAAAATTACAGTTTCGAATTTTCTCTTCTGATAAGAGTATTCTGCCGGTTGTTAAATGTTTGCAATTATGGTCACAAAAAGTTATTATTGCGAGTTCGTTGTTACGAACAATACGTGTGTAGTCGAAAACAACCTGTTCCGACAGTACGTTGCGTGGAACGGACGTTCTCTGTGTTTGAGACATTATTTCTGACCAATTAGATCGATTATTACTGAAAACAACTTATCGGAAGGTGCTATAGGTGTTACAACATAATTGGGACCAATTGACCGAAATATGTAATTTATTACTGCGCGATAAAAGTGTGTTATTAAAAGTGTTTAATTAAAGTAAAACGTATTCTATCTTGACTGAAAATCAATTGTATAATTAGCATATTTTTATTTTGAATAAGTTGTTATTATTATTGGACTATATATTAGCTATTTATATACGCTATAATAATAATATGTATATATGGACAACATTTATGGCAATATTTCTACGGACCCCCCACAGGAGTTGTTTACAATTTTTTAGACACTATAAAACACTATAGCTCAATATATATTTATACAGATTAAACCATCTTACAACTACTATACCATGCATTCACTATTAATAATATTATAGCATATAAGAAAACAATTTTATCTTTTACTACGTTTTTAACATGCTTTGCTTTTTATGCTTATGATTTTGACTTATTTATTACAGACTTGCAAAGTCTACGTGGCAACTATAGTATGTTATAATATTTAAATAAAATACTCGCCTATTTGAAATCGTATGAAAATATTAATAAAAATCGCAATACGAATTCATAACAGCCGGACGAATTTGATTACTAGCGCGGTAAATACTTGCGCGACTTATACATTTTAATCGAGTAATTATTTTTACACTTGTAAACAAGTGTAAGGTATTATATTAATACAATAATTTACATTTTTGTCCACAAATAAAATATGATTCTAAATTTGCCGCTGACACGAGGGACTGTTTTGTATTATTTTTTTTTTCACAACGTATTTAAACGGAAAAAAGTACCAACGACGCGCAGGCTGTGTATACGACGAGAGAAAAATCCAAATTTAAATACACACGATGCTCGTCCGGAGCGCAAAAGTATGAAAACGATAAAAAAAAAAAACAACAACTCGTTCTGCTCGAAAACGGAAATTTTTTTTATTATTTCACAATGGAATATATTCGATACGTGACCGAATCACTTACTCTCTTAACATAATTAACCGCAGATCGAACGACTGTGTACTGTAAGTACACATAAACACGCGTTACGTTATATCCTGTATTATATTTTGTACACGTTATATTATGTGCTCGAGACTCGCGCCGCCGCCGCCGTTCTTCGTATAATATAACATTATAACGAGCGTCTGATTGCGGCGGCGGCGGCGTGTGAACGCCTCTTCTCGGCCTTATTACAGGGCAAAGTGACGGGACACGGACGGCGTAAAAAGAAGTTATGCCGCAGTCAACGAAGTGGCGATCGATGAGCGTGCGAACAGATATCGTTTCGATGGAAACGACCGCCCGTGAAATTATAGTGCGGCGAACGGCGCTGCGTGTCCGTCAAAGAGCCTAGTTACAAGCACCCGTTTACATAATTTCGTATTTTGTACTTTTTTTTTTTTTTTCTTTTCCGTTTGATATCGCCGTCTCTCTCTCTCTCTCTCTCTCTTGTCCTTTATTTTTCCTCGTTCGCCGCGCATTCGATTCAAATTATAGTAGCCTCGAGCCCCGGGATTTAATATACCCGCGGAGAGGTGTCGGTAGACGTACGTTTATACGTATATTTTCTCGTCCGTCCCGCAACACTCGTTGCCGTCTCAAAAGATCGCCTCTTCTCTCGGCCGACCCGCTGTCCGTCCGTTGCCAAACATCATTACGACTTAATTAGTATAATATTATATTGTATATAATATCGTTTACACGCGCACGCGAAACGCGTACGACTCGCGCGCTCCCGCAAACAGTGCACGGAATAATATTTATTATACACGCGTATTATTATTGTAATATACGCGCAGACGCGATCTAATCGTTTCCGAAGACGCGTACGTCTCTCAAATTGATTCAAATCGACCGACCTAGATGATGCACGACGGAACATCATTGATTTCCGCCGTATAGTCGTCGTAATAATATCGTTTCGTATACGAGTACGTAAGCACTAACTGCTATAGAGTCGATTTTGCTAACCGCTCGCAAAAACCCCCCGTCGAGATAAACGCTACCTGATTTTACCACCGGCATCGAGTAGTAAATCCTCCGTTGTCACACGGTCGTGTGTTAAAAATATACGCCGCGGTTATAAAACTCGAAAGAGTAACGCCGCGCCGTGTCGTCCGTATAAGACTATCGGTATTGAAGTACGGCACAAAACGCGCGTAACTAAGAGCGATCGTAAATAATCGTGAAAATAATCTTACTCTACCTAACGGGATAAAAATCGTCTGCGGTATACTCTGAACGCTAAGAAAAATTGGTTTGGGTTTGAAGTGCATCAAATATCCAATCCATAGAGATAGCACGTTAATCTACTCGTTTTATCGAAAGAAACTATATTATGCGAACGCTATAATATGGTTTACTGAAAAATACCAAAATTTAACATTGTTCCCCGGATTTTATTTCGCCGAGTTTTAAAATTCGTTTTTGCTCGATTTTGATTTTTTTTTTCGCACATCTCGGAGAAGTCGTTTTTCGATTTCCGTCACGATTAATACAATAAAAAATTGAGCGCGCGCGCGTCTGAAATTCTTAAAAAAATTAGAAAATAACCTCTTCGGAGTACCTATTAGTAGTTTTATTTGATATGCGAAAACATCATCAAATAACCGTCGACATAATATTCACTGCGCCGAGGGTTTGCTATTTCTGAAACGTAACGGTTGTATTTGCATACGATTGTTGTGCACAGTCGTTGTGCATCGCGCCAATCGTGGAAATAGTACACAAAAAAACTGCAGTTGCACCGACACCGAGAGACCTAATATCATGCCTAATCTCCGGTGCCCGATCGTGAGAACAGGAAACTGAATATCCCATGGCCGTCGACAATCGAAATCGTCTAAAAGACGCGAAAGTACGACGATGACGACACGTTTGGAGCTGCGTTCAAATCACAGGCGAGACGTGTATTTGGGTGGCCCATCAATCTGGTTCATTAGTGTATAATATAGGTAATATGCCGCGCGGCCGCGCGAGAAGGGGAATATTAGGAGTGGCCTGCAGTCGTTGTCGAAAAGTTAAGACATTAAACGACTACAAAACAATATGACCTACTACTGCCGCAGACGAATTACAAACGTGCGATGACTAAAACGTTCGTGACAATAGTAATAATAATAATAATATACGTATACTCACTCGTACATTTACGTCGATAATAATCGTTAGAACTCGGCGAATTCGCGCGTGTACAACGCGTTATTTTCAAACAGTAATAGCCGAACGTTTGTTATTATTAAAAAAAAAACAATGCGCGTTCGTATTGTAGTAATATCATATAAACGAAACGTATGGTAAATCGTTCGTTTTACTGAAAACAAAATAAATTGCAAAGTATTTTTTTCGTCCACGGACTGTGTTAAAGCGTTCGTATAACAATCCCGACTAATTATTCAAATATAATTTCTTTTATTTCCTATTAAAAAAATTATCGAAACAATTATTATAATACCTTTCAATACGTTAAGGTTTTCGTTTCTTTTCGAACTGTATCAAATAAATCGCAACGCGTCTGTTGAAAATGCCACTGCGCCAAGTTTTTATCGTTTCTTCGCCGCTTTTTAAGGTGTTCAAATCGTAACCTTAATTGTGTGTAGTACGGCCACGAGGTGTTTAGTTATTTTAAGAACGTCTATAAATACCAAATAATAAAATAACTTATTAACGTATGTCGCAATAATTGTAACTTGTAAGCGATTTAATTATTTGAACACAAGCTCTAATAATCGCTATAATTACCAATACGCTTGTATAATAATATGTATTTTGACATAACTACGTCGTCAATGAAAAGTTAGGTAACTATATTAATACACGCTCAGTATGGAAATATTAGAAATCGAAGTATTTTCATTTCGATTTTTCATTATAATTTATTTTACATCAATCATTATTTTTTACATAATATTAAAAGTATAAAACGTTCTATACTTACTGGATATTAATTATCGTATGTATTTTTTTTATCGCTATTGATAAAATATTGACTTTGATGTTGTTGAACCGTTTTACTTCCGTTAAAAAGTTAATTAATTTTTAATGTGTATTATAAATTTTAATTTGCATACAAATTAAATTAAACTATAGTGTTATGAATCATTTTAACATTTATAACGAATCAGACCAGTTAGTGCTATAAAAAAAAAAAAAGTTGTTCCATCGAAATGTGTTAATATTTTACACACCCAGCAATATGGAACGCTATCTATACGTTTGATGTTCAACTGTATGTTTAAAAAAAAATTAAAACAAGAGTGCAGCGCAGGGGAGATTCGAGCAACAAAATATAATATTGTTTAAATCGAATTTGGTTTCAACTCGTCTAATGTATTTAATTAAAATAAAGTAGCCTGAAATCGAATTCACCCGACGTAAATAATTATTATTAATTACTCTTGATTTTTTTTTTGTAAATACGATTACATATGCGACAAATCCGAGTCACAATATTTGTAAAACGTTCAATCCAAATTTGTTATCCATATTAAAAATTTCCACTAATAGAGTTGCTAAGAGTGTGTTTTTTTTTTTAAAAAGTTCAAAAGTTTTACAAAACGTATATAATATTTTACATCAATTTATATTTTTAAACATTTACTGAATCCAAATTTTAGGTAATTTTTGAAAAGGACTCTTTAATTACAGGGGAGCTGGGGGGGGGGGAATGATGTTTTTTCTCAGTTTTTTTAAACGTAATCTAGTAGTCTTAACTTGTAATAATACATTTCAAAATCTAACACGTGATACAATATTATAATTTTTTGTAATCAGACCCGTGACTGGGAAAGATACGGTTGGCAACTGTCCCCCGTCCCGGCTGTAAGTTTGAGCTGCCAAATGTTTTGTAAATATTAATTTGTATTATTCGTTTAATAACGCCTCCAGTCACTATTAGTGAGATGGACTGATGGACTCGAGTGCCTCGAGCGCAAAACTTCTCAATAATTTAAGAGTCTGTTTTCAGTGATAACACGAAAACGGGCGTGTTTTCGAACCCGCTCGTTCGAAAACTCTGAAAAGGAACGCGTATTTCTCGCATTCTGTTTGAACACATTCGTCCTAAAACAATATCCAATGACGTATTAATGTGCGTTATGATATTATTATGTTACGGTATCGGTTATGTAATATACGCTAGCTAAAAATAGACAAAAGTGACTCGCCTTCGAGACGCGCACAACCCTTGTATATATTATTATTATTATTATTACCATGCCGGAGGTCTAATGCGGGTAATAACTGTCAAGGGAAAGGATACGAGTCCAACACAATATTGTTCGGATCCTTCAGCAAACAATTAAATATTGGCCCTTTAAAACACTTAATAATGACCGTAGTGACAGTCAACAGCTGCTGCTGCCGCGTCGCTACTACGGCTGCTGCCGACGACGCAGTGGATGCGGTTCGGGGGTGAACGACAGAAGAGATATACCGGCGGCGGCGCAAGATAAACCAAACGTCGTCGTCGTCGTAGGTTCGTCGCGCGGTGTCTGACATTTATCACGAGAAACGGTTTCAACACCTTACACGAAAGAGGGAAAACTGAGAAATTTATATCATTTTACCGCGCGCAGACGTGACCTACAACTAATAAAATATCATCGGTCGGAACGCGAGACAGAGTTTTTTTTTTTATGATTTCCCAAAAGAATAATAATAATATAATAAAATCTAAAAGCCTTTTTACAATATTATTGTTAGCGTACCAATATAACAATAATATATACGTACTGTGTTTATGCATCGGCTGATATATATTTTTGTCGTGAGAAAACACAATTTTCGAATATTTTTTAACACGTTGATGGACAGTAGGCCGATATTACTGCTATAGCAGTAATTTCAAAAATTGATGTCGGGGGACACTTTCAAATATTACTGCTATAGCAGTAATACAAAAACCATTCAAAAAATGGCATAACTGCTTGAGCAGTAATTTTTTCTATTGCTTTATATGATAAAGCAAGTGATGGTGTCCCAGTATATTTTTAGAGATCATGAGGCACTGATAAAATAAAGCTAAAATTAAATGAAACAATAAATTTATTTTCCTTGGTTTATTTTTATCCAAATTCGTGAGTTTCCATTGAAAAATGATTTACGTAAACACGTAAACTACTGGCAATCTTATTTATTACACAATATTACACAATAATGTTATCGATATTTTTCGTGAGTATGGCGAAATAATTATAATGAAACAGTAAACAGTTCATTTGACGTCTTCGATGTTACTGTTATAGCAGTATTTTAAATATTTTGACATATGTACATTAAAAATGTTGATGTGTAGGGACACAACTGCTATAGCAGTATTAAAAAAAATACTGCTATAGCAGTAATCAAAAAGTGATATAATTTGGAGTGCTTTTTAAAAATAATAATAAGTGAAGTGTCCATCCACGTGTTAAATACCGTTTTTTATGATGTTCGCGTTGAGAAAAAACAGTGACGCGATACAATATTAAAAAAAAGAATGGTTTTTTTTTTTTCAAAGTCTTTAAATTCATAGTGATCACTGATTTTAGACGTGAGTCGATATCCATCCATAAGGTACTCGGCGGCGTTTTGTGCGATTCTTGTTTCATTTTTTTCCATCGTTCGTTCTGTAAATATTTGTACAATTATCTCTCCCTAGTTATTTATTTTAGGATCGCCTTATGTGAATCCTACCCGTTTTCCTGTTGTTGTATACAAACTGATCAATTCAACGTTCGACCAAATATCTAAACAAATTATCGCCTTCTCGTTTGCTGCGTAAGTAATATACAGCGTGATCGCGGTTTTGGGTAACGCTAAATATGTATATCGGCGCAGGATGACTGTATTGAAATAAGCTTTTAAGGAGGACTAGGGGATACCGTGATACATATTATTATTTATTGAAAATTTTCGAAATTTCAACCCTATTGGTGCTCGGATGCGCAATACAACTTGTACTTTTTTCAACGGCAACGCCTATTTTTAAACCCAGATTCGGATCGGCCTATTTTTTCTCAAGTAATTTTGATCCACGAGTTATGGCTCTTGACGTAAAATTAACAGAATTACTGCAATTCCAAAATAAAAAATAAAAACTAAAACTAAAAAATGATGTGTTCACTGATCACACTGTATAGTGTATACGACTCTATTATTTTTTTATTATTTTTTTTTAAGATTATTAAGCACGTAGTCTATCAATTACTGAAATAAATATAATCGTCGAGAACGGGAAATCTCTTGGATGATAATATTTTTGCGACGTCAAATTAATTGGGCCGCGTTAAGTAGCCCGTTTTAAATGTATTAAAAAATCTTTGCTTTTCGTTATGGCACCTACTTCGCAGTATCTTTTCAACTTTTAACTCGATCCCATTACAGTCTTCTCTGACTGCAGACGCATTTTTAAAGAGTGACGTCACGATGAAATTAACGTCACTCTTACTAAATATACAACGCGGATTTTCTCTTAATTAAACATTTGAGATATTTTCATCGTGGAACGTATCACAAATCGTGATTTGAACGAGGACGATTTTTAATGAAATTAATTTCATTGTAATTTACAAACGATTTAGTTTGATTAATTATAACTAGGTGCTAATTATTATTTGTGTGTTTTATTACACACGCTATTATAACGTTGTAGATATATTCGCGTTTAATATAATTTTGAGTAATACACTTAAAAATAATACATTATATTAATGTTCTCATTTGTCGTGATAAATCGTTAAAACAATAATTGGATTGTTAAACGTGACGGTTTAACGATATCGAAATAATCCGTCATCGAGCGAAATAAGAAATGCTAAAAAAAAAACCCCCGACACCTATATACGTTTTATACAACGACGCCGAACGTGATGGAAACCGGGAAAACGGTGTTTCTCGCAATAACAATAGCTAACAATTTCGTCGACAAGCAATTTTCGGGCGACCCCTTTTCGCAGCCTTCACGAAAACATGACTTATTTCCGGAAACGTTTACTGCGAAAAATGCCGGCAATAGGATTTTCCGAGGGTAAATCACGGTAATATTTGCTCTCTTTCAAGACCGCAGTAAATATAGGTTTTTTTCATTTTTTTTTTTTATTTCCTTCTTGAAATTGCGCCTGATTGAATGGGTCCCGCCGTACGTACGTACGCGCGCATTATCATGTCTGTCACATATTTTTTCGACTCTGCCGTCGTCGTCTCTGCTCGTGCTCCGGCTGCGACGTCGTCGCCTCCGCGCGGTTGAGGTTTCTGATTGGTCAACTATAGAAAAAAAATAAAATAATAACGGTAATGGTAATAAAAATCGCGAGCGATTTACTCGACGAAGCGACGACGGAGTCACCACGGTGTGTATAATAATATCGCGCGACGTCCGACCCGGGCGGGTTAGACCTACTCGGAAAGGAAAAAAAAAAAGGATAGACAGAGTTTTTTTAAGGTTTTTTTCTCCCCGGCCGTCGTCGGGGACAGTTATAATATTTACCTCGCGTCCGAGTTATTGACTCGCTTAAACTTCTACTACTACGTACAGTTAAGTGCTTGCGAATCACACCACCGCCGGCGCGAATAGTTTTTCATCGTATTAGGCCCATTGTGCGGCCGATGAATAGGGCTTAGATTGAGGACGGAAAATATTATGATAATAACGTGTGGCGCGCGAGCGCCTCGCGTGTGTGGGTCGCGTGCGCTCGAGGCGCGACGCGCATTTAGCTCAGTCCACGGAGCACGGACAATATGTCGCTAAAGAGAGAAGTGCCCTTTGCGAGTGAATACATATTATGTATATTGTATTGGTATAAGCAAGTCGGCTGCCCCGCGCCCGTCCGTGTTATCGCCGTCGTCCTGTGCGCAACCGTCGAGCCTTCGCAGGAGTGCAGGACCGAGCATTGTTTTTTCGGTCGTCGGACGTGTTGGCCATGGGTTTATACGCAGCGCCGCCGTACGGCACGAAAAGGGGTTACGCGGACCGCTGTATTCCGGCGGTGTAAACGATTGCACCGCATTTGAGTCTTTTCACTCGTTATTTTATCGTTCATAATAATGCTTTATTGTAATATTACAATAACACGCGCAGTGCAGCCGCGGGAGTTCCGTGTTAGTTCTACAAGCACTATATTATGACGTGTATCCACTTAGATGCACATCAGTAGTGAGGATTCGGGGGGCTTTGGTGTGCGGCGCCAAACAACAGTTTTGAAAACCCCGTCCGACTGGTAAATTCAACCAATATACGTGTCATCGATCTATATATAATATATTATAATAATTATTAACGTGTAGTTACGATACGTTTGATGTCATAATGATTACTGGAAATCGGATTATTTTTTCTCGTCCCCGGGATCGATTTAGTTTTTTTTTCTTTTTTCATGAGCGAACTTTTATTCCCTATTTTGAAATATATACGAGGACTCTATAACCTCCCTCTAATATCCGTCTGCAGCTAATTGTATAGATTTCGTGGGAATTTTTGCTCGATTCAAAAACGACCCCCGATAGCTATAATAGTATTATAACGTATTTATTTTTTTTCAACTTTCCCGATCGAGTGAATTTGGATTCACTATTTCCGCCCAAATCGTTTGTCTGTATATTGGCTGATCAGACATCAGTGCTGACATAGTGTTATCATTTAACTCTGCAAATTCACAACCTCCGAGTAATATAACTTGTAATATAACCGAAATTCGTTTTATTATTTATATATCCTCGATAACTAAATGAGAAATCCATAAACAATTCGACTAATTGAAATACAACTAAACCGCTTGGCATTTTTATTGAAATGTAGAGCGGCGTCGTGTAGTTAAGTTAAAGAGATGTCGCCACAGCGGTCGGTATAGAATTGGTTTTTTTCTCTTTTACGTGCACAGAGCCGGAGAAAAAAATAAAAATAATCCGGCAACCCTAAGCTGACACCCTGTACACCGCGCGGTACAGTGAACATAATATATACTATATATATTGTACTCACGCGGTGTGTGTGTATATATATTTAATATTATATATATTTTTAATGGGTGTGCAGTGCGGTCGGAAGTCGCGCGCGCGCGCGCGCGGTAACAATCAGTCGCGAACGTATATTTCGATGGCAAATTAACTGTGAAACGCCGTGCGGTTTTCTCTCTCTCTCTCTCTCTCTCCTTTTTTCCCCAACCTCGACCAATTAGTGTCGATCGACTAAATCGTCGAAATAGAATAAGGAAAAAAAAAAAAAAAAAAGATAAGGAAAGGAAAAAAGGGGACGAACGTGTTCGCCGTCGGAGGGCTGGGCCCGAAGAGGCGGTTGAGACGGAAATAAATGAAAAATTAGCCGATGAAAAGTTTGTCGAATCATTGAACGTCGCCGCTGGGAGAGAGGAAACGGTCGCGCAGCGTCGGCGGTCCGTGTAGAGGCGAGGGGGGCGACCGATTCTTCAGGTCGTCGAATTAATTACATCATTAGACATGATTGTCACGTTTCCGTGCGCGCGCGCGCGCCGCGTTCAAAGAGAACACGATTTCTTCTCCTCGGATTTATTTATCTGGCGAAGACGATTTTCACTCGAAGATGGTCCTGGCGGCGGAGGGTGCGCGCGGGCGAAAAGAAACTTGGCGATCGAGAAAAAATGTTTTTTTTTTTCTGTTGCTCTCATCCCTTTTTTTTTTTTTTTCATGTTACTTTTCGTTCCACTAAACTTTCTCTCGATCAAAAGAACTTTAATTAAACGAAATCGGAAAGTTGTTTCTTTTCTCGTACCGAAATTCGGCCCATAAATTTTCCGCATAATTGCACGTCACCTTGTAATCACGCGCGCGCGCGCTCCTCGCCACCGCCGCCGTCTGACATAAATATTATACCGCGCAGCACTATATAAACCCTTTTTTTTTTTTCTTTTCTTCATTTTTTTTTTTGTCTTCTTCTTCGATTCGATTCGATTCGATTTTATTACTCGCAGGGAATCCACGGACAATATAATATGATGCCAATTCATCAATTACGCATAGCGCGGCAGCGTCTCGTTAAATAACGATGGGTTATACACTCGAGTGTTTATTTTTATTTAAGACTATAACACACGCCAGCGGGTCGGTTAAAAAGTGCGTCCGGTCGAAAGTGTACAGCTGGCGATTTTTGAGTGTGTTCGAGAGAAACACTTTGTTCGTTGATTATTGTTTTATTATTATTGTTATTATTACAATTTGTATTTCCCTCCCTCCCCCTCCCCCGCCGCCGACCGCGATTACCACGAGAGATAATATAATATAATACTCGTATTATTGTTGTAATGAATTTTCGGTACGTGTGTTTGAAATAAAAAAAAAAAAAAAATGTAAGAATAAAAAAAAACCTTCTTCTTTCTATTCGGCGGCGCGTTTCTGAGAATCGCGTTTTTAGTTATCGAGTACTTTTTCGAGAAACATCTAAACGCGCCAGTCGTTCACGGAATATGCTAATACTGCAGTGATCGTCGTCGTTCATGTTTTAACCAAGTGTGTGAATACGCAACGTATACGTACGAATAATAAATTATTATTGACCGAGTGAGAACATACATTATAATAACCACGTAGATTACACGAATCGCTAAAATGCAGAAAAGGCACATGTACAATATTTTATAAAAATCACTTTATTACATAATCGAATTGAATATTGATAAATACGTGGTTTTTTTGCAGACGAGAGGCACGCGTTTCATTAAATAGATCCACGTTAAAAATGATTTTAAAATAATTTAAAATTTCGTTAATTGCAGAAAAGGCACTTGTCCTGGACATGTAATAATACTATCAGAACTTAACTTCGTGAACGTGATTTCACTTAAGTAATCCTTAAAAAGAATTGTAATTATATAATCGTATTTAGTTGGTTTTGTTCCACTATTTTATAACTCTAGGCCTTTTTATATTTTTAAATTAATTTTTTTTCCATTTAAAGTTGTTCAAAAAAATTTCTCAAAGTAAAATTCGTAAAATTTCTAATTATCAAATTAAAAAAAAAATCAAATATTTACGACTCATTATTACTACGATATAATCTACTGTATATTATTTAATTATGTTATTTTAATTTTTATGGATTTTAAAGGTACTATTATTTATAAGAAAACGTTATTTTCGAAAAATGAATGGTAATTTTAAGCATAAACGGCACATGTCCATGACCTTAAAGTCATTAAGAAACCTAGAGTTTATTATATTTCTTAAAGTAAAAAACGTGTTTATTACCATGTCTTAAACTATATTATTCCATAACGTACAGTTTTTAATTCAATTTTTTTCAGTCGTATATTATGTGTTTTGTGTTTCCTGGAAAATTTTAAAACTTGGACTTGTGCCCTTTCTGCATTTAGCGATTCATATACAATATTGAAAGCACGATTTATAGAAAGAAAAAAAAACTATAATGAATTCTAATTCAACTCTATACGAAAATCAATTATAAGATATCGAGATTAAATAGTAACTATATTATGCCCGTGTATATGCGCGTACGTACGTATTTTTATGGAACAAAAATAGACTTTAAATCGAAGTAGAAAACGTGTGGCTTTTTTTTCACTTTGGTTCTTACATTACATTATGTTTATGTAGGAAACCGTATACTGTATACATAAACGTAATATATTCATTGAAACCGTTGAGTATAAAAAAAAAAGTACCCTTCGACTATCGAACTCCTTTATAAAACGATAAACATACGGTAGTCGGGCAATGATTTTACATTTTTACTAGAATATACAACGTTCATTTTTTTTTTTCTCTCTACATCGTTCTATGCTCGTCGAGAAACTCTGTATGTAAAACGCTTTGAATTCGGTCGATATTAAATTATTCGTTATTAATCAGAGAAGTAGTCTTATTATATCCGAGATTAAATTAATCATTTTATGATATCGGCGCGGCGGCGCGGCGATGGACTTTGAAAGTATAATAATTATTTGACCGTCGTCCTGAAAGGTAACCGATTTAATTACGTCGTACTCCGAACGATTTGACGTGTGTTTCATACTCTATTTCGGTAGGTATTCAAAACGATGATCCCACTAGAAAATCGCGAAATAATTAAATACATTTTTATAACAACGACATCAGCTATCGATGACGTGTCAGATTAATTTAGAAAATACTTCAATGCACTCGGAAAGAAAAAAAAACACCCCACCACGAATTTTCGTCTCGCTAACAAGTAGTACGTCGTCGTCGTCGTCGTCGTCGTCGTTTATGGTACGGTATCGAACTGTAAGATACGATTTTCGATTAGGTAATTAATCATTAGATTCTTTCGTTTTTGCCAGATGTCGAATAATTATTATTATACACGGCCGGATCGGATATTTCAATGCTTTAAATCAAACTATGAACGTGCAATTTCATTTCTATAATATTATAATAGACGATATTTTGATCGGAATTTAAAGATTTATTTGTTTTCTTGTGTTTCGATCGGTTTCCGAGCACCCACAAATCATACGACGCGTGTACAATAGAATAATAGAGATCGATTATTATGAAAAAAAAAAAATAATAATAAATAAGTAATGAAACGGGTTTTAAATCATTTTGAAAAACAACACGAATAACATCAAAACACTCATATACCTAACACAATGATCTCTCGTTGTAATTGTCGACGGAAAATATTTCTACTCTTTAATTATGTAATAACAATGACGACATATCTATGATATTAAATAATCGTGTAAAAACACGAAGAATATTTTTGACGGAAAAAAAAAAGTTTAAAAAATGTGATTGGGTTTTTTTTTTTTTTATTGACTATTGTCGAGATAAGTGATAATGCTGACGATATTTTACAATATATATTTACCATGGCCGTCGTCGTATGGTTATTATGAATGAAACCTACACGCAGCATTCTTTTAAAGATATAAACATAATAATATAATATACTCACAATATAAAGCGCATACCATTTTGTTTATTTAGTGTTATACTCCTGTATTGGATTTCTGTTCCGGACGTAAAATGTTGTTTTTAGGAAGCGTATTTCGTCTTTAAAAAAAAAAGAAGAAAAATACTATAAATATAATACTACCGCGTAATATTATTATAATAATTGTGTTCTGTATTACACATCAACGATGGACGACGAGTATTGTATTTAAAATGTAGTTTATTACGCACAATATATTTTTACTGTGGACGCATATTGTTTGAATAATATTATTATTACGTTGACGTTTTATACGTTTGTACGCGTGTTTACTGTTTAGATGGTTTAAAAACTACACGGTGTTTATAACCGTCATTTATGTTACACACGAAACGATCGAACGTTTTCATTTAATAAAAAAGTCATTGATCTCAATTAATAATTCTTATTATTTGTTTTTACGAGTAAAAAAATGTATCGTTGTTTTATTACAATATGAAAAAATGAAACGAATCTCGTGTTTTTCTGAAGTAATGATTTTAATAAATAAACATTTATGCCGACGATAAATATTACTTACCGATACATTTGAATGTGGTACTATAGAGGCGTTGCAGTATTCGTCCGTTCGTCACGAAACAAAAGGATTGCGACACGCGCGCACTGTATATTATATTATATTATACCGATATGGTCCAAAAGTAAATCTATTTTAAACCAAAATTATTAGAGTGTTAGTTAAATTATCGACCGCAAATCGCAATACTGACTTATAGAGAAACGTGATGTTATATTATGTATTGGCTACAATGTTATTGTTGTAGTAATGTCGTGCGCGGGCTATGAATCCGCACAAAGTACATAATATGTATTATAATATTATGATACGCAATAATATTTAGTAGAGTCTGGATGACGAATTTATAACATTTTTCTTTTACATGAAAATCATCGTTAAAGCTTATAAAATTATTTAAATACGAATTCGTCCCAAAAAAAAACATTTTTAACATGTATTAAATGAACGAATATGATCGTAATATAGCAGTTAAATGAAATACTATTGATACTGAATTGAAAACGTCATCACTGAATCAAACTTATCTGTAATATCCGTTAATGTCAAACAATCAAAAATATACATATAGACCTGATATATATATATATAATGTATGTATACACGTGTGTTTATATACTACTTAATATGTATTACATACACTATACATATTATATATTATGAAAAAGAAAAGAAAAATGTTGACGATCGTACGACGTAGTGAAATATAATTCGAAATTCGAATAGATCACTAACGGACGTGGCCTATAATATAAATTGAGATTCTGAACGGTAATTTCGATTACAGCGATAAAACAAAACATACGTTTAAGTGCGTTTCCATATATATTAATCGTATAATAATGACATCGTCGGGTCAGTCACGATTGAATCCTGCAGACCGCGGTTCACGAATTGTCACAGCCTCACGGGTCATTATCAGACCACGGTGCCTATAATACAATATCATATACGTTTTGTTACAATACATGTCATTAAAAGTATATGGTACGCAAACACTGCACGCGTATCGTATTATTACTGTTGGCAATGTTCGCACAATAAGTGTGGTTTTTCGTCGTATTTATTACGCTAAAATTTTATATTATTATTACGTCCATGCCGAACAGTATTGCGCGCGGCGCGTGTCGCAATGACGAGAACTGCACAAGTCTGCGGACGCAACACTTGTGCGGATATAATAATATTATACGACCGAAAACATCGAGAGTTGGTCACAAATTCTATACACGTTTAACGGGAGAGCTTATAGGTTTTTAGGTTTTTCTCTCGATCGATTTACTAGCGTCGTCGACGTGATTTCTTTATTTTTCCGCGTCACAACTGGATCCGTTTGTAAAACGTGCGCCTGCGCCGCGCCGTATGTTTACGTTATGTTATGATAATATGTTATTCCGAACGTCTTTAATGTTTTTACCGAAACAACATAAACAATTATTACTATATAATTGTTAAAAACGACAACTCTGTAATTGCAGTTTTTTACCATGGACTCACGAGGTTTCGACGATGAATCAAGTAAGTAAATTTTCATTTAACATTAAGGTCCACAAACGATTGAATCGACGATACTTGTAATAGCAACGTTTCATTGGTCCGCTTGATATTCCGAACACGATATACGAACGCTTAAAGTCCCGTCGATTAAGGACTTGTTATGAGTGTGTATACGCACTGAAATAAAAACCTTATATCTCGAACACACGAAATCCCGTTGTTTTTATGAACGTTATTTATTTGACCGTCGTTGTAATATTTTGCCAAAACGCGGACGTGTGAACAAGGACGATTTCGATACGTTCGATCCGGGTGCGTACGGGACTTTCGGCCCCTTAACCATCGGCTTGTGCGAGACGGAGGACACGAGCGCGAGACGGGCGGTGCCGGCGCGAGGACGAAGGGCGGCGGCGAGTCCCGCGAGCGCGGACGCCATTGGCTCGCCGCCCGGCGCGGGTCCCTTTCTCGGTCCCGTTCGCCCCCTTCGCGCGCGTCGACGTCGTCGTCGTCGTCGTCGTCGTCGTCGCTCACATCGCCGAAACGTGTGCGTCCGCGACGACGATCGCCGACGCGTTTACCGTTCTATTCCGACCGCGACCGTGTCCGCGGCGTCGAGTCCGTGTAATATTATATTCGTCCGAAGCGAAATTTCCCACGAGGGAAGAAAAAACAAAACGAAAATGTACGATAATATTTCGCGTAGAGCCCGAAACGAACATCGACCGTAACACATTACGACGTTACGACGAGACGATTATTGCGATTTGTCGGACGATCGTCGCCCGTTTCTCGAATCGCGCGGAAACTTTAACGACTCCGAGTCGCGCGCGCCCGTTCGAGACAAGTCCCCCGCGCGAGACGACACGACCGCGCACGGATGACCGAGGACAAGAATCTCACTCCGTTTTCCATAGCGGACATACTCAAGTCCAACGACCTGCGGGCTGGTCCCGCGGTCAGCGGCGATGGACGCGGCTGCGGCGCGGCACGTCGTCGCGCGAACGACGAAGAAGCGCTGGACATGACCAACAACAAATGCGCTCACAAAAAAGGTAAGTAAATACAACCTAACCTGAGGTACGCAACTCGATCGTGTGAGCCGCGATAAAACGGCAACGGTATCGGATGACAGTCGACGAGACGTGTGATTACGCTGCCGAATAGACTTCGTACGCGCGACGTACGCGATTTTATCAATCTACCTGCGATTCGTTCTCAGACGACGTAAAAAAAAAAGCGTCGTCAGCAGTTCCCAAAAACTATTGCGACTAAGGCCTTTAGAAAATACGGTATATAGATCTGTAAGGATCCATAAGGATCTTCATGTCGTGTCAAATTTCGGACTGAATCGAAATCCCTCGAGGGAATCTATCGTTTCACTCGGGTATTACTACTCTCGATTACTAGAAATCGAGTTTAGCGTCAAGGCTCCGTGACGTCCTTTGGAGCTGTACTACTGCAGGCATATAATAATTATTGTGTATTTACATTTATTTTATTATAAATAATTTAAACGGTTTTTACTTTTTTTTTTCTAATCAGATATGATAGATGACGCTTTTCTCGTGTTGTCGAATTCGGAAAACCCATTGTAGATTAAAGCGCGAAAAAATGCAATCGGATAAAAAAAAAATGTGCAATAAAAATATAAATATCATAATATATAATATAAACATGTTAGTGCCTAGTTCGTATTTCGAGTGTATTTGTATTTGACCTTATATTATTATAATATTTTTTTCGTAATAAAATAATAAAACTGTGAAACTTTCAAGTCGCCTTAGACTTCGCGGAACACACTCTACAAATCGCTGTTCCGCGTTCCCAAATATATAATATATTGTATTTCGAAATAATGCGGCACGAAAAAAACTTCGAAAACTGCAATTAACCATAATTGCATTTATTTAAGAGATATGTCTCAAAGACGATAGAAATGAGACTGAGAAGTTTAACAAGAGCTGCAATTTTCAATTAAATTATTTCTTGAATTTTATGTTTGATTTACTGGATTGTATTGTGTTTTGACTTTTCACTCGTGAACCAAATATAATACGATATTAGGTACACCTGAGATAATGTGTTGATTATTTTATTATTTTTTTTTATTTACAAGTGCCCATACTTTCAAAAAGCGTCCAATCAAAATGGATAATTTAAATATCCATTTTTATATATATTTAATTGTAATGGTTTATAAAACAATTTCATTTAAATAAACATGAAATCGACAGTATGAAGAAATTATTATCAGTAATTACTAATCGGCGAATAAACACATTCCTAGATGCCAACGACTGAAAACACGTCAGTATAATCATAATGTATTTTAGTAGGCATTTCATTTTTATCGTTTAATAAAAAAAATCCTTAAGCTACGTACTTATAAAAAAAAAAATCACATTTGGTAACGAAATTCTCTTCGTGAAATCCAAATACGATAATATTTACGGTTCGAAAAATTTCAAACACAAGTAATACAACTCAATTTATAAATACGAGAAAAATGTATTAATTTACTGTAACTAAAAATAACGAATCGATCAAATTTTAGTTTTATGCACTCATATGTAATTGGCATTCGACCAAAAAAATGTTTAATTTAAGACTTGTATTCTCTTCGTCCTCCCTATCAAAATCTCACAAAATTTAAACAAATTAAGTCATCGTTTATCATACATTTTAATAGTTATGTAAATATAGTCCCAAGTATATTAATTATTAATTGTATATAGCGTTCATAGAAACAATTGCATATTTAATATAAAACTTACCTATAAAATTCATTGTTATTGTTAAAATTTGAAAACCAATTCTCGTAAAATTATTCGAATTCCATATTTTTATAGATACACAAGAATATTATCTCCTGAATTCTAATTAGTATAAATAAAATTATAATTGTACGAGATAAGTTAAAGAATAATAATAATTATTAGTATAATTATTTTAAAAACGCGTCGATATAGTTAATTTCGCGATTCAATCTTTCAACTAACATAAAAAAGAGCCGTTGAACATTAAAAAGATTGAGATCTCAATTGTATTATCGTAATGCTCGGGGTACCCACACTTTTTTGTTCTGATTTTCCTGAAATTATCAAGGATAAATATATTAATATTTATTCTTTCCTGGCATTTTTTTGTTTTCTTACTTATACTTTAAATATATTTTCCCCGATTATTCGACCAATTAAATATAACAAATACTTTTTTTCTTTTTTTCCACGAACATCCATTACAGTATACTTGCAAAACTTTTGAATCTTAATGTTTATATTATCCATGGTCGATAAATAGAAAAATTAACCTTAAAATACTGTAAAATATTTAATTTCCAATAGGTATATATTATTATTTAACATTTAACGTTTTATTATTCTCTCGTTCCACTCACATTACTTCCATTTCTTTTGCTCCAGTTCCTGATTAAAACAAAATAATAATATACTTTAGTTTTTTTATCTATAAGACAATAACTGATTCTGAAACTAAAAGCACGCTGATTTGTTATACATACCTTGAACGATTCGTAAAGCAGTTTATTAATAATTATAATATTAATCTGTAATAGTTAATAGTCTTCGTTGTTGCATGTATTTAGTGTTCCGTCTGTTCTTGAAATCTATCGCATATATTTTAACTAATGTTTATTCAAACCGTCGATTTACATTAAATTAGTCAATCAATATAATGTAGGCTATACGTGTGCGTTTGACTGCTGTTCGTCGTGCACTTAATCTCTTATATTAAGTTATAACGTGTTAACGAAACAACGGGAAAAATAATTAAAACGTTCAGGTTTTAACGTAAACATAATTCTTAATTTAAGAATAATTAATATAAACAGAATTAAAATGTTCGTTAATTTGATGTAATCGTAAACATTGAGTGAAATGTGCACTAATAATAACACGTTGATAATAATAATATAATATATACGTATATATATATACTCGTAAGTATTAAGTATAGAAATAGAAATCAACACTTAAAAATAAAAGGTCTTGTAGCCAATACTTAATTGTACTTGAAAATTTTTAATGGTTTTTGTGAAGAAGTCAGAATCAGTTTTTTTTTTTTTTATTTATCTACTCGCTCGTGTTGTTTCGTATAAGATTTCAATTATTATTATAATTTATCATAGTTATGTGGGTAGTAGTTGGTACAAATACGTGCCAGCGTATATGATGAAACACGCATGTGTACGTCATAGCGAGGCTTAATACAATAACTGCTGCTGCTGCTGCTGCTGTATGAAGGATGTAAGAGTGGTTTGTTTTTAAGTACGTAAAAACAAAAAAAAATGTAGATAAGAATAATGAATTTTGATTGGAAAATGAAAATTGATCGTGAGAATATTGCGTCGGAAATTCGGAACCAATAATAAGAACGAAACGCACCGCGCCGTGTGCTTAAAACGTTGTTAATCGTCACTCGTACCGCGCGGCGTCCGCGTGTACTACGTGTACTACGATGACTATTATATTATTTTATATCATAGTAGTGCACATTATTATTAAATACACGCCGTTCGCCGTCGTACACAATAGCCCTGTTGATGGCCCTCGTCCGTCTCGTCGCGCCGAGAGACCGGATGACTGCCGCCGCCGCGCCGTTTATATACACATAATATGATGATAAATATATAATGTCCGTGTAATAGTTTTTCTAGTCCTCTGCTCTCGTCTCTCTCTCTCTCTCTAGACAGGACGAGAGGAGTAGTATTCCCTCGTTCTATCTTCGATCGAATCTGTTCTCCTTCGGTTGCGGTAGCGCCGACCTCTCCCATCCCGCGCATCTCTCTCTCTCGCGCGATGATTATCCACTTGAACGCGCGCCGTGCACACACACACACACACACACACACACCGCGGGAGTAGCGGTGAGTCCTGGGACTATCGAAAGGACAGATTGGGGGGGGGGGAAAGGGATCGATTGATAGTGCCCCGTAGGTAAACAAACGACGATCCGGCCGAACTGCGCGACCCCGCCGCAGGACCCATGGGATGCAAACAAACGGATCACATGAAACAGACGTTTTGTTTGGAAGTCAAGTGATGCATTAACGCCGCCACCGCGATGGGTACTCTTCCGACCCCACCGCCGACACTATTATACGTACTTATATATATATATATTACGTATAATATATCTGATTACCGACTACGACGGCTTAAATCAATTAGAAAAAAAAAAAAGCGGCGCGTAGAGTGTAAACATTGCGTTTTGTGTGTATACGTTGCACACACACGCGTGTATATATTTATAGTAAATAAAACCATTTATAGTACGCGGTTATGATGGAATATAATTTACGCGTACTCGAAATCATAATATTAAATAACGCAATATTGCGTAATAATTTATACGGTCGATAAAGATAATAACGATAGAAAACAACCCAACAATCCTTTCTACAGAGGTCTCTGAAGTCAATAAACCGAAACTATCGACCGAATTCGATACTCAGCGGTTCCGGCTAGGCCATGATTTTTTTTCTAATCATACGCTTTTTACTCCCCGAGGGGTTGAATAATTTTCGAGACGTTCTATAGCTTGAAAAACCTTCCCCGAGACTTGGCCAATCCATTAGTGAAAACCGTATTGAAATGCGCCGAGCACTCTCCGAGTTATGCGCGTAATACAAAAAAAAAAAGAAAAAAGGGCTTCTATTTTATATATATTATATACGAGTATATTATTAAATTTCGTAAACAATTAACGGAAAACACCTATTACGCGCGGGGCTTATGTGAAAACCGCCGCGCCGTCCGCAACAAAAGTTTCTCCGGGTCCTCCTTCCTCCCCCCGGCCAGTTTTACGTATATCATGCCTATTCCGTCGCGTTTAATACGGAAAAAAAACTATAACCGCGTCCATTAGCCATTACGAAAAACGGTAGGTGTACGTACACACACCTATGTGCGCCAGGCGAGCGCGTGCTGTACCTACTACGGCCGGTGCACGTGTCAAGGTAAAAGCCGACTTCGGGTCCTGTACAAGTGGTGCAAGTGTCACGCGTCACGTCGTTTATTCGTCGGGAGGCGGCGAGAGAGGAGAAAGAAAACCTTTTAACGCTATTATAGCCGACTGCTGCACGCCGTCGTCGTCGTGCGCGCGGTGGCACCGGCTTGTACGGGGGCAGACATCGCGCCGTTTCCGTCAATCATCATAATAATAATAACAACAATACGAATTATTAGAAGCCGGCGACACTTTTTCGACGTGTCCCCGATAGGTATCGCACACGATAGGTAGGTACACTGCATATAAGTATCCGCGCGTACAATATACGTAATATCGCACGTTTATCGCGCCACACATAGAACGCGCAGGGAAATCATTATCGAAAACCGTTCCCTGTTGTGTCGCGTTCCTTCGAAATTGTCCCATTAATTTTATATATACACATATATAGAATTCGAATTTCGTTTTGAATACAATTACAATAATAAACTGTTAAAATTGAACGCTTATAGCTAAAAAAAAAAAACAAAAATTAAACTCACAATAGCGTATTATAATAATATACTTATACAACGACCATTAGTTCTGGACCTTGGGTCAAGAAGGGCCAATCTCACTATTTATCATTTCCGGAAAAAAAAAAAACAATAATAAACAGTTTGGCCACTTTAGAATTAGAAATAATATTTTTGTTTGCGACATTGGCCAATCTATTTCTTGTAATTTTAGTGATCAAGATACGCCCTTCTAGCACAAGAAAATATGCATAAAATAGTATATGTTAAGTTATAAATTAATTTTCGCCAGAGTTTTTGGTCCAGAGTTATTTCGTAAAATATCTTAGAGCTTTATTTGTCGGGAGGGGGACTTTTAGTCGATTTCGTTGGTGGCGAATTTAGTTACGATATGTATATGATTTAAAGACATTTTCTCGATGAAAAAATAATTGAATACGAATAGAACCGCCAGAAATATAATAATTCACGAATTCGCATTAGGAATATCAATATTACATCAATGTGATGATGGTCGGCGGGTCTAGTGTCGTTCTGGCCATAGTTGCTGAGCCGCAATTATTGTTTTCTACTGAGGCAAACATTTTAAATACGTCGGCTGTTGTCAGTAGTGCAACAAACATTGTGTAAATATGGATTTGTTCGTTATTGTAAATTTTCATAAAATTAAAACTCATCTAAAAGGAAAGTGGTATATGATATATTGGGACCTTTGTACTTGATCATGGGGTTCCTTAGGATAAAAGAGAAATTAGTTCAAAAGTCTTTTGTGCGCCGGCAAACCAGGTCGACATTGGGATCGGATCGAGAGCGACATAAATGTGCGAGTCGCGTTTAAACGGCAATCAATTAATTTTGTTTTATCGATAT
Source organism: Drepanosiphum platanoidis (assembly GCA_948098885.1). Taxonomy (NCBI): domain Eukaryota; kingdom Metazoa; phylum Arthropoda; class Insecta; order Hemiptera; family Aphididae; genus Drepanosiphum; species Drepanosiphum platanoidis. The sequence continues at coordinate 6,793,034 of OX402532.1, forward strand.
TTCTTCTTTTTTTTTTCGGTGTATCGGAAGTAGATCTCAAGTTCCACGATATTGAATATCGGAGGAGAATCGAACTGTTGGGCAACGGAGACTTTATATTCAATCGGACCGCAGACCCCCGGAGCGCACTATCGCGATTCATTCGGACTCACAGCGAGAGGCCATTGCACATCCAACAGCGAAAAAAACGGTCTCGAGCTGCTTTTTCACATTCTCAGGTTAGTATTATTCGATTTCGCCGTAGTGTTTGATGGTTTTTTTTTTTTAAAAAAATGTTCAAGTTTGATTGTTCGAATAAAAAAAACCCTCGTGCCTATTATGCGCGCGTGTTTCCGAAATGTTTTCGTCGAAGAAAGATCGACTTATGAGGAGCGACTTTTTACGCGATTCTTGAGAAAGAGAGAGAGCTTTTGACGAGCAGAAATTATGTGATTGACGAGAGAAAAAGAAAAACACTCGAAAGATTAACTGGAAAACTTAAAATATCCGATTTTACCGATTGAAAATACGTTTTCACGCCGCGCGTATTTCGGAGTATTCAGACACTGATAATTAGAGTGCGGATTTGTATGTATTTACATATTTGTTGCGAATGATTATATTCGAACGATTCCTTTATAGAAATATGTTACAGGACTATCTGATTATTTGAAGCTATGGTTGATATTACATATTTTTACATAATTTACTTATATTATATATGTTTGTAGAAATATTCACAAAATTAGTACTGTATCGCCGTTTATAATAGTCACGAGTTGCGACTCTCCATAGTCCATACCACGCGATCATGTAATTTAAGGCTAAAAATATATTGGTATTTAATCATGGCAAAACTTAATATTTATACATTTAAAGTGATCGCTATTGGCGTTATCGCATATTATTGTAATTCGTCGGCAGTGTGCTGCAATGCTGCTGTACGCGTTTCGATAAAAGTATCGATTTCATTTCATTTGTTGTTGACTCGTTACAGTTGAGTCTTTTTAGTTTTTTTAATCACATCACTGTGTTTAGTTTTAAAAATGCCGAAAATTGCTAAAAAAAAAACATTTTTTTTTTTACATAATATCTCGTACGTATTTTTGAATTTTTAATACTTAAAAATCCGCACCTTACTGATAATAATTCGAAACGGAAAATACGAATTGATATCTATTATAATATATGTAGACGAGTATAAAAGAACAGGCCTTTTTTATGTTCCCATTTTGTGACGACGACGGTATTTAACTTTTTTCAAAGAGTTGTTCCAAATACCTTTCCGAGTGTCACCCGATTTTCAAAATTCCACCCCTAAGGGGGGTGATAAAAGGGGTAAAAATGAAAAAAATAAAAAGTCGCACACGGGCGAAGCCGTTTTATTCAGCTAATATTTTCTAAACGTACGTGATCTTGCGCGCGCGCAGGTGTTCGAGTTGGAACGGCGTTTCAATCAGCAGCGTTACCTGTCGGGCCCGGAACGCGCGGATCTGGCGCACGCGCTGAAGCTGACCGAGACCCAGGTGAAGATCTGGTTCCAAAACCGACGGTACAAGACCAAACGCAAGCAGTTGCAGGTGCCCGCGCAACCGACCGCGGGCGACCGGACCGGGTCCGGCGGCGGCGGCGGCGGCGGTTCGCCGGCCAAAAGAGTGGCCGTCAAAGTGCTGGTCCGGGACGAGTGTCCCAAGGCGGCCGCCGACGGGTCGGCTGCGGCCGCGGCCGTCTACCACCATCGGCCCAGACACGCGGCCGCCGCGGCCACCGCGGGCAGTGATTACCGCATGTTCCTACAGCAGCAGCAAAACCAGCTGCACCTCCATCGCGGCGGCGGCGGCGGCGGCGGTAACGAACTCGCCGGTTACCAGGTGTTCGGTAACGGGTTGCACTTTCCCGCGACCGCACCGTACTACTGTTACCAGTACGGACCGGTCATGGCGTACCTGCACAACGAGCCCGGCAGCCGGGTGTCGTCCACCACCGCGACCGACGAACAGGACGACTCGTCCGACGACGGCACCGAGTGTTCCATAAACGTCATCGACGAGTGTCCCACGTCCACCACGACGGCCTCCGAATAGCCGACGACGACGCCACGACGGTCGTGTAAATAGGGTTGGAGAATTTTGTTTTCGTTTCGTTCGTATAGCCCGCGGCGATATTTCGCGAACGATTTTTTAAAACGCAATAATTATTCTTCTCTGTATTATACAGTGTGTAAATTAGCCGCTATTAGAACGAAAGAACGAGCGCGTGTGGCTAAAAACCGCGAGGCGTTCGAACTAAAGTCGAATGCGAGACGACGTCGCCTAAATAATAATTCTACGGTGGGTAGTTTTTTTTTTTTTCCGGATTTTAGATCGGAATGTTGTTTTGAAAATCGAACTTATCGTTTAAGGAACGACGTGTAGCACACGAAAAGAACCGCCTCTATAACTAATACTCTTAGTGTTGTGTGTAATATCACTGACGTCAGTAAATCGGCGTTCTAAGAAATCATTAAAAGATTGGTCGCTTGAAAAAGTATTTAAAAAATGGCTTTAAAAAACGTACTTACTGCGGATTTGTTTTCTATTTCAACAAAATTCTCTTCTCGCGCCTCGTTTTGAATCGCGTATTCCGTTTATCCCACACACTCACATTAGGCGGCTGATTTTTCTTTCAAAAACTACAAAAAATAATAAAATATATTATAATAATATTTTTAAGCATTCAGCGATAATATACACATACAGTGAAAACTCTTTATAGCGAAACTCTTTACAACGAAAAACTCTATGTAACGTAAACATTACATAATAATGGTTGGTTTGCTATATAACCCATTAGTCAATTCATTCTCTACAACGCATTGTCACTCTCAATAACGAAAAATATTTTATGTTTCATAATACAATTTACGTGTTATCGTAATAAATATAATGCCGAAATTTCCAAAAACGATTACATTCTTTCATTATCTACTTTTAATATCGTTATTATCGTAAAAATAACGATGTGTTTGATATATAATATTACATAGGTACATAGTACATACCTTTATACATAATAATAATTAAAATTTTATTTTTTATCTATTACGAAAACTCTCTATAACGAAAGCAATCTCTTGGTCCCTTAAGATTCGTTATAAAGAGTTTTCACTGTATTAATATAATAGTTAATTCGATAATATATTGTATTCTCTTGAATAAAAACACAATTATTATTATTAAAACACTGATTTCGTGGTCTTGTTTTGGTCAATAATATAACATGTTAAATGAAAACAATGTGTGTAGTACTTTTTTTCCGGCAGAAAACATATTTTATCTGTTATTATAAAATATCACATAATTACCTATTTTCGATGAACGATCTTGGTGGTTGTTTTCGGGTTCCACACGCATTTGGTACGATAATACATGTTTCAAATGAATTAGATCACAATAATTCATGTACAAAACTGTAGAATTACTGCACTTTTTTGGAAAACATTTTTGTTAATCGTATTAATTGTTCGATCTGTCGATCCAACACAGTGTATTGTTCTTAGATTTTGTTTTATCGGAAAACATCAAAGTTCCTCGAGAGTTAATTCGATTCATGTATGTAATCATTAGCATTAATTCTATTATATTATCCACGATTATTGTAAAGGTACAATGTTTAATTGTACTTATTGTTAAACCGAGTAATAAGGTTTATTGTTTTTTTTTTTTCTCGATTTAGTCGAGAAGTAATACATTTTGTACAAAAATGAACTTTTACGTTGACTAATGTTAAATTTAAATTGCAATTTGTACCTAATTTGAAATACTATCACGATTAGATGAATTTTTGAATAGTTTTTAATTAAATTACCTATTTCTAAGTATTTATATACAACATATTATTATGTAGATACATTAATGTAATATTTATGATGTATATTTTACGTTCTATGTTAATTTTAGGTATTATTATTATTATTATTATTAGGTGTATATAAGAAATTATGTAACATAATACATATTATATATCACTGTTGTAATTATACTATCGATTATACATATTATGATTGATAAAACACCGTTAAAATATTAAATTGAATCACTCACAACTCTATAAAAAACCTCATGTGTTCATATTTCAGAGTTGTTCGGACGTAAGTGCAACGCTCAGTTTGTTTTATCTCGATGATAAACACATTCGTGTGTGACCAGGTCTTCGTGATTTCTGGCCTTTTCTCTTTACTAGATAAATAACCATATTGAATATTAGCAATGCTCCGAGTAAATCAACACACAGCCAACCACATTATATTTACATAATATATCAACTCACCAGACTTTATCCTCCGCAAAACACTGATACTTCCCCGTAACTCTTCTCGAATGTAATAAGAACATAATATTTTATAAATTAAACTCACTTGATGTTCATGTAAACTCACTGCACACGAGAACAAATCATGCCGTAAGGTCAATGTAGCGACTAGGACCAAAAACAATTCATTTAGTAGACTCGAAAAAAAAAACAGCATAACCAACAGAAACGCTTTCAAAATCCTTACTACCTGCTAGACGTTACATCCTGTGGTGCTTTTCGTTTTCAACGAGCAAAGAACATCAGCACTCGAATCTCATTTGTAATGCAAAGAATATAATATTATCAGAGAGTATTCGTCGAGTTTCAGTTCCAGACACACCAAGCAGCGCATTGAGGTGGCTATGGTAATATTAAAAACAAAAAAAAAAAATAGTAAAAAAATTGACTCGATCGATATGTGTGTTGGTAAGTCAAGTCAACAGAATTCGGTCAACAAATTAATGTCGACATCGCATTTGCTCATTAACCAATTCAAACACGATATAACACAAGACGATAATTTCTTTAACAATAATTATAATTGTTCCTGAAAAAAAAAAAAATAAATAAATAAAAATACATTTTGTGTTTGAATTGATTTTTTACATACAACACACGATGGGTTTTGCTTTTCTTACAGATTTGTGTATAAGCTATTCAAAGAAAAGTGATATCAACCGAAATGAAAACTAAACTTAAATGTTACAAACATAAAATGCATGATTATTTGAAACGATTTTTCCTTAAATAATAATACTTAACATATCACACGATTTAAATTTACATACAACATAATTATATCATACTTAAATGCACAGTGCCCAATTAGATCAAACATCAACACACTCTGGCCATTTGGAAACAAATTTCTATTAAGTGCACACGTTGTTGTTTAAAATACAATGACCAACAAATTTCTTAATACCATTTGACTATAACCAAGTTTCTAATTAAAATATTACAAAATTGAATCAGAATTTTTAATCGTAAGCAGATTGATGTCATTAAGTATAATACTGACTACGCGTTACATCATTCATATTACGGACGTATGAATATTATTCTATTACAATTAAAATCATATTACAGCAATACAACACTACAATAATATATATTATATTAAATAAATTTAAAACACTATTATCAATGTTATTTTATGTTAAACTATCACAGAAATTAAGTTCAATAAAATAGTTTATATGAACCACGATCATCATCAATTGTGTTCTCTATGCTATTTTCACAGTTGCCTTACATCGATCCGATAATATATATTGTACTTTAATACAAAATAATATATATTGTTTAAAATATAGTTTTGTAAAGATTTTAAATAATATACGTACATTTTATTTCATTCATTCATTCATTCTGTGTAATTGCAATGTGTTTAAACGACTAATTTAAAAGTTAATAAAAAAAGATACAACTAAAAATCATTATTTAATTAAGACTAATAAATTTTTTTTTTTTTTTTTTTAATGCACATTACAAGTGAGAAATGATCGTTAAGATTAAAATCCACAGCCATTTTTGATCATTAACCCAATTGATACATTAAATGAAAAATTTTCATTACTAATCAGTAAATACAATATAACAATTGGCAGAGAGAATCGAGTTTTTTGTTTAACTTATTTTTTAAAAAATGTAAAAGTTAACAATTAATTTACAATAACCATTTTAGATTAAAATAAATTTGCGACCTTTAGATGTACAACTCAGAATGACAGAATTACATTGCAAACATCAATATTGAGCATCTTTAAAATTTAAAAATATATATTGATAGTAAAAATGTATCAACTGACCATACAATTTTACATTACACTAATAACAATGTTGATATTACGATAATTCTTATAGGCAATAATTAATGTTATCATATAATTATTTTTAGATAAGAAAATACAATAATAACAAATACATTCATTAAAATTAAAATGTTGAATGGTTCACATAATAATTTTTTTATGAACACTAAAATTATTACTCTTAGGAACAGAATATTCATAAAGGAGAAAAAGTAAATAAAGCAAAAGGTTAAAAGGAAGAAATTAACAAAGTCAATTAGGATAAAATGGTAACGCAAAATTAAAAATGTTTTTTTCATTTCTTTGGAATGTTGAGGATAAAGGGTCATTGGGAGAGGATACATGTTCGATAGATTATAGTTTATTAAGATTGCATGACGATCGGAACTGGTCCAATTGAAGGCTCTAACGTGAATGGAGTGACTTGGTAAATGAAACATCGATTACAAACACGAACAGGCTTGAGATGTCCAAATCTTGGTAAAGGAACAGAATTAGAACTGCACCGAGAACAGAATACCTGTGACGACAAAAAGCCAATTGGTGAACAAGATTTTTTTTTTCTTAGATTTTTAATAAATTCAATAATTACTTTGCCACAATTTCGACAATGGTGACGTCTTCGGACAACAGTAAATATAGATTTACAAGACATACACATAGGAGCCTCATTGTCTGGTACCCAAGTAGGTGGTGTTTCCATAGTCGTTGACAATACATCACCAATAACTGCTTCACCTCTCCAAACCAGAGCTTCCTCACCATTTTCAATCATCACCGCAGCAGTGTTGTTTATAATAGGCAGAACTTCTGTAATTGTAACAGTAACATCTAAAAAAAAAATATATAACTATTTCAATAGCTCTTTAATAAACAAACCTGTGTTCTGTGTACTATCGGCACTGTAGTTTGAATTGGACATGAGAAACACTGCTTTAAGTATATTGCGTAAGTCTCCGGCAAAATTTGTCTGCAGTTGATCGGCCACTCCCGATATACATACAAACAGCCGATGCAACAAATCTTCGTCAGATCTAAGCAATAAAATAAGATTAAGTTTTATTTTTAAAATGTATCATTATTACATCTCACCTAAACTTAGCCCGAGCCTTTTGTTGACGTAATGAATAATTACAGGAACTATCGGTTGATGTACTATCAGTCATGCTCTCATCACTTTCGTCTGCTGAGGATGTTGTGTAACTAGTAGAACAACTTGAACACATATCATGTTTTTTGATCCTGAAAAATAGAATTTGCAGGATGAGAGACAACAAGAAACAATTTATCTATCTCAAAAAAGGAATGGTAAATTTAATCACTTACACAGATTTAGAATTTCTACTACTGTTACAACTCTGAAAGCGACATAACATGTTCCCTCGTTTGTTGGTAGTCGTTTTGCGTAATTCACGCCAACTCTTGGAGTATTTTGAGACAGTACACTCGCAATTATTAATCTTGTCTTGGGCTGTTTCGTTACTGCTGCTACAGTTCCCTATGTTGTTTACTTTTTTTCTTCTGTAGTGACAACAGCGACTTGATGACTGACACTGAACGGCAGCAACAGCAACAGAACTGTTGCTATTACATCTTTCTTTTTTCTCCTCTGCTGATTTCCAACAGTTCCATTCTTTGCAGCAACACAAATGATAAGAACTCGACGGAGGACATTCAGTTTGCGTAGAGCTACTAGACACATTAGGATGTTGTCTCAACAGTTGTGCCTCGTTTCCATTAGTATCTTGCATGCCATTATTATGGTTTTCCTGTTCCACGTTCGTTTTGACCAATATTTCGGTTAAGGCTTCAGTAGCCGTGGCCAAAGATTCAGTCAGATCAGCGTCCGGCACTGAACTCGATTCCAAACACTCGTTAGACGTAGTACTAGATGAAACTGGATTTTTTAATTCGTTATTTTGAAGATCATTGGTGTTTGATATGATTGTAGATCCAAAGGGTATATGTTTCGTTGACGAATTGTTGTTCATCAGGTCTTGAGGTGAAGACGATGGAAATCCTTTTGTGCTACAGTGTTCTATGGTAGAAGTAACATTGTTCTCCATTACTAATTCGGCAGTACTGGACGAAAGACATTCCGAGTCTTCGTCGCTCGTTTCCTGAGATCTAAAACAAAACGAAAAAGTTTTCTTATTACAAACTCAAGTGAATGTGACATTTATATTTCAAATAGTAACTCACGATAACTGTTGGTTCTTAGTTGACAATTTTTCATCAAACTTGACTTCGTCAGACGAACACAACATCCTCTCTAATGTCGATAATTCCTTTTCAGACAATGTCAAAAGTAGCTCTCGAATTTTCATTAATAACGACTACACAAAAGCCAATGCATTTGTATTAGTTTTATAATTTGTATAACACACCGTGTGTATAGGTAGCATAATGTAAAAATTCTCACTCGAAATGGACGGAACATATCTGACATGTTAGTTGCATTTTGGTCCAGAGATAATGGTGACATATAAGGATAAAACAATAGACCAGATACGATTGCCAAACGAGGGATGGTGAACATAAGAGCTGGGTCATAGTCGTCAACCATGTCTTGAGTTAATAGACCTTTAACGAGCGCTCTGAAAGACAATAAAAAATCGTTATCAAAATGTTATATTTTAACGTTGTAAATAAACAAACATTCTGTTGCAAATTACCTTTGAAGGGTTTCCGAAAACAAAACGACCACGAGTTGTTGGAGTTCGTATTCGTGGGCAGTCTTGACGGGCACCATGGCGGACACATAACGTAACTCAAATTCAGCCAATAGGTGGTCGAACGTGCACAATGACGATATGAGGTTGCGCAGGCACGGCGGAGTTTGGTCACTACAGAGGCTAGCGTCTCGCAAAAGACCTCGGACTTTTTCCAATGATTTGGTCAACGCGCGAGCCAGTGGCCTCATAGCACCACTTTCAGCTTCTCTGTTCATTATACTCGACCCCGCGGACAAACACTTTACAATCAAGTATACAAAATGTTATTAGAGAACTGGTAAATTGTTCGTAATTAGTTTAAGGTTGTAAGTGCATAATTATTGTAATTATTTTTGGTCAAGAAAACAATAAACGTTGTTGCTACAATATTCCGTTATTGTGCATATCGGACTTTTTTTTTTATTTTTATAAATACTTTTGACACTGATATACGTAACAATAATAATAATTACCTCGGCACCAAACCACAACTGCCCCGCCAAATTATCCTGAATTACGTCATCTGGAAATTTTACACGAAAATCACGACTGGCACGTTCGCCGGGAATCAACTCGTCCATAATTTTAATGCAAATCGTTAAGACCTAAAAAACAACAAAAAAAAACCCCCAAATACCAGTTAAAATAATACAATTACGTTTTTATCAAATTAATATACGCATAATATATACCTTGTCTTGACATTGTCTTAAATGATTCACAAGTGCAGTGCATCGTTGAGGGTCTTTTTTACCGTCGAAGCTGTCTAATTCTGCTGCGACGGCATTCAATTCGTCGTCGGCGTAGAAGAATTGCGCCAACAAAGAGCGGTCTCCTTTCTGTAAATCGAAAAAATACAAATTAATAACGGATTCCACGTGTGACATATATAGAAAGTTTATTCGTCTAGAAAATTTGCCAAACAGATTTCGAACAAAAATTTAAAAGAATGTCATTACGCAATATTTCGCGATGTTTACGCAATATTATTTTCTCCGCGTAATTTTATAATAAGTTTAAAAAAAATATTACGGCGAGTTAAAAAAAAAAAAAAAACATAATGCTTTGAACACACAACGCAGAAATAACCTTTTTTTGTTTTGATGGAAACAAAAAGTAACAACGCCGTCTACTAAATACATAATAACATTTTCAGACCAATTTAAACGAATATCGCCATTATTTTAAAAATCGTTTGTTATAACAGGTATAAATATTTAGTGTCGTTAATAATATAGCGTAATAATAATTATCATCATGCATAATTTATAGGGAACAATTTGTAAACAACTATAAACAATTTTTTTTTACTGTTCAAAAAAAAATTAACAAAACGCGTATAATATAAATTCTCATCGTTTTTTACTTAAAAATATCGCATTATATTTTAATACGAGATTTAATATGAATCGGCGAGGAATATAATATGTGTTTCATATACAAATATGATGCATCGTGTTTTCTCTTCGATAAAAAAAAATAAAAAAATAATACCAATACATTTACAAACAAATAAAATTTATCTTATTTTAATAGAGGATTACTAAATGTCTGTCTACATATTATACAAGAGCATAATACTAAGTAATGATTGTAAATAGGTAGTGTATACTTATTAGTTATTACCTATACTTATTACAGACGTCTACTATCAATAGTATTATAATGGTAATAGTGTCGAATCACGTTTCAATGTGTTTCGCCGTAATAATATTATAATAATCGAGTAGGATTCTAGTTTTGTTAAAAGCATAAAGAAAGTGCACTCCGACTGAATAAAAGTGAAAAAAAAAATCTGACCAATTTGTTTGCACTATTACGGAGACTGTGGCGCGCACGACGACGTAAGGTCCCGCGCGCCGAAACACTCGTTGTATATATTATAATACACATCTAATACTTTCACTTGGCACCTGTTTTTATTCATGGCCACTAAACACTACACAAGTACTATCGGCCAATACTCTCTAATAAAAAGTTAAAAACTTTAATGCTCATAACGTGTATTCTCCTACACAAATTAAGTTGTCGTTTCCTTAGTCTGCATAACGTAGGTATAGGTACCTACACACGTCATGTACGCGCACGCACGTACGCAAGAAAGTGAGTATATAAAACTAATCTCATTGACGAAAATAACATTGTACGTACATATATATATGATATTTACAAGTGTTTATTTGTTTTTTTGCCTTAAATTCAAGAGATACAAAAGATAAACTATTTTACAACGAACTTAGCTATAGACTATTATAGCGCATCAACAGTGGAAACAACGTACTCTTAATTATAATAATATAAAAGTCGAATGTAGGCTAAGGCTACATCATCACTTTCTTGATGTATTTCAGTATAGAATAATCTGAAATTTTCCGGAAAATCAAAGAAGGTAACACGCGGCTGTGGTTCAAAACAGCGTATCTAACAAGAGTAAAATTATTAACGAGCAATACACGTAGGTAGGTAGGTAGGTACACTCAACTTGTACTCGTTGAAAAGTGAAATTTTCCCTTGAACGTCTTTGTGAAATCACCATGGTAATTTTATCACACAGAAATATTATAATTTACAATGTAATTTACTAACATTTAAGTAGCATTAAAACGTTCATTTTATACACACGTCTATCATTTTTTTATTCCGTTTTTGTTTTCAAATGTATAAATGATAGACAATAGGCCCATGGATATTATTTATTATATCATAGTTAATGTTATCGAAAAAAAGTACCTATCTGCGTTATAAACAAACAAATAAATTATGCAACAAAATTTACTTTTTTTCTTAATAATTTAAGTGCATAATAAAAAAATGTATAAGAACAATATAGATTGAATAATAAAATGGATTACATAAATGTATAACAATAAGTGTTACACAAAGATTACTCGACTAAAATGAATTTCGAGGGCAGTAAAACTATTTTGCACATTTACAGTTTTATATGAATTATGTAACCATACTAGTTACATTTTTATCAATATGTAACGTTAAAATAGAGTTGTCTTTGTGTGTTGAAATAAGAAAATTTTATTTCGTGATTGATGTTTTATTACTTACCAGGAGGCTAACTAAATAGATGGCTCACAGATTTTACAAAAAAATTGTACAGAAATGTTTTATTTAATAAGTCCTTGACGGATAATAGATTAGGTATATTCAACATTCAACAACAGGTACCATACTACCTTGACCAAACTATTTGAATACAATTTAATTCGATAGTTTAGGTACAAAATCATATTTTATTAGAATAAGATTGACAATATAATTTGGAAATCATAATAAAATCATACAATTAAATAAAAAATAAAACTTCCCAAGGTTTTCGCTTATTTTATATCACTATTATAGCCCAAGACTAAATCTAAGATTTCTTTGATGGACCATAATTTTTTCTTAAATAATATATTTATTTGAAGTAGAATTACACTTTACCTATTTGTTATTAAATTAATCTTTACCCAATAAAAATGAAATTAGTATTATTTTAAAACCTATTTATCAAATATATTATATTATATTGGAAAAATAGAATACTTAACAAAGAAGACAATTAATAAATTTATATTATAGTTCATAAAAGAAATTATATTTCTAACTCGGATTTAGGGAATTACAAATCTACCTAACACTCATAAATAGGTGAGCACAAAAAATATGAAAATGTTTAAAAATGAGAGCGCCTAATTCTTATTGGATTATATGTGTTTCCTCTCCAACACTGAAGTATACTAACCTAACCTGACCTGTAAAAATATCAATTGGCAGTATTGAATGACAAAAAATGACTCTAAATTACCAAGTATAAAAAATTAAAAATACATATCACACGATTAATACAATAACAAAATATTTATCAGTATAATAGATGTATAGTTTCCAATATTAGTACCTTAACATAGCTATGAAATGCTTATCATGATCAATCATGTTTTGCATCTGTTTCTGACATACAACTTATTTCTTGTCATGTTAAAATTCTAAGAAACAAAGATATTTCAAAAAAAAAACATCAAATGTGATCTTGAATGTAAGTAAAGCTGAAATATATTCAAGAAAAAACATTGAAAAAATGCCTAGACATTCACAATCAATATAAATTGTTTTTCTCATTGTATCATTAAGAAATAGTTGTTTTTTGCAAATTGTATTAAAGCTGAACTGACACACTTTTATAATGGCTTTCTCTCATATGTTGTAAAAATAGGAAACCCTAATCTTCCCATCCCATGTTTGATAACAAAACAGATTAATTTCATTATATAATACAAATAATTAATGAGTATAGTAATTGTATTTACTATGAAAATAAGAACAGTAATAATAACATTTCATTTCTTTTATGTTTAAATGTAGTTAAGTACAAGTTTAACCAAGAATAACAATTTGATTACAAAAGAATAAATTTGGAATAAACAAGTTAAATTGCACAAATTTTATAAAATCCACAGTACACTGTACAGGTTTATTATCTAAATATAAAATGTTTTACTGAGTAATTAATTTCATTCAATTATTTATCTTAAAATTTAAAATGCAAACACATTTTAATTATTTACCAATAATAAATTATTTTCAATTAAATAGGTACCTACATATTTTTTAATTATATCTTCAATAACATTACATAAAAACTAAAAGGGAAATAAATTACTCCACAAATTACAAGTCTTTATAATTATTTCAAATTTTGTAGTTCAATTTTTAGAATTAGAAAATTAGAAAATCATTTCAAATACCTGAATACTTAAGAATGTCATTACCAAGGTCATAACTCTGCAAATTAAATTTTTTATTGAAAAAAAACCACACAAAATAATAATACAATTAAACTTATTAAAATAATTGTTTACAACAATACACATTAAATTAAATGATCAACAAAGATGTTGAACTGTTCAAAACAAATATAACAATGCATACGGATTCAGTATTGCACTCATATTTGAGTAGGTATTAATGCAAGTATTAAACTTATCAATTAAAAGTCAAGTGGAACAAATTCATTATTATCTTTGTATTCATATTTATTTATGTTTAATTTGTACACATTTTGTAAACTTTTTTTTTTTATAACATTATCTCCTATAATATAAATAACAATACCATAATAATAAAATTACTACCTCGATTGTCACCATAAAAGTTAAACTAATTTTTTGAATCAAACATTTGATAACAGTTTGAAATACAATTTTTTTTTTAAAACATAAACTAATAAGTATTCAATGTCACTCATAATAATAAAAATATTGATCATATCAATTTATGGTACATGTTTCATGATAATTATGGTAACATGTATATTACCAAGATTTGCTTAGGCCCTTGGGAAGTACATAGCATAAAAAAACCTATTAACAATTTTTTTTCCTGGTGAATAACATTAATTATTTGTCAGTTTAAACAAACATAACAAATTGATATTTCTCAAACTTTTTTATGAGTTGTCAACCTCTTGACTTTTCACCACTCTACAAAACCAACTTGGTCTCTTTACAGATAAAGGATTACCTTAGATATATATATATATATATATATATGTATACTTTTTTTTTAATAAGAAAAAAATAAAACATTAACAATCATTTTGAGTATACATAAAAAGTAGTCAATGTTGACACAGAAGTTAATTTTTAAAGGATTCAACCATGAATACTACTAGTACGTTAAGGTAGGGTTAAGCATTATTAAAATTTTACACAATATTCAAAAATTATTTAGTAAGTACTCTTTTCTATAAAAGGTTTGATTGGTTAAACAATACACCTACTTGTACAGGTTTATAATTATTATTTCTTATGGATTGCATTTTTTAAATCTATCTGGATTTGTAATTTTTATTAACAAAATTTACCTATACAAAATTTGTAGGTACCTATTGAATTTTTTTTAAATGCCCTGGGGCTTTATACGACCCAAAGGTCTTTATAAAGATAAATATGTTTAACAATTGTATATATTTACATGATACCTACTAAAATGAGAATTTATTTAGATTCATCGATTAAGTCAAACAAACAAAATAACCTTCAAGATTTTCTGTATACCAATATACCTACATAATATACTATAGAATTGTAAGCATTACATTCAACTTCAGAGTAACCTTCATTTTATAATAGTATGTATAATAGATACCTACATAAATATTATATAGATTTATAATTCTAACAAATATAAAGAGTGTTACAAAGACACGGAAAACACAATCATCAAATTATTTACTAATTAAAATAGCACATTTTGTTGTTAAGATAATTTTTCTTATCAACTACTAAATGTAAAAGAAGAAATAATTAACAGATAGTTTTTATATATATTTTTGTGTTTACAAAAGAAATAGCTAGGTACAGCTTATAATTTGTAACAAATTATGGCCGGTAATATTTATGTACTTGACTGATTATAAAAGTAAATTTAAAATAAGAAGTAGGTACCCAGACGAAAAAATAGTGTTAAAAAATGTTCAATAATTTAAATTCAGGTAGATCAAATTTGTTTCAACTATATATACCTTAGTATTTTTTTATATTCAAATATCAATACTGAGAGTTAATAAATAAAACTTTTTTTAACATCATAATCTTTCAATTAGGTAGTATAAGTATATATAACTACATACAAAATTTAAATCTTGTTAAGAATTAATTAATGAATATGTTATTATTAAAATAAAATAATATATTCACTTATTATATTTTCCTATTTTGTTATAGTAGTCATTGCACCTACTAACATTAAAACAATGTGAAGACAAAAACACAAGGTCATTTTCCAGTGAAAAAAAGTTATACCTACCTAACGGTTTTTAATTGGCTTTTGGTTCAAATATATTGGTTTTATCAAGGATCCTATTTATTTTTGTAGTTGTCCTTGTGTAATAAGATAATCAATTTATACTTAACAAAATCTAAAATATAATATACATCAACATAAATGATATAGGCACTACCTATGTCTTATTCACTATTATTTACTGATCAGGAAAACTTAATTGAAAAAAAATTACCTCTAGAATTATCTAAGTTACATAATAATATGATAAATAAACAGGAAATTATCACAATGTAGGTATAAAATAATATAAAAAATGCACAATAAATACTAAAAAAAATCAATTTAGGTATATGAATATAAGAATTTTTTATATATCCTTACACTAGTTCTAAACTCAGTGAGGCCCAGTAATCTTTACTGATATAAAATAATAATTTAAATATAAAACATAAATTCATATTATCCATAGATAATAATAATAATAATAATCACAGGATAGATTTAACTCTAAATTTAATTATTCAGTATAAAAAGTATACATTTAGTTACATATAACAATATGTAAATAGAGTTAAATTTTTTCCTTTTATATATATATATATATATATATAAGATATAACAATATAGTACAAACTGGTACAAACAACCAGAAGTACAATGTTCAATGTCCAATAAGAAAATTTCATTATTTTATATATTATTACTGATAATAAAAATTGTTATAAATTAGAACTTATTTACCATTTAAAAAATGAAGACAAAATATATTAAATAAACTTTTGAAGCAAAATCAACCCAATTTATTTAAAAACAGAATTGTTTCACTCAATAAGCAATTATTGAACTATCGTTTTTTTTCTTTTTTTAATATTTATAATAATTTATGTAGTAGAGTATAAAACTGTCCTCAATATGTCTTATTTTTAATTATAGTGTCAAAACCCCAAGTATAACTAATCATTAATCTACTCTACCTCTCTTCTTATTTACAAAATTACATACATATTTACTATTTAGATAGAAGTACCTACACAAAGTAGTATATTAATCGAAAAAAATGAAAATTTCAGAAAATAACAATTGATGACAAAACTATGTTTCTATCTAGAAGGAAACCTATGGGCCAAGCTAAAATTGGCTATATTTTAAAAACTTTTAGATTCTGAGTGAAATGAGGAATGTATTGTTTTTACCATAATATAAATCTTTTTTTCTGTGAAACTTTTTGAAATTTTTGACATATTTTCAATTTGAATGAAATTTTATTGATATTTCACATTTTAAGTATTCAACTTGAGTTATGAGTTATGCTCACCAAATATGAATGTAGACACAACGAATACAGATTCTTTACAAACACTGTGTCTAACATAAAATTAGTTTTACTAATATTTTCAACTCTTTCAGTGATTACAGCTACGCCCAAATTTATTTTCCTACCTTAACATATTAAAAACATACCTAAGGTCAACAATGACAAAGAATAAACTAAATGGACCAGCTTTAGTAAATATATCTAAATAAAAAGAAGCCATTTCATAGGATGAAATTTTTAAAAATGTTGTAAACATATTATCAAGAAGAATGGCAACTCATGGAATGGTAAAACTTGTTTTAATATTAATCATATTATATTATAAAATATTTTTTTTGTTTATCAGTACATTACATAATTAATGTGAAAAAGAAGATATATAGCTATGATATGTGGGTAATCTAATTGAAAAATTGTAAATGACTAATTATTATCTAGGTATCTAATAGGTGTTTAATTAATTATGTATAGATACCTAAATAGTATTTGATTGTATTTCAGAGTGTGTCTCCCTCCCCTTTGAACATTTTGGATACAACACTAGATAAATACAAGCCTTGCTACAACCAATACAAATACAACTATTACGCAGTGATGTGTTAACTCTTAGGATAAGTATTCATAAAGTCTAATAAAAATTACCAAGACGTCATATTATTAAATAGATATCTAGTAAAATTTAAAACTTTCACTTTAAAAATATTTGAAAAAAATATTATTGTGTTATGTTAAAAACTAAAAAGTATAGGTACTTTTATGAAAATATAGTTATCAAGAGTGCAAAAAAAAACTAAAATAAAATAATTTTGTTTCTTTATGTAGGTAGGTAATAATAGTTTCTTATCACTGAGAACTAAACCTACAGGTATTATGAAGAATGAGCATATAATAATATACTAATCTAATTAAATTAAAGTACATACATAATAAATCCAATAAAACAACATTTTAAAAAGTAGGTAGGTAATTGAATTAACTACAAACTAACTACCTAATTTTCAACAATCAAATTGTATGGACAGGTACCTGTATGGATAAATATTTGAGTTATCCAAAAGTTAAATTAATTATATTGTACCTAGTGAGGTTAACGACGATGAAATAAAAGTCGAAACGTTTCGTTGTCACTTGATGCTATGCCTTTGTTTATGTGGTACACGGCTATTGCGAATAACGCCAACGGAATGTGAATGCAGAATTGAAAATTGTAAAAAGATTGCGGACAAGACTATTGGAAAACCAAAGTAGTACCGGTCGACGGTTAAACATCTGGACAAGCGCAGAACAAGAGAAATCGGTGCGCGCCGAGTTGACAACGGCAATTCGGTCGGCTCTACGAACCGAGAGAGCGGTTTGCACACGTTATCAGCTATAGCTACACACGGTAGACATACCCGTACACGATATTCGCAAAAAAACACAAAACGGACTCACTTTGGGCTTGTAGAACCATTTCCGGATCGACTCCATTTCCGGGACGGTGGCTGTGGCGGCGGCTGCGGCGGCGGCGGCGACGACGATCCACCGAGTGGGCACGACGAGCGAGTGATCGGACACGACCAGAGACGATTCCTCGTGAAACGAGAGCGGACGACCGAGATGAAATTATGTCGGACGCGGGCACATGGACGGCGGACGGACGGACGGAATCGAGCGAGACCCGACGACGGATCGAAGGCAACCGCGAACGATTAAGTATAGTAGAGCGACTGGCGCGCGCGTACTCACGACACCGCCGTAACGGTCAGCACGTCGGACACATGACACGCAACACCGCCACGGTCGACGGACGCGAATCGCAGAATCCCGCAGTCTCGTTATCAACCGACTGCGCACATTGTTTCCTCTCACTGGCTCGCTCGCTCTCTCTCTCTCTTTCCGCCTGTCGTGTGCGCGACGACGTACGACGGCGACGGCGACGGCGACGAGGACGCACCGAGAACGCGACGACGGCGGAATAATAAACGGGGAAAAAAAAAAAATAATCAACTATAATAATAATAACAATGATACGATATAATGTGGTGGACCGAACGTGGTGTATTGGGTGGTGTACGACGCAAGCGCGCGCGCGGCCCGATTCGCTACTGAACCGAGCGTCGACTATACGTATACCAGTCACCAGCGACTACGCACCGCTCCGCTCCGGCGTGCCCCCTTCCACGAGACGGGCGGGGGCGGCGCAAGTGGCGCGCGAGAAATCGCTGCCCCGGATACCGCGTGACGCGCCGTCGCGGTAACCGCGGTCGCGGTAAACACGCGATAAGCCAAGTAGTAGTGATAACGGGGGCACGACGATAGTATAGTGATAGCCGTCCCGACAATGGCGTTGCCCGTGTATTATAACTTATTATATATTTTATAGTTGACCGAATTTCATACTCAAAGCTCCGGCGGTTCCGGCTAGGGGTAGAATTTTTACCTAGTTTCACCCTTTTTACCGCTTTTAAACCCTCTCAGGGATGGAATTTTGAAAAATCCTTTCTTGGTGCGCGCCTACGTCGCTCGAGGAACATCTGTGGAAAATTTCAAGTCTTCCGGCGGTTTGGTCTGGGCGTTGATGAGTGAATAGGAGCGGTCTCTTATAGATTCGGTCGCTCTCGGCGTTTTTCCGTCACTCGCCGCACGCGGAAGAGGAGAGTTTTTCTTTCGCGCGAGTGAGTTGGTTCTCGAGTGGTCGTGTGTGCTCTTGTTCTACGGTGTGCTCGCGCGCCCCGCCGCTAGATGTCGTACTGATCGCGATGAGCAAAGCGCCCGCCCGCCCGAGCGCTTATCGCGAATATTGTTGTACGTCTAGCGCTCCGAGCGGCATTTCGCGCAACTCGCGTGACGACTTTTCCGGAAATTCGGTGTTTTTCCTCCACCACGACTGTTGTCATTCGACGCGTTGCGTACGGTTTATTGACTTTTAGTTTGACATTTTGTAAAAACAATGAATGAAAAGTAAAACGTGTATACCCTATACGAACAAATTTTAACATTTCTCATTAGCCAATTTATGTAAAATACCAAATAATATATTAGCCCCTTATAACGTGGTTTTTAATTATTTTATGAAATTCGACATGGTGACATATTTTTAAAATATTTTATTTGTTGTCAAATAACGTCGTTCCGATTAATTTCGATTAATACGTGACTTACGATCGTTCGTGCATCGTTTTCTTATAGCAAGAAAAGCAAAATTCCAAACGCCTTGTCGTCAGATATCGTCATTGATAACAATAATTTATAAATACTAATTACTTACTTATAATTTATAATTTATAATCAATGATAATATTATTTTGTCATTTAGGTGCTATACAATCGGTAGCTATAACAGTTAGATATATTATTTATAACGTAAATTACAGCTAAAATTTCGTATCACGTAACGAATAAATCCGTATAGTGTTGATTTTTTTCCTTTGGCCTTAAATTTACCTGTTTAAACTTCTTGTTTTGAATTTTCAAGATATTTTATTATTATACTGTTCCATTTCATTATTATTATTTTCATACTACTTCCTAATTATTTTTTTGTTCTTTTAATTTTGCTATCCATATATTTGAAGTCAATAATAATTGTCAACCAATATCTATTACAGAAAACGTACACACAATTATTGTTATTTTTCTAAAAGGTGTATATATAATATACCGTCAAATAAGTATAAATAAATAAATAAAATCATAAGTAACATACAGGGGCGGGCCATGGCCCTATCTGAAAATTCTTGGCCCTACCACTAGCCCTAGATTTTTTTCCTTTGGCCTTAAATTTACCTGTTTAAACTTCTTGTTTTGAATTTTCAAGATATTTTATTATTATACTGTTCCATTTCATTATTATTATTTTCATACTACTTCCTAATTATTTTTTTGTTCTTTTAATTTTGCTATCCATATATTTGAAGTCAATAATAATTTTCAACCAATATCTATTACAGAAAACGTACACACAATTATTGTTATTTTTCTAAAAGGTGTATATATAATATACCGTCAAATAAGTATAAATAAATAAATAAAATCATAAGTAACATACAGGGGCGGGCCATGGCCCTATCTGAAAATTCTTGGCCCTACCACTAGCCCTACCACTAGGCCCGTCCAACGTACCAATTATTTGAATTAATTTATTAATGTTAAATCTACGAGAGACAAAGTTTTTACATCGTGTACGATGTTTTCACAAAAATTTCAACCGAAAAAAAGTCGAAATCGGTTAGGTTAAGTTGGGTTTAGTTAGGTTTCGTTAGGTTTCGTTAGGTTTGATCAAACCTAACGAAACCTAACGAAACCTAACAGACTTGTCATTCGGCCGGCGAAATTTTCGATCGCTTCACGACGTCGTCGTCCAGTGGACAGCGCGGCGGATTATTAACTTCACGTCTCGAGTTCGATCCCGTCGAGGGGACACATTTTTTTTGCAGTTTTTCCGATAAATTCTCGCATTTCTCTTTCGAAATCGGTTAGGTTTCGTTGGGTTTCGTTAGGTTTGATTAAACCTAACGAAACCTAACAGATTTGTCATTCGGCCGGCGAAATGTTCGATCGCTTCACGACGACGTCGTCCAGTGGACAGCGCGGCGGATTATTATCTTCACGTCACGGGTTCGATCCCGTCGAGGGGACACATATTTTTTGCAGTTTTTCTGATAAATTCTCGCATTTTTCTTTTCAATGTTTTCATAGTTGAATTAAATATTCGTTTGCTCGTAGAACGTATTCGATTCGGCGCGAGATTCGTCCGACGGCACTGGACAACGGTCCGATCTTGAATAACATAATAATATGGTAATTTTTAATGAGTAGAAAAAAATCGAAATAGAAACACGAAAAACACGTAATAAAGAATAATAGAGATACTACTCAGTACTCAGTACTCTGATATTATAGGTGGATTTTTTAGGTAAGCGGCGCACGCCAGGCCAAAAAGTTAAAAATTTGTTATTTTTAATGACAATGCGATATTAAAAAATGCCCATACTGACTTTTTAATGAGTATTGGCAATTTCTTTACAGAATCGGCTCGTGTTTTATCAAATTAACGATCCGCATCGTTTTATTGTATTCATTTATTGTCGGAATGACCGGTCGCGCATAGATTAAATATATACAAAAAAATATATTATACATAATATATAAATAGTATATTTAATCTATGAGTTGCTGTAGAAGGAGATAACGACGGTTTTTTCGTAGCGGTCGAAAGCGCTGTGCCGAGCACTTATCGATATTTTAAAAAATACAATTCCAATATTGTTTTATCGGATTCATTATCATTTCACAATAATTGTTATATTTAAAAACGGGTGTCGGGTATATTATTGCTATTTAATATTACCATTGATTATAAAATATATAGTATTTATAATCAATGATATTATACGTATTTTGTTCATTTGTTGTAATTTGTATCAATAAAATACTTTCTTTTATTTTTTTTCAAATATTTAACTTGAAGTACGTATTATTACCCTGTTGTAAAATATCACCGCACGCCACCGATACTCGTCATCGTAATATGGGTAGACAAAAATATTCGATGTAGACGATAATATTAATGTTAAAAATATTATATCATAAACTGTCTGATGAACTCGAGTCTGTACAATAATGTTGATCTCACTGTGATCTGCGAATCGCGTTGCCCGCTCGTGGCACATCAAATCGAATCATCGAGGAACCGTGTACATAATATAATGTTTGCTAGGGTACACGGAAGACGAGGCAAAACACTCCACCACATACACAAACGTTGTATGACCGTGCGCGGGATCTCGGTGTCGCACATTTATACCGAATTAAATCTTGTAGCGTTGTAGCAGAGGTCGATAGCCGTCGAGGAACGGATAGCCAACGTGTTTGTGAACAATCGGTCGACACCTATAGACGGTCGAAAAAATCGCAATGACTTTACCCGACCGACCGGTTTCGGATATTATTATTATTACGTTCCGTGTTTTCACAATTATTATTATACAGTATACGTACACTCGTAATACAAACAATACAAATAATAATCACAATGACACGTCCCCGTAAATATAGTATATTTCGAAGGACGCGCTTTATTCCTTCTCTCCTGCTCACCCGCGAGCGCGCGCGCGGAAATCGTGCCTGAAATACATATCGATATATTTTGATTGAAGTAATTATATATACCTGTCACACATGCCTGCCATACGAGTTGTTAAATAAAATGACGTCGTAGCAGTAGAATTTTAAAATCAATTGAACCGTAAACGATTCGTGTGTTGTGTGACATTTATAGTATACGTACATAAATGTCCGTGCAAAGACCTCTACGTAAGAGATATGCATAATAATAGACCTATAATATTAAATTGTTTATTTAAATAATTGCTTCGAATTTATGACGCACACCAGCGCATACATCACAAATATTATACAATATAAGATAATATTATAATAAGACTAAAAACGACATATGTACGTATATATATCATAAATATTTGCACACGTTAACACACGCGTGTACAATATAATATTTATGGATAAATATTTCATGTAAATAATATGGTAATTTTATCGTATACCGTATGCAGATAACAACAATGCGTTTCTAAACGCGCAGTAGGTACTAAAGCGTGGCGCAAAATATATAAACAGCGGGCACGTTATACCCTGTAAATCGCAAAAATCACAAAAGCGCGAGACATTTCATAACGTTTCAACGTAAAATCTAATAGAACCACTAATTGGTCCAATATTATTTAATACGCGTTATATAAGTTGAAACATATTTCATTTTCTTAACGATAAAAACGTCCAGATATATCGGTAATACAGTCTTTAATTTTATATACTGCAATAAACATTGTAATAATATGTACATTATTATTAGAGATAGGATATTATTGATGACTTTTGCATTTTTCCCAGCCTAATTCTATACAACGCTAACTTGGCTAATAACTGCTATCATAACCAATTGAAAACGTAATAAAAACAATAACTCTTTTCGATCGAAATGATCTTGATACTGAATTATGAGACAAATATAATACATGGTAAAACTAAAGCAACAACTCAATATAAGGGTTGTGTGAACCAAAAAAATGTGATAATGACCCAAAAAAAAATAAAAATAAATATGAAAAACTACTGAACCGTCCAGGATTAATTAAATAATGAAAATAATATTTCGCAAATAGAAATTGATGTATAATATACAAACGAAACGTATTCTACTGAAATAACTGAACGTTCTAATGAATATATTGCTAAAATCATCTCAAAAGACTAAGATAATTACTGTAATAACGTATCCGTCACACTATTTTCAATTTGAACATTTTTTTTTTTTTTAAAAACAAAAATAAATCAGTTTCAAAATTTTAAAACCTATTCACCAGTATCACATCCTAGTCTTGATTCTCACCTTGTTTTGCTATTATTCTATTAAGTTATTCAATTTTTTACATACATATAGATAAGTGAATGATACTTTTATGAGCATGTAGAGGTTTTCATTTTCGATCACATAAATTATCTTTCCATTACCCGTCACATACATAACCATGATGGTCAGCATAACCATAAACAGAGAGCGTCTCCGTGTTCGCCTCCCAAAGTGAAAAATAGTTCCTGTGCCATTCCATAATAGGTGTACGCATTTGTTTCTTTCTGAGAACACTGGTTTTTTTTGTTGTTTTCTTCTTCCAATAACTATGTAAAAACAAGAACGTATATTACGAGTATATTCCCAAATTGTACATCCTTCTTCGAGCCAGATCATGCGGTAAACCAAATATACACTATTTCAGCGGTTCTCAAACTGTGCTCCGCAAGAGTAGTCTATAGGGGCTCCGTGGCTCCCTGGGCATATTTGTATTAATTAAATTCAAATTATTAAATTATTATTATATATTTCTTAGTCACATTTGTAATTTTTATATTAATTATAATATTGAATATTATTTGGACAGTACCGATATGTATTATTTTAAACGTTTAAACTTTTTATAAATACACATATTATATTATTAATTTGTGTCATAGTCAAAATGAGATCAGATAAAAGTCGGGTTTTTCGATCATTTGACATATTGTACGATAATTTAGTTAATTTTTTTAATTAAAAAGCGATAATCATTTGTAAATTGACATCATTTTTTATGAATTATTGTTGTCTCAAATAGACATTTCTGATTTTCGGGGCTCCGTGATTTTTTTTAGGAACATAAGGGCTCCGCGAACAAAAAAGTTTGAGAACTATTTCATACAGTCGAGTTGAAAAATGATGAAAAGATTTCGGAGCGATTGCACTACCCGTGCAACAGTATACCTTGCTGTACTGCAATGCCTGCAAATTATATTGAAGTTTAATGAAAATCCTATACACTCGGATACATAATGATATAACTCATCAATTCGATTCATATACACGCACTGCAGTTAATAGGGCACCAAATTATATAATATAAACTATATAGAGGATGTGAAAAAAAAAATAATACAGTGTATCCTATAAATCTAATTCCCATGTATTAATAAAATCGGCCTTCGTCTAATTATGTATCGCGTTACGCACGCCAGTCGTAACAGCGTTAACAGTTTAAAATTACAGCATACACACGATGATGATTATTAGGAGAAGTCCGTTTTATCTAACATTATTTTACACGATTTTCAAACAATAAATAACGAGTGTATAATAATAATTAGAGTTAGGACGTTGATGACCAGGGCTCATAACTTATAGCCCTAAAAAAAGGTTGTTATAAGCGCTTGAATATGCTCTAAAAAGTATTCATATAAGCGCTTAAATATGCACTAAAAATACTAAAATATGCAAAAAAAAAAAACCGTTTCCATACAAAAATTATTATTTCCTTATCATTATTTGTTATATTATTTTAGCTTCTATTATTAACAAAAAAAATTGAATAATATTACATCGGAATTATTGTACTTTATTGTATCATGAACAACTTGTGGTACTCATTTATTCTGCGATTGTTCTGTTAAAAAAAGGTTGAAAAAAATTTTAAAAAAAATAGATGATAAAAATCATGCAAAAATCCAAAAATAAGCGAAAAAAAGCAAAATAGCACTTGTACTCCGAAATATGCAAAAATATGCAACATAAAATTTCGTGTGTAGCTTCTTGGTTATCTGAAACAAATGTATAGCTCACATAGGTACCTCTAGGACCTCTCAAAAAAAAATATGCAAATGCTAGAAGTTATGAGCCCTGTTGATGACTTTTGCATTTTTTTTCCCCTTTCATTCGACTTTGAATACTATCTTGGCTAAAAATTTGTTTCACTCTCCCTTGATGCAGATAATTCTAATTTTATTTTAAATAAAATTTATTTTATTTAAAGGATAAATTAAAATATTCAATTTCGTCTCATACTACGAGGATTGTTTATCTATCGTTATGTCAATCAATAATGCAATGTGGCGTGGTAATATTTTGGGGTGGCGCTTCTAAAAATTCAAGCTTTTTCTTTATCAAACAGAATGGCAGGCGAATCGGAGAAGATAGATTATGTAATATAGAAGTGATAAATAGAAAAGTTTATCAATTATCTGGGTCCTGTTATTCGTAACTCTTTGCCTTTGTATGTAAAAAAAAAAAAAAAACAATATTTTTAACGATAATATTAACATGGAAAAATGTATCAACGCTCACGAAACAATAGTGGATATAATATATTATGTCGAGATTTACAACATTATTATCGATAAATTAATACGATTTAAAATTATATAAAAGTAAAATTAAAAAACTTTACGACGTATTCATAATTAAGTACAAAAAAATATGCTTAAAAAGAATTGTTCAGTCTATCAAAAATAGGTAGATAGCTATTAGCCAGTATTATTGACGTATAATAATATAATATAATATATATATATATATGAATTAGACAAACAACGTTAAAATATAATTGATCTTTTCAAATATTCTGTCTGAAATATTATATATTTGTTCGTCTTCGATATCGCTAGATGTTTTAAATAATTTGTCTTCAGTTACGTGATACGGGTGGCTGCTCAATGCGTTATCGTCGTCGTCTAAAACAGAATATTATCAAACAAAATACAAATAAAAAAATATTATTAATGATTTTGTAGTACATTGTGAAATTATATCACGATAAAAAAAAACCAAAAGTAAAAGCATGCGTATTATTAATTATACATTTATTTTATACACATTATAACAACTCGCAAAATTAGTAAGTTTAAAAATGAATTTTCTACAGTGAAATAATGTTATGAAACGTTTTAAAAAAACATTCAATGCTAATGGTCAAAGGAAGAACTATTATTTTCCATCATTATCGTGGATTCTATGAAATTGTTTTAGATTTAAAAGTTTGAAATATTTTCATAGTAGTCTGCAGTAGGTAAACTATAGAGACTAACTTGTATGGTTTTTTTGGTGCTCTTTTCATAAAAATATAAGAAAAATATATTATAATACGTAAGTACATTATAGACAAAACTTTATAATAAAATACCTGGAATAGTGTTATCTAAAATAAAACCAATTACACCACCAATAAACATCCCGGATGACAAATACACAATCATAATATCATTGACGTCTTTGTACGTGCTGTAGATGGAACTGCCGTGTACCGACATGTACTTGGGAAGTGCCTGAAGTAAGTAAAAAAATAAAAAATAAAATAAACGACGACATACGAGTTATAAGTACGACATCTATGACTGATGTCGTAAAATAATAATTATTGATACATTACCAATCCAAAAAACATTGAAATCCCAAGAATATACATGTTCCTGATCGAGTTGAGATTTATGAACTGTAGATTAGACAGGGCTATAAAAATGTATTAAAATAATAATTAAATACATTTATATAGGTAATAGTAGGTGTACTAATCTACTAGTATCTAATTTACTTGCCTACGGCTGTTATTAATGCGAGTAACATGGACGTTACTGCGCCGAGTATTGGATCCGGCAAGGTGACTAACAACGCAATGATTTTAGTGAACGGTGAGATTAAAATCATTAAATAGGCAGAATAAATAATCACGTTTCTACTGCATACCTGAAACAACGAAATGGGTACGATACCATTAGTTATGTACATAATTTCAGCGACGGTAATATCCGAGTTTTGGGGCGAGCAAACTTTAAACCGACGCGAAGGCTACACATCAAGTACCAGGACAACAATAATTGTCTTCGAAAAACGATTCTGAGCGAAGCAGAGTGGACGGACATCATTGGATCTCTTTATAAAGATAGTTCCCCGATATTTTTATATTTTAATAATTCCCTTTTGAATTACAATGAAAAATAAAATCAATGTTGATCATAAAATTGATAGAGTGTTAACGATTGAGTCGAGAATTTTAATAGAAGTTGTGAATAGATCATGGTTATCACAGTATATATCGTATAACCGTGGTACAGAAAAAAAAACTCCATCATAGTAAAATCAATATACTCCTCGCTTTACTCAGAATATAATAAGTTATTAAAAGTGAAAACAATTTTAAACAATAATTACTGGTTCGGTTATTATAAATGTAGAATAATAATAGATATTTAATACTCGGAGCATGATACAAATTAAAACATTTTTTAATAACTAAGATAAACTATTATTATAAGTAAGTATTTTCGGAAATCGTCCATCTGTTTTATCATTAAAAAAAAAAACACTTTTCCATGGTATCTCAATTTCACTATAATTATTATAAACGCTTCGCTCATGTTATATATTTTAACGATAATAAACAAATACAATTATAAGTATCATCAAAATGTTATCATTATCATTAAATTCATAAGCGGGCTACGAACAATTAATATTTTATGAAGCGTAAAACTAAATGATGTACATTGTACACAAACAATGTTTCTTATTCTTACCAATTATCACAATAATTTTACAGAATAATATATGCGTCATGTATAATATAAACTGAAAATAATCACAATAAAAATCACAAATTAAATATAGCTCGAATCGTTCAAACGCCCGTAAAATAAACATAAACTATTTTTATATTTAATATTGAATAATATAAGCAATGTTTTTACCATACTCGTATACACGGCAATACTCACTCGGGTAATACCGATGTTGCCCACGTTTTCGCTGGACACGCCGACACCGGAACCTATGCCTAGGAGACCAGCTAAAACCGAACTGATACCTTGAACGCCAATACCTCGATTTATAACACCCGCCGGAGGCATTTTCAGGTCTAAAATAATACGAGAATACGAGCTCGTTAATTTCTGAACGGAGAACAATATTGACAATATTGTGTCGAAATCGAAATCGAGATGATATTATATTATACTTACTGGCAATTTTCGCGCACGTGTAATAATTGCCAACGGATTCGACAATGTTAATAAAAAGTGCAGGTAACATGGCCAACGTTAAGAACCAGTTGAATTTCGGCCATCCCCATTGAACTGTAAAGAACACGATGCGATCAAAGATTAGTTTGATTTTTATAAACTCGAGTACGCGAGAAAGATGTTTGACATATTTAATCGGAAATGATAAGCATTTCAAGCATTATATTTTTATAACAACACAATACGCACATTTGGAGAAGATACAAGATTTCTGAAGAACGAAATTATAATAGAATGAAAAATAACGGTTTATAATATTTTAACTTTAGTACACACACACACACATTCACGTTTAGTGCGCCTAATACTGTTTCCAAGAATATTTATTTTTTTTAATTTCACTAGATTGAGTTTTATCAAACAACAGACAAAAGAGTTGCTGACCGAACGTAAATAGCATTTCGAATTAAAATAATTATTAATAATTATCGTAACAATAATGATTTATAGTGAAAAATGTTAAAAATTAATGTGGATTCCGATTAAATATTTACTTATCAATTGCTTTCCATATGACCAGTCAACAAAGTAGTATAATTACAAGGGTAAGGTAACCGAAATGTCTGTGCATTGCGGTACACTCCAGACTTTGAATCGGTGTTGGCTGGGTCCGTCGGTGACAAATTGTTGTTGGAGGTCATGTAACTACACGCGATCCACATAATACCTACGCTCAATAAAATCTAAATACAAATAAACAACACTTAGAATATTCTGATAGATAAAACGATTAAACTTAACAATTTAAAAGAAATTTTACCGAAAACAATGCGAATATTTTCAAACCCACTAGAATCCATCCTTTTTTAATCGTATAAACCGGAAAAGGAATTGTGACTTTTCGCAAGTACTGAGAGAATATCGTTAAAAAAAGGATTGTTCTAAGTACAAAAAAAAAAAAACATATGATTAAACACATTAAAATTTAAATAAAACACTATACGTTTTCCAATGTTTATAATACTGCAGAATTATTGACGTAATATTATGACGTATAGATTGTAGTTGTAGATATTGAAATATTGAATATTAACAAAGAGCAATGTCGATTGATCGTCCTAATAACTAAAAGCGCAAATCGAATATTAACTATACGGTGCCTTTACCAATATTTTTTTTAGAAATAATGTAATATACAAATACATAATTCCTTTATGTACATATTAATGTATGTGTTTGACGAATCATATTTAAAAACAACGGCTATTATTACTAATTAATTTGCTTCGTTACTAAGAATTTAATATGTACGTAGTAGATATTGTAAAATATTTCACGTAATAAGAATATTTTAAAAGTAATTCAATGGGATTGAATAAAAGTTTTCGGAAAAAATGATAGACGAGTTCAATTATATTTTGTTTGTGATATTCTACGATAAAATTTATTATAAATTATAGATAAATTTAATTGTCATCTAAAAAAAAAAAAACAGAAATTTATTGTTCTTATTGGGTAGTATAGCCACAATCGTTAAATATGCTCGTAATTGTATAACAATATTGAATTATAAAACTAATATTATAATATTAGTAGCATGAAAATCTTGATATTTCGGTTAGGCTATTCTAAACATTGGCGAAGGTATATTTTCAGTAATGATTTTGTTTTATTCGCTGTCAGTAATAACGAATAGAATTTTAACGATACATAATATATTATAATATATTTACATAAGAGCAGTTAACCAGTTTCCCGACATGAGTGTGACTCCTTTTTCAAAGACCGACAGTCCAATAATGCACATGGTCGGCACCACAGTTAAAGGTGTGATGTATTTCAGTATTTTGCCGACAAATCCTGTATTAAAAAATAAACGATCATTATTAACAATTATTATAAACAATCAAAATTTGGACTCGCGCATCACCATCTCGAATAGTCATTGTTTGGTTATCAAACGAGAATCCTACCATAGGGAGAGTTTATCATTGTGGTAATATCAAAGGTTAGGCCATCGTGTCACACAGTGTGTTTAACACGGTATGTGTTGTAAGTTTGTCCGATTTATTTTCGTCAATATCACATTGAAATATTCACTATACAAATATACACTATAGCAAAGGATATTATACCACGAACAATAACTACTAGAGTTTTATTTAACTTAATCTCACAGCGAAGACGAATAGTTGATTAGTTGTGTACAACAAAACAATATATATCTATGTGTTGAATATAAAAGAAAAATGTTTTTGTCTACAGTGTATGAACGTTAAATTATAATCATTTCATACATAAGAAAAAATATGGAGTAATAAAAATAATCGGTACGAATTATTATATTATGAAATACGAGTATACTTTAATAGCAATACGATATCTACTCCCACGTTTCAATTTTTTTTTAATCGATATAATCATAATATTGCAATTATAATTTGTATTATCGAATTGCGCGAAGAGGACGAATTGAAATGTTTTAATATTATTTTTACCATGTCCGTTGTGCTATAACGCAGATTGGCTTTATACGGGGACACGTAATTTGATCCGGTAAATAATAAGAGAGTGAGAATAATTTTCTTTTTCAAATTATTCCATATCAGAAGTATATATACAATAAAACAGTTACAATTATCGAAATAAGTTTAATTGATCGACCACGCAGGAAGTAATTTCTTCAATTTCTCATTTAGTGTAGCGATAAAATATTACAACATCAATAGTATTTATGAATTATAATAATTATTGTCGATTGATTATATTGTATTTCGATATTCGCGATACAAAAGTAATGTTAGCCCGGCGACGCTAAGTATAGATGAATCACTTTCTGTAATCGTTTCACAACTTTTTCATAGAATAGTTGGAATGTCAATAAAACAAACTTACATATTATTATTAAACGGGACACCCGACAAGTTCAATAGTCTACTAATGAGATAGTGCTTCGATCGATCCGGAATGAATAGTGATTGTGAATTTTACTTACCACTGTAACCCAACAGCATTTGAATCAGACCGATAGCAATTATTGAGCCTTGGATGTATTGCACACGATTTTGCCATTCTAGAGTCCTTTTTTCCGGACCCATCGAGAACCGATCGGAAACATTGGAACACTGTCCTAATATCGGCAAGCTCAACACAGATAGCGTGGAGTACATGTATACGAATCCACTAGACTGCACAATTGGAAGCCTGTAAACAAGAGACGACATTGATGTGTGAAAAAATTAATTAGAAAAAGAAGGTGGTCAGATCATTTATTATGTTGGTCGTTAACTCGTATTTGTGTTTGGATGCCAGACGTATGCATCAAATATAAATACACACGATGTGCAACGGACAAAAAAAATCATCAACCAGTACGCGTATTAGATATGGATATCTAGGAACACGGTGACCTGAGGTCCACAGAGTGCAAAATAAACTATAACGCATAATATTATGAACCGAAAAGAAAGATATAAAAATAAGTACCCATAGTATATAGTAAACTAATTCGAATGACTATTGCGAAATGTTTTTGTCAATTTAAATATAAAATAAATGTATGTTTAAAAGTGTGTAATTAAATCTGAATTTATGCTTTTAAGAATTAATAATGTGTAAAAACTGTAAAATTAATTTAAAAATTGTTCTTCCCATCGTTATAATGTTCAGACGAAATTGAAACGTACACGATACTATAATATGTGCGCTCGGAAACTCAAAAAAGGGATTTTCGTGGACACGTAATTTTTTTTTTTTTTAAAGGTTTTCCTACATAAATCGTTAGATTTTTCTCAATTTTCTAAATGTACGGCACATTTAGTAGTCTGCTTTTAGCCATATTTTATTTTACTTTTGGAGCTTTGACAAAAAAATGCTGAAAACGGTTATACGAGTATGTCCTAAGATGTCCTGAATTTCATTCATTAAAAAACAAACTGTAATAATAATTCCGAATTTTACCGTATAACCTGCAGCTAGAATTTACCGATATCGATCGTTTAAAGTCCGAAATTTGGACTTTTATCAAAAGTATTCGGTAAAACCTAGGTTTTACCAGTATTCGTACTTTTACCGTATCACAATCACACACACACACATATTGTATATTATAATATATATATCATAATTCATTAAAAGACCAAAGAATTCTTTATCTCATTCAAGGTTTATAATACTCTCATATCGAACACGCCCGACCATTTGCGATGGGCTTTTTGTACAAGAAATATGATTTACCTGACGCCCAAGATGGCTTGAAATAGAGTGCTTACACCGGCCATCATGACGGCTGTGGACAAGACGTATGCTCGAGCCGGGTCTTCGTCTAAAATACAAAGTTTCGGAGCCAAAAAGTGGACCACGAAAATTATTCCACCTATAGTGGTTATTGCGTTCTGTAAAACAAATATAATAAGACTGTTATTAAAAGTTATCGGATATCCCCTCAACAGACAGACGCTTACGGACGAAAAATTAACGTCTTGGATCATTTTGAAAAATGATAATGTTAAGTATAGCTAATTTCTTAGAGATTCGTTCCCTCAGTTAAAATGGTAGATTGTAGGAATAAGACGTGGTGAAGACACAAAGACGACGAAACATTGATAATATTACAAAGTATGGTTGACTAATAAATTGATTGTATACATTTACTTTTTTTGCGTGATTGTAGATCGTAAATACTCTATATTAAAAACCTAATCGTATCGTTAATATTATATATTAAAAAATCAAATTAATACTAGTGTTACTAGTTAACCAAAAGATTTCGAATGAATCTGAAAATATAATTTTAATTATAAACCACGTACGATTACGTACAAATTGTTATGCCACTCGTATTATAATATATCGGTTTTACTATCGGTTCGAAAAAAAAAAAAAAAACCCGATATTCCGATAATGCCATTTACAGGCCGATATCGGGTAATATCGGTATCGGCCCGAGCATTGTTTTTATATTATGTAATATTATATAGGCGTTTTAATAATTAAAAGATAATATTACAACATTAAAAAAAACGGATAAATATGAAAAATAATAGAAATCTGTTTACGGAAACCCGTCCGAATCATTCGTGTCAATGAAAATATCTTTCACATGACACAATGTATCCGGGAATAATATGTATAAACCGAAAACATTTTAAAATACACAATTTTGAGACCGTGTGAAAATGAAAATTACCGTATACGGATCCTATTCGCATGAGTTGGTCTCGTCGTCAACTTCAGAGATGATTTACGATAACAAATTGTATCTATAGTTAGTATTTTGCGGGGTGAATTTTGAAATACCTCCTGTAGTTTTCGAAATAGTTGCGAAAATCTAATGAAAAATTATAAAAAAATTATTATAATTTATGGTTTTAGACGAAATATAAATTTGTTTTCATCACAACTCAAAAAGTAATGAGCATATGGAGTAAGAGATTTAATAATTTTCACCGAATAACTCCATTGTCTAGAGACAAAAGACGACAATATAATTTTCATGAGATTTTTGACTTTTGTGATATTTATTTGAAAGTTTTCAATTTTTTTCAGTTTTTTTTTCCATATAATATTGACTGACTCGGACGAAAAATCTTGGAAATATGTATTCTTAAAGTTTCTCACTCGCTTGTGTAGAAAAATCTTAGAAAAATCTATAGACATTAATTTTCTTTCGAGTGTTTGAAATTAAAACGACGACGAATCTCGAGAAAATCACTAAAATCCGCAAAACGTTGTAGTCGAGAAGCCCAGGAATGTATCGTGATATCTCAATATTAAGGCTTAAAAGACTTAAAACTCAATGAATTCCAGATAAGTGGCTGAAAAAAATTCACATCAATCGACATCGTTGTAATGAAATATGTTATCAAAAATATCGCAATCATATTTTATAATAAACCTATTAATAAAATAAAACGTTCGTTGTTCGACGACGTCTACTCGTCGAGACGGTAATTTCGTTCGAAATTCCTCACATCATCGGTAAGCATATTAAACCGGGTTTATTTTTTTTTCGTCAAACAGACGGCCCCCGTTTTATATAAGCGGTAGAAATATATAATGCCCGGATTACCTGGACGGCCAACAATAACGCGACGAATATCGGAGGTCTCTCGTTGACCCCGTACACGATGCAAGGATTATCAAACCGTCTCGGGCCCACGTCCGAGCGGACTTCCAGCAGGAAATCGTGTCTTTTTCCGTAAGACGTGCCGCCGCCGTCGCTGTGATCCACTTCGATCGCGTCCATCTCTTGCGTTCCGAATCGGCCGAACTGTCGCAAACGTGTACGGCGGCGTGCTTGCGAGGAGTTACGTCGACGGGCGGTTAGCTTTAATTACGAGATCACACGGCGGCCGAGAGACGAGCGTCGCCGCGCAGACGACGGCAGTTAACGATCGGACGACAACGATCGGTGCTGTCGAGGTAGCGATCACGACATGACTATATTATATCGCTTTCACTCGTTTGGCGAATAATCTCGTCTAATGGTTACGATTTGACCATTATCGGGTTTTTTTTTTTTTCTTTTCATTGTTATCTAAATTATTTAGGAACATCGTCAATGTTGTTGTTTCTTATACTGATGATCTTTGAACGTTTGATTGTGAGAGCATTTTTATGACGTCGCCGGCCGTACAACGCCCGCTATATATATATATATACACAAAATGATAAATAGGTCCAGTGTGTTATTTGTACAGTGTGCGCGGTTCTCGTAGATGTGTTTGATTTTTTTTTTCAATTTAGAGGTGTTCGGTTTGCAAATAAATATCAATCGTTAAACGGTTTTCTATTGTGAAGACATAAACACTAATGAGTTAAATTCCGAATGTTTTCATTTAAGGAAATACTTGAAAACCTTCAAAAATGAATCCGTGGACTTAAGTATCTTATAGCTATACATTTTTGAATAAAAGCAGACAAATTAGCTGAAACATTCCCAAACGTGGAAGTTGCCACAAGGATTTTCCTTTGCCTCGTTTTCACACAACTGAAAAGAATAAAAAACGAATTACGAACAACTATGTTGCAAGAACGGCTCACCAATTTGTCAATAATGTGCATAGAAAGTGATCTTCTTCAAAAACTAGACTTCGAAGATATAATTGAAGATTTTGCACAACAGAAATCTCAAAAAAACCGTTGCTTCCTTAACGATACACATAAACTATAAGTTTCATTGTTGAAAGTTATAACAGTAAAATACCATTTATAATTCTGTAAAATGTACATAGTTTTTAATTAATAAAGTAATCATATTAAATAAACTTTTGATGTTTTTATTCAACATGTGTAGGCCTACTAAAAGGGCCCCTTAAGCTCCGGGTGCCCATGGGCCGTTAAGACGGCCCTTGTTAAATAATAATAAAAAATCAGATAGAAATCCACGGGTTCCGATCGAGTGGGGTAGTCCTTTATTGTTAAAATATTATTTATAAGAACATTTTGAAACTAAATGTACCAGCGATAAATTATAATATAGCGTTGTATATAGCGTTTTACCCTTGAAAATTTATGTTTGTTTTGACATTAAAATACTATTGGTCAAATTGAGGATTTCAATATTTCTAAACCTTCCCTCGAATGTTTTATAAAAAATTAGCTTAATTACCAGACTTCAACCGTGTAAACAGTTTAAAGTAAAAGTGAAATTAGTAAAATCAACACGATAAAAGGTTTCAAAGGTAATCAAAAAGTGAAAAAACAAATAGGTACCTACACGAATGTCTTGCCCAAATTACTGGTTACATCTACTACATCTACTTGTCAGATCAAGCATTTCAACCTCTGGACAACTCTGATTATTTTCCATAAAATTGCATGTAAATCGGTTCGGCAGTTCTCAAGTGATGTGCTCATCAACAAACAGCATTTTATTTTTATGCATAAGATCTATAAACACATAATGGATTTTGCTAAAAAAATGTATTGACAGAGTAAATTAGGAAGACGGATGCACAATATTCAGGTGTGACGTATTCTTAATTGTACTTGCTTTCTAGCTATGTAAATTATAGACATAATTCATACATTTTACATAAATAAGGTAAATTAATAAACTTTTCGATTTTTTTATAATTAAGGTGCACGCAACAAATTAAAATATTAATGAAAACAATGGCTATTATATACCTTATTGATATTAATATATTTAAATTATATAATAATTAAAAGACAGCCCCAATTTCTAAAGGCAGTTTATATTATTATTATTACCTAGTTATTTCATAATGAGGTAGGTCAAATGAATTATTGCTGAAAAAAAAATTGAATTGAATTAAATTAAAACTAAACCCGTAATTTTTTGTTTAAAATATAAAACTAATCTCGTCAATGTTTCAGGGCCACAACTGCTATACCCTAAGAGAAACACTTAACTAAGAAATAGAATCAAAACAGAAAATTCTAAAAATTACCTTATTGTAATATGCGTATCTTGATATGTTGGTATATTTATTCATTTGAATGTACATTGGCAGTAGTCTATTTGAATAAAATGGTTTAAAAAATAGTTTTATTAAATACATTAGACATAAAAATTATTTAAAAGTTTCAATTATTTCTCTATGAAGTGGCGAATTACGAGTAGTCGACTAAAGTAAAACATTGTCCAGAAAGTCAAAAGACAACAGTTGTATGGCAGAGAACAAACTATTAATTATAATGAAAAAAATATCTATTAAAAATTATAAAATATACAGAATGATTAAAGTTTTAAAACCTAGATAGTAAATTATGTAGAGAAAAATAAAAATTGTACTTTTAAACATTGAGGAATTATTTAGAATCTGATTTGGAAGGTTCTTGACCTATATTTAAGCCAGCTGGTCCCAAAAGATTTCCAGCCGGTCCTGGTAAACCAAGTTGTTCTTGATATGATTTGAGAATGTGTTGAAAAGCATTGACATCTATGTCAACAGGTTCAAAATCTTCCACATCTGAGAAGTTATCCTCTTCGATTTCTTCACACCGAACTGTCGGATTTATTGTGACAGTTTTCTACGAAAGAAATATTTGAAAAAGTTTATAAAAGCAGGTATGTCAATAAAATAATGTCAATTACATACTTTAGGTTTATCTTTGCTGTTTGAAGGTTTTTTAATGAAACTACTTCCTAAAGATGTAGATGCCAGCTCTTTATCCATCTGAGCCATAAAATCAGAAATACTAGGATCCGCTTGATTTTCTATTGACAAAAATATTATTTAAATATATAATTAAATTAATGTATAATTTCAACATAAAAATTCAGATGATTATTAATAATTAATTTTTTTAAGGATCGCTCAAGAGTATATCCAAGATTTTTCAACAAACTGTCGAGAATATATGGAGTACTATAAATATATTACTTTATGGGAACTCTGTTGATTATAATTTTAAGGCCTCATATGCACTATATGGTCAGCCGGTCCAGTCTATATCGCAGTGTACGGTTAGCCACAAACTCAACCTAACCGCAAGAATATTTATTTGCTTTAGCCGTACGGTATTAATTGTACGAATGACTGTCGAGTGGCCGCAGCACTCCAAGCAACCGGAGCGGTAGACGCATAAAGAATAGTGCGTTTAGACTTTTCAGTACACACCGACTCTCCATATATTTTATTACTTGCGGTAAACCGGAAGGCTGACCGAATTGCGGGTAATCACAAAGTGCGTACGAGGCCTAAAATTTCTTTTTTTAAATTATAATTATCTTTTGTCATAGCCGCAAGACCATGATTCATATATTTCAAGATAAACTTGACTTGATTGACGTAATATATGATTTTTTTTTGTTTTAAATAAAAATATTACCAGGTATTATTTCTTCACAATCGCTACCATATGAGTCCATGTCAGAACTGTTTGATTCATCCCAATTATCATCAGGTATTTTAAAATCTAAAAATTAAATAATTAGGAATAATTGTTACATCTATTGAACTTATGAACTACTCAATTGAAACAATACCTAAAATACTCCGAAGTGCAGCTTCATATTTTTCAGGTTCAAAATTCACATTTTTTTTCCCATCATTTTTCTTTTTATTATACCTAATGGATACTGCATCTTTGTCGTCATTTGTTGGCCGCATGACATCAGGTCCACAAGCAAACAAGTTTGAAGATTTTTCATTTTGAGATTTATTTTCGTCATCCGAATCAGAAGAATCGTCACTATAAATCATTATAAATAAATTGTACAATAGTAAAATGTGAATAATGATGTTAATATACAATTAAGATTGTAGTGTAGGAAGAAAAAATTGTCAACGATTGTGCTTTAAAGATGAATAGATAAACAGATAAACAAATCATGATATTTGATACGTAATGCACCCTCCATACTTAATAGAAAAATATGATAAATAAATATAATAAATGTATCTTAGTATACACTAAATCTACAGTTCTACCTACCCAAATTGAATAATGTATACCTTAGATGATTTTTGGAAAAGTCTGCTCCACTAATATCAGATGCTTGATTCAAAAAACTTCTAATCTTATCGGTAAATGTTGAAGCTATATTTGATGCACTAGATAGCCCAGAATTTTTTATTCCAAACTTCTGTTCGAGAATACGATCTAAATCAGCTTGAGATATTTCTAAATATTTTTCATCATCGGCTGGTTCAAGATCAGTGACATCATTTTTTATCTGTACGAGTTTGTCTTCAGTAATACCATTTAAAATAGTTTTAATTCGTTGACTAATTGATGGCGACGACAAATATTCATCTACATTTGACAGATAATATTGTTGAGCTTGATCTTCTAATAATTTATATCCATTTGAACCTTCATATAAATTCTATAATAAACAATACAAATATATATATTTTTATGCACATTATGAAATTTTGAATTTAGTTTTTTAGTTTTTATACTTGGTAATATTCATTTTTATGGACTTTACATTTTTAACTGTTTATTAGATTTAAAAATATGCAAAAGGCAGATTTGTTTTCTTAAATGTCAATTTTTTTTCTGACTATTGATTATTGTTTTCCATATTTTACATAAAATGTAGTGGTTGTAGCAATTTCAAATACTAGAAATCAGCTAAATTACAAAAATTTAATGAAAGAGGTCAAAATTTAGGCAATATCAGAGGTTGTTTTATCGTAATTTTTAAAATAAGGATCATAAAGACTTAAATTTTTCACAGTATATTTATTTAAGTAGTATTTTTAAATACATAAAGTACAAATATATAAAAACCAAACATATTAGAGAACTAAATTATTAGGATCTAATTTAAATGTTGTTAAATGCTTTGCTATAAGCATTGTTACAACACTATTGAATATAATTCAGGTCTAAAATAAGTTAATTTTATCTGATCATAATGAAACACATATTATTAAAATATTATTATGATACTAAATCTGAATTTGAGTAAACTTTTATAAATTTGGATACATTTACTGTTTTCAATGATTTATATAATTAGTAATAACTAATAACTATAAAACCAATCATGAAAAAAAGAATAAAATGAGATACCAGTATAAAAAAATAATGTTTTTATCACATACTTTAAAATATCCTTTATCGGCCAATGAAGATTTATACTGATGCCAACGTTTATCATAGGTTAAATCTATAGTTGTGTGTTCAACTGATGACTTTGCTTGACTGGCTAATATTTCAAATCCACAAGCCTAAACAAAAAGTTATTGCCTAATTAAATAAATATCATATAAAATAATATACTAAAATGCATAAATTATATAAACAGTTTATAAATTACGTAAAAAAATAAATAAGATGAAAAGTAATATTGAATCATTAATAGTACCGACACCAAGTACAGAAGAACACTATTATTAGCTTTCATTTACAATTAATTATATGACAAATTATAGTGAAAAAGTTAATTTTTAATTAAGTAAAACAAAATTTACTATTTTAATTCCTGTAATTTGCGCTTTGTATTGTGGGTCAGATGAATCGACTAAATCCCAACCAGCCCTCTTTTCAGGAATGAATTTTTGATGGAAAATCATTGCATACAAACATTTAGTCATAGTCACCGTACGCATGACTCTTTCTTTAGGAGAAAAATTTCTAAAATTAAAAGTTATAAGGTTAACAATTTTCATAAGACAGTTAAATCTAAAATAAATTACTTCATCATACGACACGCTCTAACATCCAATGGATCTCTATGAGAAAATGCTAATACTGCCGGTGCTATTAAACTAGGTTCATGTTGTAATAAATAGGCTACGCTCACAGGTATGTAAGCATGACAACGATGAACATTTTCTGTAATTTTTTCTGGATATCTGAAAATGAAAATAATATGTAAATTTCAGCAAGTATTATTAGACTTGAATTTTATTTACCCGTTCAAGCGGGATGATATAGCTGAATTGACCTCTTCAGAAGCAACTGTAGCAGTAGGATATTTAGTAATCTGTTCTAGGGCTTGTGAAACAGCTATTAACTTTTTACTATTTGCGCTTGTCAATGGAATTATGTGCACATCACCATTACTAATATAAACCTTTAGAAACAATTTATTGAAATATCATGCTAATAAAATACTATCCATAATTACCCTTTGATCGCAGTTATCAGGATTGGCCCATTTGGGCAAACATTCAGCGGCTTCAATCAGCAGAAATTCCCCATCAGAGTCTATAACACTGAGAACGGATGGTGAATATTGAATAATAACAAAACAAAAAACTGATATACATACCGTACAATAAATTCCGGGTATTTTTTTGTAATCTCTCTCAATAAGAAAACAATGAACCATTCGTCTTCAATGTTGTCCCCGTAATGTGTAACTCCGTACAAATGAGTTGGCAATACTTCTGGAATAAGAAATTGGAAACATAATAAAAATATTTTTGATTAGTAGAATGAAAAAAAAAATCATTGACGGTAATACAACAGCCACAGAAGTAAATAAATATAGCTTCCACTACCTTCAGAGGTGTTAGTGAACGATTGTCCGAGTTCTGCTGATGGACAAAACCGCGGAATCAAATCAAACCGGTCTTTGTGCCATATAAACTGATCGGTAAGTTGTTGCACGAACTCCAACACCTTTGTATTTAAGTGATTTACTTTTTTCATCAATTCTTCGGTGTCTTCCGCACCGCTGTCGTTGGGTCGGACAAACAAATAATACTCGACAAAATCGTCGTCCCTAACAGTCTCGAGTGCGCTGGCCATTGGAAATTTAAAATGATTTTATAACCGTAAAAATGAACAACTAAATGACTGTATGATTGATATCGGATTTCAAATTGCGAACTTTGGCAGTTTATTTTTTAGAATTTAACTCACACCACATTGAACGACAAACAAATGTAGTTGAAGCCTATGCGACACAATGTGATAAATGATAATAGAACACACACACTTTAGTGTGATACCGCCAGAAGTCAGAAATATCTTTCTTTTTCCAGGGACAACGAAGGTAAATAATCGATAAAATGTCAGTCACTCGTATCTCGTGATAATATAGTGTTTGATAATAATTACAATAATAAATAATTTGTTTTAGTCGTAGACCGTACTCCCATTGTACTGCTCGTTTTAGCGTTCTACAAAGTTACTCGTGAAATCAAATGTCAAATTTTTGCAGTCTGTTACTTGTTTAACAGCGACAAATTTTAAGAATTCGCAATCAATTTATCAGTTTTCTGTTCTCGACTGATAATTGTCAAAAATACAACGATACCACTCCAAACATTGATAAAATTAAAATGATATTACCCTTTATCGCTTTAGCTATAAAATGTCTGTTGTCCGATCAATGTTTATTTTTTAGATTTTCAATGTTTTGATAATCTCGTATTACCCGTGTGTTCGTCATAAAATGGTTGTCCACAAAGTTCCTATAAATCACATAAATGATGATCAGCAAATACAACAAATGGTGACCCAACAGCCAACTAATTTTCTCAGGTCATCGAAGCCTGGGCCGCTTGTTCGACAAGCTCCAGTTTTTGACTTGGAAGTCATTACCAGTGACAATTTCGTCCCATGGGTGAGTCTCAAATGATTTTGTGTATAGCACGGTTTTTACATTTATAAATCAATTTTTGTCTTACAGAAAAATACATTCAATATGCGCCAAGTAACTCTTGCTAATATAATCGATGTAGCTAATGGTAACGACAAAGCGACAACAAAAGCAGTCAAGATGCGTGCCAAAAATTTAGTTAATGCTGCCAAATCTTTGGACTTGCTGCGGCAAAATTTACAAAATTCCATTAACAAAGATATTGATAATGTTATTAAAAAATATTTGA
This sequence comes from Drepanosiphum platanoidis, assembly GCA_948098885.1. Taxonomy (NCBI): domain Eukaryota; kingdom Metazoa; phylum Arthropoda; class Insecta; order Hemiptera; family Aphididae; genus Drepanosiphum; species Drepanosiphum platanoidis. The sequence goes on from OX402532.1 coordinate 6,836,556, forward strand.
CGGTATTAACTCGCTATTTTAATTGCTATTCGTTGTTACATTTAAAATAATTTCTAGACATATTTTGGCTTGGCCATTGACAATGTAAAAAATAATTTGGGTTCAAATTGTGTGACCGAGGATCACGTGAGAGAAGTATGTCGAACAATGCTTGACGAAGCCAAATTAATGTATTCAAACCCACCATTGTCTGGTAGCAATTCGCCATTCAATACTGCACAAACTACAGATATACTAATTGAATCACGATTTGCTAAACAACATTCCAAAGTAAATAATATACAAGTTACATTTGACTTACTCGATACTAATTAGTAATTAATAACTATATTTGATATTTTTTATCATCACAGAACAGATCTCTACTCAAACGCAAAGAGCCACCTACTCCAGAAGTTGAAAATAACCTTTCTCCTGCGGTTGAACAAACATCTTCTCAGCCACCATTGGTCAAATTTCAAAGATTTCAGTCTGCTTGGGATCCAACAAAAATTCATTCTCAAACCCTTTTTGTGTTGGCTACCAGAGCTAACAAGGTACATTTTTATCAAAATAATACATACTGATTTAAATTTTCTATTGTCATTTAAAACTTGTTATTGATTTGATAGAGAGGAGGACGCATGTGTAATAAGCACCCAGAGTTGTTTCAATATACTATAGATCTGGAAGATCGAGAATGGCTGATGAAACAGAAGATGTTTGTCTTGCCACCACCTTCACCTGCAAATTCAACTTCAATATTATTATTGGACGACGTGCAATTGATATTGAGTAGTGTGAATTACAAGTAATAAAATCAATTATGTTTTGATATTGATCTGTTAATGGATTTGGGATATAATGATTAATTATTATTTAAAATTATTGACATAAATATGAAAATTAGTTTTATATATTTAAAAATAAAATAAAATATTTTTTGATAAATTCATAATACAAAAACTATAAAAATGAAAATGAATTTTTTTTTTTTTTTTCAGGCAATTATGAAATGAATTATCATAATATGTAAATTTCAATTATTTTAATAATAAGTTATCAATTAATTATTTTAAAGTTTTTTATTCAATAATCATTGCTATGATAGTTAAATAATACTGAGTAGGTTGGAGTATTATTGTTTAGACTGAAGTTACGAAAGCGTTAGAAAAACAGATGTTGCAACAAACATTTGTAACAGATGTTGATGAAAATTATTAAATTTTATATCTGTGATCACATTTAGATATTCATCAATTTTACAATTTGTTTGACATTGAAAATATCAATTACGTTTCAAAAAATGGTCGCTTGAACTTGCCCTTCATGTTATAAATCAAGTTCAGATTTTTAAGCACTTAAAAAGCTAAACATAATTTACTTATTGAATTCTCTCATAATGTTTCTGTGGTTTCATAAAAAAAAATTGTTGAAAAATCATTTTTAACAATATTATTTGATGTATAGGTACTTAAAAAAAAACCCTAAGGCATATAAAGAAAAATAATTCTAACCAACTTTTTTATGAAATAGGTATAAAATCTCTGCTATATGAATCATTGCCATTTTTCTTTCCCATGGAACTTCATACTCAATAAAAATATGAAAATGCATACAAATACATACCATAGATTAAATATACTAATCTAATATATACTAATAAGTATACTTAATCTATGTACATACAGACTTAAGTTCTAAAATATTACACATATTAAATATTGTATATGTTTACAATGTTTTTTTAAAATTGTCCATTTAGTGATAATAATCATTTTCAGAAATAATCCTCACGAGCTTAAAGGGTTTGAATTGCCAGAATTTATATTGAATAAAGTACGATCCACAATGATTCTCAACAAACCTCCTGATATGCAGTCTCCACAACAAATTATTATCACAGAAAATGGCGAAATCGAAGAACAAGGGGTATGAAAGATAATAATTATACTGTACATTTTTGTTTGACATGAAATAATGTATTTTAGGCGTGTAGTATTACTTTAAATGAAAATGCAAATTCTTCAATTTCTCAGTCAGCTGCCCATTCTGAGTCAAGTAGTATAATCATTTCAGGTATTATTATTTTGTTTTAGTTAATTTTTGTGTACAAATATAGAAAAAGTCTAAAAATTAAAATTATAACTTAAATGTGATACAGGAGACACATAATTAATAATGGTGAATTGATCTTTTAATCTTTTAGCAGGCTCATATTATGCACATTTTGTACAACAATAGCTTTATTGACATAACTTTTAATTACGTGGCCAGATTAATACTGGAATTTTTTCTATTCATCTATGATGTATATTTTATTAACATTTAACAAGTGTTATTTTTTCTTTTTCAAATTATTGACGATTAGGTCTAGTTACTAAACTAACTCTAAATTAGTTTAGATTTTAAATCTAAAACAAAATTCATAGTCAAAATTGTTATTATCTACTAATAAATTATAACATTTTTTATTTAGAAAAAAAATAGGAAATTTACTATTATTTTATGAAAGAAAATTAGAAAGTAAATGTGTTTAACACAATAATTATTGAATAATAGATATTATTGATGTTATTTCAATTTTCTTATAAATTAATTGTAACTTAAAAACATAAACTAATTTTGCTAAAATTATTCTTATTGTCTTTGAATGAAAATAAATGTAATCAAGTAAAAGTTAAAAACCAATTTATTCTTAGTTTTATTGTATAAAATTATTGTCATTTTAGATTAATGGTTTTACTAATTTAAACTATAAATATAATAAAAACAGAACTATTAAAATTACTAAAATAATTTTTCCAATCATATACAATAATCCTACAACTTACATATTTGAAAAATATAGGCTCATATGTAATATTAATTAGTAGTTTTAGAGTAATCATTTGACCTATTGTAAATTAATATTCATGGAGATATTTTCTGTGAATTAATTGAATCAAACATCAAATTATTTTTACAATAAAATTTAAAAATCAAATCATAATAGTGTGATCAAAATAATACGAAATATTAAGAAATGTTATTAATTTACCAAGTATGGTTTTTTTAAATTGCTTTTAAATTTTTATAAATTGGTCGGAATATTTAATTTATTTAAGTTTTTGGTTTTTAACGATTAGAATTTACCTATGTAACGTTTACTCCTGATAGTTATTTACTGTATATTATTTTCTCTTAATTAAAGTCAGTAATTTATAGAAGTATTAAATTGAATTAATTTCAAATATGTCCTTATGTTTTTATTTAGGTACATCGACAACACTTGCCGAAGCGTTGAATATGCTAGAGTATGGTGAAAGATTACCGCAGCACAATGAAATTCCACATTCATCACCCAGCAATAACTCAGGATTAGCGACAACACATTCCACTCTAACCGCACTTTTAGCTGCTGAAAACAATTTCATGCCCAATAGCAATCAAGCTAATAATACTCAATTTGGAATGTAGTATTTATAACAACATTTTTAGTTTTGTAATATTTATTCTAGTCCTATTTAATCTAGTCTCGTGTGTTCAACTATTGATATCTTACCAAATATTATAGTTTTACAGTTATTCATTTTATGCTAACCAAATATGTATTTATATAAAATACGTGTAACTGTATTATAATGTGATTTGTTTCTTAATGTTTAGATAACTTATCTTAATTATTATTTTAATTTATGAAGAACAGTGTTATTTGTTATATTATGTATTATATATAATATATATTATTATATCGTCCTATTTAGTTACTAATCATAGTAGGTTATTACTACTGTAGCGAGTGTTCAAAAATACACTGTAAATAATACTATCATAAACAATGAGTATTTGAATACTTTTAATAAATATTTGTCTAGTTGTCTTAGTTTGGATTTATTACAAAAACTCTTACGAGAGAACAGTTTTTCATTTTGGAAATGTGATGATTTTATTTAAAGACACTGTATTTTTCAAATCTCATTTGTGAAGTATTTAAATAATTGTAATTAAATAAACAAATTCTAGTGCGAAATTTCAAGAATATTATAGTTGTTGTATTAATAATATAATATTATGGTGTATGTACCTATCTATAAAAGTTAGAAAATATTTTGTTATCGATCTAACATTAGAAATGAAAATAGATATATCGCCTTACCAGTACAAGATAGCCACAAATCCCAAAAGCAGTGATTGTTCAGGAAGTCAGTGGAACCTACTGCATTATACTTGGCGAATTGAATGATTTTGATGATATTACTTATTTGTCAAAGAATAACTACTATGTCTATATTGTAGCATTGTAGAGCTTAGATCGCGGCGTTAAGTAGATGAAAAAAATACAAAACATACTTCTGATCTTTCAAAGGGAAAAACGATCAAGTGTTGGCGCTCTACACGCAGAGAGGTCTGTTGTAGATTTTACTGAGAGTCATCTTTTCGTGTAGTTTTTCTTTTGAGTGTGCATATGTGGTGCAATTTACTATATTTTAAGTCCTATATTAGATAATTCAACGGAGTTTCTATTTTCATTTTTAAAAACGATTTTGGCGCTGTCCAAGCTAGGGTCACGCCCAAATATTTGAATTACCTTAGAAACTTCTAGATCCACTACAAGTCTTGGAATGGTTTTGGGTTTTGTACAATGAAACATAACATATCTCTTACTCTTATACATTTTTATCAACTTACGAGGATGTGGCGCAATGTCAAATGATTATATCGTTATTAAATTATTATTGTTACTGTTTATTTCTATAACTTTCTTTGAGAAATTTCTACATGCGACTTCCATTACATTATTTTGTATAGTTCTCTATTGTTCTTCCAAGAGGAATATTCCTTTTCCGTTCGTATAACAGGATTCTCTTTCCGTTTCGTCTTTTATCCCTCGGCTATATAATATATCTTCCGACATTCAACTTTCATCGTGTTCTCCTCCTGCTGTTACTTACAATAATCTTTTTTTTTTCATAATTTATGATTCCAATATTAATATAATATTGTTGTATGTTTTGAAAAAAAATAATGTTTTAAGTATTTTCAAAATATTATTACTATTGCTATTGTTTACTATACATTAATCAATGTTGTGCATATTATTTTATTTTTGGTTTATTTTGGTTTATTATTGGTAGGCGTCAAGAAGGTTAAATCCATATGAGTATCAGATATCAAAAAATTGATGTAAAAATCTAGTACTCATTTTGATTTGTATGTTGTATATCAATGGGAGATGTATCGTTAGGTCGCGTGCCCGTAGATAAAGTTTTTCTGTTGGCATAAAGTATAATACTATAGTCGCTAAATGCTTAACGAAGATAAAACAAAACCGCAATCAATCGAAGGACAGACGGGTTCGTTATAAAAAAAAAGAGGAGGGAACGAATAAAAATCCGTAAACATCGCATCAAGCGATGTGGCGGTGGAGCGTCTTGCAGCAATTTATTTTATACATTTTATATTTATTTATTACATACTATCGGCTTCTGTCCGATTCGAATAATAATAATAATACCAGTATGGTACCTAACGTTTCTCATAGATTTTTCACTATTTGCTTGTAACGAGTGGATAGGTATATATATTATTAAACGACTCCTGCGCTAAGCGTGGACCGAAGTAAACGTGCGTCGATTTTTTATCGGATGGCAGTGTACAAGTACATTATATGTATTTGTAGAATAGTATTATTTTATTTATGAACCGTCGTCGTGTTTTATTCGATTAAACTTTATTTTTTAAGACTAAAATGTTGCAAAAGAAATACATAAACACATAAACGTGTATTGTATGTCTACGGCAGTATAGTAGCGTATATAGTTTATATATTACTCGTAAATTAAATTATTCTTAACTCTTCGGTTTCAATAAATAACGACGACGTACCTATAATAATGTTACACTGTTACTAAATAAAATTAAAAGGACCAGATTTGCTACATTTCATTATAAATGTATATTATTGTAAAAACATAAATTTTAGGGCCCTACTTTCAAAATGACACTGGGGCTTGATGACACAGCAAACGAATTATATTATAACTGTAATAATGAACCTTACCTCGAATAAAGTTTTGTTTGTGACGGCATCGCAATACAATAATGAACGAACGCGATGCACCCATTGTGGCCGGCCCGTTTTGAGAGATAGCGAGTTGTCGCGAAGAAATGTTAAATTTTATTTACACATCGTACGTACGCACAAATGGAAACGTTGGGAAATGTCACGCGAAACGTTATCGACGGAGAATAGTGTTATATTTTTACCATCGGAGCTTCCGTGGTCGTGACTCGCGAAACACGGCGGAAAAAAACTAAAAATCGTCGAGCCGGGCGACGGCGAACACGATGCGAAACGACGACGACGTCAAAAAACGCACACTCGAAGCCTTTACCGGCTTGGATTAGACGTCGTCGTCCGAGCCTCGACGGAATCGTTGAAAATCCGAAGGCGGCGGCCATTACACTCGCGTAATGAAACGCGCGCACCGGACGCGACGGCGGCGGCGGCGGCGGCGGCGATACGAAAAATACGCTAAACACCGAATGTCGATGGTACGGTAGTATTTTAGCGACAAATAATTTGGTTGCGCCCACGCGACCGCCGTGAGACGTGCGATTATTCGTCGATAATTACTATTTACCATCGGCTGCGAAACGAAATTTTGAAACCGAGAAACGAGACAATGGCGGTCGGCATAAAATTCTCGAAACACGGACCCGTTCGGAGAAGCCCGGACATACGCGCGCGAACCGACGAAGACTGAAACGGAAGGGAAAACCAGTAGCCCCGGAACGGTTGGAAAAACCAACAGCCAATGACAATTGTTTACGAATTCATGGAAAGTCATTTGTATTTTTTTAACGGTCGTTTTTTTAAACGACCTCCAGATGGAGGGCCGCGGAGTATCGCGACCGATCGGCGCGGCGCCCGATGTGATGACGTATTACCACGGTCGCGGTATAGACACGGTATAGGGGTTTTCGGCTACTAAAATTATGTTTATACAAACTGCCGACAGGTGGCGTTGCATAAATGAAAAAATAATTTTTTCTGAAATTACACTCACCCCGAAATCATCGCCCCAAATGCCTTCCTCAATTGTCTGAATACTGATTCATCCCTCTGCTATATAAGACGAAACTATCGACCAAATTTAACACCACAAAGCTCCAGTGGTTTCGGATTTTTTCCATTTTTAATCCTTTTAATCTCCTTAGGTTTAATTTTCTTAATTTTTGTTCCGCAAAATCCTTCTCCTGACAATAACAAACACGACAAAAAAATAAGGTATGTGTAGAGTCTACACTGTAGACTGTAGAGGCGATAAATTGTTATTGAGAATTTCTTCAAATTTATTTATTTCGCTTTCACAATTGTGTGTATATTTTCATTATGAAATTAATTAAAAATTGAAATTATAAAACCAATAATAATTACCATGATTTTAACCACTTTTTCTCCCTAATTTTCAAGGGAGGCGCCACGCCACATGAAAGTTTTTTTTACTATTAAAATATTTTTTTTTTCAAATAAACTAATTTTTTTAATTTGTCGAAATCCCGTGATTTAGTTTTCCTAGTGATTTTCATGGGTAAAATTCAACTAGGTTGATAAATTATAAACAATTGCCTTTTTGTATTTTCAACAATATGAATTAGTTTCTTAATTCGAGTAAAAATTATAGAGGCATTGCCTTCTTAAATTCGTACAGAGAGACAGTCTCGCCCCTCTACCCTCTCTTACTTTAAGCCTGAGGAAAAAAAACGTATGATGATTGATGGCCATTTTTTACTTTGATGATTGATTAGTTTTACCATAAATTCATGACTAAAATGAATCTTTTATTGTTAGAGATGATAATAAAATAGAGACAAAAAAAAAATGTCGTGTATAACCTACACATATATATATACTACTCGTATATATACATAAGAATATTACAAATATTTTTTTCACGGGTTAAAGCTTCCACTTGATCGTGCTTTGAGCTCTATTTGCTCGAATGCATAAATACTACCGCACCGCCGAATTCTTCTAAGATCATAAATAATAATAATAATACATTACATATACGGAGCGGACGTGTGAAATGTAACTTTTCATGCACGTGCCATTAATCTTCGTCCGCCCGCGAAAACGACGATTTGCAGCTTTTACGCCGGTCGTATTTTATGGTATATGCGAGTAACTGCACTATACGTATACTCGTACATTGTTTGAAAATGATAATAATTACGATTTTAACACCACATCACGTGGCATACGAACGTGTAAATTACTACACCGAGCATACCTGTTAAGTAGTGTTCAATCATAAAACGATATTTCGATTCTCGAGTTTGGGAAAACGGTCGGAATCCGCAGAATATTAATGAATTAGAGACGGCGACAACCGCAGTGTATGGATTCTAAATAATAATAATATGTACAGTGTACACACAATCTATGGCCAATTTAGCCAATTTATCATATTCTCTCTCTTTCTCTCGCGTCCCGTCTCGCTCACTCGACGACGGACGTTTTGTAGTGGACGACGACGGAGGGGAAAATTGGACGACATGCGTGCACTTTGCAATTTGATTTAATAGTGGACGCGTGCAGCATAACGTGCCGGTTGTTTGAAAAAAGTAATTTCTTTCCCAGTACGATACACATGTTCCTTATAATATTATTACACCGGGGATCGCATTTAAACCGCATTTAAATTGCATATAAATAAGCGTAGATAAGCAGTTTCATATTCGTAACGGATTAACGCGCGAAATTTAATTTATAATGTGCGTTTCTGGAGAAATTAAATATTATATATCGCGTATATTATGTCTATTGCGCGCATCCATTGTACCGGTATTTAATTCGTCAAATTATTCTCCTCCGTAAAATAGTCATTGTGTGTGTGTATAATATATTTATACCTATTGTACGCGAGACGTAATCTTGTAACCGAGCGCGGTTTATTCGTTCGAATTATGTCGTAAATCTACGACCGAGAAATAAAAAATAATGCAAGATTGCTCGCAAGTCACGGGATGTATTAGCGGTACGATGTACGAGTATTAGCGATAATATTATATATACGTATACATATATCGTACGGGATACAATATGTTTTACTCGTAAAATATCGACAAAAATTATTTTAAATTTCATCGTTGAAATTGAAAAAAGAACATTCGTCTATCGTCTTGACGCATTGCTTTAATCTCTTTGTCATTAATCAGTGAATGTTTCGTTCGTTCCTTTAGTTATAGGTACCTATTGTAGTGAACAGCTGTCGATGGTCAATTATAATATGGTACGGTTAGGTCAAGTTAGAAACGCAATAATTCAAAAAACAATAAATAAGGTATTTTATCTTCAAAATAATATCAATATTGTACCACCATTGTCGGCTCCGTATTATACAATACATTGATCGTATTGGATGGAAACGTGCCTTCTATACAAAACGCCTGACAATTACGACCCGGGTAATAAACCTTTTTTTCTTTTCTGGAATTTGGGTAGGACAAGTCTTTTTGACGTGAAAACTTTTGTATTATTACATTTTATAATAAGTACCCACATGAGTGTTAAATCAACATGAAATAATAATCACATAGAAACTAACTAAACACTAAAATAATTATTGTGAAATAAAATCAAAATTATTGTAAATATTATCTGTTATAGATACATTACAATATGCTTGTATAGATAAGTTTTAAGTAGGTACATTTTAGTTGTAATATAACTTATTAATTATACCCAAGTATAAGAAATTAATTTTGATGTATACAAATATTGTACATGAAAACGTGTAAAATTAGAGATTTATTTAAAATTCAAAAGTAAAGTTCATTATTACTATCATTGTAGTTTTATAGTATATAATCATTATGTATTTTATACATCTATTTTTGAGATTAAATTCAACCTGCAGTAATTGCATAAAATATTTTTGTAACGACGACGCTTGTCATAATTTCATTATGTTTGGATGGGTTACGATCGTGTAACTTAACGACTTGTTAAATATTTTTTAACCGTAACTAGATTATACTGGTTGTTGTTCCTTATTATTCAAAAGGTTTTCATGATAAAACATACATTTTTATTACTCTTGTATTCAATATTGATTTTACAACTAATCGAAAAGTTATAAAATATTTTCTCGGGACGGTGAAAGAAACAGTCACATTTGAAACTTTTTCGTCTCGATAGCGTGTCACCTTTATACTGGATCCATGTCATCCCAGTTGAGAACCACTAAATTGTACCATAAGACGTGTGGTGTATATTACATTATAAATATAATATAGGCACGAGAAAATATGGTATCCAATGATAGTATTAACATACGAGTTAATAGTATAAAAATGAAATTATATTTCAGGTAAATACAAAATACATCACAAAGCAGTGTAAAAACTCCACGTCATCACGTAGATCCGAATAATCATGACAATAGTATGATTGATTTAAGTTTGACGAGTTCGTCGTGAAGCTAATAATTTACCGGGTTGACAAAAGGGTTTTCGAGTAGCTTGTAAAATGTGTTACCCACCGGGCGGACGTTTTACGTTAATCAACAACGTACTTACCTACTAATTATTTGTGTGGTGGGCGGAACGCTTTCGGTCACCTTTTCTAATTTTTTTTTTTTTGATAAAGTCATAGTTTCTTTTTTTTGACCAAAACACGAGCAAACAACGACGCGTGTCGTGCGTCTGCACGTGCTTACATAATATATCTGACGTTGAAAGTACGAGATGCATCACTGCTCCCCACTGAAAAACGTCACAGTAAACAAAAGCATATGATGTATGCACACGGCGGCGGCGGCGGCCGCTATTCACAGTGATTAAAAAACATTATTAATAAAATAGAACACGTGTACTTATATATAGACGCAACCGATGCGAGACAGACCGAATGGAATTTTATAACCGCTCGCGCGCACGCCACACGCGGTCCTTGATGATGGCGTACACGAATATTTCTCAAAACAAAGATCCTCCCCCCCCCCCCCGAGTCCTTGCCGTCTCTTTCAGATCAGCGGCTGACCGACCGCGCTTCGTTTACATAGCCCCAGCAACCCGCAGAGTTTTGTTCCCTGCGGAATTGAATATATATATATATCTTTTGCCCGGTCGTCGTATCTGCAGCACTGATACACATGTACACGTATATTATATACGCCGCGCTCGGTGCGCGTTGTCAACGGGGTCGAATTTGAATAATGTTAATGCAGGGACGACGACGACGTTCAAATGGGTTGCGTAACTGGCGTTATTAGACTTAATGCGTACGCGTGATGTGGGAACTGGCGGGTAGAGAGAGGCGTCCGTGACCGAGCCCGGGACTATACTATACGTAGGTACAGCCACAGAAGCATCCCCGTGCGCAAGGTAAATCTAGTCTGACAAGTGCTCTTATACATGACCGCTCTCACACGTATACGTACGTATATACTCGTATTATATATATATACGTATGTATATAAATATATAGATATATGCGCATGTGTGTGTGCACTCGAGACACTTCGTTTGTTCTTCGAGAACCGCAATCTTTGCGTGTGTGCGAACGTACCAATGTGTGTGTGTGTATTAAGTAACTGTACAGTATATATATATATATACGAATATATAGTACGAGAATTATGTATGCAGTCAGGCGGATAGACTTTCCGAATCGGAAAAGACAGTGCTCGCGTAATAATATGTTCACGAAAAATAAAAAGAATATAAAACCGAATGTTCGAAGTATAGCAGTTTTACATAGTACACTATTTTCGAAAATTGTCAATTATCATGTCTACAGCAGAATTTGTATATTATGCGTAAACATAGGTTTCTATGTGTCGTACTTTAACTCGACTTACATCATAATAATATAGCTTATCTTCACGTATTCGATCATGCGTTCTCAACAGACAAACACCACTACGTACATTGATAAAAATCGTCGTTATAATAGCCCCGACTATTATGGTGTCATAATGAGTGTCATTTCGATGTTGTAGATTTTACCATTTTAGTTTAGACGGCGAGAATAATTCGAAACGTGACTGTTTTCCGCACCAGAAATTGTGTTTTGTGAACTCCAGTTGATATCATAACATTAAATCATACAATGGTTCTTCGTTTACGGTAAGACGTACCTACTTAAATGATAAAATTCATCAAAATTCATTCATTAGTCATAAAATACGAACAATTTTGATAAGATATTATGTGATTTGATGACCATAATATGGACATAGAATATATTATAAGTATTTTAGTTGAAATATTCTTTTTGGCTTTATATTGACCATTTAGATTCCTATTATAAAGATGCCTATTTTTGTCAATAGCAAGTTTTTCTCCATTTTCTATTCCTGTTGGATTCTTAACCATTTTATCACTCGTTATCTAGGTCGGCTATTTGGTCACTTTAAATCACACTATATTTCTTATTTCTTATATATAACAAAATTTTAATTTTCGATTTCCACATAAGATCAACCCAGTATAGTCTCAGATTATATTCGTTTCTCTGTAAAATACTTCTATTTCTGTGTTTGTTCTTATCCCTTATTCCTGGTCTTTTTTTATTAGTTCGTAGTTTATTCTTAGAATTTTTCATTTTAATAATATATAGTAAATTTATTTTCATCTGTCATTTTTGTAGTTCATATACTCTACGTGTATAAGGATTAAGGTTTATTGGTTTCATCAGAATTTTTTTATAGCGTTATTCTTAATAATAATAAATTGAATTTCAGTTAAAAACTATACAGTGATGATGATAATTGTATGGATGAAAAATGTGAAATGAAACTTAATTAGAAACAATAAAACTTAAATTGTAATAATAAATTACCCATTTAAGTAAACAATTAGGTAATTATTGTCTATTATTGTATATATTATATTTTTGTTTGAGTACACGATATGCAGCTAATGGCGACGCTAAATAGTGTACAATAATAATGTATTCATGTTTCAAGCGTCGCGCGTCGTTTCCAAATCAATAGATTTACGAACAACGGCGTTTTATATAGGCAAAATTAAAAATTATAATAATAAATATTGGTAAATTGTTTTAATTATCTCGTCGATGTGTTAAAGTTCTTATGGAAAATATTTTATTTCATCAAAGTTTTAATGAAATGCACAAGAATAATTAATATTTAAAACCTATGTGGGTTTTAATATACAAGGTACTCGTATATTAATTCATAATTTATTACATATACCTAGTTACTGCAAATGTTCATTTGGAAATTAGTCATTTCAAAATGTATTATTTGAAATCCAGAAATATACTTACTATAAATTCTCATAAATAAATTTATATTCAATTTAACAGTTCAAATATTGAATTTAAATTTTTGATTAGGTATTTAATATACAATAACATATAAATATAATTTTGTAAAATTATGATTTTTTTCCAAAACTTAAAAGACTTCTAACATAGACATACAATGCATATAATATGTACTTCACAAGATTACGAATACATTTAATAGTTTTGCGTTCGTATAGTTTAACAGACCGGAATGTCAAGGAAAGCAGTTCAATTAATTAAATGGCATCTGAGTATTATATTATATCATAATAAGTCATCATATTTCATATTGAAATCGAGTAATGTATTTTTGTTTTATTACATTAAATGCAAAATAAGTGCAATAATTCAAAGAAAATGATTAAAAATTTTAAAGTCATTCAGTATGAGTATATACAAATTGATTTAATTCAATATTTTATTATATGCAGGACCTGTTTTAGTATAGATCTATACGTTGTAATTAAAAGTATTTAATACATAATAAAAAACATATTATGTTTATTGTATTTATAAATATGCATTGCCGGTCGTCGGGATTTTTCGATTATCTAACATATTGCTCTGATCTCATATGTATCGGATTAATGAAATTGCATTGTAACGAATGATGAATACAATTTCATTATATATTAGTAGTTTCTGAGCGAAGTAAGTCGAGTTGATTTAATTTTTTATTAAACTGCGTATAATTATATCCAGTATTAAAATGTCTTTAAAAAGTATAAAATAATTATTCTTAATTTTAAGTGAAAAAAAAAATATGAATTTAATTAAATTGTTTTCAAAGTTCTACGAGTAAAAATTGTCATATTGATACTAATAGCCTTTTTGTTTCATCGAGAATCTAAAAACAACATACCTAATAATGTTTAAAAAATAACTAATCGTTTGCATTAAATTTAATATTGAGCATTGACATTTTATTAATTTAGTAATAAATCTCTTTGTAATTTATAATTTATTTATCATTAAAACTATTATTAATGATGTGTCTTGTCTTAATATCATAAATTATAACAATTGTATTTTCACATTATGCAATAATTTATATTACCTAGGTACCTTCTTCTTTTTTTTGTGCGTGTTTTGCATTTTAGTTTTTTTTTTTTTGCAATGGGTATTATAAATTAATAATAAAAATGTTTTTTATAGAAGTCTGTTAGATGGCGATGGTAAGAGGAAACACCAAATAATAATAATAGATTTATACATGTGAACTAAGTTTTTGTAATTACAAATAAAACTGTTCGTTCGTAATTAAATTATGCCACATGAACGATATTTCATACTTTTTGTCGAAAAAAACCGTCGAGTTGATAAAATCATATTTTATAATATCTCCTGTGATTTCATAGTAATGGTTAGTATAATATCGGAAATCATACGTCAAAAAATTATTTGTGAAACAAGACTCCCATCGTGTTAAAAATTGTTACCAAACTACGGATATCGAATTTAATTATTATGGACTTGGAAAAGTGTGTATACATTATACATTACACTTGTTAACTTACGAATCGAACTTTATACTACTTTTTATATTTACTATATCGAGTGTATACAATGTACCATACAAGTAGTTACAATAATACTCACTCCAATTGTTGATCATACGAAAATATTGTGGTTAACCATAAAAAAAAAAAAAACACACTCTTGGCGAAAAAGTAATAATATGAACAAGGATGTTTAATGTTAACATTCACCTCAAATGTATAACATGGTAGTCAATTATGCAACAAAACCAGTGTGAACGTTTTTTTTTTTCTTTTCTGTAATTTGAAGCGCTATATCTGATAAACAAGTATCGCAATCCACGCAAAACAAAAATATTTTCATTGTTTTCACGTGATACATTTATAATTTTAAATAGGGTTTTTTTTCGAGTCATAAGAAAAATTGGTTGTTTTTTTTATCAATGAAGTTAATATTTATATTTTTAACAAACTAAAAAACATTTACTTCAATATAATAGATTTAATTTTTGGCGATAATATTAGGTATATCTAAAGATTGTCACAAATAACAAACACTAATGGTCTACCGTAAACCATTAGACACGTGCAAGTGCTAAACTTTCTTTTTCGTAAACAAAAAAATATGTAATTGAACAACTACTACGTGAAAAGTAAATTACATTTTCTCGAGAGTTTACGGCCTTAGAAATATGCGTATAAGAGGAATAAATAACTCCTGTAAAAGTTTTGAATCTTATGCCATCGACAGGTCAATTTATGTTTCTACTAAATGTAATTTTGAACAAATTTGTTTTCAAAATTTATTGACAAACTTTCGTTTTATTTGTTTTTTCCTCTTTAGGATGTAAATTCGATTTCAAAATTCAATGCATTTCTCAGGTTTCATCAAATTGCATACTAAAATATTTATACCCTTATGAATTTATACTATGTACCTATAGAGGCTTGGAATAAACTCGCAAATACTTTTTTGCTTTTTTCTTGTGTTACGGTTTATAGATAATACTATTATTGAGTGGTTTTTTTTGTTGCAAGTATAATTTTCTTCAAATATTTATTCATATGTGTGACACTTTGCTCATAATAATACCCAACGATTGCGCCATTGAGTTGTCTTTTATTTTGAATAATTTAAAAACCATATTTTTAATTCAATATCGATGCACTTTAATTTTCTTAGACATACAAAACGCACTGAACCAATAGAATAAGTATGTTTAATGAGATCACATTAAAATCTAATGACTAATAAGAGTATGAGATGATACCTTTTGTGTGACAAGTGTACATTTAATTAATTCAGTAAACAATATTTGAATAAATTATAAAACACTGTCGGCGATATTAATTGTTTAGTGTGTTTTATTTTTCTAAAAGGTAGTTTTAATTCATATTATATTAGAATACTCGTATATTCTGTATAATTTAATATTTTCAACAATTCAATTATTTTATGTAATTTTATGAACACTTTTAATTCCTTAACTTGATAATAATCAATATTGTAAATAATATATTTGTACGGTTATTTTACAAAATACGAAGTCTTGTTTGCTTTTTTTTTCTTCTAAGATTTATCGGCATATAATAAATAATCATCTAGTCTGTGTGAGTTTTACATTTCGATATTATAAATTATTATTTTTAACAAAATATCGTACATTTATTTTCACTCTTTATATTTGCCAATCGAAGCTTTTAACTCGTAAAAAGTTTTGTTACACACATATATACGTATATGCGCGCACTACACCCATGGCCATTTAATACAAGTGTGTGTTGTTTACGATTTTTTTTTTTATAGTGAACGGATCGAACTAGTTTACAAGTTTAGTTTGATTGTTGGAATGAATATAAAGTATTTTCGGGGCGCAGAATAGAGGGGAATGTCGAAGCTCTATAAAAGTGCACTTAACCCTCATAAATCCCGTCATAACCCAAGCCTTCTGTCAAGATGTCTTGTAGAAATTTAGAATCTCTGATAAATGTTCGGTACGAACGGGAAACCTTTTGTACTGATTGCCGAATCACGTATAGCAATTCTTCATCCGCAAAATTTAGTAGTCCGAGATTATTATTTATTTGAATTATACATCAACATTGTGAATAGATGTTGCTCCGTGTTAAAGAATAATAATAATGTTCGTCTTTTGAACAAAAACACTTGTATATTATATATTTATACACGAGTATATTATGTAATGTTTTCCGTGTACATTTATAAAAATATAAGTGTATAAATAGCTGAAATATCATTAATCAATCAAATCTCATGAGGAGAACAAAAATTGTCGAATTTTCCACCGACGACCTTATATTTTATTTATGCAAGTAGAACAAATCGTATGCGCATCTATAAAGTTTCGTCGTCATATTTTCACGCTATACTAAACGAATATCAGTCCGAAAGGCCAATGTTTAAAAACATTCAAACCGATATTTTCTCGAACCGTGTTGATACAAAAATCGTTTACAGTTACTATCAAAGATAGTCGTCGTAGTGACAAAAGAATTAATAAACACCAAAGAAATACGAATTCACAAACAAAGTCGTATTTCTTGGGAAATAGTAATAACAGTAATAAGTTGATTATACGTATCGTATCGTAAACGTTTTAATAATAACTTCTACCGAGTTTTGAAATAGAGTATTTTTATGTACCAATCTATGATTTTATTGACAACGGAATATCGTTAATATTTATACAATTTTATCACGTACCTAGGGAATTAAAATAATAAGTTTCATAGTAGTATTGTTACTTTTATTATCGCTTATAAATATATATTTCACTATCCGAGTGTTATACTATAACATTTCTCTGAGTTTGATATTATTATCGAAGGACGAAAACTATTTTGAAACAGCCAGAAATTACAGAAGGTTAATTTAATAAAACATGTTCGTACTTTTATAATATTATGCAGAATTAATCTCGATAAAGTGTAGTCAAAAGTATACGGGTGTCTTAAAGAATTTAAAACGTATTTTTATAGTAATTATTTCCTATTATATCATCTCTGAGAATAAAAAAAATTAGTATAAACAACCGGATTTCAACACGATTAATTCATACAGTAGTTTACGCGTAAAAAAATTAAGAATCTCGACGACAAAATTAATTTAGTAAATTAAATATTTACAACAGTTTTCTAAAATCTACCTGCTCCAATATGTTGTTGAAAACCAATAACTATTTGGATATTTTTATAATTTTAATGGAAAATCATACTTGTTATTATATATATATTTTTTTTAAGTGTAAATTGTTAAGAATAAATAAAGAGAAAAATTATTTTTTCTCAAGCATCGAGTAGATTAATTTATATTGTTAAGCGTTAAGCCCATGTTTCAACAGTAAGTTAAACAGCTAATCATGTAGTGTTATTGATAATAATAACTTTTATGTACAAAATGTGGTTCATTTGTTACTCCTTTTGACATATAACCGTTTTAATTCTGATTAGTGTTAATGTGTTATTACTATTGTGATGTTTTACAAGCTATTCGATTGTATATATTTTATATTTTGTACCTATCGACTGATTAATACCAAAAAATAAGCAATTAACTAACTCCGTGTAAAAAACCGCCGCTGAAAAACAAATCTGTCTCTCTAAACTTAGTGGTATCATTAACAACTTTTATTTATTATTATAATTACTCAAAATATTAAATTTTTTCGTCTATAATTTCAACTATAGGCTTGGAGTTTTAGACCCATTTCACACAAGCAACTTCTTGTGTTTTCATAGAAAAAACATAGATGAAAATACAATTTTTTGAACTGATGATCGTGCGGGTTGAATATAATGTTGTCAAATAATTCAAACTATGTATTTTTATCAATAATTCTATCGTATCTGTTCTGTGAACGTTCAAGTAAGTAGGAAAGGGCAATTCCTGCAATTCTCCGATTCTCGTAAAAATATACTATATAGTAAGCGCGCGATTGTTTTACGGCGGCGTTCTCTTTATCCCACTTTTTTCCGTTTTCCGGGTATTGAATACGCCTTTATCCGGAACGACTCGGACTAAATCGTCTTTTCCCCATCCAACATTAGAACCTTTATCGGTGTAAAAAAACGATTTTCAATATGAATTTTAGAAATTCGAAAAAAAAAACAAGCTTTTATTTCTATACCGTGGCCTATCTGCCTGTTCTATAATCAATGATAAATTGATAACACATCGTCACGTCGCGCGCTGCGGACAGAACTCTGGATACCGCGGTCGCGGTACTCCGCGGCCCTCCGTCTGGAGGTCATTTAAAAAAACGACCGTTGAAAAAACAAATGACTTTCCATGAATTCGTAAACAATTGTCATTGGCTGTTGGTTTTTCCAACCGTTCCGGCCGACGCGGGGCTCTACTGGTTTTCCCTTCCGTTTCAGTCTTCGTCGGTTCGCGCGCGTATGTCCGGGCTTCTCCGAACGGGTCCGTGTTTCGAGAATTTTATGCCGACCGCCATTGTCTCGTTTCTCGGTTTCAAAAGTTCGTTTCGCGGCCGATGGTAAATAGTAATTATCGACGAATAATCGCACGTCTCACGGCGGTCGCAACCAAATTATTTGTCGCTAAAATACTACCGTACCATCGGCACATTCGGTGTTTAGCGTATTTTTCGTCTCGGTCGCGCGTTCGCGGTGCGCCGCGCCGCCGTTCGCCTCTAAACGGCGTCCGCCATTTTTTTTTCCGTCGTGTTTCGCGAGTGACAACCACGGCTCGGATGGTGTAAAAATATATTGTTCGTCGATAACGTTTCGATCTGTGCGTATAATAATATAACTGTGTAAAATAAAATATTACGTTTCTTTGCGAGAAAACGCGATCGCATAAAGCGGGCCGGCCGCAGCGGTCGCGCGGGCGAAACCAAATTATTCGTCGCATAAACACTGCCGTACTATCGATATTCGGCGTATTTTTCGTCTCGGTCGCGTTCGCGGTGCGTGCGCCGTTCGTCAAAACGGTTTGTACATTTTACCGTCCGCCATTTTGTTTTTGGTGTTTCGCTAGTCACGGCCACGGCTCGGATGGTAAAACTATAACATTTTTTTTTTTTTCGTTTCGTTTCGATTTGTGCGTGTAAAGAATTCGCGATCACTTCAAGCGGGCCCAGACACGATGGGTGCTCACATTCGTTCATTATTGTATTGCGATGGCGCCACAAACGAGCCAATATTTGAGGTAAGGGTTTATGATTATTATAATAATAATATGATTCATTTGTATACATTCAAACAGCCAACTTATTTATGTTTTGGTTGTGCCAACGAGGCAACATATTATTATTATTTAAGTACATGATTATTGAAATTATTAGTATATTACACTGAATAATTACTATTCTTTTCTTTTATTATTGAAACATTATTATCATGATATTTACCGTATTATGTATTACACCGTGTGTAACGTTATATCGTAGACGAAAAAAATAGTTTAGGTTTTATTTTATTTTTTAATTATTATAAAACGCGCGTATACTCTGTCACAACTAGGCTAAATTGGGCCCTAGTGTCATTTTGAAAGAAGGGCTCAATAATTTATATTTTTTACAATAATATATATATATATAATAATAAAATTCAACTTGGAATAGTGTCCATTTATAAGCTATTGAGTAGCAAATCTAGTCCTTTTCAGGTGAAAAACAATAATTTCTGATCTATGAAGTGTCCATATGATAAAATACATCTTTTAATAATATGATTGCTCTTAATATTTTCTTCGAAATGTACTCTGTCGGTTGGATAATTGTTATGCATATTAAAACTTAATAATAAGAAGTAAAAACAATTAATCACCAACATAATAGGTACTTATAATATATTAAAATAAATACCTATTAATTTACTATATTCAATATAACCAAAGATAAATATATAATTAGGAATTATATTATACTTTTTACAGTCAATGTTTATTAATAATATTATCTAACCCAGCCTATATTTAGGTCAGGTCAAATTACGTTTACTATTTAAGTAATAATGTAGTTGTATAACGCGTTCACATAAATAAATTAAAATCAAATTAGCGGTACATGTACAATATTTCAAATTGATTGCTTGGGAAATAAAAAATTTTATCACTCATAAAGTGTAAAGAGAATTTAATTCTTTTCAGTCAATGTCCTGTGAATTGACCAGTCCAATTCAAAACGATAACATATTTTTATGCAAAAATTATTAAATTACCCCAAATTGTGGGGGATTGTGCCAATAATAAATTATCGATCAGTTCATTGCTGTATTATCATCTTCTATGTACAGTGGCGTATTTTCGAATTTTTCTGGAGGTCCTCCATATACTTTACATTATTGTTATAACTGTCATAAGCTATGATAGTTTATAACATTGACGTACCTAAACATATTTTTGAGAAGGTAATTGAATATAAAAATGTAATAATATGTTTATAAATAATATTATATTATATTTCACTGTGGATACTAAACTTGGAAAGGCGACCGATCGGTAATGACACCCCGGTGTCTAAAATAAACACGAGTTTCAATGAAAAACGCGTTATCGCGACCAGACTTGACGATTTCGCGGAACCGATCGCCCCGACGCGTTTCGGATGTAAAACGCACCGTACCGTGTACGGGTATACCTCTTGCCTTTATCGCACTTTATATTAAGCCGCGACTCGGAATCCGTCGTCCCAACGGCAAGACTATAATATTGCTGTACGTAGAATTTCCATTTGTGTTACTCGACTATGCTGCAGGAACAATAATCTGATTATTTTTTTGCTCCGTCTTGGTCCAGTACCGCCGGACGAACACGCAAGTTTTAATACGATGTTGCTATCGATATTTTGCTCTCGAGATTTTTATATTAAGTATATAAATTCGTTACATTTCATTTTACATCCTACAAATTTATACGGTATAAAACTGCGATACAATAATATACAAACTCATAAAGGTCATAATATCATTATAGCGTTGATAAATGAATGAAACTCTATTAAAAATAATATCGCGACGCAATAATCCGCATTGGCTAACTCGAGTGTGATAAATAATAATAATAATATAATACTGATTTTTCCGTTACTCGTCAGAACGAAACGGTCCGTTCGAAGAGTGTGTGGGGGGGAAGGGGAGGGGGTGTGCGGCCGGCGTATAGACTTCGGAACGCGGCCGGCACTGGGACAAAGGTCGCGGGCCGGAAGAAACGCACGTTACGATACACCACACCGGGGGGGGCAATGCGGCTTCCGAGAAGAAGAAAAAATATTACGACCTCTCGTCGCGTATAGGTGAGGCGCGATACGGGGTTAGGTAGATTACACGCGGTTACACGTCGTCGTCGTCGTCGGCGGCGTTCGCGGATATATCGAATCGTCCGACCGCGCGGCGACGGGGGTCGCGCGCGCGTCCGAGGGGATGAAACGTAAGGGTGGTGGCGGTCCGAGTGTGCCGGGTGCCGGACAGATAGGGTTGCATGTGCTGTATAAATATCGACTGGCGTGCCGTTTTGGTTGCATACTCATTAAGGCGGCGGCGTGACGGGCGGCGGCGGCGGCCGGTCGGTCGGGCGCACGCGCTCGCCCGTGCGTTTCCTGTGCGAACGCATCCGCCGTCGCCGCGCGCGCGCACCACACGGCCGCACGCACACAGATGCACGTGGTGACGCACACACGCGCGCACACTGACGCACACACGCGCGCGCACGTCGTCGGGCCGCGGCGGCGGCGGGTCCCCCCCCCTGCTCTCCGCCGTTACCGTTCCTCCTCACCCCGGCGGGCACAGCGCGCGGCGACCGGCGGCGGCGGCGGCGGCGGTGGCGGTCCCAGTCACTCGCCGCACCGTTCAGTCGAACATATCCGTTTAGCGCGAACGCTCGGGAGTATACCGTGTGCGCCAAAAAAGCACACCTCCCACCAGTAGTGGTTAGTCGTAGTTTGCAGGAACAAAATTATTATTAATATATCGTTACAAAATCTCACGTAATATTATATATTATTATAATAGACACTTGCTTGTGTGTGTATCATCGTAAATTCCATCGTTTTTTATTTTTGTTTTTTTTTTTCCTCCGTTCAATCCGAAACGCCGAAGAAGTTTTTACCATCTCAATCGTAAACCACCGGTCGTGTTTAATTGCCGACGACGACGACGACGACGACGCCGCCACCGCCGCCGCCGCCGTAACCGCTGCCGGGTTCTAGCCACCGCCGACGACACCACGTGAAAGTTCATACTTCGAATTCATAATATTACAATATTATTATTGTCGTGTGTGCGTGTGTTTTGCTCTTCTCTCTCTTCTGTATCACTCTCTCGTTGTCTATCTCTCTCTCTGTCTCTCTCTCTCACATCCTCCACCCTGTGCTTTCAAATCGAATATACGAAAATCCGTTTTACTTGGTGTCATTCGACCCTCTGTGTGTCGCGATCGTCTCGTCGTTACCGCCGCCGCCGCCGCCACCGCCGCCGCCGCCGCCGCCGTTAGCTGTCGTCACAGCAATCGTCAAATCCGTCGATTAAAAACATAAACACTCGCGTGAACCGTGTGCCGCCGCGGCGTGTGTACAACTCGTTCGTTCGATTGCATTACTTGCGCAGAGAACCGTACTTACTTACACTATAACTTCAGACGACCACTTTTCAATCATCACCAAAGACACACAACGTGTATCCGTACACAGTCACACACTCATCTACATACCCATAGACGTCCTCCCCGTACTCACAATACACATACACACCTCACACACACACACATACGATACACACATCGTCGAGTCCGTGTACTCCGTCTCCGTTTTCCGATATAGTTAAATTGGAACAATCAACCAACACGATGGAATCGCAAAGCCAGGATGCAGTGACCGTGGCCGCAGAAGTTCCCAACGACCCTGGGTAAGTGAAGTCTTCAAAAATTACCTTTTGATAATATTGATAAGAGCATAGTCCGATGTGGACACACACACATACTCAGTACTCACATACAAACATACACACGTCACACACACACACACACATGCACATGCACATGCACATGGACACGCACACTCACGCACACGCGCACGCACGCACGCACGGATAAAGAAAATTCCCCTCTTTTCGTACCAGACACCACTCCTTTAAGAATCCTGCCGCCGATGCTTAGAACTAACCACTGTAGTGCGGTGGTCGCAAGGCGAGTATTCCGATTTCTTCTGAAATCCGTTTCATACGTACACGATGCGCCATGCGCCACCGACCCTTCTCCTTTCCTCCCAACCCTCACCTCGCCCGAAACACCGTTCCACCTCCCACCGCCGCTAAAGCCAACTGCAGGGGTGCAGGTGGGCCGCCGGTCAGGTTAGGGTATTGCACTGCCACTGCTATCGCTGCTTTTGTATACATTTTACAGTCAATGTACTTGATTTTTTTCTTTTTTCTCAATCCTTTTTGGTCAAGTCATATTACAGATGTACGCCGCCACGCCGTTGTTACTTACTTACTATGTGAACGATAAGAAAAATAAATAAAGAAACCCCTGTACTCATATACACACACACACACAGGAGTATCGATTTGTGGTCCGGTCGAAAGTGCACGCGCCGCCTTACGCATAATTTAAAAATATCAAATAAAACCGAACGAAAACGACGATGACCGTGACCCGTGTATCACACACGTTTGTAATAATGAGCCTAATAATAATAACGTGTGTACGTACGGTGCCGAATGTCTTTGGTGTGATAAAAAAATAAATAACACCATTTAAGTAGTGCGATATCGTTTTGTTAAATAGAAAATGATTTATCGACGCGATGACTTTATTAAACACTGACGCTTACACACGTTTTTATTTTCTTTCGTGCGTATAAAAACTCGGTGACATTTCATTCGTTGTTTTTTCTTTTTCTTTCTTCTACTGGGGATAAAAAAATAAATCGGGAACAAATATTTCAATAAAACGGAACGGAGGATTTGACGAACACGGAGATGTTTTTTTTTTAGTTTGTACCTAGTTTTTTTCCCTTTAGGAATCAAACGTTTTCGGAATGTCGACGAATTCAATCGAATCGATAAGTTTTACAATTAAATATACATACATCTGAACAGCGCCGGCGATGATGAAGTTTGAAAAACATTATTCGTTCAACTAGCATTTAAAATTATTCATTAGCCAACAAAAGTATATTAAAGAATCTATAAATTTAAGTATACGATATGAATCACAACGGTCGTTTGTGTTTTTATGTTCTTACGGTTGTTATATTATTTTTACCGGAAACAATAACACATTTGTAAACCAAAATGAACTTCAAATCTTACTGAGGTCACATTTTGCACAATTTTAATGTTCTTGGGATTTGAAGAATTCGCGCGTAATGGCTTTGAAATTGATTTTTCGCTAATAACCGTAGTAAATAAAAGTAGTATTTATTTTTCTCAGCAAAAATTCATCGCCGAAAATAAACGGGGGCTTTTTTTTTTACTAGGGATTCTGAAAAAGTGTTATAGTGATTTTTTTTAACGATTTAAAAATACCACGAGTTATAAATTTGTAATGTTGCCAACGGTAACGAACCATTTCGGCGTTTTTAAAACGGTTACGAAAAATAACAGAATTTTTGTCTCCCCAGTGTTTTCTGAGACCCAAGGGCAACGCAGCCAATGACAATAGTGTTAAAAAACGAAACGTTCTAATTAGCAACGACGTCTAGTTTCTGTCGATGAAATTTTCATGTAGGCAAAGTAATATCTATTTATCGATATGACCAAAATAAATTATTATTATTCCCCTACACGGCTACACCGAGGGCGATATGTCCACTTTTGTTCGGTTGTCTTTGAATTTGATTACATATGACAACAAAGATAGTTGACAACAAGGGTTCATCGTCAGGCTATTTGTTTTATCAATAATCATCTTGCCCCCAACGACCGTATTTTGAATAGCGATGTTAATTCCAATATTTTTCAAACATTCATTCAGACGAGTATTTACGGGTATATAGGTGTACAGCACGTGGTATGATACTACGCGGGTTACTCTTCATTCACCGGACGGGAAACTGTGGGGAAAATCTATGAATGACAATGAAATGTCAAGAAACTTTTGAGTGCGTGTCACACGAGAAATCATGTCACAAAATGACTCGACCAAAACCGTTCGGATAAAAAATCGAATTTGATAAAAACTTCCATATAGAATAATATATAACTTCCAGATACATATATTTTATTTACAAAAGAGAAATGATTTTTTTTTTATCGTAGATTTATCGGTACTGGGGTACAAAGGTCATTGATTTTAAAGAGTTAAGAGCTAAAGAAAAAATCAATGTTTCGTCTTAAGTTTCTTAATAAAATTAACTCACTTTTCACACCACGTTGAATGCTTTGGATGGATTTGAGAACAGAATATTTCGAATGAGACCTTAGTATAATTTATCAGGAACTTAAAAATAACAGAATGCAATTCAAAAAAAGTTAAAACTCGCTTAATTTTTTGAAAAACGATACTTTGTGGGACTTTAACTAAAGGTTATGTATTAAAAACAATAACATCTTGATTGAGTAGCATGTGGTTTTTATATTGTAAAACGAAAGCAACGTTGATCTGTTTGATACGATGATTTTTTTTTTTAATATTATTATTAATTAGCTCTGTAAGTCTTTAATTGACTGAAAAATACATTGTTATCATTAGGATGCTATTAAGATAAATTTTCATCATTATTATGTTTTAACCCATACAGTGCTGTTCATTTTATAATCTTTTTTAAAACGCGAGTAAAAAAAATTACAACATTATTTATAATTTTAAATTTATTTAAATTTTCGATTAGTTAAAAATTACACGACGAGTGCTAAATAAAGTCGATTTTCAAACAATGTCCTGCGATTTTTCAATCGATTTTCTTAATAATTAATATTATTAAATTATAATTTTTTGATTGAAATTAAATACAGTACCTACATAATGTTAATTAAAATGATTACGTTATGTAAAGTATGTAATTGTATACATTTCATCATTATTTTTAGACAATCATTTTTGTTTGTAAGTAAAAATATGATGTTTTTGTCTCTACTTTAAGTTTTAGTTTAAAAAAAAAATAAAAATAAAATTAACCTATTCATTTTACAACTATACTATAGTTTATCAATTTCATTATAAAGTCGGTTGAAATTTTATTCCTTCGGGACTTTAAAAGTAAATTAAATTTAATCATTTTGTTCACAATTTTTTTTATTAACGAATACAAATTAAGTATAATGTTTTATAAAAGTCGAAACAAATATGTATGATGTATTATATAATCGAAATGAAAATTATATTTGTATGAATTTGATGTAACATAATTTCTTAATTTAATTAATTGATTTATTTAATTGCATCTGATTCTTAAAACACACTGTAATAGTATGTAACGAGAAATTATGTAATCTCTTAGATAGAGATATAGACTTGGTGGAATACTTATAGGTAGTTAAAAAAAAAGGAATCAAAAGTATTGAAATGAACCATATTCAGGTTGCCTTAACAGTACTAAAAATGTTGAATTTCAATATTAAATCGATACCGTTTGCTAAACTCAAAACTTTCAAACAGAAACGGGCCACGTAGTAGGTAATTATTACATTAATTTAAGGAGATTTAATAACAATCGTCTATTGATTATAATAATATTATACTATCGAATGTCAATGGGAGTACAGCTATAAAGTAAACTAGTTTGTCGCCATCAATTAGACCATATTATTGTACTCGTAATATAATATTATTACTTTTATTTCAACTGGCACTTGGCCGTTACGAATAAATGTAAACGATAACTACTGCGTTCTAATTTCTAACGCGAGTACGCTCTGGAAATAAGATTTTTAATCAACCGTAATAGTTGACCGAGTAATAGATTCAAATCGTAATTTAAATAGAACATTAAATAATAAATATCGGTTGCTATATATTATAATGTTATTGTACGTATATAAATAGGTACGTAGCGTTGCAGTGCAACCCGACGTCCTTCTGCACTATAATAATAGTGTTCGCGATCGAATATGTTGAAGCAATTTCTGCAGATGCATTAAACTACATATAGGTAGTGAATGCAATTTTTTCATGCCGACAATTGTCCCGGTACGTTAATATACGCATGGTAGTTACTCTATATTTATGCGATGCCTACACGTGTGCATTGAAAAATCGGTCGTATATTGGAAGAAGCACGGTGAATAAAATATAAGACGTTCTGAAAAACCAGTGTAGACTATCGTGCATATAGGTCCGTACAATTCCAAATGTGTATAATTATATTGTACTGTGTACACGCGATCCGGATGAGTTTACGACAACGGATATACGACGACGTATCGTATACTCGGCGTTGGACACGACTAAACGAGGAAATAATATGCGCACGAACTTGAGAAAAAATTAAAATAAATAAATAGGGCTTAAGAAGAGAGAGAAAGAGAAAAAAAAAATGTTATATGAATGGAAAAATATACCGAGACTCATTAAACGGGCTTGTCTCCGTTAATCCGTGACGGACAGTCGCACTTATCATTTCAGCGTTAACGGGCAACGTTTTTTTTTTTTTTTTGCCATGGAAATAGGAAAGGGAATGTTTTCAAACGGCAACGTTCAAAAACCAATATTTTTCTTTTTCGTTTCGTTTCGAGCAATATTGTATAAGAGAGACGACGACGACGACGACCAAGCTCGTTTTTCCATTATGAAAGTCTAAAACCATTTAGATTTTAATGTTTTTGTCGTCTGATTAAAAAAAAATAATATGTTTTTTCATAATTATATCGAAACTAATTATTTTAATCGAAGCTCTTCATTTTAATTGTTTGCATAATATTAAATATGTATTACAGCGTATTTTTTTGTCTCGCCGCAATACTTTATACACGGAAAAATTGGTGGTTCTGCAACTCAAATTAAACATGACGTTTTGAGGGAATAAATCCCCATAGAAAAGACAGCGACGAGGGTGAACAGCTGTTGAAAATCTTGAGAGTCCTAATTCCTTTGAAGTGTCTGCCGACTAATTTTAAGCTGCCATTAATACATATATCGGCTTCGTTTATTTATTTCAACATAATTTCTAATTATAGTTTTCTATTTTAATAAATTTCAGTAATTTTACGCATTGTGATTTATACACAACAGCTAATATTTGAATAGAGTGAATCATTTTCCTAAAACGTTTGAACAATATTATTATGTCGAAAATTTACCGTATGGATAGTTGGCGAATAAAATTCAAAGCTCGAAATAACAAAAAACAAAAAAAACAAAAACAAACAAAAATCTGCTGGGAACCAAATAATATTATAATTTGATAAGTATGAAAAAAAAAAAAAACAAAAAAAAGGGAAATTAATGCTGTTTTACTTGGTCGTTCTGTGAACGCAGTGACAAGAAGTTCTAGAAGTGCTTGTCAAGTTTACTAACCAGAGTACTTTATAAACTTTGATAAAATTACATCTCAAAGATTCGTACATCGTCTGTCCTGCAGAATATTATATTGAACTTATAAACTACTCGAAGAACTTGTCCGTCATCTTCGAAGATAGTAGAAATACGTTAAATAAATGAAAATATTTAGAACATTTGCCGAAATAATTTTGTTCACTTCAATTAGTTATATTTCTTTTTTACTAAAAACCATTCCGTTTTCTCTGTACGGTGTAATTCGTTTTCACGCGTAATGATTGTTTAGAGCAATTTTTCAGTTAAAATCCAAACGCAACCGGTGATCGTACTCGTACGATTTAAATGAAATAGGAAACGTACTACATATTTCCATAACGCGATCGTAAGTTAATAAAATATGTTTAATACGAAAAACACGTACTTGTTTGTTATTATTGCTCGGACTCGTTATAATTACACGCGATCGTTTGATATGATAGATTTAAGTAATTTCATTGACTGCGAAATCGGTTTCGATATTTTTATGCACTCCGACGGAGGTTTTTCTATCGAGTTCTACGAATAGTAGCCGGTAGTGTATAATATAATATCGTATTATAAATATTACGTACAAGAACACCACATTAAGCTTATTATCATTAGAAATACGTAGTTTACAATGACGATCTGTTCTTACAATCTACATCGATGTCTGCAGATTAGAATCCAAAAAAAAAAACGTCGATCCGATGAATCCCAACTCCGTAAAAACAATGCTGCGCATATGATCGTGTTCGAAGTGAATAATATTTGCTGGAAAAAAAAGAGAAGCAATAAACAAATTATTATTAAATTAATATTATAATACGAATGTCGGACGGATTCGGAAGATTGTATTCGATTCGATTACAGGTGTGTTTAGAGTGGTGTGAACGATTAAAATTTGCGAAAAAAAAAAAAAACCTGTTACATAATGTTGATAATAGCATAGTGACAATTATTATAAAAAAAAAAAAAAAAGAACATAAACGAATATGCTCGTGTATTATATAACGGTTGCGCAATTCGCTATACCGAGAAAATCTCAAGTATGAGTACGAAATCATTTCGGAAATATTCACGACATTGTTGTTTAAATGTATATTATACGTCCACGAAACAACGGTACAATAATATAGTAATGAATCATAATAATAATTTTAATGAAAGTAAAGAAAAAAAAATGAATAAAAAATTTCATTTTCATTAAATTATTAGCAGAGTTTAAAAGTGAAATGTTTCCATCTTATGAAAAACTTTTTTCGTGTTTTTTTTTTTTTTTTTTTACTTTGAGGAAAATTGCGTCCTCAGTTTCCGCGAACTCGTTAAATTTACTCTGGTACGGTAATTTATTTTCTTACGTTTTATTGCGCTTTTCGTTCGGCGAGCAGTATTAAATAATTTATTCGATGCGGTCAAAGTTTCCAATAGTCAAATTATTTATATACACATATATATATATATATATATATATATACGTATATGTATATAGGTATATCCCACGTGATTTAGATGATTTTCGACAAAAAGGTACTCGTGTGTGTGTGTTTTTTTTTCTTTCTTAAAATCAAACCGTCGGTGTCGAGTTGGTGAGTATGTGTAAACAAGATTTAACAAGAGTGCTTGCCCTACGACGATATTTTAGCGCAGTTTCACCGCGACAATAAAATATATAAACCTTAGATGTTTGTCGTTACAAAAACACGAATGAAATCGATTGAAATGTTATCGAATTTTTTGCACTCGGATTGTCTGCTTAAAACCGCGTCGAATCGTTGTTTTGCGTTTTTCTTAAATTTGTCACAACTCAATTTTCGTTAACGGTCGTAGACCAGTGTTCATTGATTACGAATTCAAACCTTTTTCTGTTGATAAATATATCGATCATATGATTGGATATATTATTTATTGAAAAACTCCGATTGGAAATTTATTTTCCAAAAAAAAAACAATCTTAAAATATCAATATAAAATTACAGAGACATATATTTTGAAAAAAAAAAGCGATCAATACGCAAAATACGATGTGCAGATTTTTCGATCAAATTTCGATAGTATAACGTCGATAAAATCGTGTCGAATTGCATTATAGGAATGATAAGTAAAACTGAAATCGCAAATTATCTCAGTGAATAGTAATGTTGCACGCGAACTTGTCGTTGCACAAAACAAACGTGTAGCTTACTCAGCAATAAATCGGAGCGTTATTTGAATGCGAAAACATGCAAATGCAACACTACGCGTTTAATAATAATAGTAGTAATAATTATCGGTGAGTGACGAATCACAAAAGCGCACACGCGTAAAGAAATAATATATCGGTAGAAGCGTCGTCGTGTTGTATTTACACCCAATACCTACGTCATTATTGTGAGACTAGTGGACGAATATTAGGATCGCGCAAGGAATGAGTATAATAATAATTAGGGTCCGGATTTTGAGAGTTTTCTTTTTAAACGCTTTAAATCAGTAATACTTACGAGTCGTATAATATGTATACTCTCTCTCTAGTGGTACTTAAAGGAAAAAGTGTCGAGACGTCGAGAACAATAAATTAGTTAATACGAGTCTTAAATCAATCGACATTATATTTATAATAACAAGAATAATGAACATTAACTATAATAACGTATTAGTTTCAAAATCAAAAGAACAATATTCACCAGTATTGTTAACTATTGTCATCCAGAGTCTCGTATTTCACCTTTTCATATTTTTTTCAGATCATTTTCGATATTAATGCTCATTGTTGTACTAATCATTTACGACATGTTTCGATTTTAGAGTAATATAATCGTGTTAGCCGCGGGCTCTCTTACCCGCGCGATGACAAGTGCCGACTATGACGGTTTCATAGTTTCGGACGTCGAAATCAAATCATTTTAAATTTCTATCTTATCAATTGAATCATTATCGTATTATATTCGTGATCGGAAAGAGAAGATAACGTTTTATATGTTGAATCGTAAGGATTATCAACATCATTGATACCCTAATAATAATAATATTATATAATGAGCAATGATATCGCGCGAGGAAGAACTTGATATACCCGCGTCGTCGTCGGTATATAGCGGTCCGATCCTCTCTAGTGCACCGGTAAATTCCCTCACGAGAAAAGTAGTAGTAATTTTTTTTTTTAATAGTAATTTTTTTACCGAGAATTTACTCGGATAATTCCCTCGTCGAGTAAACTGTTATTTCGACCGCACTCGAGTTGCCACCCGTCGTCATTGGTTCTCAAAAATAATTAATAAACGGTTCGGAACGAAGCGCGCGTGTTTTGCGCCACGCACATAGACGGTTTTCAATAAAAAAATAAATAGTGTCAGTGCGGAAAATATTCAAATCACCCGAGCGAAGTGATAAAATATCGCGATGCGCGAGTAATGATTAGCGCGTGTTGACGACAACATTGCGAGACTTTTATGCCGAACATCGCAAAGTCCATTGCAATATTATCACCGCGAAGTAAATAAAATGCAATATTTTCACGATCCAATTGCATCGAATGCATCAAATTGTTTTTCAATCGATCTACTCACGTTTATTCGATGGAGGTCAGATAATCAGTAAAAAAAAAAAAAAAATGAAACTTATTTAAATAATATATTCTTTATTAGTACAATTCCATATCGTTGCAGGTGTATAAACATAATAATACGTATTATTACTGTAAGTACTTCTGCGTCTACTACACGTTCTGTGTGAAGTGTTCAAGTCACGAGTGGATATCATCATTAGTAGTCGTGTGGCAGTTGATTTTTTTTTCTTTTCATTTTCTTTTAAATTCCATTTTAGGCTTGGGAAACTCGACGTCGTTTTCCTAAAAAAAAAAAAAAAAACCAATCCGTTTTATATTATATTCGCGGGGACTACTAACACGGTCTTTTTAAATTTGATTTCGAATACCGTCGATGTGGTTCGATCGGTTCGAAAAAAGTCATAAAATATTATTATATTTAAAACTACGTTGAAAATGTGTACACGTGTGAATGGAACGGAAAATAAAAATAAAAATAAACAAACACATTTTTACGATAAATGCCATTTGTAACATTGGTTTGTGAATTCTCGGAACGCGCATATAGGTAAACATAATTTATGCGTTTCTCAAACGTTTGACGAATTCGGTATTTATTTATTTTTTTGCAACGATAACTTTAAATTAAGACTAAGATTTTGTGTAATTTTTTTCGTTTTACTCTCGTCGATTGTTTATGGCAATAAAAATATCGAAATATTCTTAAACAATCCGTTAAAAGCGAGTGGTGTCGACCTTAACAAAACGTCATGTACGTATTTATTATTTTACGGAAAAAAAATAAAACTATATATATTTATATAGGTACGTACACATAAACGCGTATTTATTTATTTTTTATACTTTTCACAAGATAAAAGCATGTGTGTATGAACTAAACCGCTTTTGTACCCTCTGCGCAAACGGTTTTTCTTTTTTTTTCTTTTTTTTTTACACTCGCGTTATACCTACGTTCACGGCGAAAGTGCGAAATTCCGAGACAAATATTTTCTGGCATCACGAAACGTGCAGTTATCGACACGCCGCAGGGCATTTTTTATGTTGTAAAATAATAATAACAATAATAACGTATACTCGATGCCTTTACTACAGTAGTTATCGGGCATTTATTTTTTTTTTAAAACACACATTCATCGCGGTACAGTTAGTATGTACGACGCACGCGCTAGGTAAGGACGATTCGGGAGACGCGCCCACATATTTGAACGCCGCGCCGTATGACGATATGTTTTTCGTTTTCTAACAATACGTAAAAGTATTCGTCGTCCACGCTGTGTCGTCGAATTTCGGCCGCCGCGTACGAGCCGCGGCCCCGTGTATAATATGACATTATCGTAAAATATACGTCGTGTGGGTAAATAATATATACGCGCGTATTTAGTGGGAACTGTCGGCGGCGCGCTTTTTAACGCGACTTCGGCGTATAGTGTTATAAAGTAGCAGCCGTGACGGTGCTCCGAGAAGGAGATTTGACGGTTTTTTTTTTTTTTTTTAACGTTTTTCTCGCAACCTAAGCCACTTACGCCGGTTTCGTTATTATAAATTGATGTCGGGGTAGGCGCTCTTCGCTGCCGCCGACAACAGTTAATGGTTACGACAAAGTTCTCGAGCAAAGTTCTCTCTCTCTCCTCTCTCTCTCGTGGTGCACCTGTGCTGCTGCAGCAGTCTGCATAATATTAACCCTAACGCGTGTGAGTTATCTATGTTCGATAACTTGCCCCGCCGTCTCGCGTGCTCCGGGTAACGATTGATTGATAACCACCGAGGATGTGTAAGTAAAGTTTCCACGTTAGAAATCATCTAGCCTACTTCGTAAACAGAAACTGGAAACAAAAAAAAATGGAACTTTTAATTTGGCATCACAAAGAGTGTGCTCGGTAAAACGCTACAAATTGACTTTAGCGATAGAACCGCGAAACGTATGAAACGCTTGAGACAAGCATTCAATGCAAATCCTTAAGCTTACCGCGCGCTTTTCTCCTTATATTCATATCACTCGTCATTCAGATTTACAAGTTTACGGCCAGATATTTGATATATTAATCACTGTTTGAAAAACTAAGAAGCGATCGTTCGTCTCTGAAGAACACCTTCGAACGGGACGCCACTGCAGTAACGCGGCAGTATCAGCCGATCTATTTTCTAGGATTTTCAGTGAAACGTCAGTTCCGTCAGAACGACAAATCGTATTACAAAGAAATATAATATTAGTTATACCGTATTTTATCGGGTTTACGATTACGCGGTATGTGTGTTATTATACTATATAATTCACGGTTGACAAATCGCTTTGAATATTTTTGAAGACTTCCCGCACACGAGAATATATTTCATACGCTAAATCGTATCGCGCGTTACATACGTATTATAACAATATTCTCAAGCTATATTCAGAACGGAGGTGCTCGCACAATGAGACTTTGCGGAATGAACGTGTCACGTGGAGGAATCGCATAAACATTGATGAAGCGGCGTGTAATAGTCCGCGGCGCGAAGAGGGGACGCAATAAATTACCCGTGAACTTAATGTAGCAGTCAAAGGCTCGGAACCGAAAAACGGGAGTTCTATTAATATTTTACACATTTTATTTTCGTCTTTATCATACGCAGTATTGTAGAGTTTTACTTTGGCAATTATTTAAGCGTTTAAATCGTGAGCGAACATATGCGAGCATAATAATATTATTATCGTGTTCATATATTCGTATGTATATAACGTATATCCACTGACGGGCATAACTCGAACGGTTTATTTTTTCTTCGGCGTGGAGACGAATTCAGTTTCAAACGTACAACATAACATATACAGCAGTTAAAAACGAGAAGAATAGGCGGTGCCTCGTCTGATTTTCTTTTCTTTTTTTTTCGTGTAAATAATGCACGATAAGGATAATAATATTCTTTGCTCGACTCGTCGATAGGTCAAATTTTTTAATGAATTTTTAACCATCGGTGTTCTTCTTCTTAAATTTGGCCGTGTATCACGGTTCACGGATGATCAATGGCGAAGAAACGATATTTCATATCATTTGAAATAATAATGAAAAAAAATAAATACACATTTCTTCGAAATCTTCCGGTTCGGTTTAACCGATAACGCCATGCCGCCGTTACCAGTGTAAATATTTATTCATTTCTCTCTCTCTCTCTCTCTCTCGGAAGAGTGTACTTTTATACTATATATATACGTGTACAGTATATACATATATATGTATAATATACAGCCACAACCGTTGCTCGTGGACTCCTACGCCTCCCCGCCCTTAATAGTCGATTTAAGCCGTTCGGTTTCGAATCTAATGGATGTTGTAACGCTCAATTTCTAGCCAATATGTCCCATAAAAGTGAAAAATGTGTATGCGCAGCCGCTGCTGCCGGCATTTGTGCGAAATGCTAAATCGCCTATTACAGATACAAAACCCTCGCATGTATACGAAAACGCATTCGAGAAATCATTATCGTTCAAAATTCTCTTTTTTTTCGACAAAAAGGGCACCCCAGTAGTAGTACAGACACGCGCGCGCGCTCGCGCATCACGGTCTGCCCGTCTCTCTCTCTCTCTCTACTCACATTGAAAAGAAAATCACGGATCGCCGTTTATCGCGTTTCATCTTCGTAAAGAGGAAAAGCGAAAAAAAAGTATCCGTACAATATTGTTATATTCGTATTACGACGTACGAGACACGAGGTATACGGGCGCGTGGAGTTTTTTTAGAACCGTCCGAAAATGATTGCTTGGAAACGGAATCGATCTCGCAGTCCAAACGCAATGACATAAACGACATAAACGGATGTGTAAAAATATACCTATATAATACATAAATAGGTATGTATTACACGATGTGATACGCGCGCCAATAATGGTTGTGTGTGTGTGTGTGTGTGCGAATGTTACGCACATGTTACTCATGTAGGACTCGCGATAAAACATTTCGATGTCGTAACGTCCGAACGAATAAAGATAACAAAATAATGTGAATATACATAAATGTTATAATATACGTATAGAATGCGACGTGAACTTTAGAACTGCTAAAGTCTGCTCTCGCGGGGTAGGTTTATGATATTCTAAACACATTTGACTGGTGCGTTTATTTTTTCGCGCGTGTCACACACTCGGTGGTTGTACAATACGAATTTGAATGAATAAAAACACATCCGACAAGGTCGATCGCATAATTTGTATTGCGCCTGTCTATCCGCGCGTTTCGCGTGATAATATTATCGT
Organism: Drepanosiphum platanoidis; assembly: GCA_948098885.1. Taxonomy (NCBI): domain Eukaryota; kingdom Metazoa; phylum Arthropoda; class Insecta; order Hemiptera; family Aphididae; genus Drepanosiphum; species Drepanosiphum platanoidis. The sequence goes on from OX402532.1 coordinate 6,873,525, forward strand.
TGTCACCCTCGCGGCGTTTTTCATCGTTTTATTTTTAGCGTCTCGTCGCGGCAGTGTCGATGAAGCGCACGCGCACAGCAAACGCTCCGCAGTATTCGAGTAATGGACAATCGTCCATATTGGCAAACGGTTTCTGGTACGGGGGGTTCGCCGCGGAGTGCAAATCAAATATGCGACGGGGGCTATATACAGATGTACGCGGTTTGCGCGATTTCAAAATCACCGCGGCGTTTCAGTTTTATTTGTAGATGTTCGAAGTATAGGAGGCGTGCTCTTGCGGTATGTTACCGCGGGAAATCACTCAAATACCCCGTCTGATTCACGGCACGGTAATGTACGAATCGCTTTGGCATCTGTCCGCAGGTGTACGTACCGCCGCAGCCGCCGCCCGATTCGATATCCGGGATAAGAAAAGAAAGAAATTATTATTAGAATAAAGACCGCGTTCGAGTCTCGGACTCGGAGTGATTTTCAACAACGACAAACCATTATAAAATCGTTCACTTTATCCACGAATAATGACATGTTTGTGTGTATACGTGACGTGTGTATCGTCGCGATCCGTATTAAACGCGACCACTTTGCCGGAAACAATAATATTATATTATAACGAATAGTATATACTCGTATATATGGTACACGGAATTACAGTAAATCCACTTATTGTGATATTAAGTTGCTCATGCCAATTTAGCGGTGTCATTTTCGTGTGGGATTTGTATATAACGTTGTTTGGCGCATCACCTAATGTACATTACAATGTGTTTTTTTATTACTATTGTAAATGATTAACAAATCATAACGATATCCGATATTCAAGGATAATGTTATTATAAAAATAAACTCGTCATTTATAATATTATAACCGTTGTAATAAATTACTTAAAAACAGATAATTAGCTGCGAATCGCATTTACCGTTGAAAACGTTATTGTTTTCATTATAAAATAATTAAATAATTCGTTTCAAATAAAATATCTATCAGCTGACAAAACATTAGACTCGTACATTGATTATTATTATAATATGTTTAAATGTATTCGAATATTATCTGACAATGCTGTTGTAATCGAGGTTATATAATACCGTGCTGTCGGTGTTATTAATTAGAAAATGTACCTTCCTACTGTAATTTGCAAAATTGTAGAATCGATTCTAGTCAGCATTGACTGCAAAATGTTTTCCAATTAGTATTTTATAGAAACGTTTCGTTATTAATTTGTCGTCATTAAAATGCCTGTAAAAGGGTGTTCAGTTGTAATGCAAATGCTTGTTTTACGAACAGTATTATATCGCAACAATTATAACTATATAAAGTTCTTGTAATCCAAGTATAATACATAAATAGTGTTCGAAACTAAGCTAGCAAAAATGGTTTTATACGCATACCTGTTTTAATTTGAAAAGTGTTTTTTATTCAGCGTTTTAGAAATGTACAGTAACATCATAGTATAATGTATTGTCTGTTATAATCAGTCTGATTTATTATCTATAATCAAAGAATCCTTTTTCTCGGTATAATTTAATTAAATGATAAGTACGTTTATCGCAATCGTGAGTAATATGAATAAATTATTATAAAGCAGCATAACTTTGATGAATTAACAGTAAATGTTAATAAGAATTTGAACATATTTTTTTTATTTTTTTTTTTTTTTATAAAATTATCTCTAAACAATTTTTTTTATCAAATTTTAAAGTAGATTATAACATTTTTAATAACCATTATGAATTTATCGTTAAACGTATATAAAAATAAATAATTTGTATCCCACGGAGGTCTGACGACAAATGCAATTACTTAAGAAACTATTTTATATTTTTAAGTTTTATTTTTTTTTCAAAATAGTTATTATAGTTTTGGCTATAATAAACAGATTTTAAAACGGATTTCAACTATAAGAAACTTGAATCGAAAAGTATGAAATTTTGTATTATTTAAAAAAAATTAAAATAGCTGTAAACAAAATCCAATCTCTAAAAATTCTAATTAGGTTATGACATTAATTTTTAATCAGTTTTTCTAGTTTGAAAAATTTAAAAATTTATCCATCAATAACTTTATCAATGTAATGTTATTGCATAATCAATGGCCTCGGAAATGAAAAAAATTGAAATTTGCTCAAAGTATTGTTGTAATATACTTATAGTATATATATATTTATAATCAAATATAAAATCTAAATTAAATTATATCGGTGCTACAATAACTTTTCGGTGTTGTCCCATGCGGATTGGTAATATTTCGTATTCTAAACGTTCGGTGAAATGACTGTTTTTAAATAATTTTATGACGTGTTTCAAACACAAGTATTTTACAGATTAAAATGCATTGAAAAATTTGAGACTTTTAGTGTAAAAATTTAAATTACTATAAACATTTATAATAACGGAGATAATATATTATACATATTACGTTAAATAATATATCGTCTGGTAATTTTATTAAGTTTATTCTGAATTTGATAAACTTAAATACATTATTTTTTGACAAAGTACCCAATTTATAAACGCGTTATAAAATTGTTTGCATAATCATACAATAGCTCCTTTTATCGTCGTTATTATTATTTTAGCTTTTTCGCCTTTTCGTCTAGCGCTTTTCTTTCATCAAAATGTATGATATCATTTTTAGATACTTTTCATAAAATGATAAAATCTTGAAATGTTTTTTCAATGCGAAAGTCGGAAACTAAATTCTCAGAAAAAATACATTTATTTGCTTTGGTAAATAAAGTGTACTGATGAATATAAATTGTTAATATATTTTAATTAGTAAATGTTTTACTATACGTAGTTTGTGTGGACAACAAAATCAAAGAACGTATTTATAATGTTTACACTAATTTATTTGATTACTTTTAAACTTAACAATATGATACATTTCACAATTTTTATTACATTCGTGATACAATGTTATTAATTGTGCGTACAATTATATCAAACACGTGTTTTAGTCATACGCACGTGTTATAATACGACGTACGTACTACGTACCCTAAAATTGTACAGCTTAATTTTACACATCGTATTTTCACTACTAAATTTACGTCATTTTTACACTACTTTTAATAGTTAACGTAGTCTACGTAGCCTTTTAGTAGTTTCTATTTCAGGTCTGCCTGTCAATTACTTACTTAATGAGAGGTATACGACTGCACGAAGCTCGTGAAATCGGTATTGAACAATAATCAAATGCTATTTTTCTTTTACACGTTTTTTCCGCGCAAAAGAATTAAAAGAAAACGGAACCAATAAAGATCACGACGCGATTGCATTAAAAACGTGGTGTACAGTGTAAAAGATTACATTCTAAAAAATTTGACTGCCTTATTGGTGTAGAGTAAGCCTCTCATCGCCGTTCGTATTTAACAAAAGTCGGTCGAAAAACGTTGTATTATTATTACGTGTTTAAAACGAGATAAGCAAATCCCGTTCGTCTTTCTTATCCGTTCTTCCCGAGACAACAATCGTATACACAACAAACAAGGTTGCCCAAAAAAACTGTTTGTTCGTCTTAACGATTTTTCGTGGTTGGTAGCTTTTCGTCAATGTCTTCGTTCGGTTATATATATATATGTATAAAAAAATAAAAAAATACGAGAGACGTGGTGGTTTTTTTTTTTTTGTGGATCTTGTGTGAATAAGAGACGGAGAGTAGGCCTCGTCATAGAGAAGAGAAGAATTTATCGAATCGAACGAAAAATAAAAACAAATTTCGACCACGAAAGCCGTACACGAATATCGTACGAGCTGAAAACAAACTTTTGATAATGTAATAAAATCGTATTACACGCCTACTCTCCTCTTTACCATGTCACCTTTGTACCCTGCCCACAAACACATCATAGACACACCATTGCTCGGCAATCCTAAGTCTTAAATTATTAGCGATCTCGGTTTATTGTTTTTTTTTTTTTTTTTTTTATAATCGATGTTTTGAACATCTTGTTGTTTGCGAGTTTGAATCAGTATTGAACTAATACTGTATTGTATGGTCAAAATATCACACAGACGAGTTGATGTTTATTCAATATAGATTTTTTTTCTCCAGCAAAAACGGGATCTCAATATCCTCTTCGATAAGTGGGGTACTCGTGGTTTTTTTTTTTAAATTACAATATCTCGTGTTATGTTATAAGAATTTTGTTTTTAAGGTCGGTGTTGGGATGTACGAATTATCTCAGGCTACATAATTTTAGCACTCTCGAGTTTCGGACTGAACGCACGTCTGTGACAGACACACACACAAACGTGCACGCGTGCACCTAACCTACCTGCCAAACCAATGCCGCTCGTCACGGTCCGCCGCGACAATCGGTTTATAACATGGTAAAATTGTGTCGCATGGACTGATAAAATTAATAACAATCATCGTTATTGTTTTATGCGTGCGTTTACGCACGCGGGGGATTGTTGGTCGCGTGATTGAAATCGTTTTCGTCTACCGCCCGTCATAATCGCGCGGCGGCGGCGGCAGCATCGGTCACCGACGACGGCAACGTTTATGAAATAGCCACTGCGCAGCGCGCGATATACAAATGTTATGGCCAGGGCTCGGATTCGAAGGCAATACGTTTAAATAAATAATGAAAACGGCATTAAATATTTCATGAAAATGGCGATTTGAAATTTTTACTAAAAAATGTAGGTACGTAAATAGGTTTCCGACCAACTTTCCGTTTTTTTTCTTCTTATTCGATTGGCGACGAATATCCCCCCGCGCGAGTACACTTATTTCTCGTCATTAAAACTCATTTTAAACACGACATCGACAACGCGTCGTCGTCTTCATCGCGAGCTCTTATCGATTGGCAAATACGAATAAAACTGTGATCAATCGAGATAATCAATAATAACGCGACACACAAAAAACGTTTATCTTTTAGCGTCGAAAAACGAAACGAAACACATTAATTTTTTTGTACGACATTTATTTTTCCATCTCAATTCGAAAAGAAAAGACGTTTGCCGTTCAAATCCGAACCGTTATACATAGTTGTGAACTTATAACTTTACAAGCGACTTAATACGTACGCGCGCACCGGACACGTATTAAACGGCACCGACGACGACGACGTCGAAATTACACCCACGTTTAAATTTAATTGCTCGCCCGCGGCGCATTTTCCGAATAATTCAGCAAAATAATACTATACACATACCTATTTACGTACCTATATATACGTTATATTGTTATTACGACCATGGAAAAGCGTAGCGAGCCGAGGCGGGCGGCGGCGGTGTGACGGCCGGGGGGGGGGCCAGAGGTGGATAAAACGCGGTTGCGCCGCCTATATACGTATACCGAGTGTATACGACTTAATTCATGCGATCGTGTATAACGCCGAAAATCAAATTAATCCGACGACGGGGGGGAAAAAAAATGAAACCAAACGAATAACGCGGAATAAAAAGTCGGCATTTCATACATTATTACGAGTAGGTACAGAGACGGGGAGTTGGTGAACACGTCAGCACGCGTGTGTGTTATTATAATAATAAATTCGCCAAACTGCCGATTTATGCAAATACACGTAAAGACAAAGAGGAAAAAATAATTCATTTATAAAACGATACATAATATTATATTATAGAAACAATGACACGGGATTATATGGGAAAAAAAAAAAAATTTTTTAAAATCTGTCTTTTTTCTTCTAATCTTTGGTGTAAAAAAAAATAAAAATATGGTAACCGTTTTGTCGTGATTTTCACAATTTAAAATAAAACGTGTCACATTAAAAACGTACTTTTTGGCGATATTTTTCATATTAGTTATTTTATTACAATGTTTGTAAAGCCTATGCGATAATATACGAGTATTATGACAAAGATAAAACGCACAGATCGGTCGAAACAAATTGACCGGAAATTCGTTTTTCACCAAAGTCGCGTTGAAATTCACGAAATAATTTACAAAGGTCGGTGGTAGCCGACGAAATTTGATTACGACTACACGAACCGTTGTACTACGCGAAATCCGTTAAACAACACGGCAGACAGTATCGAAATAATATTATATTACGTACTGTATACGTTTCTGTATTGTTTTTAATTTTTCTTTGTATACTTAAATAAATAAGTACATTTATTATATTATATTACTTACCCCTTGTGTAAGTAGTTTACAATATTATACGCTACTTATATTCGACGCGGCAATCACTATTATACATCACACTTTAATCCTTTCATCTTGACGATTTCTCCTGGCCCGATAAAATAAATAATGCGTACCAGGACCGTAGTTTTGGTAATTTGACTTTTTAGTCCTTGTTATTATAATAATAATAATTGTATACACGTCGTCGTATCGAATAAAATAACGTTTGTTTTATGAATAATATTTTTCAAATCGAATCTCGCTGGCCGAGTGACCGTTTTATAATGATCGAAACAATTAGTTACGTACAATAAACGTACGTTTATCGTTTTATTTAAAATTTTATGCGCACAGTTCCTAGGAATACAGTTTATGTTCGATGATAAAAATTCAATACATTTTCGATTTCATAGTCGAGCATGGACAAAAAGGCACGCGCTTTGTTCGAGTTACTGTGGCGATTTAATTTTCGTGTAATTGTATTATTATATCGTTATGTCTGATGACGTTCGACGTCGTTTGATCGACTGTCGAAATTTGGCTTCCTTTTAAATACATTGTGTTTCCTGCACGGTATCGTAAACAATAAAAAAAAAACAGGTGAAGTTTTTTACACGGTCTTATATAGTAATGCGGTATTGCACTTGAGTGCAGTAGTACGTGCGTGCGCGCGTGCGCGCGCGCGCAAAGTTTCCACAATATCGATCGGATGACTGCCAAAATAACAGGAGATGAAAATAGTTAACAAAACGAAGAAAAATGTTACTATATTCACCTGCGAGGCACCGTCAATATAATCCTTTCATATGTTGTATTTTTCACACGAAATATTTTTACATTTATGTTTATAATATTACTGATTATTTTTACGTGTGAGTTATAGTTGTTGTTGTTGTTGTTGTTGTTTTTTTTTTTTTTTAACATTTTGGCACTTTAGCATGTATAAAACAATATACAGCGCGTCTGGCGTTTCCCCAAATATACTTGAGGAGAAAAACACACGAACGATTACTGTTGGGAAACTAATGAAGCCCGACACACGGACGACTATAACGTAACTAATACGATTGTCTTAGATTTCCGAAATAACTCAAAAATATTCTTTAGAAATACATCAACGGAACAGTTAAAATTTTCACGCAATAGAAATACGCTGTGGTCTGTCTAGAAAAACCGCGAACGTATTCTATTAATTATTTTTAGTTTATAATGGAATGTAAACACAAGACTTTTCTAGCCGTTAGGTTACCGTTATAGTTAGTTAGTTATCGTTCTTTGTACTTTTTTTTAACGAGATACAGATGATGGGCGATTCAAATCGGTGAATTGGTCTTTTAAATTTGAAAAAAATAAAATAAATACGATTCTGAAAGTGAATAAATGCGGGTCAGCTACAAAAAGTTTCGAATTTTCATAGAATTTCGGCAAAATTTGACTACTCGAATGTTTATAAAAAAAAAAATTCGTGCCCAAGTATTTCCTCCGAAATTCGACCGTTTGGGACCGAATACCTCCCCCGGGAAGTTTTTGACAGGACGGTGTTTTTTAGGAGAAAAGTTGTTGACGGACACACGAAAAAATAAAAAAACACGTGGTAAAATCAATAGATATAAATAGAATAGATTATTAGACACTATTTACTATTGAATTATTTTCATAACATTTAAGTGTTTAATTATCTTGCGTGCAATTCATATTATGTTCCTATATTTTAGGCGAAGTAGACTACTCTTCGTTTATTTAATTTATAGTGGTTATTCAATACATAGTAAATAAAATGCGTTGCTTTTTTTTTTTTTAATATGTCTATATTTTAAGAATACATTTTTAATTTCTTATTAAATATTAATGATGATTTTAATTTTTGTTACAGAAAAATGTTCATTGGAGGTCTGAGTTGGCAGACTAGTCCAGGTAATTGACAGTTATAATTTATTTATTTATGTGTGTGTGTATTATTATTATTACAGCCGAAACAAAAACCATTGGCCGAATTGTATAATTTATTTTTACTTTCAAACAGAAGCACGTTCGTGCTTTACCTCTAATATCATGATGCGTTAAAGGTACAATTTAATTACTGAATGAATGGTTAATGCACGTCCGTCATGAGTTACGATTATTGTAATCATTCACGAGTGTCGGTGGTGTTCAGCCACAGAGATCAAAATGTTTGCATTTTACAAAACAAACCCGCTCTGAAATGTATTTTCACTCGTTAATATTGTATGGGGGCAAGGGTGGGAGAGGGGGGAGAAAGTTATAATAGCGTTTAAAAACGGATTGTTTAAATGTTTTCGAACTTGTTAGTTTTAAAATCTATCGCGCGAAGGCGCGTGCAAAAACGCAAGGCATTCAACAATATTTATTATTCGCATGCCTGACGCGATTCGTCGGAGATTCGCTACGAGTATGTGGAACGATCCGAAAACGATTAAATTGTAATCAACTGTATTTCGGGATTCGGTGTTGCTACCTACACTTCTTGTTTATCGTGTTCGTTTGAAAAAAAATTGAACATTTATTTTCTTTTTCCCAAACGATTAATATTATCGACGCGGAGAAATGTTTTAAAAAAAATATAACCGAGTTTTCACAACTACGATATGACGTCGAGTGAGAAAACGTTAACAAGGGATAATGTTTAAGTGGCTATCGTAAAATGGTTACCCAAGAAGGGTCGGAAACACTAGGACCTTCCTAGTGGAAGATTTAAGAAAAATGTTCGGTTTTCTTTAATACGGTATGCACTCGAAGCACACCGCGTGCTTTTTTTTTTTATCCTAAACAGAGTTGGACGAAAAGTAAAAATTCGAACGTTTGAAATGTTAAATGTTGACTATCGGATAACGCCATTGCACTTGCACTTCTTACTACCGCGGGTGTACCTAAAACGTCGGGTGTCGATGTTGCGGGCATTGTTATTGTTTATCGATCGGCGGGTGTCTACTGTCTATACGCAAAATTGAAGATATGATATTGTCTTTAATCATGAACTTTACACGGATATGACGTTTTCGTATTTTTCGTTTCAAAACTTTGTATACAGCCTGTGTACGGCGGCGTATAGTTACTTGGCTTGTATTCAGAAAATTGTCATTAGTACAATGCCGCGCGCGCGCGGTATTGCGAACGCGCACGTGCGCAGGCGCGTTCGTCCCATTGCCCGTTCTTTGTAAATAATTGTCTCTTTTGTCGCGCGGGAGAAAAATCGGAAACAACGAAACAAAACGCGTATATTATACATACGACCTAAAACAACAATATAAAATACGAGAGATCGAGGATGGGGAACAAATAACTCATTACGATCGTAAAGCGATGGACGTGTTCGGAATAAAGCGCGCGGGCGGCGGTGTCGTGTCATCGGCGTTCCGTCCGACAAATACATTTATAATATTATTATAACCTGTAGATACGTAATATCACGAGCGTAGTCGTATAACATGCCCGAAACTATCGGGCGACCAACCCTGTGCGAGAGAGAGAGAGAGCCGTGCACGGTGTCGGCGGTTTTCACCTTTGGAAATTAGAATATTGCGGTCTACACTATTGTATACCGGCGTGCGAGAATTATGGCATTGTAATAATACGTGTGCCCGGCCGTGGTTTCTTTCTGTTTGTCATAATAAATCCACTCTAGCGGCGGCGGAGGCTTACCCGGCGATGTCAAACCAATAGAATTCAATCGTTTGCTGCGACCGTGTTGCAGTACACATCCGCGAGTGGTGCTGTATTGTGATTATTATTATTCTGTCATAATAGTAGTGGACGACCAAACCAGAGGTAATGAATTAGATAGACGCCGGCGGCATTCGTTCTGAAGATTTTTTTGATTTACAGTGTGAGAAACGAGAAGAAAATATAAAGCCCAACACACTTCGAACCCTAATATATATTAGAATAACTTTTTCAATCGACATAAATATTTAATGGTTCTTGTATAATAATACATTTTGATACGTTCAAGTCAGTATACTTACATACCGTACGGTATGGTTACGTTTGTAGTTGTACAAATATTATTCACTTTTACTGTTCAGTTATATCTACATTATCTGCTACCATCGTTCGGTATTTCGATTTGGTAAAAAACTAAATACATTCATTCATTATGATAATATTTTGTAATGCCGTAAAAGCGTTTTGCCCGACACACCCACAACATAATATTATTGTAATGAAATCTCTGAGTTTAGAGTAGAAGTAAAATACGATTTCGACCGGTAGCTTGGAAAGGGCTTTATAAATATTTCATTTCGGTGTGAAAATAGTAGTTTTGTCGAGACGAAACAAATAAATCGATATTTTTTTGAAACGAATAAAAAGAACCAGTGCGTAGTGTTCCAGGTAGTGAGGGAGAATAATAGTACTGTAAAAGTTATATATATATATTTCGCATCGGGTTTAATCTTAAGAGATGTAAAATCACGAATACATACCGTACTCGCAAACGCATAACGCGAAAAAAATAAAATGAAAATATATTTACTAACAACTCGTTTTCGATCGTATATGATTAAGTGTTTTTGTAAGACGGAAACACATTAAACTTTATCACTAAATACAAGCCGGTAAATCGTTTTCTTTGAATTTCGTTTCGTTAAACACCACCGTCATCGTAAAACCACGTTCGTAATGAGTTCTACTGCTAAATAACAACTCCCACGCATACATAACGTGTGTACGAGCGAGTGTATTATCGCGTTTTACTTTATTTCGAATTTTCGTCACGACAGCGAACCGATAACGGTTAGAGTTGGTCTACTCTCGCAGTGCAAACAAAACGTCATGTCGTATACACGATGTTCGCGCGTACGCACTATGAAAACACTCGGCGGTCCCGCTAATAAAAATAATAAAAATAATATTAACGAGTATAAATATGTAATAATTATTATCCGACACACAGTGTGTTAGCATTAACACGCCCACGGGTCGGCTAAACGAAAACCCCATGCGTAATGCACGGAGCAGTTGAAATTTATCGAAAATTGATTACACTTAAACGAGTGTCCATACGATATTTCGTCAGTCCCTCGGCAAAAGAATCCAATGGTCATGATTAATAATTTATAATCGGATAACGAGGATATGGCTCGTCGCGCATTATGTACCTATAAACGTTATGATATACAAAATAATAGAAATAATTATCTTTATATTATAATATTAACGACGTCATACCTATAGCGTTTCTAATAGTGAGAAATATACAAAAAAAAAAACTGCAATATTATACACTCGATGTAAACATTAAAATGTGAGAAATCTTAAAGGTGAAGGGACTAAAGTGTTATATCGCTGCGGATTAGCTCATTATTACTAATATTATTATTATTACCAATGCTATTTGGCCGTCGGAAAAACAATTGACTCGCAAAAAGATTTCTGGTCGCGACGCACGTCACGAGTAGCCCAATAAAGTGGTTTGGAAAAGTCATTATAGTTTTCGAGAAATAGGTCTTTTTTTTTTTTTTTACGCATCTCCGCGTCATCGCCGTCGTCAAGTGTTTGGATTAAACGCAAATAAGATCTCGGTTTTTAGGTAGTTTTATTGGTCCTTACGAACACGCACGCGCGCACGCGCGCACACGCACACCGCCGTCACTTCGCTCCGTGCAAATGCAAATAAGTCAGCCTGTGAATTATTTCCCCTTTTCGTGCCGATGCTGTTTTTTTATTTTATTTTTATTTATTTTTTTTAATTCCAATCTCATTTTATGTAGCGAATAATTTATTTAAATTACTTCCTCCCGCGCCAAATTAGACTCGAGCCGCCGCCGCCGTCGCTGGTTAAATCGCTCTTTTTATTTTTCTCGATTTTGAACGGAAAGGTAAAACAAATAAAAATGCGTCGAATACGAATCGTTGATGAACTGACATTTGATTTCGCGTCGGTTTAGATTTTAAACGCAATCTAAAGTCTGCGTTAGAACGTTTATCTACATGGAAACTTTCAATTATTCCCTTCGCAGCACACTCGCATCTCTATAATACGTATAAATATAGTAAACGATCGGTCGTGTATACGCCCGTGTATTTATTCCGTGTAAAATTACGTTTTAGGTGCGTTTTAATGTCGAGCAATCGAATTTCGAAATTCGAATAAAAAAAATAAATAAATATTCGTATTCGAACGTCTATGGCAGGGGTCACCAATTATTATTATTCTTGGAGGGCCACATTAGAAATGTAGAACATTTTCGCGGGCCATCAACTCACTTTTTTAAATAAAGATTAGGTAAAATAAAAAAAACCTCATTTAATTAACCAAAATAAACAAAAAAAAAAAGTATTTTATGCGTGAAACACTGGTGACTAGTTACTAGTAAATATAGATTAAATAAATATCATAAATTATGAAAATATAAAATTAAAGCCGTGGTAAAATCCAAAATTGTACAAATATAAGAAATATCATTATTTATTATCGTTTTTTTCCTACTTGTGTGCGTACCGGATATAATTCGTCCGCGGGCCGTTCGGAGGATAACGATATTATTTTGAAAATCTTCAAAAACCGCGCGTATCTATAAAATTCCATAGGCGTCGACGTGTTGTTGGAAATATTATTTCTACGGTCGATATTTTTCAGTCGAAATCTATTAGTTTTTTTTCGCGAAACGCGAGGACCAAAAAATATTCAAACAGTTAGAGGTGTACAGATATATATATAGGTATTGAGATAAATACGTTTTATTGCAACTTTTAAAAGTATTTTTTAAATTTTAAAAGTGCAAAACACTCTCATGCGATTCCGGTTTCAGTTTCCAACCGAAAAATAAAAATAAGGGTCTCTTTTCCGGTTCCGGTTACATTGTCTGTTCCACCCGCGTTGTCGCATTCAACCAGAATGATGTACGCTACGAATCCGTACACGTGTCGACAATGGGGGGGGAAAAAAAGAAGAAAATGACCAAAGTTTTATGACCATAAATATAAAAGAGAAGAAGAAGAAGAAAGAAAGATTATTTATAATAATATGTTCGACAAAATATTTTCCGAAATTTAACCCGATGAAATTTTAATTCCCATCAGAAACGCAATTCGATCAACTTATTTATTTAGCTACGATAAATAAAAGCTTCGATGATGTTTTTTCAATTTTTTTTAATTTATCGATGACTTGCTTTTATTCCATTTTTTTTTTTTTTTTTATCAGACAAATTTATATAATATTATTACCATGCCGTTCGATTGTTTTTTTTTACCAAGGACCTATTTCAATATTTCAGTCACATTACAAATCAATAAACATGATTCAAACCTATAAAAAAAAAAACTATTTATTTTATAATATTTGATGAAAAAAAATAATCGACAATTCTCTATAAGTAAACTGCATCGCGTGGAAAATGTTGTTATTCATTTCATTCGTCGTGTATACGTTTTCACCCACGTAAATTAATTAATCATAAAAATATATCTATTTTTATGTTGAGATAATTTACATGATTTTGCTAATAATTAATTATTGTTGACACGTTGTGGATTTTTGTATTTACACGAAAATCGTAAAAATAAATAAAAATCGAGGAACTATTTTGTTTAATAAATCCATCTAATTATATAAATTAATTTTAAAACCGTAAAACATACATATAGTTTCCGGTTTAATTGATACCAATAATATTTGCGAGTATATTTTATTTTGCATCATATCCAAATCACAAAGTTGTTCGTATAATGTGATATTATTGCGCAGTTAATGCGATTCTAATGAATATTGAAACGATTCAATAATATCAATATTCATAATTCAACAGTTACATTTTCAAAATTATATTTACACCGATGACATAGTAAACCGCTTGTTCCCGTGAAAACATTTTTCCATCTTTTAAATTATGAAACAAAAATGTCGTTCAATACGTACGGAAAACATTCTAATGTCGATAGAATATAATAATAGACTGTGTAGAATGACTTAAAAAAAAAAAAAAATTCGTTACACAGCTGATATAATATTGTATATAGTATTTACACCGCAACGAGAGTGAACGAGACGAAAACAAATGTGATCCGAACGATAAAGATTACCTAATGAATTTGTTTGTTAAATAAAATATTAATTGAATACGATTTTTAATGAAAACCATTTGATAAAACTGCTCGATTTATTTAATTAGTTCTCGTAAATATTATGTATAATCAGAATGTCCGCAAAAAGAAGATTATCGTTACGTTTTTTTATTTTAAATTCATAGACGTTGCGTAGAAGAACGAGTTACTTAAAGTATTGAAAGCTGTGCTATCCATTGAATCGGAATAGTCGAGTACTTATTTGTTTCGTAGTTCGAGTCATATTATTTACAAAAAAAGGAGCGCGGCGTGACATAATTGCATTAAAAATGCGTTAGAATATTTGTGTGCGTTTTTCGCCGACTTTCGGGAAATCAATTTAAATTTGTTAAAATTATTATTTTGTAGGGCTCATTGCGAATATCGAGTTAAGCGTAGTAATATAACAAAATATCCGTTAAAACTATGGAAAAAACAACAAACAAAAGTTTTTAATTTTCAATCTTTGAAAAAAAAATTGTTATTGTTATTTTAACAAACAAAATTTCGAACCATTTTTTTTTTCATTAATCAATAATATTTTTTGCCAATTTTTTCACAAGAGTAGCTAATGCGCGAACCACCAATGAGCACTCGGCGCTAACATTTCTTAGTCTACACTCGGATTTATCACAAGTTATTGTGATACAAATTTATATTTCATAAAATCATAACACACACGCGAACTACAAATCGCGTCTAAATGTTTTTTTTTTTCGAATTTATTACGAGTATAATATATATTAAACGTATTAAATATATTTCTATTTCTTAAGCCTTTGTGGTTTGGTTAATTTTTCCGGCGTTCGATCCGACTGTTTTGGGTACGTTTAGAGAGATAATATTATTGTTTTCGATTTCGAAACGGACAAGTTTTAACGGATGAAAAATAAAACGCGCCTGTTATATTCACAGAACACCGATTCCGGTTATTTGATGTTTTCGTCGGACTAAAAACTCTAGTCGGCTCATGAAAATTCACATGTGTATTTGTCTAGTACCATATAGTTAGCCTAAATTCAAATTGAACATCATTATTCATTAGCAATAATATGTGAGGATTAAACACCAATATCGTTCGCCAGAACCGATTATATTACGCGCAACATCGAATTCTATCATTTTAGCCGTTCTTAAAAAAAAAAAAACGTGCCGGCAAATCGGCCATTGTCGAAAAAACAACGTTTCGCAGATTTTTTTTCAAACGTCCGTCTATCGTATAATTATAAGTTATGTAACATATTATTATTGCCATGTGTTATTAATCTTTATTCTTAAAAACCGTCTCGTTACATGATTTTACTCTCAAACGGGTGGCGGGCGGGGGGGAAACGCGTCTATCTCGTGCAATCTCTTCGGACACGGATTTTACGTCGTCAAAGGGGGGAAAAAAAAGAAGAAAAATATTATACAACGTCCGATCGATAAATACAAAAAAGAGTGTATTTATTCGAAAAATAAAAACTATATATAAAGCGAACGGAGAGAGAACAGAAGAAGAAAAAAAAAACAAAACCAACAACAAGTAAAGATATAGACGTATAGAAGAAATAAAAGACAAAAAATAAATTATATTCGATTTGAATAATAATAATAATAATAATAATAAAAACTGTGAAGCGAATACAATTGTTGTAATTTATGCTCGGTTATTATTTTTGTTTAATCATAATTAATTGAGTCTTCCGTTTAGGAACAAAAACAACGCCACGACTTTAATGTGTCCCATCATCGGAATGAGTATGTACAATATTTACGCGTATGGGAACGAATGCAAACGCGACGGAGAAAAAAAAATAAAATATGCAATTACTGGTTTCCTTTTCGAGTACACAATATATACACACACACACACACACACACACACATACACACATTTGTAAAAGATTTGTTTCTTTTCGTAAGTTTTAATTTTCACACTACTTCCGCGTATAATTCGGGGAAAAATCAATGACGAGCGGCGCAGTACGAGTCGGTACCTATAATATTCGTATACCCAAACGGTCTGGCGATCGAGTTTCTTTCGCTGCTCACGCGGACACGATTATAGATGTCAAACTGCATCGAACGACGAGCGCACGTCGCCGTTATAAGCTCCAAGGTTTGTGTTTGTGCGTTTAATATTTTCTATGTTTTCTGACCTACATGTTATTCCGTCGTACACTCGGTACACTCGGTTTGCAATAATTTGTTTTCCGACAACGTCAACATGTTTTGAAATAACAATACGACGGCGTTCGCGACTTTCGAACTCGAATAATACCCGTAACGAGCTTATATTCTAATCAAATAATACACAATATTAGGTATGTGAATATCGTATGGGAATGGGGATAGTTTAATATATTTTTATTCCGCGGACATTAGAATTATTATATTATCGTGTTTCCGGTGGATACATATAAAATTCCACGGCGAGTTTTAAAAATAAAATTATATAAAACTCGTCTCCTTGCCGTTTGTCAACATATACGTGTCGGTTGCTTCTAAATTATAAACGAACGTCGTCGTCGTACCTGTATCGACGACAGTTTTGGATTCCTATTCGTATAATCAACGCGCTGTGTAAAATCACAATATTATACGTATACAAACGTTTAAATATTATTCTTTCGCCACTTTCGGTTTCAGAGATACGTATTTTTATGTACGTATAACGTCGTGAAGATAACGTTTTCGAGTTTTCGAACGTCGCGGTCGTCGTGTTACCGAGAGCGCGTGACATCTTTAGTTTATAGCAATAGAAAAACGACGGTAAATTTAACGATAAAAAAAATAAACATTTTTTTTTTTTTCGTTTTACTCAGGTCGATGATATATACACGTATTCTGCCGACTTCACGGAGACGTGAGACGTTTTGAATTATTTTCTATTTTTTCCTACGAGAGGGAAAGAAATCCACGCGATTTATCATTTTTATTTTCCAAACAAGTTTTACCGATAAAATTTAAACTATATAAACGAAAAAAACAAGTCGCTATCTAATAAAGTAAAATGATCGAAAAAAGTTTTTCTAATTCACGTTGTTTCGCGTAGATACTTTTATTTCACGTACGCGCGTTTTTTCGTTTAATTTTTTGCACTACAAGGTGTTTTATATTGTTAAGGAGAGACGATTTCGCTAGCGACTTTTTTCTCACTTACTGACCGTGCGATCGCGTAAACGACTTTTAAATTGTATTTTTTGCCGTTTTCGAAATCACTGAAATGGACTCTGATTTTCAGTCACTCCGTTTATCAGCCATTACAATTGAAACACAATATATATATATACATTGCGTAGTCGTTGTATACATATACAATAAACACATACACGCAGACTCCATTAGCGTACAAGATGAACAATCAGTGCCAACGCTGATAATTAACGGACTGCGAAAGCACTAAACTCATCGGCAACACAATTCCCGGTAACGATCGGTCGTTTTTGAAAGAGAAAAAAAATAATGTATATATGTAGATGTGTACGAGGAGTCTGTGTGTGTGTGTGTGTATCAGGCAGAGTCGTCCGGTTTTTTAATTCTACATTTCGATTTTGGAATTTAAATTTTCCGATTCCATTGTGTTGTGATTTTTCGACGCAGGAATCGCGCGTACGCCACGTTTTTACTATACTCGTATTATTCTGTAAACGTACGCGCTTAAAAGACGAAAGAAAATAATAATAATAATAACAATAATAAAAAGGCCCATCTATAAAACACAACACAATACGGTTGTAAATAAAAATATCTCTGTACGTTTTTACGTAGTTATAGAATATAGAGAGAGAGGGTGGTGTGCCCGGTGAATCGCATACGGCATAATAGTCATATTACATAAAGTTGTGCTGCATGCCAATAATATTCTACTCAAGTCGTTTATGTTTATTGTACGTAACTGCAACGTTCGAGTAGGGGCGGGGGGACCGTTGTTTGATCAATAAAACGCCAACGGCTCGAGACCGAAAACCCTCGATGACCGTGTCAGCGTGTACTTAATCTTTATCAACAAAAAGAAAAAAAAAGAACCGTGAAAAATAATAAGCGCGTCGAACCGTCGTCGTCGAAAAACAGCCGCGCCTACGTAGGAACATAAATCAAGGGTTTTAATTTTTATGTTATTTTTCGTCCTCGATAAGCGGCGGGCACATGACGTCATGATGTCAAAACACCATCTACAGCACCCTCCGCGAACTGGATTTCCGACACGAAAATCCCGAGGCAACACGTTTTTTTTTTTTTGAAAAATTTAATTCTTCTGTTGATTTAGACCGCTGCGAGTGAGTGTGAAAACACTCCGAGACGAACGGTATACGTGTCTTATCGTCTATAAATACGATTTTAATTTCTTCGTTACGGCGGCGACGCGACGTGTAAAGTAATTTCACGCGGTTAAACACCGCCGGTTAATCGAAAATCGTACGAGGACGAATATCAATTTTTATTCTAGATTAATATTAAAAGACGGGGGGGGGGGGAACGACCGTAATTTCACTTCGGGCAAATCTATATACGTATAATGCAATAAAAATAATAATTCATCTCGGATATTCGTTTAAGCGCGTTTTTTTTTTTTTACGGACGGCAGATTTCGTACTCGAAGTTTTATCGAAACATATTATTTATTATTTGTTCACACGCACAACAGTGAATAGAATAACGACGACTGCAAACGATAAGATACAGCGCGAGCGTCGCAAAAAATAATAACCGTATTCTCGAATAAATTCGAATATGTATTTCGAGCGTTATTTCGGAGTGAACGCAGATGATTTCGATCGGATTTGGTTTAAATAATATCGTTTGGGAGTTGAAATCTACGACAAGTGACGTTCGGACATTTCTATAAGAATCGCTGGTTTCGATTACTATCAAAATATGTAGTGACGGACGAGTAACGTTTGTTGTACTTGCCGACAGACGAGTGTGAAAGCGCGTGTGAAAATAATAAAAATAAAAACACAACACGCGGACGGGTTTTTCGAAAATACACGCGATTTTCAACCGCACGTACATAATAAAATATGTGTAGTACGAAAAAAGGAAAAATTAATTTTAATAATAATTTTTAATCATTGTCGTCGTTTGTAGAAAACACATCTATATGATACAATAATACACAACACGCGAAACATACGTATGAGACGACTATTAACGAGACCGACAACACTGCACAGAGGACGAGGAGGCAGCGTTTTTATAAGACGTCATAACAAGGTCTGAAGAAATATTATGGGGTTAACACGAGTCCGAAGACGGTAGCGTACGCCGCCGCCGTGGTACACGAATTTAATTTTGTTGTTGTGGTTTCTTAAGTGGTTAAATTGCGGAGTGAACGCGTGGTGTCTCGTTCTATCACGACGACGTCAGTCTGTATGCATATTATAACATCGCTGTTCTCGTCATTGTTTTTAATTATACACTGAAAAATATCAAAAGTTAAGTAAATAAAAACGTATTCGTATACACGGTGTACATAATATTATGCGTTATGAAACCGACGGAAGTCGATCTGTAACTCAAGGGAGAGGAAATTAAATATTCTCACTGAAAAGCTCACGCGATTCGTCGCCGCAGAAACATCTGTGGATAATAATAATCGTAATGTGATTGTTTTACTCGTGGTCTGTTGAAAAAAATCAAAACTTATTGTCGTTTTCTGAAATATTAAAATACCGACTGGTCTCCGAATCGAATTGAAATCGCGATCGTCAAGCTACGTACGAAATACGTTCTATTATTGTATATTATCGCGGTTAAAACGGGAATTTGAACTTTTACTTTTAAACGAAAGCTTTGGCAACCGGAACAGTTTCCGCTCCGTACCTGCATGCCGTGCACAATGCACGTGTGCATGTGCAGCGGACGAAATATAATATTTTATAATGTCACGGATGTGCCAAGTACAGAAAACAACAACAACAAATAACACGAGCCGCCGACTCCCGGAAGACTCTAATAACGCTTAATAACGATTCAGACCGACGACGACACGCATATTATCCATGTTCATTGTTGTTTGCGGAACTGCATGTTTTATTTTACACAATTCCGCTTTAAGTCCTACTCCCCTTTGTGCCCGTCGTCGTATTGCCGTTTTCCAATGTCACGCTAGAAGAAAAAAGAATCAATCAAATCACCGACTGTTACGATAATCAGATCGATCCGCGAGCGTGCGCATTTTTTCACTACGAATGTATATACCTACGTATACTCGGGTGATTTTTACACCGAGATTCATAAATAATATAATTCACTATAATATAAAATGTATCAGTACAATTTCCGATAGTGGACGGACTTATAACAACAACGATAAAAATATAATATTAAATGTAATAAAAACAATATAGGTCGACAACGGCCAAACGTTTTCATTAGCAGAATAAATAGAAAACATTATCAGATAGGACACAGTAATAAATATATTATAATATTATTATAATGTATTGATCTGAATATAAAAAAATAACTACTATAAATCAATCTTTAGATAAGTGCAATAACATCGAAACTAAAAACTTATTTAACGATAAGGTTTCTTTTTTTTCTTCTTCTGCAAGCTCAGGTTCATTTATACTGTTGTAAATAATTTACTTTGTAAACTAAGTGGATACATTTTTTTAAACAAAGAAATAAATAATAAACGATAAAAATTAAAAACACTACGTTATCGTAAGATTGTTTTTTTTTGGTAAAATAATTTTCATTTTTTACACTGCTTTCGTTTGACTTTCACGATAATAATCTATAAATACATACGGAATTATAATGAATACGTAAGTGCTGCGACGCTCGTTTTATGTACGTATACCGGTGACGTATCATGTCGATATTTTATGGAGAAATATCTATAACGTTATAACATGTACAAAAGTCTATTTAGAAACAATCGTCAATCGAAGGTACAAGCAGCATCGGAGGAATCAAATGATAATATTTAAACAAGTGGTTCTCAATATATACGAGATTGACGAGGTGAGCTCACAACGTTAACAACGACGGGTTAAACAAAATATATATTTAAAATTAAAATAATTTTAGGAAAAAAAACCGTTTTGTCAGGTACTTGGTTCTTCCGATATTATTTACATAATATCTGGTATTATAATATAAGGTATATTATTCGAAACCACGAAGTAGGCATTATACTTTTAAAATGTAATAACGTTTAAAAACACAAAATCCACATCGTACCTATTGCTTAGTTGCCGCTAAAATGAAAATTGATATAAGTGTGCCATTAATTAAAATTGCATTGAAATTAATTTTAACCGGAAACATTAATAAAATAATAATTAATATTAACTGTGTAATAACTATAATACCGTTTGATTCTCAAGCTATACGAGTACATATTATAATGATTAACTTTATAGTTTTAGAACTATGTTTAATGGATAACCGAAAATAACTAATATTTTATAATAATATTCAAAATTATATAACCGAATCGTCGATATCAGTTGAAAAATTTCATAATTTCAATGAAATTTAGCTAGAAAGTTTGACGCCATAATAAAATGCTTTATTTTGATATCGAACTCTTTTGCAGAGCGTTAGTTCAGAACCACGTTCGTTCGACTTTTTACAGCGTTGTTATTGGTTGTCATCGTGATAACTCTATTTCTCGATGTTTTATTTTTTAGAATTTGGTCAATATTATTTCCAGCTGTCCGAGCGTCTCGAATCAATAATTTATTATACACACAAATTCGAACAATAATCATGTACTCGCGTGAACTTTTGTAACATATTATTATATCTCATTACACTCGTGTCTCGACGACGTGCTCGAGACACCTACGGTTTCTACCTGTTATGCGAAACACCTGAACAGACCGATTCCACCCGGGAAACCGCGAATTTCACATACACCTTGTCCGACCGACATTTCCGAGCGTTTAAGGAATGCCGGATTCACGTCTACCGATGTGCCGTTCGAAAAGGATAACAATAAATAATATCAGTTCAGGACCACTCGCGCATACACTGCGCATCGGTCGGATTTGTTGATATTTTGATCGAAGCACGGCGACGCGAGACTATTTTTTAATGTCCTTAACCGATTGAGTTACTATAAATACTGCCGGCGGCGATCAAACACTTCAATAATTTGTCCAGTGGCGTGCGTGATAATATAATATTTATATTTACAAGAGTTCAACACAAAAAAAATATCGAGAAATTCGATTCAAAAGTCATAAACGACTCGCGTGATACTTACGTTTTAGAAAAAAGAAATACGCCACTGAATTTCGATTAACGCTCAAATACTTGTCACGTTCATTCGTGTACGGACCAATGGCTGCGCGGTGATCGTTGCGTGAACGCGACCTTAAGTCGTTATTAATAAGCTGGCCATTTTATACATTAATAACGCTAAACTTGTAGGGGTTTATTATTCTCTTCCGACCACTGCACACAGAGTTCCATTACTTCTTGCGTTGCTTATATATTCGTTTGTGACAAATCTATAGTTAAAAGTTGTACGCCGATTATCGCAATTTAATAACAAATCGTTAAAATCTATCGGACCATTTACTATATAGGTTATCGTCGGTTATTTGAGAAATTAAAAATTTATAAAACGGCATTATTATTGTAAAAAAGCGTGCCGTCGCGACTTATGGTGTTGATGGAAATTAAAGTTTTATTTTCCATCGCGTACTCTACTCTTTTCTTATTTACAATATTTTTTTTATTAAGTCGAATCGTTTCGCGTTTCACCGATTTGCAAATAATAACATTATAGTTATAACGTATTATAATTATTATTCCACTTTGTCGTATTCGATAGTGAAGCCAGTGAATTGAAAACTATCGGTTTAATATGCCGACATCCACGACACCAATAACGTGTATACGTAGAAATACGAGAATAAAGTTTAATATTATTATTTTCATAATTTGATGTGCTAAAAAGAAAAGGAAAAAAAAGTCATAACGAAAATGAAACGAACCCTGAGTAATCTTATTCGTCGATAGAGAAAAAAAGTAATATCGTTTCGATATTTTCTACTACGCATCTGCGTGTTGCCGAAACGATTGGCGATCGTTATAAATTATTTCTAAACAATCGTGTCGCGATTAAAACCGAATTTTATCCATAATATACGAAATCGCGCCGCAAACGTTGTCGTATAACGCGCTCGTATATACGTATTACGATGAAATATTAGTCTGAATGTCCGAAAACATTGCTTTCCAAGCACAAAGTTCATTTCGTACACCAAGGAATTCAAAAATGTAACTTTTATTTTGCATTTTTAAGTCATTTTTATATAGGAATGGATAAAATTCGATAAAAATGCACGAATAAAAATAAAAATAAATATTTATTATGTTACGAAATTATTGTTGACACGTCTACACGTATAAAAGATAATTGAGAAGACAAGAGTTGGTTTTATTGTATTTAAATATTTTTTATAAGATAAATTGTTCATAATAATGTGTTTTTTTTTTATTTTTAAAATTGTGTTTTTATTGATTTTAAATACATTTTTAAAGTTTTTTAGGTCATTTTTTTAGGACATTTTTCTTATTTTTCACGGCATTAAAATCCGTTCCCTAATTATTAATATCAATACCATAGGATCGTCACATAAATAATAAACACGTTTCCCTTGTGCGGAAACTACGAAACGGCGCAAATCGCACAGTCTCCACACGGTCCTTGGTTTTGTGTGTGTAATACACACGCGCGTTACAATATAGTTTATTTTAGCGTCTAACGATGGACGTCTTTTCCTCGTCGTCGTCGCAGCGAGGCAGGCGGCTTCGCGTCGACAATAATAATAATATATGACCGACGACGCGGGCGTGCGCGCGCCGATTTCCCGTGATTTGTTTATTTGTAATTTCCGTTTTTTATCCCTCGTCTTTTTAACGACGACGACGTGGCTTTTGTTTTACCTACTCGCCGCCGCCGCGCCGGCGCGATATTGTTCAACGCAAAATCACACACAGACGAGAACAATAAAACGAACGCAATTAGATGATTTGTTAAATCGGCGTATGTTATATTATTACTACGACAACATAATATTATACGAGTTAGATATTCTGTCACGGCGCAACGAATAATAAAAACTGCGTTCACAGTCGGTCAGTCGTCCATGGACGACAGCAATGTTATAATAATAATAATATACGATATTTAAAATGAACAGTAGTACGCACGCGCGCGCTCGTCGCGCGTCGTCGTCACAAACACGTGAGAAATGTCGCGGTAACAATAATATATTACAGTTGCGATATTAATAATTCGTTTATACCGGATGTCCAGATGTTATAGAGACGAATACGTGTATTAATATCCAAATTCGATATGTAATAATAATAATATGTTCGTTATTGTGTGTAAATTATACAGGTATGCCGTACGAGTAAAAACATTGCGATCAACCCTATATTTACATAATTTTTTTTTTCGTTAGTCTTGCGACAATTATTATTATCGTCGGTTTTACTCGTACGCACTGCGCGCGCGCACACACACTCGACGCTACTACGTACATACAGAGTGTTCCATAGAGATCTGACGAACGCGACGACTTCGATATTAGATTCTCAACGAAACGTGCAGGAAAACGCGCATCGGGATTTACCGCGACGACGACGTATTATTATTATTCCGACTGTTTTGTCGCGTTTTCGAGTAGGAAAATTATTAAACCCGCGGGGGTTTAAATTCGTCACCGAGTTTCTGGTGGCCAAACATATTTCGTTAGTGCTTTTCGATCGATTTTCAAATTCTCACTGCGGCTATTTTTTTACCGAAAAACTAACGAATAATAATTGTAAAAAAAAAAAAAACTGTAAAATTTACAGTAAAATCTTACTCTTTTTTTTTTCATCGTCATGACAAAAAGTAATGACTGTAGGGATTTGACGTTTTCGTCGAATGCTCACATCATACATTTTTAGCGCAATACAACGTAAGTTTCAAAATTAAAAGAACAATTATTATTCATCGGTTTCAATCACCCGTTACCTCTATGTCATCCTTCTTTTTCTTTTTTTTTTAAAGTTTTTACTCTAATAACTACAAGAACCTACAGCTAATATATATTTATTGTCTTTCAAACTAATAATTTCAATTTGAAAATATTTCGAAGCGATTGAAAAATTGTATTTTCATCGTGAATATATAAACGGCCAATAATTAAGTTCATTGGTGATATTGATTAGCAAGAAAAATATTTAAATCGTAACAAACTTCAAAGATTGTTTGTAAATCGATGAATTACGGAATTTAATTAAAAGTTTTAAACGCGGACGTTTTTCTAGAAATCGTGTTTACACGATAAATTTTATTTCATTCGAACAAAATTTCAAATTACAATTTCAAGTATGTAATCAAAGTTACGGAGAGACTGACAATTTAAATTAGCCGACGACGACGACGGAACATGTTTGTGGAATATCGTGCCGATATATGTATATAAAAAAAAAAACACCGACCCCGTAAAGAGAGGAGTGTGTAATTAACGGACATCGCGCGCATTATTATGTATTTTGTACTTTGACCACCGCGAGTACACGCCGAACGGGACGAATTCGACGTGCAACTTTTACTCGCCATAAAAAAAAATACCGCGCAACAATAATTATTAAATATTAGATTGGTTATAGGTCAAAGACCGTTCAAATAGTAAGAAGTTTTGATAAAAAAAAAAAGTGTTGGTCGAACAGGATTATATTATTTTATACCCAATACTATTGTATTATGTAACAAATGTTTACATCAAACGTAAATAGCTGATAAACACGCGGGTGCACCAACTATGCCTCGCACATAAAATTCAATATAAATCCTCTATCGACTCGAAACGATAAAATCAGTGGCGGGTTTGAGGGCGAGACAAGAGAGACTACTACTGGATTTTCGGAGTACGAGTATGTGTCGAAAGTGTATTTGTAATGTTTTTTGCTAAATTCAGCTGTTTATAGCTGAACAAAGCGATAACGCGATATTTAGGAAATAATTTTGTTTTTTCCGGGAAAATTTTGTCCGGTGCTCGACTTTCAAATAATCAAACAAAACGAATCCGACCTTTGTTGTCACATGGCCTATTACCCGACAAGACTAGATGGTATCGAGGGGTGAGGTGAAACCAATCGGACGATAACAGTCGACTTTCACTTTCCACTTGGTGTATCGGTACCGGTTCACCGTTTTAGTCTTGTTCGAACCGTCGTCGTCGTCGGATGTCGTCGTCCGAAATATTTTTTCTCTTTACTCACGCTCCGTAGTTTTTTTTTCTCGTTCTATAAAGTCTAACCATCTCGCTTTGTTTTAAGAACGACAAAATTATATTTTCATTGCAAATTGTCGTTTCGACGACGTTGTGATTCCAGTCAGGCAAGATCGTTTTGAAAATTAGGTATTGTTGGACGCCGAAAGAGACATTCTAAAAGATCTAAACAAAGAAAAAATACTCGACGAATTCGTTAGAGAAATTTAGAAATTCTTCTTATAGCAGGTAAACCTATATTCTTATTTCGTAGATTTGCTATGTTTTAAATCGCTCAATTGTTTCAATCTCGAGTTACTGCAGGAAACAGACGTTATTCGCATAAAAAACAACGGTTTTTTTAATATTCTTTTTTTTTTTTTACTAAAATAAGTTGTCTCGGCCGAATAAAAAACATCAGCTAGAACCGCCACTGAATATACGTGATATGCTATAATAATTCGATATAATTAAATTGTAAATTAAATAATCGAGTTTTTTTTATTTATTTTAAAATGATCGACATAAAAATACATGCGTGTAGTCGATTTTTTTGTACAGTTTACGGTTTTGATACTTAAGTCATAACAGTAGGTAACAACCTGTAGGGATTTAAATATAAATTATGAATTTGTAAATTACGATTAATCTGTACAAAAAAAAAAAAAAACGTTTCATTCATCATAATATGAAGAATTTAAAAAAAATTTGCAATTTTGTCGTTTTGTTTCCAATGGCACTTGTGATCTTATCGACGGCTTTATTTTTTATATATATATTATATTCTACACTCAAATAATTACAAGTCGTAATTTACAACGTTATATTTTCCCGAATAAATTTAAACGGTTCCAATAAAATATAAACAACGTGATGTCATAAAAAAATAAAAAAACCCGCGTCGGTCGAAACTAAAATCATTATATCGTTTAATTACCGTAAGTTTTCGTCTCGATTGGCTTTTATAATATTATTATAAACGATAGGATTGTTCGATTCGAATTCATAATAATTATGGCAAAAAGGAGAGAAAGATAAACGCCCGTTCGGACATCAACGAAACCGTTATATCGAGAATTATCTCCCTTCGCGTGTTCCCGGCTCGTCGTCGGTATATAATGCAATTTTCCAGCGGTCATTTATAAGGTCCGTTTTTATGATCCGCCCGGCGCGGCGCGTCGTTGTACGCCTGCAAGTGTGGTTTTCATGTTATCACCTTCGCCGCTCCCGAATTTTCTTCTTTCCGGAACGAATCGGCACTACTCGGCGGGACATTTCACGCGTCCTTCTCCGCTCAACGTATTATAATAATATTATGTTACATTGGCCCGGACATCACTGGCGCGGCAACAACCGTCGTTGTGGCGCACGAGCGACGTGCATGCACCTAACCGTCCGTCCGGCCGAAAATAGTTTGTACATTTGTTCGAAAAAACCTACGTGTTAAACGCGGTTTAATTACCGTAATGTGCGTACATCAAGGCCACAACGCGTGATTAATAAAAAACGATACGAAAACGTACCTTAACACGCGCGTTTGAGTAGTGCGAGTGTGTGTGTTATAATAATATGCATTTACGTTTACGTATAACACGGTCACGTTTGGTCCAAAAGAAACGTATAATAATAATAATAAATGTGCACATTATAATATATTATATAGTACACCGTGTAAATTTGATGACTATCGAAATTATGAATGATATTTATTTTTATTTATTTTTCCACGAAATCGCGTTCGTTGCGAAATCAACGTAAAAACGGTTAAATTATAAAATAATATGTAATAGCGACTGCACGGTTCAACGCGATGATAATTTTATTACATACAACGGTCGCACGTATTTCTCAAGAACTCGTGGAAACTGCGCG
The DNA here is from genome assembly GCA_948098885.1 of Drepanosiphum platanoidis. Classification (NCBI taxonomy): domain Eukaryota; kingdom Metazoa; phylum Arthropoda; class Insecta; order Hemiptera; family Aphididae; genus Drepanosiphum; species Drepanosiphum platanoidis. The sequence continues at coordinate 6,901,791 of OX402532.1, forward strand.
TACATCTTATTCAAATGCTAATTATTTTCAACAGTCGGAACTGTCGGAACTGTCCGTCGCTTCTAATACCTAAATAATAATTATTGTTATATACGGCGCGGCGGCTAGGTTTATTTGGTCGCGCGTTTTTTTTTACATTGTGATTTATTTACAATTACATTGTTATACTCTGAGTAATGATATTGAAATATCGTCTTTCGGTGAACCTTTTGAGTATATTTTTACTCGTGTCTTCAAATATTTTTGGAACACACTGTATGTGTATGTGGGGCTCGTGTACACGTTTGTCGCGTTCGTGTCGCATGACGTTCGAGTTATGTGCTATTAATTCGTGAAAATGCAGATATATTTTGCTTTTCTCTTCTCTCTATTCGAAGCGCCGCCGTGAAATACCATTCGGACGATAGAAATGAGTACTTATTAGATCAGTGATTCTCAACTTGCGGGATTGTGGCCCCTTTGGAGAGGCGTCGGCACATTTCTAGGTCAGTATAGAGAAATGTGTTTTTAATTCAGCCTTCACTTACATTTCTTTATATTGCTAAAACGTATATTTAAATTACTTAAATTAAAACGAATAAACAGAAAAAAAGATATTCAACTCGATGACTTTATTTTTAACTATTAAAAACGACTTTTCCTTTTTTTTTTATTTAAATTAATCGGGGAGGCGTGAGATTTTTGAAATTATACTCGGGGAGCGAAGGAGAGATTGGGAAACACTGCGCGAGATAGATAAAACTGTTGTAAGCTCGTATATTGTACTGTTGTGTTACGATCACGTGCTGTGTATTATATAAAATAATAATATTACAATACTCTGGCTTGCTATAAACAACATTATATACATGTCTATATACCGAGTCGAAAAACGCGCGCGCTGTCTTTTACTAATTGTATTTTGTAAAACACGGTATTGTTTGTTTTTTTTTTCCCGCCGTTTAATGATCAGAGCGCCGCGGCAATAACGACTTTCCGGGTAACGGTCACACAAAAAAACGCGCATTTTTAAAATAATTTAAACGTTTTCAAGCGTTACGCAATCAAATGATTATTCGTAACATAATGTATTAATATTATTCGGGGCGTACCTGTTTAATATTTTATTACCGCCACAAACTATACAAATTTGCGTCGATTCGTATACACAAGAAGTATCTGATGCGATTTGGATTAAAACGCGCGCGATTAATAAGAAATCGAAATGTCCTCACGTTTCAACGGTTTTTTTTGGCATTTGTCTTTGGAATAAATTCTTTCTTCCGATATGGCCGACGACGCCGTTCCGCGTGTGTTGGATAATTACCGCAAAAACGTTAGAACGCGAACGGATTTTATAAAACAAAAGTGTTTAAATTATTTAAAACGTATTATAAGTGTAAAAGTTTATACTGTAAGCACAGTGAAATCGAATAGCGAAAATAATAGCTCCTGTCCGCGTTAATTCCTAATATTCTCTCGGTTTAAACACTCGGCTTCTCGGAATACGTATGATTATTCGCGTGCCAAATATCATTCGTTGTGTCCGGACCAGAATTTATGTTAGCAGCTCGCCAAAAAGCCCGAGCACCGTTTGCCGGCCGGGCACAGCTGAGGAAATATTATAACAATGTGTTTTTTTAAAGGTCCCGCGGTGGATGGCGGTGCGGCGGCGCGGTCCGCTCCTCTCGTATTTTAGTGTGCGCGCAGGGTTTATACTTACGATGCAGTAGTAATTGATTAATCACCATACGCCAGCGGCACGGTGTTTGTTTTCCGGCGGTATTTTTTATTATTTACTTTTCCAGTGGATTCAAAAAAACGCTAAAAAAACGCTAAAAAACCGAACAATCCACCGCAAGGGTCGCTCTGTGTGTACGTGTCACGTGGGCCGTCTCATCGCCGAGTATGCAGCGGGACCGCCGGACAAACGTTTTATGTTTTTAACAACCGAACAACGACGACGACGTTTGTGTAGATTTCTACGGATGGATATCCGACGGACGCGATAATAATGAATAAAATATACACGACATAATAATAATAACAGTAACATGAACTGTGCGCGCGCAGGTGTTGACATCGCAGTTTTGAAATAACCGATGCAGTATAGTAATCGGATGAAACAGAATGACGTATAACAATGATTTAAAACGGTGTATTTTACGAATGAAATTTATCGTCTCTCATCGGAGCAGTATTCTGTGTAAGGACTTTGGTGTGTGTTTGTAACACCTCGAAAGTACGAATCGACGATTGTGCCATAGATTATTTTCATATAATTATTTCCCGATTATGTAACGAACGCAATGGCAAAGAGTAGGGAAAAAAAAAATTATAATATATGTAAATATGTTCGCATGGTGCACGCAGAGCAACGGAAGGGCGACAGCGGCGGGGTCATCACGTAGTAGTTTAATAATAATATAATGAATCTTAGACAATTGCGGGCCTATTAAATGACTTCACGGTTAGCGGATCGACTAAAAACCGGTTTCGTGTTTATACCTACATACATGTATTATTATGTATTGGTATTTACGTTATTTGCAATAGGAAATATTATTATGACGACAGTTTCCGGAATGGGACACACTATATACACTAACTAATCCTAATTAAAATAATAAATATTATTACGATCCCTCCAAAGCACCTTCCTTACGGCCGCCGCCGCCGCCACCACTACTTGTGTCGATAAAATTATACAAATATTTTTAATGATAACGTATTATGCCATGTGTACTACAATAATCGCGATGAGTCATTTTCTCATGCATCATAAATATCCGCGCACAATATATGTTATGATATTTGCATTAAAATAATGTCAGCGGGCGACGAATAATGATTAGAGACATTAGTGTTATTAGTGGACACGGAAACTTGCATTTCAACAAGTCAACAGTAAATAAACGGAAAATTCAATTCAAAAGCGATTGGACAACTAACACTTTGATGATCTGTTCGATTACAGCGACGATCACTTACTACGGGTATATATATTTTTCTACTTTGAAAATAAAACGATATCTAATACGTTTTTAATTTCGAGTGTAAAATAAATCGAAAAAGTTTAATCTCCTTTACAGCGATGTTATAAACATTTTTTTTTCAATATTATATCAATACAGTTTTTTTTTTGAAACGAATTCGTAATTTTAATCGATCAGTTTTTTTACGCGCCACTGTTCGTTTGACTGGGAAAAAATAATATTCGGACTTATATTAATCGTTACATTTCGACGACAATTCAATCGCGGGTTCAATGTAATCGGCGGACGACGACGACGACGATAAAGAAAACGACCAGTACGTTTAATACTATTGTACGGTTGTTATTTGACGAGATGCGCCGTTCTAATTAACGCTTAAATTAGTCGAATGGATGCCGAGTGTCAGTTGTCACCAACTGTAGGAATGCTATTACACCGTATTATTATGTGTACATGTACATAATACGATGTGTACACTGTATATATAGTAATCGACATTAAGAGTTATGTGTTGTTGTCATTACTCGTCCGTTCGTTCTACGTCGTATCAGACCGAGAATACTACTTACCTCGACAATACAAGACACTCGTTTGACTCCGACGACGAGGAAATCAATGGAAAAATAGAGTGATATGAATAATCATAGGAAGTCTAAAAATTTATAAAAATAAGAAACAAAAGAAGACGAGATTCGGACGAGATACGGGCGAAGCAGCAAACAAATATTAGATTCACGACGAATCAGCTGCAGGTTGCCGACATATACGTTGACGGTAAACGGGTTACGATTGATATTTACGAAAGCGCTCTCGGACTGTCCGTCGGTATGAATATTGTTATTACGACTGGAAATATGGTGAGCTTGAGTCAGTGCGGTGAAATACATATGTCGACGTACGATTTTTTTTTATGTTTTTCTATCGACAACAGTAAATAATATCAAATCGATCGCGCGAAACGTCAAATTAATAAAATTCCTCTTGACGTTACGCGCGCGTTGGACGAGGGGGAAACAAAAAAATATGAAAAAAAAAATGGCCGTCAACACCGAAAAAACCGCTCCACCGCCGAACCGTTCGGCGTTTTATTCGTGCCGTGGAGTTTTTGTCGGTCCCCTAGAAACGAAAAAAAAAGACCGAAAAAAAAATATAATATTAATAAAGGCGATACGGCGCGGCGTTGTGTTTATGCAATACAAGTACTCGTAAGTGATTAATGATGGCGTTTATTTTTTCTCACACGCACTTTGCGCGCTTGCAATCTCTACTGATACAACACGGCGGCGGCGGAATGCACGTCCCGTGAATATAAATCATGTGACTCGGAGAACTTGTGGTGGCGGCCTACGATTTTGCGCTTTCGTCTCGCGGAGTAGAAGAAAATCATTTTCAACCGACATTTTTTTTACACCGCGAAATAAAACTTATTCGAGATTTTTTTTTCTTCTCTTCGCGTTATTGATGTGTTCGCGTGTATACTGAGCGCAGACGTCGTCGTCGTCGTCGTCGTAGTAGTATCTCAAATCTAAGGTCATTGTTTTTCTTCTTTGGTCGCTAATTTATCTACACTTTTTTAAAACGCCACCTGTTTACATTGTTATAACGCCATTGTGCGTTGTGAAAAAAATTAAATAAAACTATTGATAAAACAGCTTCCAACACGACGCTCGAAATCGAGAGTGCAAAATTCATTTATCGATAAATTCAAATACCTGACGTTAACCTACTTTAATAACCGTACGCGACTGTTTCCGACTGTTAACGCGCGCGCGCGTGTTGCGACTTCTGAATTAACACTCTCCGAAAACGTATCTGCAATCGGTTTTATCGCTATACTTCTTTGTGCCCGTATAATCTAACTCGAACTTTAATTTCACTCGACGAAATACAGATTTGAAAAATAATATCCGTCCGTCCGTTCGACGCGTGAAAACACAACGATACACCGACAAGACGTAGACGAATGTTGTAAAATATTTCACAAACGATTCGATCTCGTCTCTGAAACATGTAAACGAGTGATTTACGCGTGTGCAGCTCGCGACATTTCAAATATTATTTAGTAAACGAATTATTAAACTTAAATTATTTACAATATTTCGTTTTACAAGCATTACATAATTTTACCGCGTACGAGAGACGGTCTAAATGAAATCGGTCCGGTTTACGAACGGTTAACGTTTTGAAAACGTTTGATTGCAGCATAGGCAGAAGATTAAATATATTATGTAATACAGAAGACGCCGCTTATAAGACTCACTGATATAAGGTTCAGTCGCTTATTAGACTCAAAATCTTCTGGAACGGTCCGGACGAATCCAAATACATTAAAAAAAAATCGGTTATAAGACTCAACACTTCGATTATAAGACTCAAATTTCGTAAAATAAATAGTAGAAAATAAACTTTTTTTCGTTATTTTTGACCATTTTTGGCATCAAATAAAGAGGTTCTGGAGGCTTTAGACGTGTTAAGGAGAGATGTCCATCACCGTGGTAATAATTTTAATATACAATACGAATACGAACAGTATATTTTCGGAATATTAGAACAAAATAAAAAACAAACTAAAATAACAAATTTTTTTCAAAATAATTTTTCAAAATAAATAATTTCTATATTATGTAATATTTACCTATTATAATTTTAGTTTTTTTTATCGGGATTATTAAATTTATTCAATAATAAAGTATGTAATATGTAATATGTGTTAATGTATTAAAATCAAAGCAAAATAATATGTAGTAAAATAAAATTTATAAATACGTAATTAATTTTTTTTTTCCGCTTCGCCTATAAGATTCATTCGGTTATAAGACTCACTTTGTGCTGGTCCCAAAGTGAGTCTTATAAGCGGCGTCTACTGTAATTGATTTTCACCGCGGCGAGAGTTGAGGGACTAACTGCGGAACTAATCGATAGTAATTTATAATTTATATGCGTCACAAAATCTAGGTAACTGTGAAGTTTTCTCGACCGATTCGATAATAATATTATGTAGCCTAGCGCCGCCGCCGCCGCCGACGCGAAGGCAATTAATAATTTGGATTATTATTTTTTTAAATTTTTTCCAAACGCATTTAAGTAATTATAATATTTACTAATAGTTTTTTTTCCCATGGTAGTATTTATCGTGCAAGTGCAACCCGATATAATCGACGAATGCTCGTGTGCACGTCGTCGGCAATTAATATCGCATAAAAGTGTCTTCAACGATTCGCGACCGTGAAATGTGTTCTTTTGTATCGGCGGATATTATTATTATTATTACGCGCTGGGTAAACGTCACGGTCGTGTTCTCAAAGACACGTGGACGACATACGTAGATATGTTCGCCGTAACGTCGGGTTATTTACAATTATATATTATTATTATTACGTTCCCCGTTTGAGTGGAAAATGAAAAAAAAAAAAGAAGGAAAATAACGATACAACAGCTAAATCGGCATCATCCTACGCCACCTACTACACCACCACCTTCAACGAGTGGTGGGGGACGGGGGGAGGACGTTTCGATCAGTCCGGACGTAAATTGTATTACGGTCGATTTGATTGCACTGCGCGTTGACTTATTTTGACTACGATTAAATCATTATCGGCGGCGGCTCGTGAAAATAATTATAAAATAATAATAAAAAATTTGATTAAATATCGAATATAATCGATCGGCGATTAAGTATAATATAGAGTTTAATCTTTTTTTTTTTTTTTCGGGGATTAATGTCTGTGAAAAAATGATTCTTTCAAATAATATTGTTTTATGAAAAAATATTTAAAAAAAAAATAATGTTTTGGGGTCGATAATAAAGTATTTTTAAATATATAAAATAACTTATTAAAACTATTGAATATGTATGAATATTATAAATAGGTCTTGTCTCGGAGTATTATAACAAAGAGTGTACATATTGTTGCGACCGAATGAAATGCATCATCAGGTGTAAAAAACGCACTTTTATTTTTATTCGCGTTAATTTATATACGTATTCAATGGTTTTAATAAATCATTTAATATGTTTAAAATAGTACTCTGTTGTCGGGAAATTATTTGCATTCCTCAGCAATTATTACTCGGTAAAGTTTACACATTATTTCAGCCGTTGTAATCCAACAATAGACTAATACGTAATGCAAATAATATATTATAATATATATTAGAAGGTCGAAGAAAACCGTAGAATTTAGTTAATCGTGCAGAGTTATATACGTCGTGTTATGAGTAAATACTTAACAACACGTGTTATGAACATATTTTGCATAGGTATTTATTCCGAAACACGTTAAAATAATTAACGGTATGCGCAAAATAATAATCGTATATTCAGGTCAATACACTTTGATCTCTCTCTCTCTGTCGAGTCTGTAATTATCAACGAATATAAGCCGATGATATGTAATAACGGTCTCCGCCAGGATCACACTACAAAAACAAAATCAATTCATATAAATAAAAAAAAAACACAACGATTACTGGATATCGAATTCGAACGCTTACGTTAGAAAATCATATTACGAACCGTTTGAAGATTATTTCTCCGAAGTAAAAAGGTTATCGACTCGTTCCGCGTTATCAAGAGCGCAACGATCATTCATAGACGTTTTCAAATATTCTATTCACACATTCCAATTCTCTATTTGAGTAGTTATTCGACAACGGTACGTTCGATAAATAATCGTCTTGTTGGTTAGTTCGCGCAATATTTACGGTAGGCGCGAAGAACGTGGTTAACATTTGACTCCGCGGACTTTGGCCGTTTAAATTGTTTTTCAACGTGTTCGGCGAGGCTTATTTAAAATCGAATATGTGTTGGTATAAATTAATTTAAAAAAATCGTATAAAAAGAAATCGCGTTCACCGGTAAAAAAACGCGGTAATTGATATTTGACGGCAGTTCTTATATACGAATATTTCACCACGTGTTTGCGTGATTCTCTACCTAAATTATTCCAATAGAAAAATAACGAATTATTCAAATTAAATAATGCGATATTTTTCCTTAAAAATCTTCTCTTATATATATAGGTATATAACTGTAACGTGCTTTCTCTCGAAATTCAATAAACATTGTCTATAAACTTTATTTTGTGTATAAAATTTGGTCAGTTATTTCGTGTTTTATATAGTGGAGACCCGTTGAGAAATGATTTTCTCTGAATTTGACCTATCCGCCTGTGATTGGTACCGTTTTGGTGTGTGGAAACGAGAGACGAAGAGCGTGGCGCTTTTGGTGAGAAAAACCATTTGGCGGAGACCATGACCACTAGTAAGTAGAGTTTTTCGTGAGGTCGTTGTTAAAACTTTGATCGCCAGAGCTCTCGTCGTTTAGGTGTGCCGAGGAGTAGCGTCTCTCGGTGTGGCCGTACTATATACTCGTTCAAAGTTTTAACAACAACCTCACGAAAAACTCTACTTCGTTCTCATCGTCTCCGCCGAACGGTTTTTCACCAAAAGCGCCGCGCGCGCGTCTTCTCCGACTTTTTTCGCCGCCTATAATACGCTAATTTCCCCGCGCCGTTAGGAAAATTAAAACGCGAAATCGCTGACACGCGTTACATTGTTTGTGTGCGTCCGCCGTCGCCGCAGCAGCTATTAAATCTATCTATTATTATAAGAGACCGCTGTTTTTTTTTGTTCCGATTTTTTTGAAATATTAAGTAATACATACTCTATAAGACGAATAAACATTGTCAATAAACTTTATTTTAGAAAAATTCGCCTGACGTCGGTCGATCGGTCGGTAAAAATTAATTTGTACGTTTAAATTGTATATCTATATTCGTATTGTGTGTGTTTGTATAATAAACTATTAAATAATAGATAGCAGTCAGCTGATAAAATGTCAATTGTTATTATTATTTGGGCCATACACATTTTTTATTACTTAAACCCGGCTAGTATTATATTATAATCTTAAAGATGTATCGCGCAACTTAACAAGTATGAATTGTTCAAACAGACACATATTCGTTACATCAGTAACAATAATTATTGTTGTCAATCAATAGTGTGTGGCAGAGTTTTCAACAATAATTTTCGATAACAATTAAATTTTATAAAAATTCGCGTCGCGCGAGAATTATTAATCTCTCTCTTTTTTTTTCAATTATTTTTATTTTTTTGTAACTTATAAATTTAATGCTAAATTACGAATAATGTTATGCAAACAAAATAATTGAAAAGTCGTATAAAAAAGTACTTGAAGTGTAATGTAACTTTTTGAGAAAACAACAAAACGCAACGGTTTTTTTTTTCAATATCATTAAAAACTGTATCTGACAGAGTTGAAAAGAAATTCATAAAAATTGTTCCGATATTATATAACACAATATAATGGTCCGCAATGGGAAACTTTTTACCCTTTCGAGTAATTTATTTCATACACCAGCCATTCTATTGTTAATGGCATTATTTGTCAGAATCGCGTATTGTGTGTTCTACTTTAAAAACATCTATATACGTATATATAGATTTTGTTGCAAAACTATATACGGCCACTCATTTCTATCTAAAATGTTTTCCGAAAACCCTTCCAATCGCATCATTTGTTTAGTTAAAATGAACGCGCGCGCTGTATATCTCCGACCGTTGCCGAGAATTTCTATCGATACGTCGCGCGCGCCGGTATTGACCGCGAGTTTGGGGATAATCTGGAATGCACACTACACAATCGCCGTATATCGTTGAAGTAATAATTAATGTTTCGAAATGTTTATTGTATATGAATAATCGTGTGTCCGGAACAGCAAATAATTATTATCATAAGTAAACTTTACATGTGACTGACGTTAATGATGAAAATAATTAACGCCGCGTTCCGGCGCGTCGTAAAAAAAAAACAATCCGGACGATTTTTCTCAAATCGATTTCGCGATCGACAATCGATTTAAATCGCGACGAGAAAACGCGCGTGTTGCTCGGTACGAATAAAAATATCACGTGAAAATACAGCGGCGTCGAAACAGCGCGCCGCCGGTAGTGGACACATTTTTCATATCGTCGTCGTCGGGATATCGATTCTCGGATGTGTCGCGCCTAAAATATTACGTACGGGATGTGCGGAAAATTCGGAAACAGTTCTCGCGGCAAAAGTTTCCCGACTTCTCAAACACCCTATACACACACACGTACCCTATATCTACACGTTGTCAGGTTTCGCATTCGGAAAAACTTAGTATTACACACGTGTGTGTGTATTCGTTGTCGACGTACACATCGAGAGACGTACGCCGCCGTGTCTATAAAACGCGAGTCGCTATTATTATATAGGTACAACGGGAGAGGAAACAGCCTTGATAGCAGCTACTGATGCTGCCGTGCGTGCGTGCGTGCGCGCGCGCGCGTGAACATCCTGCGCGCAAACGAACGGCACCGCGTTTACATTTTACTTTATTAGAAGCCACCGAAATTGTTTATTTGCCGAATTCGTGGCACGTTTGGTATAGTATTTTCTGTGTGTGCGTGTGTGTATATATTGCTATGGGAGCTAAGGGCTTACGGGACGGGGAACGGGCACTGCAACGGCGGGGATAACGTCGTTTTCGGGTGCAATTAACGTGGCCCGGGCAACCGCCGACGTTTGTACACTATATTTTGTACGCGCGCGTACACCGGAAAACGCCGCCGTACCCGGGCCTAAACACGCGGCGGCGGCGGCGGCCAATGCATCCTTTATTTTTTCCTCGACCCCCTCGCAAGAATGATAGCGGCCCGCTGATACGAATCGGCGGCGGTTCGCACGAAAAGGCAATTTGATTACGTTTTTCAGATAACGGCTGCGACTACGGCTCGTTTATACATAATATTACGGTTATTAATTACGTGCGTAAAGACATTTAAAACGCCGCGCGCCGTCATCGATTCGCCGTCGCCTCCCCGCGGGCCCGTTTGTTTTGTTTTAGGTTTTTTCTTACCCCGTCTCCGCGAGTAATAATAATAATTATCGTTACCGAATGCGAAACGCGACGACGACGACGATGATGATACACGTGCGGACGACCATTTTCCCCCTCGGGAAGAAAACTGCTTACTATATACGTATTATGTATATTTTTTATAAATTCATAGACTTTTATGGCTAATTTTTCCGACTGTTTTACGGCGCTAATCTTTCCGAGTGTAAAACTTATTGTTTTTGAGCGAATTAACCGCTCAGTCGTTGTCGTCGTCGTCGTCGTCGTACACGACTGTTATTTGCACTAAACACTCTTTGCCGAACACATTAAAACGATTTAGCACGTTGAATCACGAGAACCGCACGATTTTCCGTCGCCGGCTAGGCGGACTGGGGGAGAAGGGTCAATATTTGTTTGCACGCCGAGTTTTCCCGGTGCCATTAAGGGGTGGTGCCGATTTGAAGAGTCGGCAAGCTTAAAGATTTCGTTACGTGTGGGTACGCGCGGTGGGAAAATTAACGAACCAGATTGTTCGGCCTTTCCTCCGCGGACGACGACGTGTCTCAATCGTCTCGCGAAATTAATAATTCAACAACGTGTAAGTGGACAAGGTAGCTATATTAATCGAATTACACGCATACGCGTTTGCCGAAACCATCCCGGCGAATAAATAGCTGGCATATTATACAATTATATACGGCGCGAGTCTACGGGTATTGGCGAAACGGCCGATTGTCACAACCGCGCGCAACGCCGAAACATAATACAATGTTAATATATTATATTCATAACTCTGCGCGCGTGTACGTTCGATCGAAATACACATACTTATATGGTTGCCTTAATAAATACAGATGGAATAATTTAAAATTAAAAAACACCATACTTGGACCCCATGAGCGTGTGACCATTATATTGCAGTCCAATGGGAATTTATAACGGCACACATTCTGCTGGTATCAACTCACTGCAGTTTGGTGTGTGTGATGAGTTTAAATAAAAATGCATTATTAACGCGTGAAATACAATTAAAATAACGTTTGTGGTGTGAACGAGTTGTTTTTTTGAAATTGCTTTTAGAGATTGAGATTTTCCATCCCGCGTGTGTGTACCATAATGATTGTATAGAGAGCGCGTTTTCTCAGTGGGTATATTCACCAACAAGGTTTATTAAAAGTCAACGAATCGAAGAACAGCTGATTCAATCGAATCAATCATTTTGCTATTGCCAGGTAAAAAAAAAACAAAAAAACAAAGGATTAATTTTTCTTCAATCGTTTACTATTAATACTTATCATTCTCTATTCCATTAGAGAATAAGCCAACTAGAAAATATCAAAGGGCATAACAACATCAATAGTCGGCGGTATATTAGGTACTTGATTTGTAGTTAATTCCGTGTTGAAAAAATGAATTTATGAGGTAATTTCCTACGTTATTTACCTTTGATGTTGTCTATAATTTCACATGATTTATTACAAATACTATAAAATTTAATAAATTATTGTGTAATAAAAAGCGGCGTGTTAATACGGAAACATTAATTATCTATTAATAATACACCCGCAGTTTGAATTAAAATCTATATACCACGTGTGTGTGTGTACGGGAGACGGTGCACTGCTGCTGCAGAACACAGATAATAAATTATTTTGATCAATTATAAACTTTATCTCCGCGAACACACGTGTATATATGGGTGTCGTGACGTGATTATTTACATAAAAAGTAAATCCTCGACTCAAAGGTGCGAAGAAATACGAAAAAACGCACACTTTAATAAACGATTACTCTGTTATATTTCATTATACGTATTATTTCTGTCCAAGTATGCTTACCTAACCGTGATTTTTTCAAAGCGCGTAGACGATGACTATAAAATATAAAAGTCATTATACTTTTTAACTTAAACTCTCTCCCCCTCCCACTACGATTCAAAGCAATAATAATAATATAATATATTATTATATCGTGTACGGTTTCTCGGCAAAATCGCCGTCATCGCATTATGCTTGTGTTTCACCGCATTAATAACAATAAGCGCATTGTGCCTGCAGAGTGTGTGTGTGTCCAAATCCGCGGCAGTGGTATATCGACTGCCAAGTCGGTGCGCGAAATGAAAACAGTCGGCGATTATAATATATCATGTGTGCGTTATATATACGTGCATACACACACACACACACACATATATATTATACAAGTAGTCTTCGGTCTCTCTCTCTGTCTCTACTTCTCTCGGCGCGATCAGCGCAGCCGACGACGACGCACCGCTAGCAATCGCACTAACCATTAATTTCCCCGCGCGAGAGTTAAGTCAATACACACAATACGTATATACACACATTGCCAAACGAGCATTAGGCAGTTCGCGTAACGTACACACGTAAACGTACAGCGAAGTGTACGTAATTCGGTAAGACGTATTAAAGATTATTATAATTCTACATTTATTCAAGACCGCCGCCGCCGTCTTAATATTAAACATTAGTCTAGAGTCCGGATTTTTATGCACTCAAAAAGGCCAAAATAATATGCATTTATGCATCAAAAAACTTCAAAATATGCACTTGATATGCTCTTATTTTTTTTTTAATAATATGCAAAAATATGCTCTTATACCCAGCATTTTAATATTTATTTTTTTAATTTCTTCCATAAATAATAATTCGACATTGTTGAAAAACTTAATTTTTTTAATTATAGACATCGACTTTAAACATTTAATTACAGAACTACTAAATATTTAAAAATATATTCAACAAATAAAACAAATACTTTACAAAATATAAACCTAATAATAAAACCAGTCAGCATTGTTGCCGATGACCGAGTTGCGACTTGCGAAAAATTAGATATAATTTTAACATAAACTGTCCAAAAATATAACATACGAGAATAACATTTATTTCCCAACAATACGTAATGAACTAATAATTTCTACGTTGAAATTGAAAGAAAATAATTGGCTATTGTATAAACTTTTATACTAAATATGCTTGGATATGCAAAAATTTTCAAATATGCAGTCATCTCTAAAATATGCATTTATATGCAAAATAAACTTTTTTCTATGCATTATCTGTTACACAAATCGTCCACATTTCTTATTCCCATCGAAATTCATACACTCATTACAAATATTATGTAAATGCATACAAATCCGGACTCTAAACATTACATATAAAATAATATGTCGCGGGCGGAATAACGGGCAAAGTATACAATATATTGCCCGGGCGATTCGAATAGAAATAAAATAATAAATTTTCATACATATAACCGATGATTGACCGAAAGAAAATCGCAACGAATCCAAACGGCGGAAACCGATTTAAGTGGGGAAAAATGTGTATGCGCAGATCGGAATTTAGGAGGACGGGGACAATATTGTGATCGGTGCACTTGTACGCAGCTTTTGCAAATCACATAAAAATGCAAGTGTAAGAAAGTAGACAGAATTCGTAATTCTATAAGTGGTAATTCCTGCTGCTCTTGTTCAATCAAATAAAATAGGTTATAATTCTAAAATATAACATCAATTCAATAATAATTCAATAATTACTTAATATTTTATACTTTATAATAATAATAACATTGTTGATATAATTATTCTATTCGAATCGATATCGAACAATTATTTATTTCTATTCGAGGTTCGAATTGCCCGGGCAATGTGTACTTTTATTTACATTGTATACCGGAATAGCGTGTACGTACGACGGTGATTGTGACGACGAACAAACCGGCGGTGGTTCGTTGGTGTCAAAAATAAAATCCGTAAAATATAACTATATCGTGAGGCGCGAAACGGAAAATATTAAATCGAAACTGCGTCGCAGAGCGTCGCCCAGTCGTCGTCGGTCGTCGTTGTCCGCGAGACGAAGAGAATGGCCTTTTTGTTTTTTCTCTTTTATTTAAGCCGGTTGTCTGTCGGAATCGACGCGCGTACGTCGTCGTACGTACATCCACACACCGTGCCCTGCAGTGGCGACTGTAAAAAAAAATACGCGCTCTCCCTCTCTCTCTCTCTCTCTCTCCTTCCGCCACATGTGTGGGGGCGTTTATCCAGTGTTTGGTGGCGACGCGGCGGGTGCGGTGCAGGACGAAAGTCGCATTACAATGCGCTCGTGTGTGCGGGGCGGCGAGAGCGAGGGTAGAAGGAGGGTGGCGATGCGGTGTGAAGGGCTACGGCGGCAAAGGGGATAACGGGGTTGTGCGTGGGTGGAAGGCGGTTTGTGTATAGAGTGCGTGAATGAGAGACGGACACGGGCGGCGGGACAGAGAGGGGCGACGCGGCGGTGGCGCGCGTGGCTCGATGAGCGAGAGAGAGGCAGAGAGCGGGAGAAGGAAAAAGAGAGAGAGAAGAAGAGGGAGAGAGAGAGAGAAAGAGGAAGAGAGGGAGGAAAAGGGAGGAAGTGAGAGAGAGAGCGAGGACGAGGACGAAGGGGTTTATTGATTTTCGTGAACGCGTTGCTGCCGGTTGTACGCAGCGTGCGACATGAATGGAGGACCCCGCACGCTACGCCGAAAAGATATTTTCGCCGCTCTGTATACCGCTCTCAGTGGCGTAGTCGCTGCTGCTACGCACACGTTAAAGCGCCCCGAGGCGAGATATTAATTTTTTTTCCGTCCCTGTACTATGGGAATCGAATACAGTCCGATTACTAAAACATATCGTTCGTCACTGCAGTGGCGTCACGAACTTTTCAAACCAACACACACACACACGATTGCCCGCACGTTCGATGATAATGATATAGATCATCAGGGGTCTCCAACCTTTGTTTACTGCAGGCCAGAGTTGAGATACGCTTTGGCATCGCGCGGGAGAAAAACAGAGAAATCGAAGAAATTATTTGACTCGACGAAACGCTATATATCGAACGTTAATATAGACGAATTCGTGATCAATGAGGATTTTGCTGTTTTTAGTTGTCGAGAACAACACCAGAAAGAGCTATTTTTATTTTTTTTTAGTCATAATTTAATCGTTATTATTATACGCGGAAAATTCTTGAACAGAAAACCAAAATATATTTCCTCTACGCCGTCGGTTATTAGCTCGGCGGGCCGTAGGTTCGTTTTAATCGCAGTCGACAAACTTTAAACTCGGATTGTCCACGATTTTATCTACTTGATATTTGACCAAGCGCCCACTGCCTCTGTTGTCCCTGCGGACGCTCCAATTCCACACGTGCTCGCTGCTGATACGCGCAACGACGTCGTCGCGATGAAGACGGTACGTCGTCGTCGTCGTCCGGTCCGCGGCCTGTCGACAGGACGCGTATCGTCGCGTTCACGCGCGCGCGTCACGGTGTGGCGTAACGGCGTGTGTGTGTGGGGTCTCGCCTCGTGTCTCTGCGTTATTATAATATCATAATATTATACCGTGTATATATAATACGGGTGTGTGTAGTATGCGCGTTTCCACCGCAATAAGTATTAGCCGAGGGCCGTGCGTGCGGGCGCGCTAACAGTTAAATCGTTATCTATTTATGAGGGTGGCGTAGGGTCGGGGCTGTGCGGCTCGAGTGGACGGCGGGGGTTGGATAGAGAATAGGGTGCGCGAGTTTTAAGGTCACATTCTTTGGCACGCGAATGCATCGACGCCAATGACCCAATACGCGGGCGCGTGCACACACACACACAGCTAGTGAGTTGTCGTCACTACTGCCGCCGTCGCGCGACGACGACGACGACGACGACGAATTGCCGCAGCGATGATAATAATATATTAATATATTATGTATACACGCGACACGCGCCGAGGAGATCAATAACGATAATGTTGTACAAGGATGAGGCCGACTAAAAATACGCGCGCGCTCGATCGAGGTTTATTGTGCGGTGCGGTGCGGCGCGGCGTCGTCTTCGATTCGACCGAACCGTATACGGCGTATAATGTCTCATGTCGTTTAAAATTATAATGACGATCGCCTGCATATACAGCGCGCGATGAAATAATATTTCATACAAAATTATTATAGATCGCCTCCACGACACGGACGAATCGATTTCCACGTGCGCGTTCGTTTGAAAAACGTGCTCTATTATTTATTTTCGTGACGGGTCGACGCATATGCGAGTGGAAAAACATACAGCCGTCATCGAATATGCCTAGCTACCTTATAAAATACATCGAAATGAAAACGATCTTATTATACTATTCTTAAATAATTACATAATAATTATTATTTAATAGCACACAGCCTTAACCTCGGTATACTCGGATGCGTTATTCAATCAGTCTTGCCGAGAATATAATATGCATTATTTTTTTTTCATATCTATTTCAAAAGTCGGCGGAAACAGCAGTATTTTCAGCACTATTATTTGAACGTGAAAATATACTAGAATGATATGATAAATTATGTAGTAATCGATACATATAATACATTGCGGCAATTCCAATGTTTGGCAACGATTGATAAATACAAATGTGTCGCGTTAGCATTTCTAATACGATATAGTTTATAAAACCGGGTATGTAAATATTATATATAAAAAAAAAAAAAGAACTCAATTGGGATTCATCAGTCGACATCTGTGTGCGCATAATTACTTAGCGTTCCGCCATTATCTCGTGTTCTAATTTGCGGCTTCTCCTAGTTTATGAGTATTGTTAATCTACGCAACGACTCGTGACGTAAAAAATAAATAAATTGTATAGTCGCAATAAAACCCATCAATTAACATACCATCGTTATCGTCGTAAAATATCAACCCAAACTATTTCAAATATTATCTCTTTCTCCGAAGGGAAATGTAAAAGAAACGAAAAAAAAAAAAAAAAATGTTCGTATCGCCGAAATGGATTGTCCTACCACTACTCACAAAAACACTTTCAAAAATGATAAAACTACAATCGTCAATACTATACTAAGGATGACATTACCAATTGATCCGAAACATATCGATCATTTTCAAAGCCTCGTTTCCAAATCGAACAGAATTGATCGGCGGGCGGCGGTTCAACATACCGAATAATTACTTCGTTCGTCTCATTTTGCGTACGCGTGTTTGTGAATAACACAATGAAATGTTGGAATATCAATGTGAAATTTATGTTCACTCCCACGTATTTACAACCCGACAAAAAAAATTAGTATATTTCGCGTAGTCGTTAGTAATTTTAAATTTACATCCTTATACACACTACCTTGTTGCCGAAGAGTGAGATTAAATATCCGACTTATCGAATACGATGTTTCGGCAAAAGCTCTGACCGAATTTTAAAACCTCGTCGAAATCCTCCCGCCTTGGTGTGTTGCAACTGTCAATTATTTTTGAACACGCGGCGCTGAATTCGATGCTGTGAAAATCTCGCGTCGACATCTTGTTCCGAACCACACGGTATTCCGGGAAAATGTTCACTGTACATAATAAATCACACGAATTGTGCTCTCTATCAACAACTCAAAACACTCAAATTTGTGACTGTGTCTATTAAACTCTCTCCTTAAATACTGTATTTATTTAAAAAGGCGCACAACATGTTTTTAAAGTAAAAAATGTTTATATTTTAATTTCTTCCACAGTTTAAATAACACAATCTCAATTTTTCTCAATAATCTTCGGTTAGTTACTAACCCATTTATTTGTTTCCTCTCCTCGTTCGCTGTGTATCAGTATTTATATTGGCGTGACGTTGTAACTTTGATATAATTTGTGATCATTAAATTTCAATATTTCCCTAAAGGCAATTTTAAATAAAGAAAAAAAAAATGAAATGGACGATTTTCATCGATGAAAAAAAAGTCAATACATTAATCGATTGTTTTTTGTTTTAATTTTACGATACATAAAATATTCAAATGCGATACAATTATGTAACAACTATAACACAAAAATAGAAAGATATCTCTTCTGTGTTTGAAAATATTCGCCTCTCCGACTACGCTGCAAGAGGATAAGAACACTGTTGTGAACCACGATGTGATATTTTCATGAAGTTTTTATTACAGTACGCCAAGTGAAACTTAAATAAACTGGTTAATAGCTAATATACGAGTATATACGTATATATATATACACACATAGACTAAATGTTTTATGTACATTGATTCATCAAATGTTCTGAAAAATTATTAATAGCTTTGAATTGGCCATTAAATGCGACCAGATTATATTCTCTGACAATGAGAATTAATGATTCATTATTGAACCAAGCTTGATTTATCATGAGTAGTTGTTTAACAAGTCTTGTAAACATTAGTAATTGAAAAACAAACACCGGCGGATAAAAATACGGGTCTCGTGAAAAAAAAAATAAAAAAAATTCCCGATCGCATCCCCTCGAGAACACTAAAAGTATAGGGAAACTATTTTATTTTGCTCTAGACACCTGTTCTACAGCTGTATTCGGTCGTGGCTGGCTAGATGTTTTGTAAAAAGCTCTTTTTGTCCATCGCGTCGATTTCTCTCAATGATACTTTCTCAAAACTTTTCCAAACCTTTACGGACGAAAAAATCCTTTACGCTCGGGTTTTGATTAAAACTGAAATCAAACTTTTCACAATACATCAATAAAAACAAAGCGCAGATATCCAATAATGACGGCGGCGGCGTTTAATAATAGCGGCGGCGTGAAAATCGAAATTATTTTACACTCGATATAAAAAAATAAATACAAATTCTGGTCGTGTACGAACTAATAAGATGAAAACACGTGTTAATTTCTTATTTTTTTTCTATAGTACCTATATGGTGGTGTTACGAATAAATCGCGAAATCGTGTTTACGCATAATATACTCATTATTGAATCGAACTGTAATTATTTTATATTTAATTACGTTACGTTTGATGTTGCAACGTCGTTAGCATAATATTATACACTAATAATCGTATAGAAATTACCCCACCGAACTGGTTGAAACGTGTGGAGAACCATGCGCGTTCGGCATTTCTCGCGATATACAATCCAAGTCGCGAACAATGAAATCCGTTTATCGAAGACAATAAACCGTGACGATTTACTCACAATGACTATTACGTCTCGACTGTTGTTCTCATGGACGCCGCGAGCACGTGTTTAATGTAGGTAGGTTATGTTGCACACGCGAGTCGTTACAATCTGACATTTCAAGTGCGGAAAAGTCGGCACCGCCATCGTCGCCACGTGAGCAGCAGCGGAGAACAGTAGTTTGACTTCCACACGCACGCCGCCGCCGCCGCCGTTGTCACAGTTTTACATTTGCCGATAACTCGATCGTCAGCTACTCGGCCGTTCCGATATTATCTGTTCGAACGTTAATCTTATACAGGGTGGGGCAGTGAATCATCGGGTGATTTTAAAATAACTATAAAAACCCAACAGTTTTTTTTTTTTTAACAAATATATTTATATAACCTGAAAGTATATAAAATAGCATTAAAGAAGCGTTAATTTGTTATTTAATTTTTATAAATGATATCTGCAAGATGGCGTCCATTTCGAAGCAAGCATTCGTGAAGGCGTCTTTGAAAACTGGTCATGACGTTTCGCAGAATTTCCGGTGAGATTTGTGTCACCTCTTCTCGTATTCTTTGTTTAAGATCATCAAGTGTCCTTAGTGGTGTTTGGTATACTCTACTTTTGATATAACCCCACAGAAAAAAATCACAGGCCGTTAAATCAGGCGAACGCGGAGGCCATGGAATATTCCCATTTCGAGAAATTATGCGGTTCGGAAACAAATCTTTTAGAATATTCATTATTCACTCTAGCTGTATGACTCGTAGCCCCCCCATCTTGCAGATATCGTTTATAAAAATTAAATAACAAATTAACACTTCTTTAATGCTATTTTATATACTTTCAGGTTATATAAATATATTTGTTAAAAAAAAAAAACACTAGTTGGGTTTTTATAGTTATTTTAAAATCGCCCGATTCACTGCCCCACCCTGTATATATATTCAAGGCATAAAACGAGTAATAAAAGGTAAATACGCGTTACACACAATAGGCGTTAATCCTTGCGGTCGGAGGCAACTTCAAGATAATATTCACACACACACGCGTAAACATCGACGGGGAACGTTTTGAGTGCGTTATTATTAAATATATATGTATTTAGGTGACTTGTACCCGCCGTCGTACGATATTGTGTTTTGGCGGCACGGGTACTCGCGGTCGGGCGGTTCTCTCGTCGCTCGCGTCTCGTCGACGAGACGGTAGCGCGCGTTTGTGCGGGCGTGTAAAAATAAACGTCGATAACGACGATTATTAAAAACTATATTCGATCGACGACGCGACGAACGTGCGAGCAAGTCGAGAACTTGATTATAATAATATAGAGAAAGATACGACGCGTGCGCTGTATACGCCGTCGCAACCGGCGCGGCGGCGGCGGTGGCGTTTGGAGTTGGGCGATAAGCTCTTTATCTGGGGGACCTTGCGCGAATGATTTATACTCGCTCGTAATAACGTATGGATGTTATACCACGCGGTGTGGTCGATACCTGTGTGTACGCACTCGCTCATTACTTTGTGCCCGGGCGCCGTCAGATAAAATTCCTTTTGTATAATATAATAATACTCGTAATTATTGCGGCGGCAAATACACACGCGGCCAGACACTAACTAACTTCCGCCGATGACCGCGAACGTGACGTAAGAATAGAAGAATAAAGCTTCGCCGCACTGTTTTAAGGCGTACGAAAATCTTGTCGTTAGTTTTCCGTCGAAACTCGCGCGAAAACAACAGAGAACGTCGACGGCATTGTTGTTAATATAATATGAAATCGAGCGCGCAATCTTCGACGACTAAACGGTAAGCTTCAGTAAGTGTAGGCGTCTCGAAAAGTAAAAACTAAAATCGTTACGATTATGTCGAAATGTTTGACACACTACAGTAATCTATTAATTCTATTAGGATGTCTACGATTAGGTATAGTAATATTATGTTGTTTATAATAGGTTTTCAAGTTATTGAATTGTCTTCCGATTAGGGGAAGAAATCTTAAGATTGGCAAAAAATGTAAACATTTTTAAACGGATGTTTGTTTCACAAGTAACTTTCTACACCGGTAATAACGTACTATGATGATATTATTACGCTAAACCACAATTACGAAAATTATATTATAATGTACATCGTTAATTCATTGGATTATCATTGCGTCGATAGACTTTTGTCCGTTTTCTTTTCTCATAAAACGTATAATATCGAGATAATTAACAGTTTAAAAAATAAATACAACAGTCACTGTTTCTCGAGTATTGTATTTTCTTATTATTCGACTAAACGACCGCCTCGACTGCGGGACACCTAAATAATAATTGTAAGTGGGCGGACAAAGCTTTGACGTAACGTGTAACTCAATTTTATGCGATTTACTCAAAAGAAATAATAGGGGAAAAAAAAAATAAATACTACAGCCTTTAAATGAACGTTTCTTTTGTGTTGTGAAGGAAATCATAAAAATTCCGTTTCTTTGGATACACGTACGCGGCGGATAACTGGCGCGTAGAAACTACGCGGTAAAAATAGACTATAGTCACAAAAGTGAAATTATAAACAAACTATACGTTTTTTTTAATTGCAACAAAAGTATGTTCGCATAGAAAACATAAATTATACGTTTTACGCCCGACGACTGAACAATGTAAATAACGAAATAGTAAATTATAATTTTTCCATTAAAATCCGAAATTCTATCGTTTCCACAATGACGCCATCCCCCCCCCCCCCCATCCCACTCGAAAGAATATAATATTTTATCCATACGACGACGACCGACAGTCCGTACAGTCCTACATACGAGTTTTATGAATATTACAATCAGTTTATCAGCGGAATAATGATAATAATAATTGTCGTCGGTAGACTGAAGTTTTAATAATTATCGTTTGTATTATTATATAATAATTCGTTTATATATTATTATATTCTAAATATCCAGATAAGACTTGGATTTTCAAGCACACCGTCATACCACGGCAAACATTATGTTTAACGATTAATAATAATAATAACCGAGCGTATTCGGTTGTTTTTTTTTTTTTTCTTCAGCAGCTCGCGTTAATTCGGTACGTGTCGCACGTAATATCAGCGCTATCATGACGTACGCGCTACAGAGATTATTATATTCTTGGTTTTGCGAGAACTTTTTGAAAGGAAAGCCGCTATA
This sequence comes from Drepanosiphum platanoidis, assembly GCA_948098885.1. NCBI lineage: Eukaryota > Metazoa > Arthropoda > Insecta > Hemiptera > Aphididae > Drepanosiphum > Drepanosiphum platanoidis. The sequence goes on from OX402532.1 coordinate 6,924,776, forward strand.
AGCGGCGAATATCTGCCTCGGCCTTTACCGCTCTCTCACACCACTATACAACACACCGTGCGTAGTATTTATATGCGCTTGATTATTGATTGCAGTGCTTCGGAAAACTCCTTATACCTAACCCGTTGGATATTTCTTATCTGTATAAACATAATACGAAACAAAGCCATAGAAAACATACGATTTTTCTAAATACGTTTGACCGGATAAGATGACAGATAAATCCATCAGAAAAAAAAAAAAAAATTCAACGAGAAGAATTTCAGTTTTCCCCTGTCGTCGCTCATTCATTCAATGACATGTTTGAAAAATCAAAAAAAAAAAAAAAAAACCCCTACAAGTGCGCGATAGGTTACGAGAAAAATTTTTTATATAACGAATGATTTATAAAAAATACTTTTGAAAAAGATAATAATATAATATATTATATACGTTCGTATAGATTAGGTAGGTGCGTCATATACGTCAAACGTTTTTATATCGTCGTATACCAATTTGTTTTTGTTTTTTTTTTTTTTCGAGTCGTTTGATAATAAATCCTTTATTATGTCATTTTAAAACATCAGTTGGTTTAAATACTAAACCAAATCCTTTTTACTGAAAAAAAACAAACAAACAATACGTATGTTCTAGTGTTATATAAATTCGTTGAAATTAAAGTGACACGATTTTTTTTAATCACGTTTAATTACTTGCGACTAGACATACGGGCATTTTATATAATTTCTGAAAATATCTAATACATTTCGGTACATAAAAAACATGTGTTTTGAAAACACTAAATTAGACAACTTTCTTCTGTTTCGTCGCATCGTCGTCGAATTGATCATTCAAAGAAAACGATACGTTTTTAATTGAGATGTTTAACTACACTTTTATTATTAAATAACGAAAAATCTTAACGATCCGCTGATATTGTATACATATAATACCATTCTATAGGTCCACTTGAAATAAAAAAAATAAATGATTTAATTTAAAAAATACATTAGATAATCTTGTAGTGTTTTTAAAAAAAAAAAAAATGTATTTCGCCTTTTAAACCTCGTAGTTAAATATGAGTTTTTGAATTAAACGTAAGTTCATTTATTTTCTCATTACGAACAACGGGGGGGGGGGGGGGGAAATAAAAGTAATTCCCTTATCTGTTTAAAAAAAATACAAACGTTTTGTTCGCGAAATGTTCGTTGCATTTATGCGGGGGGTTTTTTTTTCTTTTCATCACGAAAAACAGATTTCATCCGATACGGAATATCAATCGATTCATAGCGGACGAGTGCGAAAAACGTGTAAATAATAATGTGTTGACGATATGAAAAGAAAAAACGAGAACAACGGAGACATCGTATCAGACGAATTCATCGTTCGCCCGAGCGGACGGACGAACCCGCCGTCGAATTTCGAACCACTGCGACACGAGAAACGCGACGAAACGTTGGCACGCGCGGCTCTTCTGAGATTACGAGACGAATACACTATGACGTATATATCGCGAGAGTTATATTTTTATCATTATTTTCCGCGCGCGCCGGCGCGTCTTTTTCTCGTTTTCAATCGGCCGCGCGTCCGCACGTTCAGTCGTGTAAATGGAGATGTACTTCCGTCATCGGATCTGTTTTATATACGAGTATGCAAAAGTATTCGAAAATAGTATTCCACGGCCGCCGCGCGCCGGGGCGAGTGTAAAATATATTTCACACACACACACCTAGAGACAGGTTAACCTTATACCGTCGTCGTCGTCGTGGTCACGCGTTGTTATACGAACATAATATAATTTTGAGTGCGCGCGCGCGCGCGTTATAAATGTTTTAATGTCCGTGTGCATCGCGTTGCCACGTCGTCGTCGTTTTCTTCCTGACGGCAACCTTTATCGTTTAACATTAACAAAACGCGTATAATTTAGTCAGATAATTTTAACGAACAACCGCTCGCAATGGTTATACGACGGCGGCGGCGGCGAGTCAACCTTTGAGAGAGGGTTATCGCGCGCGACCGGCCGGTCGTCGTCGTTCCAGTGTGTGGTGTGCAGTAGGCTCTAGGCCGGTCGAAATTCATTATTTTTAACGAGGAATTTTTTTTTCTCCTATTCCCCCCCCCAAAGTCTGAGAGAGTGGGGAGGGACGACAAATAAATTATCGCGATTTCACTCGACGACGAACGAAGCGTGTGACACGTATAATAATATGTATTATTATGTGCGCAGACGGTGTGTTATATCGTTTTTGCCCGATCGCTATATTGTTGTATAATATACGTATACCTCTGTGTCGGTCTCGTCGATAAATTATCTGACTGCCGCAGTCCCAGACGTCTATGTGCAATATTATTATTATATTCCCCTGTAGCGAAGGAATGCGCTTAGCGTTGGTCTCAGTGCAAATGTTTACTCTGAACGAGTTAATGGAGGGACAAAAAAAAAAAAAAAAACGAACAAAAATATGACAGCTAAAATGTACAAAAAAAAAAAACGAAAAACTCCATATTTAATTAATTATTTAAAGAGCAGAGCAGTTGTGATCTCTACGATATACGGGGTCAATTAAGACAGTGTTATATAACCTTAAACACCACATTGTCCGTCTAATATTCTACGGAAAGAAATTGAAAATTTAAAGCCACATTTTTATCGACTATATTATAATATAATATTGATATTCTAGATTATACATGTATAAGTATCAAATGAATCGCAAAATGAGAATCTTTCAAACCGCGTTGTAACAAATCTCTTCTGATAGCACTTTCAAAGTAATATTTCGTTTATAAAACCATAGTGTAAAACGTACAATTATAATGTATTAAATTTTCATTTTTAAATAAGAAAAAAACGCGAAATTAGGTTTTTATCGAACGTGTGTTTGAACTTCAACTCGAAAGATGTATTACCGAACCAAATTAAATAATCCAACGTACAAATATAGTATACTTAATCAAATATTTGTACGTGTAATTATTAATTGATGTTAGTCATATGTTTAATGTGTATCGTACATATTACCGTAAATAAACATGTAAAATAAATAAACGACTTTCACGTTAATCATGTGTATTTGTGGTAAATACTAAATTCTAAACACCGTGATATTCAAACGACAATGTCAATAGAAAAAAAAAACCGATTACCACAATAATATTCAATACTGTTTTATGGTTTTTGCATAATATTTATATTCTAGATGATCCCTATATATTAGTATATTTATTACCTACTTGAACGATGTGCGAAACGTCGATAAAATCAATTACAATAATTCACAGCGAACAGATTAGAGAGAAAAAATAGTTTTTGTAAGTTCGGCTTTGTTTTCGACTTGTTACTTGTAATTCGCGACAGTTCATTTTTTTTTTTTGTCTCCGAAACCCGACGGGTACAAAAAATATCACACACACACACACACATTTTTTGTTCCTCATTACGGCTCAATGATAAATAATAGCACTGCTTCGGAAAGAAATGGCTCTCGTCGGACCATAACGCTCCTCGAACGACCGATAACAAAATCGTGCAATTATTCGAACCCTTTCGGGGGGGTCACGTTGAAGGACGTCACATAATCGAGTGATATCAATAACGCTCGCAATTATTTACAACGTATTACAGCGAGCGATATTGATGGGGAAAAAAAATCATATTTTCCAGTGACGAAATAGTCGTTTCGAACAGTGATAACTAGGGCTGTGAAGTTGATGACCTAAAAAACATTAAAAAATGACCTAAAAAATTACAAATATTTGTTTTAAATTAACAAAAATACGATTTATTTTAAATATTTTACTATAAAATTCTATTTTAATTTATCAAAGCTTACCAATATATCAAAATATGACATAGAAATGACAAAAAATGCCCTTAAAAATGAAATTAAATATATTAAATATAGAAACGATAAGAAGTGAACTAGTGTGAAATCAGTAAAAATAACTTAAAATGTGGGAAAATTACCTAAAAATGTCAAAAAATGACATATAAAGTAAAAAACACCAAAAAATGCAAAATAAAAATTAGTTATTCAGATCCACATGCTAATGAAACACATTTGTGGCCAGAAGAGCATCGTCTAAAACGTTCCGAAAAAAAAAAAAATGCAATCAACTTCCGAGTCCTTGTGAAAACACTCGGCAGTTGTACGACATCGTTGACGATTTGAGTCGCAACGTGTTTCGACGCGCAGGGACGTTTTTCTTTCATCGATTGGAATATTATTCGTCGGCCCGTTTTATCGACTACGGACGGCGGCGGGACGTTATCGGCATTTGCGAACACTGTCTCCGATTTGCATACGTCATTGCGGACAACTACTGTGTTGTATTATTTACTGCGAGAGACGCGCGTTTCAAGCGTAATTTTAACCGATAGTTGTCGTTATCACTGCGTTTTACGGGGCTCGGACAATCTGGGTCCGTTTAGGTCTTGCACGACGGCCGACCAGACGACCTGCAGATGTACCGGACATTCTTGGATATTGATCACAACTCGCCGGCGCACAAGTGTAAAAAAACAATATAAATATTGTCGAATTCCGATGGCGAGACCACCGCGGCGGCGATCGATAAAACGTTTCCGACGATTTCATCACGGCCGTCGTCGTTCCACGTCTCCACTGCACGTGGTGGTAACTCGGCGTTCGACAATCGCAGCAGCCACACGAAACACACGCACACCGAACCGTCGCGCGTCGTCGTCGTCACACTCCGCGCGCACGTGTGTGAAAATATAATATTTCGGGCGTTGTCCGAGAGAGAGGACGACGAGTAACGCGCATTTTTTTATCGCTAATTTTTCGAGACCGTCTCGGAGGTGTTATTAATTTTTTTCTTTTCCCCCGAAAATTGTTCCTCGTTTATTTATCTCTCGCGCGCCGCAAACGTTCTATCCCGTCCCGCGGGACGACCGACTCTCCTTTGGCTGCGCTCCGCTGCATATTTTACGCGGCAGTGTTTTTTTTTTCTTTCCCCTTATCGAACTCGAAAAACTTTGTAGCCTTCTAGTAGATTAATTTTTTACGGTTAATTACGATTTTAGAAAATTTCGTTGGCCGCGAATCGCATTCGCGCGTGTACGGAAGATATACGTATACAACGGGCGAATTCGAAGATAAACGCACACACAGAGCTTCCTTGCTACAGTAATGTGACAGGGAACCCGAAATGATAAAAAGTATACATTTGCAGTGTTATGAACAGTTAAGTGGAGCGCATAACATTAATAAATTAGTTTACTAAGTAGAATTTCGAACATAAAGAGTAAAAGTTTATATAATATACGGACGCGCGGGCTTCTATGTGATAAATGGTTTTATAGTTTAAATTTTTGACTGAAAAAAAAGAAAAAATCTCACGTTAGCAGAGCGAAAACGGCAAGTTCGTCTTAAATTCGTCACAACCGAATTATTTGGAAAATCATCAAACAGACGGAGAAAACTTTGATTTTTGCCGTACCAACACGTTTGTGAAACATCATAATATTATTATTAATAATAATTGTAAAAATATCGCGAGGTCGTTCCACGACTTTACGCACAGATTCTATACCAATAACATTCATTATACGATATTATTGTTACGCCAGTGGTTTAATGGTTATAATATTAATATTATGATATCGTCATACTCTCGTATGTTTACAATTCTATTGAAACACATACCGCCGGTCATTCCGTTTTTATCTAATCACAGAGTTATTCAAGTTTTATAGTTGTTTACCACCACTTGATGGGGTAATAGAATATTGATTTTATTTCCAAATCGAACACCGTTTTATACTCTGATTTCCACGCGACTAGTTTAATTATTATTATCGTACGCGGTAGTGCAATTTCTCGTGTAATAGATGACAAAGACGGCATACCTGACGAATAGTCAGGGGAAGGGGAGTGGACCACTTTGTACACGTACACCTATATTATGTAATAGTCGATGCCAGAGGTCTACAACACACGACTAATATCCGTTAAATATTTATAACTCGGATGTTTTAATTACGCGTACAGTGCAAAAATCCACAGTGAGTTTATGAAAAACGCGCGTGTAAAACATTGCGGTCCGTATTATAATATATCATGTGCCGCCGACGGAACTATAATTCTCAGCAATAATAATACTTCAAATATACAAACAGATTGATTTTCTATGTTTTACTATATTGGTACTTAATAACACTACGAGTATGAGATTTATGAAAAACGACGACGTCTCGACCGACATTCGGTATCTGAATCTGTACTGTGAAAGTTATAATAATATTATAATAATAATATTGTATTTTCATGTGTAGTTTTCACTCTGTAAATTTATATCGTATTTTATAACGTTCGATATGGAATAAAATAATATATATTTTTAACTATAACTATAATTTTTAAAAAGATTATCGGTTATGTTAAACAAATATTTGATCGACTTGAGAATAAACATGACATAATAAGCCAATGTATGAGTATTATTCTAAATGCAACGAATTATAGTTTCATATCATTTTAATTGCTATAAATAATAATAACAACAGCCCCGGCCGTCGTCTATCTTTCTGCAATTTAAATTAGTATTTGTTATTAGATAATCAATATCTAATCTAAAATAAACGAAACGGTGAAACAAAATGTTCGAAGTGAATGAAAATGACAAACTTAGAAGAGCCATTTATTTTATATACATATACGTATATATTATACATTTTTATGGGTCACAAAACCAAGGTAAATATAATATATTATGAGATGTCGAATTATGTTAAAGGAATATGTGATGTGAAATTTACAGATAAAAATGATATCTGAAGTAAAGGTAACCATTTGTAAATCAAAAACTCATACAGTTTCTCGTGAACCCAGGGGAGGTAATGGACATTGTTCAAAAATATCTTCTTCTGCAATCGTATACGATCCGGCACAAGACGAGAGAAATAATAATCAAACTGAAATTGAAAAATACGAATTCTTCAGAAAGGATTTCAACTTATAAAATTACATTCGTACGACGTACGCGCGCGATACGCTTATATTTTAGATAATATCGATCCAATACATTAATTATATTTAATTAATATTAATATAGAATCTGACGTAAATTACTGCGAGTACAATGAACCGAGTTCTGGTAAACGTATGTATAATATGATATAAATAAAACAAAACATCTATAGTATCCGTAGCCAGTGCAGGTTGTTAGATAATAATATTGAATTGAATTTTGAAAAAAGAAAAATGTACTCGGTAAGACACGATAATTATTATAAATCGTTCGAAAAAAAAAAAAAAATCGATTACTCGGCGGACTCGAGAATACGTTTAATTCATTTGTTACCGACGAGAATCCGAATTATAATATCTGTGCGCGGAAAATGTCTGTATTAATAAACTATTATATTGTTCTACGATATAATAACGATACGATATTATTATTATATTATAATTTGTGTTGACGATATTAAACGACGGACCCTTTGCTCCCACTCTGGGGTCAACAATACACATAGAATGCAGCTACTGTAAATTTAAACATGCAATAAATTAATTAACTCGATCCAATGAAAAGCGCATTGTTGTAGACCGTAAAATTTTGCATAGCTTCTCTCCGCACACACACGCACACACACACAATCAATATACGAATATATGTGTGTGTGTATATACGCGAGAGGCTTTATCGTTGCGACGCGCGCATTTATAAATGTACATAATAAATACACGATATATCTAACACATCGTAAACACACGCGACGCGTAACATTTTTCCGACCATTGTTTGTTTGTTTTTTTAAACAGACTGCGTCAATTTTCAACGATCGTTTCGAGTGAATGGGAGTGCACGATATATATATATATACACATAATAATATTACGATATCGGGGGTACCTGCTCGCAGCGAGCGGGGGGCAACAGCAGTGTGATGTACCCGCGCGGGGTGTCTCTCTTTTCGAAAAAAAAATAAAAAAAATAATAGCATTCGCTAATGATAGGTTTTGGCGTATCGATTTCAGCCGCCTCCCACCACCGACGAGCGTGTATATATATATATACACACCGTTACGTTTAGTTGTACGCATAACACGGGGGAGCACGTAATATAGGTAAATGTGTAATAGAGTAAAAAAGAGCGCGTGCGCGCGTGTGCGAGGCGGCCGTAACGCAAGACTGTCTGTCGCGGTGTGTATAGTATCGCGTGCGGCATTAATAAGAAATAATAAAAAAAAAAAAAAAAAAAACACAATATAATAACGTACAGTGCGGGCCCGCGGTTCAGTGGCCTCGCGTGGATGGCACGATGTGACGACCACGCGACGCTGCCGGTCGGTTTATAACGATTGCCGGGCAGAGGGGAGTAAAACAAAATAGAAAGGAAGGAAAGGAAGGAAAGGAAAAAAAACGTGTGCGGGATCGGCGGCGGCGGCGGCTCGAAAGGGGTGTGCGCCGCGCGTGTGTGCGGTGCCCACCGACGGCGGCGGCGGTCGATCGCGCGCGCTCTTATCGTTTGGCAGGCTTCCCCGAGCCGATATATCCTCCGGATGACGACGACGACGACGACGACGTGAAATTCGACGAAACAGACAGCTCCGAGCGTGGGTGATCAAATGGATTTCATTTGACCGGTTCTTTTTTGTACCAGACGTTAAAAATATCGAACGCATCGCGACGATGAAACGTTACGTTTTCGCGTAAAAAAACAATTTTTTTATGCGTAAACATCACTGTGCGACGACGACGACGGTGGTGGTGGGCAAACGGTCGATCCGTCCGAGTTGCCAATTAGATATAGTACGAGCGCGCGCTGCGTACGGGGGCCGCCGCCGGGGCTTTACGTGGAGTGTGTGTGGCTATTGTGCGCGTACAGGGCATAATGATAATGTATACCGTATACGTAGTGGGCCCCCGTTAAGCCGCGGGCAGACAAAAGAAAGAATGGAAAAACGAGAGAGAAAGAATGGAAAAACGACGGGCGGCGAAAACGTTTTTTTTTTTTTTTTTTTTTCCACGGCGTTCGAGCCGCGCGCGCACTGCGATCCGAGTACATCGACAATGTATCGTTCTTATCGTTCTCGTGCTCGTAGATCGATGTGCCGAGCTGACGAAAAATATAATATAAATTTCGTATCGGCCGTTACAAAAGCCCCGGATGAGTATAATATAATAATGTGTTTCGATAATGTCGTGTTTTTGATAATATTATGTATTAATTCGCCGGCGTTTGGGGAAAGAACTCGATTGAAATTCAACAACGGCGCACTATTTTTCGTTATCGTATAATTCATTCATCGCGCCCCATATTTACGAACAACGATTATCGTGACCGACAAAGACGCCGCCGCGGCGGCGGTCACAATAGGCACGTCGTCTTCCGGGGTTCGTACCGACGAGCATTCTCAATCAATAGTTTTTAGGTGTTAATCACATAATGATAATAATAATATAATAACAATAACGCGTTCTTTTCGAATGTCAATTCTGTCGTTGTATATCGTAATATTTTAATGTATCGTTTTCCACATTGTGTAACTCAATATTTCATCTGTACGATTACGCCGTGTGTACACGCAGTTATCGATTTCTGTAGTCAAAGAATATTATTACAAATTTTCATGTACTTATTATATAAACAACGATAATACGCGGCATACAAAAGGGAATTGTTTTTCGAATTTTGGAAACGAAAAACGTTTCTATTTCTACGCGATAAAAAAATAAAACAAACCGATAATTACGGTGGACGCGGCGATAGTATATAGACATTTTAACGTAAAATAAAAAGGCGTGTCGAGGGGTTTTTTTAATTCTATTTTGGCCGTAAACGGTTGGATTTCCGGCCATTACGAGTGGAAAAAATGTCCCCGGCCTAGATTTAAGGTTTCGCGGTCGGACGCGAGGTCACAGCAGAATCACGTGACGTCATTACACCGGTGTTCTCTATGACACGGACCTGCCCGTGAACAACACAACACAACACAATACGGTCGGAACACACGGTGAATATAATTATTTTTGTCGTAAAACGGAAACCAATCTATTCACATGTCTCGTATCTTCTCATCACGCCGCCGCGCCGCCACGATTCGAAGAACGGCGAGGAAAAAAAAAAAATACAATCGATTTTCGACTACTTATAATTAGGCGATGCCGAGGAGAGAGATAGCGGTAGCGAACACGTTTAATCAAAACACTCGAGTGCAGGAAAAGTTTCGCCAAACTGGCGAGTTCCAACTGGCGTACACTTGATTTTATATGTAAATAAACGGAAAGGAACATGAATAAATAATTACGTACATCGGTGTACGCGTGTATACTTACACAGAGACACTACTGTTACTGTCGGTAATCGATAACACGTTTGACATTGTACTTGTAGTGTTTTTTTCTTCGTAATACGATTATATATTATTACGACGAGCAGAGAGACGACGTTTTATCCTGCCGTGTAGTTTTTTTTTTTTTTTATAATGTGGTGTTTTTTTTTTTCCTTTTCAAATCAGACCGCTAAGCTCGTGCGCGACATATTTTTGACGACACATTACCAAGCAATAAAATGCGTATTATCGATACCCATGTATATCTACGCCGCAGAGACAAATGCAATAAGTGGCTTTATATATAGGTTACATGTTATATAACTTTTAGTTAAGTCGGGTATTTAGTTGACGAAGAATTTCGCAAGAGTTCTCTTTGACTTAAACATATTACTACTGTTCTGCAGACGTTCTTTTGATATTATTGCTTTAAATTTGTCCAACGTTTTGTAAAAAGGTACTAGGAGACTACTTTTTTCTCTCTTTTCTATCGTCGACAGAGCAACATCCAAACGCGCAACATCGATTAATTCTGTCCTATATGGAAGTATTTCGAGGACGAACATTTACAATTTCACAACGAAATGGAGAAAAATCATCAATCATATTATAGGCATTTCGCGCCGTTATTATTACTTATTATTAATGGTTTATTGTTTAAACACATTATTAATCGGGCACGTTTATTACATAAGAATAAAATTCATTCGAGCTATATTTTTTTTCTTAAATTTCAGTTTTATTTTATTCCCACTCTCTCGTCGTCGTTATTGTTATTCTCGTATTTTATTACGTTTCAGTTGTCATATTATGCGAAACCGATTGAAGCCGCGTTGCAGTAAATGGGCACGTCCGTTATGACAGCTAAAAGTGCCGCTCCTTCTCCTCCCCTCCCCTAATACACTCCACCGCACATTAAAATACACGAGTCGAGACAACGACGGCTAACAACGTAGTAAATTTTTAGCGAAAAAAAAAAAGAAAAAAATCAAGGCAAAATGTCATCGGTGGCGAGGAGGGGGGGGGGTGTGAGAGAGAACGAATCGCCGAACGTGTACTCAAAAAGGAACACAAATGGCGGTGTATTTTTGTTTCAAATACTCGGGTCCATTATTTTATTTCGTTCTTTTGTGCGCGCGCGTTGCCGGTGGTAATCCCTAAACCCCACGGCCTTAGCCAAACTGGAAACGGCCGTATATACGTGTATAGTTAAGACACTTAGATTTTATGAAATTCGAGATGTGGATAGGCACAGTCGAGGTGTGAAACGAAGAAACTCGTGTATTTCTACGTGAGACAAATACTCGAGTGCGCACTTAAGCTCTAGTTTCCGATAAATGTCCATAAACAGCGTGTGAAAAAAAATATCGCTCTCCTCCGAGAGACGACGCGACGCGACGTTTGGTTTGTTGAAATTCTCGCCAAAGTCTCGCTGAACATCGGCCGCGCATCGGATTTTTCGCTCGAATGAATTTGTTCGTTCCTAACGAATGTGTTTGTACTTTGAACGTTTAAAGAAAGTTTCCTTTGGATTTATTAATCTTACAAACGTGTACACTAGTACGTTGTTTCTACGTCAAAACATTTTATTAATCTTTAGAATTTTAATAATTAACAAATTTCAATGACGAAAGTCTTACCGAGAAAATATAATATTTTACGAGCTTTTCATATTTATTTTAAAAAGAACCGGCCCGGTTTCTTTCGTTTTCGGATTTGAAAGTACGTCTTGTTTTTTCTTTTCGGAATTTCGAATGTCATCATTATTTATTACTCTCGAGCTCTATATTTTACGCAATAATTTAAATTAATTCTACACCTACTGTTTTGAACCGTTTATATAATTTATTTAAACATTAAAAGTAAATTGTGAGTTATACGAATAAATTATAATCTAACATAAATAAAAAAAAAAAAAAAACACTATTTTTAAATCATACTTAAAGAACATCTTTCTAATTTAATATATTATAAGTAAAAAAAAATAAATACCGAAATCGCCTTCAACGTTAACACGACCTTTTTAGTCGGTAAAATCAGTCGCGCTGACCTGCAATGATGTAGGGGCAAATGGCAAATACATTATTGATAAATAAATAACTCATTGGCTGTCAGGTTCGAAATAACAGGCCCAACTTAAAATGTATAAATAAATCACGCAAGTACATAATTCGATATTCCGACGGTTTTATCAAAATGTTTATGCAAATAGCTCGAAAATGAAACGAACGCAGACTACGGTTGTAAAACGAAAATCATTTTCGAACTCTGTATCTAAATTTCATTATGCGCGTACGTCCGTTTTTGCTCGTCCGTGTCGTAATTTTTCCAAATTAATTCACATTGAAAGTTTTTTCCAAAACACATGTAACACACGTACACAAACATACGTATATTATTAGGTGTTTAAGTTTTCGACTATATTAGGTTGACTCAACACAGTCCGATTTGTAGACCAACTATATTACTATAACTAGGTATAAACATGGTAAAAATTTATGCATTTTATTTTAATGTTGAAAAAATTTACCTTTTGGGTCTTGAGAGTTGCTGTTTATTCTCATTTAATCTCGTAGGTGTACAACATATGAATTTGTTTAATTATTTTACTTTAATTTATATGAGTCGTAGTTGCTGCAAGTGGCGATAATTATTTTTAATAACTCAACATAATAATTGCATTCGCCACTCTTAAAACATCAAATATTTTCGACGTACCAATTGACTCGCTTTTTAACGTGTTTGAAAAAAAAAAAAAGCATATACTCGTATACTCATAATGTATTATGTATAGAACATTCGATATATCTTCGATATTCTTTGAAGAAAAACCCAATGTATACAGCACTACCGTGTGTTTCGTTCGACGTTCAGTGTTTTCAATTAAATGCAATTACGTGTGATTTCCAGAAGACTTAATAATGTGCACATCGTATACGGCAAAGGGAGTGTGTATACGGCGCGTCTACAAATGTATCCCCGGAAATATTTACGTAGGGTTTCGCAAACTCCTAAACCCTCCGACATTGACAAGTTGCGCCACTTCCTGCGACCACTTGAACTAAAAGGGGACGAGAAAAAAAAACAAAAAAAAAAAACAAAACGAGTTCTTACACAACGTTACTAGCAGTGCGCGAGCGAGCGAGCGAGCGAATACGAGACGGGGCGAAAGAGAACGAGAAGGAATAAAACTATAGTTTTTTTATTCACCTTCGTTGCGTCTGCCGAGCCGCCAAACTAAAATAAACCTAAAGATTTGCATTATAAAAGGCAAACGCGAATCTATGGTCTGAAGAACGTGAGTCGAGCCGATTCGTTGTGTTCGTGATTTAGTGGGCCCATAAAAATTATTATTACCAACTCTCCGTGTTCCATCGCCTTAGAAAACGCTCCCATTATATAAGCCGAAACAATTTTCTGTACGTCAACATTTTCGTAATTGCGAGCGTTTTCCCCGTTTATGTTTGTTTGCAAAGTTGTAATGAGTATATATACTCGAGTTTTATGTTTATATTATACAAAAAGTAATATTCTGCCACGTATAAAAACTGTTATAATTTCGACGTGAATATTATGAATAAAAAAAACATTTAATTTTCAATAGTTATCATCCGCAGTCCGACGTTTTAACGTGCACAAAGTCTTGGAAAAAACGACTTTCTTTTAAAACGTCGAACCCGTTTCGTGTGGTAACGAGGCGCCTGGCCTGCGTTAACACCTATGCGACTGCTATATTCAATCGTTTTGTAATATTCGTATTATTTAGTCGTAGAAATGAAAACAATAGTAAAAAACAACGACAATTCGCTACGTTTTACCGTGTGCACACGTTTCGACGTGTTTTACAATCGAATAGAAAATTGTCTCTGACTCGTTAACGACGAATCGTTAAAACTTCAAACCACACACACACACACACAGAGAAAAAATAAGAAAAAAAAAAACGAAAACGTAAATCGTCCAAACGTTAAACCGTTTAATCAAACATCGTCGACGTAATTTTCTCGTTAAACGAAACGTTTTATAAAAATAAAAAGCAAAACGCGTCGCAGTAAACGCGCAGCTATTTTACGAGAGCACGTCGTCGTGTCACGTCGTCGTCGTCTGCCGTCCTCCACAATGTCATCGTCGACACCCGTATAGTGCTCAGGCTCGACATGTTTTCGTTACCACTCATTGTTATTCGTACACAATATTTGATTTTTTTTTCCCTATCAATTCTCTACGACAAAGTGTTACACACACACGTATGCGTTGTATATTATTGTTTTATGACGGCCGGGTTTAGAACCGAGCGCACGCCCTCGACGATGGATATGCAGTAAGACATTATCAACACCGGAGAAGTAGTTAAAATGATAAGGTGCACAGAAATACAAGATTACGCGGGCGGTGGTCCGGAAACGGTCGTAAATTGTCACGGGACGATGTTGCGGGTGGCCGAGAGGGTAGCGAGGTGTATTGGTTCGAGGCCAGATTATCCGGGCGAGGTATTATTATTACCACCACCGCCGCCGCCACCACCACTACTACTACTACTACTACGGTAACCATGGTTACTTATCGCGGCCCAAAAGTCTCCAACGGCATCTCCCCACGCTTCTATCTCCAAATCATCCGTCCCTGCCGTTTCCCCCGGACTCTATACTAACCCCCTACTCACGGTTTATCCTTATCCCCGTATCGTCCCGTCCGCTAAACACTCGGAAAACCACTCGCGGCCCACGTGGTGATTTACGTCCTCTTCCGAATTTACAGTCGGAACAGCGTATTTACTATTTTATATTTACGTACACACACGCCCACCACACACTCGCTCGAATTTTAGTATTTAAGCGTGCCCTCTGCCCCGCGGCGGTAATCGCACACACGAGATAATGTTGTACGACGGGCGGGCGGTACGTGCACGTGCGCACGCGTCGCAGTTTTTAAAAACGCTCACAAGATAAACCGACCGGTAGCTGCGCGTACATATTAGTATGATATACGTCGCGACGACGACGACGACGATAATTTCATGTCGTGCGCGATCTCGTAACTACACTCCTATTTTTATGCATTTATTTTACTATTATATACATTATGATGTTTTGCCCGCCGCCGACACGTCGATTTCACCGCGGGGTTCCTGCGCGGTCTTTGATGTGTGTAGCGCGTTCATAAACATCGACCGACAACACGACGAACTGCGCACAGAACGTAATATTACGTATACGACGCGGTTACGCGAACACTCGTAGACGCACGCCTATTGAGCGAGCGCTTTTTTTTTTAGCTCTTTTTGACTTTTCGAACTCGCAACGCAGTTTAGTAAGCTCGTACGTTTCACATTATATACGACACGGTCGTGTGTAAACGCGTATAATATACTGTGTATCTTTCGTCGTCGTCTCCGCGGAAATTTTCTAATTATTATTTCACGAAAAGTTCGCCGGGCTCAAATATTTGACTTGGCTCTGTGTAGCAATTAGATATGCACATAATGTTATATTTTTTTTTTTATCCAAACCTTATTGATGCTAAACATACCGTACGTCGTTGAACAAACACCCTGCAACACACACTGCAACTGCAAAACAATTTTTAAATACCAATAAATTGCAGGAAAAAAAGTCAAAATCTTTAAAAATTTGTACCGCCGCTTGAAAATGTCGTCGTACACGAGAAAAAAAAAATAACTTTCCCAATTTACCAAGCAGACGACGTAATGTTCTTCCGGAATCTATCGACGACAGACAGATGGAAAAAAAAAAAAATTAATAATTAAAAAAAAAAAGAATACACCTATTATATGACGATTCCGATTCGAATAAAAACAATAGTTTCGTTTGCCGGGTTTATAGAAAACGCATAATATTACGTCCGCATTCAATTGGATGTTAAAAACGTTTTAAACGAGAGCAGCGCCCATATTATAATGATAATTTGATTAAAAAAAAAAAAAAAAAAAAATGCAATCGCTGGATTTAACTTGATTACAATTTTCATTATTTTAAAGAGGAATAGTGTAGTTACTGCCATTATATTTATGTGTACACTGCGCGTTTTATTCGCTCTCGCGAAGTAATTTGTAATCGTACTCGAGATTTTCCATTATCCCGAGTTCTTCCAGTAGTTGCGCCGCCGCTGCTGCTGCTGCTGTCGCCGCGGAGGACCGAGAACGCAGAGAACAGGGAAAGGAGGTGAATTTATCGGTTACATTATTTAAGTTTTTCAGCGAGCCTTTTTTTTTTTTTTTTTCCCTCTCTTTTTTGCATTTGGATCTGATCCAAGGACCCGGGGACGGTGAAAAACAATATAATATTTTAATCAAATCCGGGAGCCGGAACAAAAACAATGCGGGATAAATCCCGTCGGGAATTTACGACTACGGGCGACAATAAAAACTGAGAAAAAATGCTCCGGGTTACTCCGCGAAAATAAACTAATTTCGGCGGCTAGTGGCGTAGGTTCCCGTGGAGATTCAACAGTATTATAGTTCGAGTCCCGACCGACCGGTGGTGCGGACGTGCAATTTTTCCCCGCACTCTCCCATAACGTCGTAATTTATGTCGATTCGCTACCGCCGTGCCGCGGCTTGTGGTTTTCGTTTTGAAATTAAATTTTACGACGACAAAAGAAAAAAAAACACTAATCGAAAAGGCGATCGCCGAGTGACCCAAAAAAGAATAAACAACAACAGTGCGTTCGAATGATTTCAAATGATTTAGGTGATTTAGGTGCGGGCAGAGGATCTTTATGCTGCGGTCTCCGGTTTCGCCGTGTGTAGGCTTTTCGATAGTATATTTTATCCTTTTCGAGCGGCATATTTCAAAGTGTTTTTACGGCTCGTCCAGACGTCGCCGTATTATTATAATATCGTTATCGCGTGCCGCGTCTGCGAGCGGTACAAATCGAAACGCGGTGTCCCGAAATCGAAACGAAGATTTGTATCCAATAAAATTCTAGTAAACAATCGCATGCACACTCAAACGTCGAAAAGAACACACTTTGTGATTATCGTATTTTTTTTTTTTCTTTTTCTTTTTCATCTCAAATTCTTTTGTATTTTTATTGTTTCGAAAATCGTTTCGAAAATTTCTACATTTTAATAATGTCGGTTATGGTTTTGACGGCCGAATGGAATAGCCACCGCAAAAACTATTATCTCTGTAAAAACAAAATTATAAAACGTTGGTGTTCGTCGACGTGTTATAACAAATAATGTCGTTTGGTAAATATTTCGTATCCGTTGAAAACATCGACGATAATATACTCGAGACAGTTTAGCCCGTGTATAACGCGCGCGTTTATCAATTTACGCGTGAAAAAATATCTTCTACGTTATTTATTTTGTAACAATAGTAATCGACAGGTATCGGATTAGAGGCCGCGACAAGGAGTGATAATCGTGGGATCGTGCGCATTTTTTCGTCGTCAAATTAGTTTTACGTATAGGTCGTCCTGTGTGTATTGCCGATGGTAATAATTTAAAAAAAAAGTAAACGCGAATCACAAAGATCGCGTCGAAACGATATTATAAAGATCAAATATAAACGTAGCGTCGTCGTGCCGTATAATATAATTTTAGCCTTTCACCATTCTCGAATCATTTCGAGAAGAGTTGTCATATACCGTTTTATAACTAGGCGTATACTACGGCGGCGGCGCGGCGGTGCCGAGAAGAAAACTATAAACGCGCACATTAGCGCACACGTATTATAATTTATAACCTCGATGACCTTTAACAAACCCAAAGAGAATAAAAAAAAAAAAGGGTCAAGCCTAATTTTATATTTTCCCGTTTCGTACAATTTAACGCCCCCTACGGCCGACCGGGCATATCGGCCAGGTTTAGAGTTTAATGTCACCAAATGTTATATTATAAATACAAATACCATTTAGTATGTCTCGCCTACGACGACGGTGAAATTCTTTACGGGTTCAGGTATCGAGCGAATCCAACAATCGCGATACAAATATTTGCACTCGGTGTACGGGGGCGAGAACGGATCCCCGAGCCTTTTATAAAATATTTCTAATATGCATTAATATCCGGTCAATTTTTAAACGCGCCACCATCGTGCCGAGAGTGGTTCGTTAATTTTTTAGCTGCCGGCTTTTATTTTGAAAATCAATCCCCCGACGACGATTCGTCTATAACGCTCCGAGACTCGCACACACTAGTGGTTCGCGCACCCTACGGCCCTGCCGGTGGGCTCGGAATTCAAAATGCCACGCTTCCGTCTCGCTCTATAAATATCTGTTTTCCGCGCGCCGCCGCAGGTGGACGATGTCCGCGGACATCGTCGTTCGTTTTTAATCCGACAAATATCTTTACCACATCGCCGTGTTTATCCTTTTACTTTGTGTATCTTTCTCCGTGCCCGCATCGAAATAAATTTGTAATACGCGCGCCGCCGCCGTAACAATGGTTATAATACCGGCATGTAATAGGAAATAAAAAAAAAAAAAATCCGTCGGCAGAATGTTAACGTGTCGGTAAACTTTCGAAACAATGCGCCGTGTTTTTGATTATTTCAGTTACAGTGCGTACGACTCGACTTTACCGATGTACTATTTTTTCACTGGAAATTTCTCCATCACGGTTGACATTTAAACGGCGAATAATCGCTCCGCATAATGTATATATACCGCGCGTACGATATTACGTATTATACGAGTCGTTTCGAAATACTTAGAAAAAGAAATTAAATAAAATAAAAAAATTATATATAACGCGCGTCGTGTGTATGTTGAAAACGAGCTTTGAGTTGAAAGGATATTGTATACAATATCGAACAGTGTTCAAAAGGATTTAAAACTATAATACGAGTATATGCTCGCGTGTAAATATTTACGACAAATCGGTTTTTACATAATAATTTATCGTTACATTTGATGTCGGACGTAAAGTATTTTTTATTTTTTTTTCTTTAAAAACTTAAATCACATAATGCACTAGCTGTTAAGTTTTTCTCTTAAATGATTTAAGGAATTCGCTTTTTAATTGTTCGCGTCTTTCGACTGCGCGCGTTCGTATGAATAACTTATGTTTTGATATTTTTTTATGAAATCGGACGAAATAAATATTTAAACGAACATAAATAAAAACCATGACACCGGAGTACTTCATCAGTTCTGAAAGTCATGATAAATAATTCTTCTGCCGCAGAGGTCAAACAATAAAATATTCAGAAATCAAATTTTACGACGATCAAATTATTTTATGAATCCTCTTTTCAATTTTTAAACGAAAAATCAAACGGATTGCGTTCTCATTTACTAACAACATTTAACAGTCATGTCTTTTACCAAAAGTTTTCGAACGATTCGTACTGATTTATTAAGAAGTAAAAAAATACGAATTAAAATATTATATATAACAAGGACGATTCGTCAGAAAAATGATTAAACTGTTTGAGTTAATTTTATTAATTTTCTTGAAATCTGATTGATTCGAAAATGATCATCATAAATCAAAGCAATAAACTCGTTTCACTCAGAATTTAATAAAACACGTGTTTTTTTTTTCGATTATCTGATTGTATAATCGCAACCATTTGGTGAATATATTTTTATTTCTTTTTAAACGGCTTGAAAAATTCTTTGAAGTATAGAGCTGTCTATGAATTTTATTATGCATTAAACAAATGTGTGTGAAATTATTCATTAAATATAATTGGTAAAAAACGAATATTCTACTCATTAAAATCAATTACAAACTAAATATTGTCGGCTATTAATATTGTATTGTATGCGCGATATTGTATAGACACGTTTCAGGAAATATTTCACAATTTTATCGTGCACTTTGGCAATTATTTCATCGGGTTCGATTTTTTCAAACTGTTATTTTTTGTACCGTATGTGTGAATACGTATACGTTTATTTCCACATCGATATTCAATACTATTATTTCTACACTTTTGCGATTTAATTACGAACTCACACGACGAATTAATTCACGTCGAGTATTATGACGGTTATTTACATTTCTCAAGCCTTCACACGTGTTCAACGCCTCTAAATTAGAACTAATTCACATAATATAATATATTTCTTACCCGAACAGCGGAGTTAATGTACGATCATAGTAATGCCCGATAAATAGAACAATATTATGCGGCGTATTAGATGGTCGAAACTAAACATGGTCGTACAATTAAAAACGAAAATTCACAATAACCGAGGACAATAGTTTAATCACATATAGGTACGTATTACAGCCTACCAGTGATATAAAATCAAAACAAAATTAATTCATAAAGTGTCGCTAAAATAATTTATTTTTAAATTTCAATAACTCTATTGATAGTATAACAATGTCGACGTATGGAAAATCAAAGAATTCGTTTTATTTTAATATAATACACGATTCTTAACTATATAGGTTTGTCGACAAAGTATATGTTTGTTATACTTATATCGCAGTGCTTCACGAATCTATTAAACGAGTATATCGAAACGATATGTGTGTATTGTGGATGTTCTTTTTTTATTTATTACTACGGAAGTTCTTCATTAAATATGAACAACTGTAGTGGAAAAAACTTTTATAAAAAAAAAAAAAATAAATAAATAATAAGAAGTTTTTTTTTTATTTTATTTTTATATCGTGACATTAATTTGCCATCGGACTCTGCACGATTGGCATTTAGTTTGTCACTGAAAAACGAAACGAAACCCCCGAGGACAAGTCTGGAAGTTAACATACTACCTTTCCAAAAAAAAAAAAAAACACTCTCCCTCGAGTTTTACTAGTTTTCCTACCACCTCCGACGGAGAAAGAAAGAAAGAAAGAAAACAGTAAATGTTCTTATGCGCATGCTGCAGAAGACGAAACACAAAAACAGACGCTTTAAGAGAATAAATTAGGAAACCTTCGATGCATAAATAGCAGGTCCGGACGGATGCCAAATCGAGCCGGATAGTGGAATAATATAAAAGCAAATACAGTTTTGGCGAAAATAGATTCCTCTGATAAATCTAGATAAATATATATAAATAAAAATATAATATACACGCTGCCGCACATTTCAAATAGTATATAACCAAACAATATATTATTGTATATATATGTGTACATTGGAATTTATTAGAGCATATAACACGTCCTGTACTGCATTACATAATTGATACTGCATATCGATGGTCGGAGGTAATGACACAAAACCATTTCATTTACAGATACGGGAGATTTTCATACAATTCATACGGGTGAGGGATTTCGGATTGACGTTTGGTCTATGACGATTATAGAGACATAATGTATTTTGAATTAAACGTTTTGAAAACGAACCGAAAACACTGAAATCGGTGTCAATTTTTCAACGAAATAATATATCATATAAGGTATACCTATGGAAAATAAAAAAACTCTTATTTATTGATAATATTATACTCGTAATTTTTGGCGAGTGAAAAATCAAAGACCGAAGACTGACGACGTTAAACGAAGTTGTTTCGAAACAATCGAGATATTATCGATCTTATATCGACGGAACCTCGAGTTTTTTGTTTTTTTTCCCGTTGTCGTCGCGGAAATAATAAGAATATTATAGTTTCGACCACGTCACGATCGCAGTCAATTACAACTACTCGAATTATTTAAAACGATTACCACGAAACGTTCCACAGTTTGCGACATACGTTACGGCGTATAAGACCGACGACGACGTCGTACCCCCGTCGTCGTGTACGTGTAAATAAAGAGTAGATATGTTATTGCGAGTTGTTAGTAATGGTAAAGAAATTAAAATAAACCCCTTATTTACTTTTTTTCTTTTTAATATTGTAAAAACTTTTTGGCGTTTTCTAGTCACGAAGGCCCTTAATGTTTATTGGAATTTTTTCGTGATTGGTTTTTATATAGGCACCAACTATATACAGTTTAATCAAACTTCTACGTTATTTTTTTTCTTCTTCGAAACACGCACCGTGCTTTCGCAGCAATCGTTCGTTTAGAGCTAATAAAGAAAGTTAAAGAAAAGTAGGGGAAAAAAAATAAAAATAAACTAAATTGCTTAAAAAACAACACGCTGTTAAATGATCAGTGGCGTTAAAGCGCGGAACACGGGCGTACCTTGGAACAGTGCGTGCGAAAACGAAAAAAAAAAAACCGTAATATTTTCACGTCTCACATATTACACGCGCGCGTACTCGTACACCCGTCCACGTGGATTCTATGTTGACGTGTCCACCGGAATACAGCCGATCTGATGGAATCGTTGGACCGCGTTGTAAAAACGTAGTTTCGACATTTTCCCGAGGAAAGTGTGGAAAACAAAAGGCCAAAAACAAAACGAAACGTCGCGTCGTTCGTACGACGAAAAACAATGACGACCGCGGAGACGGGATCGTACGTTTTTAAAACATCCGAATTCACACGGCGGGAATACAGAAAACACTGAAAAAAACAACGTCTACTCGGCGTAGGTCATATTTTCTACTTGAATATAATATCAACGCGTACGACCTATTACAATATCTTCATTATACGAGTATATCCGAGAAGACAAAGTAACATCGCCACGTGTAATGTTTTCAGCGTGACGTAAAACATTTTTAGTAGGCATAAGATCTTTAGAGTAGTGCGTAATAATTATATATATTTAATGTATTTATTTTCACAAATAAACGCAGAAATCGAGCGCGTGTATAATACGCGTGCATATTGTGTACAGAGATATTATACGTTTGTTATAATACTGGTATATTTTATTAATGGAATTTTGAAACGTACAGTTTGATGTATCATTAATTTACGAAACAACACATCACACAGCCGCCCCCCATTCATTTGTGCGTATATGCACAGCACAATGCGCCATCTCATCTCGTATACTGCCTCCTCCATCCATCCAGAGTAATCATCGGAGTCCCACGTGTATTATTTTCCAGTCGCATATTTCATGTCTGAATCCTCGCGCGCAAAATCGGAAAGAACGGTTTTTTTTTTGTCACAAATGACGTCACGTGTGTAACCGACATATTGTGTTAGATTAAAAAAAAAAAAAAAAAAATCCCTTTTATGTAAAGAGTCGCGCGTTGTTGTTGCTTTGTTTTTTTTTTTTTTTCAGTTTTTTAATCACGACATAGCGCAGTATATGACTTGCTTAATTTTTGTACTCTCTCTCTCGGTGATTTACGTACCGGGTCCCTTAATGAATTTTTTACACCTCGTACATCATCACACGCGAGGTTATTCTCTCGGGACGCAAGACGAATTTCTACGGCGGCGCGGCGTCCACTTTTATTATGATAATACTTCAGCGTACTTGGAATTCAAAACGTCCGAAAACACGTAAACATATATTATATAAATACGGGTAGATCGAACGCGTCGCTTGTTAATTGTTTTTTTTAAATTCGTATTTTGTCGTACGAACGAACCGTTTTATTGAAAACACGACTGCAGTTTTCCCCGAACGGGGATCGCATTTGAAAAGTCTACCTGCTCACAAATAATATACATGTGTGTGCGCGCGATACCTATAACCGCCGGTAAACAGTACACACAATAGTACCGGAGGTTGTTGCTCTATGGACTATTACCAGCGGCGGCGGCGCGTGTTCGGTCGTAGATAATCGTCAAGTGTTTGAGTAAATAACGAGACGTCGACATAACTCGATTTCTATAGTTTTGTATAATATGATATTAATATAATATTTCGAATTATTGTAAATTTATAGACGATTATAATCAGCGAACGAGACTAAAACCACGAGAAGGCGTCGTCGTATCGAGCGCCTCGTAAATAACGTTTGTCATTCTATGCGCGAGTTCGAAATAGTCAAGACGGTGAAATAACGAGAGAAATAGATGAAATTTAAGACTGGGATGAATAATACAGGTGGCGCGGTGTGATTGGAGAATTTGTTCGTATTTATTTCGAAATCGACGTATATCGTCTAGGTAGTTGCTTTAGAAAACAACATAATATTATTCTAAGCGAAAAACCGCGCGGATGGACCGACTTACATTTTATATTTTCTAAAGGCTGTAAACAATTTTTTTGAATTTATAGAATTCGTTTTTTTTTTTTAACGCTTATTTAATCACGATTGAAAATCGTCGATATTTTCCACAAAAGTAAGAACAACGCAGAGTTTCGCGTTACGTTTTTTTTAGAAAGTCCATACATAGTATGGTACGGTTACATTTTAAAATCACCTCCCGAAGACCACGTTAGCTACCAAAAACTCTATCCCGTGAAGTTGGAAATCGGACCGAATGTTTGATTTTGAAAACGTAACGACAAAGGCACGCGGAAAAAAAACAAAATTAGACAATAATGAAAAAAAGAAGAAGCGCGCGTCGCTGTAAAACCGATACGTTTCTCATATCGCTCGAAATCTAGTGCGATTGCACGTGTGCTTGGATAATATTACGTATATTAAGTAACTATATTAAATTAAATTATTTCCCGTTTCGAAAACGAGTCGGCCGGACATTGACCCGCGACAGTTGTTGGTTTTTTGATTTAACAGTAATGCATCGCCCGCTAAATGATTGGTCGAGACGGCGCACGGTGCGGGTAGACATATTATTATTATTGCCGTCTATTTACCGATATTACGTTAAATAATTTACGGCGGACGACGGGATGTACTGCATCAACGCCGCCGACAGTAGAACGCAATAAGACCGTTGTTTGTCGATAACAGTTGGTGTTAATAATATACTTAGGCGAATACGTTTTTTCAAAACACAATTATTTCAACGCGTTTCGCGAGGTTTCATTTGGCCGTTTTGAAATTTCACTCATAGATGTGCGTATATTATTATGATGTACGTTGTCCCGCTTTGAATTTTTTCCATACGTTTGAGGGCCGCGTCGAAAAACTAAAATACGTTTATAATCGATTATCCTTACGTTGCCGGCGAAAACCAATAAATATCGATGCACCCCCTCCAAATGACGCCCCCCCCCCCCGCGGGGCTGACGCTCTCGTAACGAATCTATAATATTATCGTCGAAGAGTTCTCGATTCCGCGACGGCTACGATCATTTCTCATAACGGTTTCATTCGTACGACGACGTATAATAATAATAATATATCACGCGTTCACAACGTCGTCGCGTCGTACACCGGCGTCTCCGTGCTCGTAAATTATTAATCTCGAACCTTTTGTGTGTGACGCGCCGAGCACAAATAATGCACATTAATATACGTAATTATCGATTGGTTTATTTTTTTTTCACTCGGAGAGGCCGCCTGCGCGGACCTAGAGAGCGCGGGCTGTACCTTAAACGTGCGTGCGTGCGTAGTTAACGACAGGTAGTGTGGAACGTGTGTTGTCCGCGCACCACGGTCCCCGCACGCCGCCGCTCGGTCGTCGGCTTTAAAAAAAAATTCGCCGCCGCCGCGGCTACCGTTTCGCGAGCGGCAGCTCGAAGATGTGTGTGTGTGTGTGCGTGTCCGAGGACACAGGAGACAGTCGGCTGCAGGACACACGTGGAAGCCAGACACGGCTCTAGACACAATCGGCTCTTTTCCCAGCCGATCCTATTACATGTGCGGTGGTTTTTCGTTTTTTTTTTACATATCTTTACATACCGCAGGAGCGTACTACAGTAATGTATAAAAAATCGTCCTGCTTAATACAAATTATTAAACAGCACATAATATTCGAAGTAGTGCGCGGCGCGTATCTGAGTTGTAGAAATGGAATCGAGGAGTAAAACGCAGTCGCATAGAGAGAATAAACCCACGTATACAGGGTGCTCGAACAATTAATTTAAAAAAACAAAATTACATTACATACGAGTATATGTATATAAAATAAATTCCTTAGACCGTATTTTATCGAATAAACGATATTATAATATACGTAAATAATCCATTGTTTCGAATCCTTTAAATAAAAATTAGTCAAATCAATAACGGGCCAGGGCTATATGCAACGTTTCAGACTCGTCGTTATGTGACCGTACTATTTCTTCGTTCGTTTTATAGTCAGTGTTTTATTTAAACGTTTATCTACTAACTTTTATTTTTTATTTTAATTTTATAATACGGTCGAGCGATGCGCTTTTTTTTTATTGATGGTTAGAAAAAATGTTATGCAAGAATTAATGGTTATCGACCGTGGTCGCGTGGTGGCTGAGATACCGTCACACACACACACACACACACGCGTATTGTCGAGAAATATGTTTTAAATATAATATAAAAGTTGGTAGCGACGCGAAAAGTTCTTATTCAACGGAGGACGGAAAAATCCATTTCTCTTTCACGCAAGAAATTTTATCTGAATTCTTTCCCTCCCCTTGCTTCGACTGTGTTTTGTATCTCGGTCGAACAATGCATTTGAGCACGAATACGCATTTAATTTTAAACATACACGGAGGTCTCCAAACGAAACTAGCGATTCTTCAAAGGATAAACATTGCTTTTTTCCGTACACACACACACACATATATGTATAAATAAAAACACAGTAAATATTTGTATTAAAATACTAGTGAAAACATATTTTTATTTACGCAACATTGCATTGTGAAGTACTACTATATATACGTGCGTGCGTGTGAGTGTGTACCTACTACCTTAATAATACAAGTTGGGTTTTTCATGTCAATAAAGTATTTTTTTAAGTAGGTACTTTTGGCAAAGGTCAATGCTGCTGCTGCTGCTGC
Source organism: Drepanosiphum platanoidis (assembly GCA_948098885.1). Classification (NCBI taxonomy): domain Eukaryota; kingdom Metazoa; phylum Arthropoda; class Insecta; order Hemiptera; family Aphididae; genus Drepanosiphum; species Drepanosiphum platanoidis. Next base: position 6,951,681 of record OX402532.1, read on the forward strand.
TGCTGCAATATTTGTTTTTTGTTCGTCTCGTGTAATCACGAACACTGGATGGTTGAGTGAGGGGCGGTGTGAACGACGGAGACGTTCGGCACACGCGTCTTAAGTGTTTTGCACGGTTCGAAGAATCGGAGTGGAAGGTGAAAGATCGACGAAAATATTTTGATTGACGCGGTTTACAGAAATTCGATCCGGCCTGCGATGCACTTACGGGTACGAATACGTATAGTGTGTAGGGCGCGACACGATAACGTTTTAACGGCGGCGGCGCGCGATGATTTGTAAAACGTGTTAAATATTTAAACGGAGTTGAATTGCGGCGGTCGTTAAAGTTTTCCATCTACATCGTCGTCAACCACACGCGGTTCTCGGGAACAATATAGATACACGCCGAGGCACGATAGACACAATTAAACGTACGATTTTCGTCTCTCCTCTCGGCCACGTCGCGCGGCAATACGGTATAACATTTCCACGCATCGCGTGCGCACAACACAATACCGTAGAAGTAGCAGTACGTCATTTCGTGACTTTTTCCTTTTTTTTTTTTGTTTGTTTGTTTTCGGTTTCGGGGGTATAACGCAATTATTACACCGGGTATCGGATGTCGTAAACAAAGATCGGAAGGTCGAACATAATAATAATAATAATATATACCGTATTATTGTATTCGATTGTACGGCGGGGGCGGCGAAGAGTCCTCGCATACATATTATAGAAAATTCAATATTTCAGAGGCTAAACCATAGTGCTAACCTTGTTAAAAATATACAATGTACAGTCAAAACGCCGCCGACGTCGTCGTGTACCGCTGCAATTCCTCGTGCATTCGCCGTTTCCGAGTATACGATGTATTATATTATTAATATTAGTTGTTAAGATCGGTGAACTATATTGTGTCGATTAATTCGACTACACGTTGCTGAAAATAAGTCATAATAAAATATCGTACACGGCTTCTGTGATAAAGAACGATATACAGAGAGACGTTTGGACGAGAAAGGACGAGGTGTGCATCGCGCATGTTAAATAATGTCATATGACTAACTATAAACTAGACGTCTCGGACCAATCGTATACAATATGGCTTTGGAAATATCAATTAAACGTTCCACGGTGCATGTGTAGTTTCACGTGTATGATTTCAAGACCAACATCCCGAGAATATCCCGCCGTTCAAAGCTATTAGCCGTGTATATTATTACAACGTATCGATTTGTCGTGATATACAAATCGATCGTGCGGATATAACGGGACCCGCGCGTATTATGCACGTGCAGTTTTAAACGGGATGATTGCTCGATGGCTACACAAGTGCGCACGCGTTTTGTACGTCCGTTTCTGCGTCTTGCGATTTCCAATAAACGTCTGCACACAACTATACATACGAATATATAAACGACTGCGCGAATATAGCGTTGTAACCTTGATTATTATTAATTTCGTGTCGATTCACCGTAACGATTTTCACGTCGAAAAAAATAACAATCTCGACGAAATGTCGTATTTTTCTCCATGTTGCATAGTACTTCCTATACGCATGATTATTTTTTATTTTTTTTCTCTTACACGACGACGCGCACACACGTTCTTGTCGTCAATTAAAAATCTATTAAAACCTCTGACCGGTAAAATCGCATTTGCCCGACGACGTTTCCGTCGACTTTATTCGTTTTTCACTCGACTCGTAAGCCAACACACGCATGCGTACGTGTGTGTGTGTGTTCGTCCGCGCGTTGGTCCATCGATCGTTTCCCGCCGCGCGTGATTTGCGCACACGATTTAATGAAGATTAATACCGCTTCTGAAAAGAGGGTAAGGATCGGTGTCGTCAGACGAAGGGGACGGGTAGAAATAGGGGCTTAAGGCTAAATCTATCGTTAAATAACGGGTTCCCCGCACAACTGATGTCCCAATTAACAACGGCGACGACGACGGAGGCGCGACAACAGACGCGATTTTTGAATTCGATGACGTCCGTCGTTTAATTCAACCGTCCAACGCGTGACATTTAATGCCGGTCCGTATAGCGATAATAGTTTTTTTTTTTCCCAACAGCCATCATAATAACTATAGAGTGCTATATGTAGAGTCGTCGAAATTATTTTTCTCTCCCTCTCGTTCTCATTCTCTTTCCTCTCTCTCTCTCTCTCTCTCTCTCTCTTTCGTTTTCTACAGTACAACTATATTTACAGAATAAAACAACAGCCGGCCAGGACGAAACGATTAAGGATCGCAATCGTTCACGGATATAACCACTCGAGATTTATACCCTTTGCTGTATGGATATACGTGTATATATATATATATATATATATATATATATATATATATATACGTATATTCCAACAATACGAGCACGTTCGCCTCTTTGTAGTTTCAGACGTTTTATGTAATATAATACGTAAATTATAGTGCATGCATAATTGAAACGTTTCTACGACGACGTTGGTCCTGGTGAATTATTTACACGCTTAATATATAGGTATTGTATTAGGACAATATGCACCGGGTGGTGCATATTATATATTCTTATTATATTATTATTATATTACATTCGGAAAATAATATATCGCGTGACGCGCTCCGTAGCGATCGATGGTGGCCTTATACCTACACAACCGTTGAATCGATCGCCGCACTGCGCAACGAGCGCGTTGTAGAATTATTATATACAATCTAATATGTGAATAGTATTTCGAGTGATATCGGGTTAGACCCAGGTCTGGAGACCGTGAGTCCGACGACGGCGGAACGTATAAAAAGGACGATTTCGCGAACGCGATAAACACAACGCCGCAGATATTGCTGCGTTAATATAATACAGCGCCTACCATAATATACGTATACATTATTCTATCCGTTTCCTTCTCGGTAAGCAATTTAAACCGAACCTCGTCGTCGTCTCCTCCGCGTCGCAGCAGGCGGTCGGTGAATATAATAATATATATTATTCGCACCTATACACAGTCAAATCACACAATAACTCGAATCTAAAGGCGAGGTAAAAAAAATAAAATACCAAGCCATCGAGATTTAATAATATTTAATTTACGCTGGTAAAATAGAATTAGAATTATCGAGGATTTCGAGTTGTCTAGATTCCACAAACCGTTGACGACGGTGGCTCGTAGCAACATGGGGAAATCGTCTATTACATATTATAATATGTATCCTGCGGCAGCAGCAGTAGTCTCGTTTGCCGGTCGGCGGCAACGGATGTCGGTTTAAGTATTTATTTTTTTTTTTTTCACTTTTACCCGTCCGTTGTTCGGCCCGCGTTTTGATCTGGCACGCAGACCACTAGATACGCGCGCGGCGTGCGTCAACGTTATACGTATATAGTGTATAGTAAACATACGCGCGCGCGCGCGCGCGCTCATTAAAATAATAATGTAAAATTTATCTGTCCCACGTGTGTTTGATGCGCGTTATGTGTCGAAAACAACGGGCACTGATTGTGCGCGGCTGCGGCGCGGCGGCGGCGGCGGCACTACGGTCTGGCTAGAAATAGACTTAACCGTGTCCAGTGGCAGTCAGATATTTATCGTCACCTGCAGCGAAGAGAGGGGAGAGACCGAGAGACGGAGAATAAAATACGAGATTTTGTTTCAATATTTCCTGCGCGCGCACGCTCGAAGAAGAAAATATACGTACGTTTGTTTTTTCACGCGTCGCGCGCAACCGGGTCAATTCGATATATAATATTCTTCTTTTTTTTTTCTCTCTCTCTCTCTCTAATATTTATATACGCACAGCACGCGTACACACGTATATATATATAAATATATATATATATATATTATATATAAATAAGCGTGCGATCAGAATCTATCGTTGGCATTTTAAATTGGCTACGAAAACATTTTGGCCGCGACTTTAGGGCGTTTGCTATTTATACAGGTAGAAGACAACGTCATGCGGAAAAAGGTCACGTGACTGCTACTGCGTTATTATAGATTATCTACGACCTACTACTGTTGTTAGTGTTGCTGATTGCGCGCGCGCGCGGATGTGTGTTTCTAGGCTCGCGACTACAGCGCGGCAGCTAAAAAATTATATGTCATTCCTACTCGTATAACGACTGGTGGCGGCGGCGGCTTTATCATCGTGTAGCCGTTTAACTGTCGTTTGATGTATCGAAGAAATATTACTCTATTGCTAACCTGACCTGACGCGCCGAATGTTGTTCACTTTCAATCCCGAACTTGCTGACTAACTTAACGAAACCGGTCCGTGAATCGTTAACAACGGGCACACACGGTTTGATGACAAAAAAAAAAAAAAAAAATCAAAAGAAAGAAAAAATAACCATCGATCTGTTGTTATTCTAACGAGATTATCATCGGCGCACATAGTTTATTATACTGTACTTATGCGTAGCGCGTTTTAATTTCTACGCTGCTAGAATTATACAATATATTGTCGAGGTGTAAATTTTAAAATCATTAAGCGCGTTTCGATTATAAATCTGAGTTGGAAAAAAAAAACTCCATGTCCCGTGCACAATGTACGTACGTGCTGATTATCTCGTTTTACTTTTGTGAATTAAACGCTGTAATAATTATCTCATACCATTGTCTGTCTGAACGTACGTATACGTTACGTATAATTTTTTTTTTCTTTTTCGACCAGATAACGTGTATACGTATTTATTTCGTTGTGTTTTTGTCATTTGGAGTTTTCGTTCGGCTATACACGAGATGACCAAATGAGAATTTTAATCGCCATTGAAAATCGCATATTTCAATAGCCCTATGATAATCCAAATATTAATTTTGTTCCGCTGCTGGAGCACCGATAAGCGAAGAAACGAGCGCGTGGTGTTTGAAAAATATTGCGCAGCAGCTACTACACTTTACACGGACGTGTTTGTTCTATAACGCATTGACTACCCTATTATAGGGGTCAGGACCCTTTAAGTTTGACAACCTAACGAGACTAGTTTAACATTTCACTGTATGCATGGTAATTGTATACAACGCACTTGTCTCTTTTGTCCTTTTGGTCTGGTCGCACGGGTGCGGATATCCGGTGGTACATCATTAAGCCGGACGGGCGTGTTTAACTGTCAATCTCGATCAGAGGACGTTTTTACGCAAACTAAACGGAACTTTGACTAACTATTACGTTCTCGCACACACGCGCGCGCGCGCGCGTGGTATTTTCATCGAAAAATTCTAGTAAGGAGTAAAGCGATATAATAATATATTATGTACGTATGTTTTTTCGATTCTTGTGGAACGTGACCCGCGTTCTCGGACGATCTTGCGTTCCGGTTAAATCCTCGGGGACTTGATCGCAGCGCATTGTTGAAGGATCAGCAGGAACAACGCGGCGATCCGGGATCAGTGGACGTAAGCCAATTCGCTTATTAACAATAAAAATATCGACTTGGCTTACGTCTACGTCCACACGAGAGACGTGTGACGGCAGCTCGCGTGTAGGCACTTAAAATCTAGCGCGACGGACGGTAAAACGATTAAAACGCGCGCACGTTTAATTATTATTTATTTAAAGAATTTCCGAAATCGCTTAGGGGTCGGTCGAGAACGATGCAGTCGTATCGTCGCGCGTTCGTCATTCTACGAGTTGTGATTTTCGCGTTGACGCAAACACGCTTCTCTCGCGTCGCCATCGGCATAGATCCGATCGATTGGATATCGACGTTGGAATCTATCGAGCGATACGGCGGACTGTGACTATATTAATTACGTATTTGATGGTCGCTCTCGTCTCTGCGGTACTGTCAACGTCGCGCGTCGTCGTCGTAATAACCGGCCGCATTCGGTCCGTAAATCTTTTCACGGGAACCGAAGCGACGGAAAATCGTTTCCGACAGACGTAATTATTAACAAGCTCCTCTCTCGGCACGGGTTTTTCTACGTCGAACCTTTGTTCGCGTCTCGGCCGTCTAATTGCTATATCCATTAAGCTCCGGCGGCGGTGGCAGCAGCAGCAGTAGCAGCAGCAGCAGCAGCAACAGCAGCAGCAGTAGCAGCAGAGTACAGAATCCCCGACAAACTGTCACTGAAAATAACGCAGTATATTATTATACGTAGTAGGAAAGAAACGCACATATATACATACACCTATATGTATACAAGTCAGTGCCGTTTCCCGGAGGACTTTTGTTGTTGAAGTGTAATTAAAAATGCTATTCCTCACATTGTTCGACGCATAAACTGAATTTATATATATATAAATACATAATATACAGCATATAAGGGTATTAAAAAATAAAAGGGAAGACGTCGTCGTCGTTTAATCTGGCCGTCGGATCTTTTCGTGTAAATTGCGTTTTCTTCGCACACGACTTAATTACCAAATCCGATTGTGCGCGTTGTGCCTAAAAACACTATACGTATACGTATACAGTCGCGCGTCATACCGCCACCATCGCGATATCGCCCGTTCCTATCAAAATATAATAATATAATATGTACGCGCGTCTATTGTTCCGACGCGCGTGTATTGTTTCCAGCAATTATCGGTGGACGCGCGCAGCAGCCCCTCATCCGTCGGGTCGTCCGGCGCGAATAATCAGAATTTATTATTAATACATTATAATCGTATAATATACCATATATACGACGCACACACGTGTTGTTTGCGAGCGAGCGCGCGTGTGTGTTTCGATCCGCTCGTATTAATAATAATAGGACGAGGAAGAGGAGGGGAAAAAAAAATTAAAATTAATTTTTTTTTGTTCTAGTCGCGAGTGTAAAGAGCGCGCGCACGTACACGCATGTAGTCTCATTAAAAATCGTGAGTGCGCACTATATAATAAGCGAACGTGTCTATATGTGCGCTCGTCGCGCTCTCGAAGAACTATTGAAACGGTATTTTTTTTTGAAAATTTCGCGCGCCTACACCTCGCGTTAATACTATCGTAACGCCTATGTAATAATAATATTATATTCTCGTCCTCCCGCGCGTTTTAACGACGACGTAGCAACACGCGTGTCTAGTTTTTTCTCCCTGTCTCACAATGTTCGCGATTTACTTTTTGTCGTCGCGGCTCCCGCGACTTTTCCGCGATCTCCCGGGCCCCCCTCCGCGGTCATCGACGACTGTCCGTGAAGGTGACCACCAGACCTATGCGATTGCGGACGTTATTACGATACGATCGTTGCTCGTACATCGTGCGCCTGCTGCAGCCGTGCAGTGAGGACGACCTTCGGTAATATTTAGAAATACCGCTATGTGGCGTGTGACACTATCGCGTCACGTTAGCGCGGTCACAACAACAATAACAACAACAACAATGGCAATAATAATGATAATCATAATAATAATAATCATCATCATCATCATAATAATAATAGTACGTATCATTATATGAATACGGCGAGCCGGAGTAATTAGAATATTTATCGTGAAGGCGTCGTCGTTGAAACGACGGAGATTACAAATTTCGCAACGTCCGCGGAAAACGCGCCTTTAATCCCTTTAGTTTTCCATCAATAAGTCAACGGTTGAAATATTATAAATTATTAAAACGTACTCTATTATTTACTCGATTCGTCCCCGGCAATAAACCGAAGTAGAATTTTTAGATTCCGAGTGAAACGGCGAATCCATTGGTTTTACCGTGATGTGTGTGCGTGTGTGTTTTATTTATTTCTATTCTAATAGAATTTCGATGGAAAACATTTATTTGTTTTCGAATTTCAACGAATTTCGAAATTCAACGACATTGTAGTTATTTTTTAAAGAAATCACTTATAATAAAATCCGTGGGAATAATTAGACATTTTTGTCGTTATAAAATAACTGTTGATAAATACGCGAGTCACTCGCTGTACGTGTGTATTCTTTTTCTATTAACGAAAAGCGCGTTTCTAAAAAACCGTTTAGATTTCAAAGGGCTAGGTTAGGAATTTCGCCCTCGTCGATTTTAATATTTATAATTATAGATAAAAAGGACACTGTAAAAAGTGTTTCCTTTTACTCGATAGATTATAATAATTATTATTATAACTAACGTCCAAGACATTTGATTATTACAAGTATTTGTTATTTAATTTAAAAGAAATTACAGTGTTTATTAAATATATAATTCGTTTATTTAAGTCATGTAACAAAACGAAACTGACTAGGACAAAAAAAATTTATGGCACACAATAACCTTATTTGGCAATTTTAATCACTTGTACTCGTATATAAATACTTCATACAGTATATATACGTATATATATATATAATAAAGCGAGATGGGGAGGAGTTTCCATTGTGATATGTGCTATATATTACAAGAGGAATGCACAGGACGTTTGAAAAAGGATAATATATATACGTTATTCGGAGTATTTTCAATTATGGAGATAATATATTATGTACGTATATAATATATGTGTGTGTGTGTGTATAAACTATTTACTTACATAATATTATATGTCTACTTTTATGAATAAGAATTAAATCCTAGTCGCGATATAAATCTGCGATCCGACGAAAATTGTGTTTACAAACAAAAACTTAACACAAACAATCAAAATATCTAAAGGGAAATAATATTGTCCTTTCCTTAATAACTCGAAATTTTGTATTCGACGTGAAATTATAGGTCTCGTTTTCGGAAATCGTAAAAAAAGATTTCGTCGTTCCGCAGAAGAATAATACGATAATATTACGTACAGTTTACGAAATATAGCGTTTCGAGAGAGTACGTATAATCGTATCTGGATAGTTCGTTACGACGACGACGTTGTGGTAAAAAAATCAATTCGAACGTTATGTAGAGACGTGCGTATATTTAGAAGCCTCGAACCATCATAATCGCTCACAATGCGATCGTAAAAAAAAAAAAAAAAAAAATAAAATAAAAAACAATGCTCGTACGAAGTCATCGGCACACACATCGTCGTAAACCGCGTGTTGTGCGCGCGAGTTTTTTGTGCGTGTGTGTTCCTATCTGCTGTGTCCCATCGTCGACGGGACAGCAGCACGGCTTGACAGGAAAAAAAAAAAAAAAGAAAAAAATTCCATATTTGCTTTTGTATAATCATATACTCGTGTACGTACCATATACGTATATACTATATACTAACAATGTTTTTTCGTTTGTTTTGTCTGTTGCAGGTTAGTAGTGTAATATACATAATATACAAACGCGGCGCATGTTGTAAACTATTGTGCTCGGCGGCGACAGGCGCATGCGGCCAAGGTTCGGGTAATGTTTACTGGAGATATGAATATAATATTATAATATATGTTTTAATAATACACTTCTGAAAAGCGGCCATTGCGCTCTTGCTTTACTATTATTACAATAACGCCGGTATACGACAATACGACGGCGGCGGCGGCGGCGGTATATTGACCGGGTAGGAAAACGGACAACTGCGTATCGTAATAGGCGCCGCAGGCATTTACGAGCCCGTTAAAAATGTAAACATAAATTATTTTACAACTCTCCGGTCCGGACCCTTCGTCGTCGTCGTCTGCCGTTTCGATTTTCTCCCTATCGCCGCCCCGCGCGAGTGAAAACCATATTTCTCCAGGCCCCGTCGTCGTCGGCGGTGCCTACCTGCACGTTTCGTAGAAGTGTAATACCACGCAGGGGTAGCTTCACTCGATTTTACCTGCCGCGGCTTGGGAAAATGTCCGAATAATCGACCCCACTCGTATATGGTTTTATTTTTTCGTTTTAACGTTTAGCTCCGAGGGGGGGGGGAGGAAATGCTAATTTCGACGAGCGCATAACGCTAATTATTATTGTTTGGCCCGCATAAAATTAAACACTTTGGCTTTCACTCGTTTACTCTATCCCGTGCGTCGTCATAAGAACGAATCTCTCCCCCGTCCCGTCGAGAAAAAAATCAATCTCCGAGTTGGTACTTTCAAGATTTCGGTCATTATAACACGTCGTACCGAATGCCACACGATTTATCGGATCAGTTCGAGAATAAAACAAACGCCGCCGCCGCGCCGCGCATATAACGTTTGGAATTTGAAAACAATTTTTCACCGAGAAACACCGGAATGTTTTACGTCGGGTTAGGTTAGTCGCTGTGCGTCTTCGACATGATCGCGTTTTTACGCGTCTCTGACCGAGACGGCGCGAAAATGAGATTGCAACAAATTTGCATGTGATTTATATTCGCGCGATGATTATACGTTTATTTTCGGGTTTTTTTCCCCTCTCGGTGGTACGACGACGCCGGCATATTTGTCGAGCAATTAGAAATTCTTAACGCCGCCGCCGCCGCCGGTGTGTAATTACAGACGACGGGACTGTGCGATTACTTAAAAAACAAACAATAATATTACAATTTAACACGCGTCGCGGCGCATCGCGATTGTTAGTTTTCGTTTCCCTCTTTGTCGTTTGTTCGACGGATCGCGTCCGCGGTGGCGGCGCTCGGTAATTTGTCACACCTCGCCGTCATAAACTACATTCATCTTTAGGCCAAGTTCGACGACGCGAACACGCCAAATTTATACTTTTTTTCCTGTTCTATACACGATTTCTTCGCATATACCTACTTAAATTACGTACCTATTAACAATTCCGACGATTTCCCGTCGAATCACACCGAACAGTGGTCAAGCATCGCAGCGGTGGTTGTGAATCGTCCAAGTCACCAATGGTCTCCATAAAAATATCGATTGCCGGCTGTGTCTAACGAGAGTAAATCTTTGCGCGTACAATATGAATTCACACACGCACATCTCTTTGAAAAATCTAATATTTCAGATGCACCGTATTATGCAGGTACGCCGCCGGCGGTTTTTGCGTCCGATCGATTTTCGTTTTGGGTTTTTCAACGCATCATAATATCACTGTCGTGTATGATATTATTAAATTATTTAAAAAACGTCCCGTGTGATATGAGATTCAGGAGATAATTTAATATTATCATCGCGAAAATCAATCGGTCGGCGGCGGCGGGTCATTCAATACATCCCCGGACGAGTGTTGTGTGTTCGAATGTTCGAAACGACGACGACGCTTTCAAACTGCAGCGACTGCATGATATATTATAGTCGTGAGGGGACGATGAATAAAAAAAGTAAATCATAATAACAAAGTTGTTCGTATACATTAATAAATATACGTATATGTCACGTCGCATTATTATTGTTATACGTTTTGAATAATTCCGTCGCCTCCGCGTCGGGGTACCTGCAGCAGCCGCTTCCACGGCGGCACTCGAGTACATACCCGGCGTATATTTAATAACGACATGATAAATTACAATGTTACATATACGTATATGCAGACGTTCTTCTTCTCGCGTTTTACGAATACATTATACTCGTACAATCGCGCGCTCGACAACGTTCGGTAATTACCGAGCGCGTTTATGTGCAAAAACGTTTGAATGAGAAAAAAATAAAAATACTACCAAATACGATATTTAAATATAATATTATACATGTTTTTCGGATAGGAGGGGGAAAAATAAAACCGTTTTCTAGCGGTTTGAATAACTCAATTTCGGCGGCAGTAGGTGTTATTTATTATTATCACTGTACGGTGTAACGTATTTACGTCCTCTCGGGCTCGAGGAGGAGCGGTACAGGCGGCGACGATGACGGTGGTATTCATTAAGTTACAAACACGACTCGTTAACGACGCGCCGCAGACGGTAAAAAGAGAGAAACGGTTACAAATAGGCATTTGAGGAGACTGCTCGTCGGCACGTTCCCAAAAATACGATCGGCCATTTTTCACGTGTTATTTTATTTTCTCGCCGCTCGCTCGCGCGACTTCCGACGCCGTTGTATTATATTTGTGCTTGCCCCCCCCCCGAACCGGATTGTGTTCGCCGCGCGAAAGATTGCGTATTATCTGCACACTCATCGCGTACCCGGCAGAGCGCCCGCGGTGGGTTAATTAACAATTCGTGTCCCCGAGATGAACGTTACGTATATACGTACAATTAAAGTTTTATATTTTCGGTATTTTTGCCCACACACATATTTTTCACGTACCCGCTCGTGGATATAATATGTAATATTATCGTCACGGGTATGATTATTTTCTTAACGTTATCAACGGCGGAATATCTAAACGAGATCGGGCACGGGCACGGGCGCCGCGGGGAAAAGGGAAGGGCGAAAAAAATATATATTAACATTAAAAATGTCCCTTAAAACGAGCTCTTTCATTATCCCTTATAAACGATTCCCCCTACATCCATCTCTCTCTCTCTCTATCCGCACCGATGTCAATAACAACGCGGTCTTATACCATAATAATAATATATTATAAAAAAATGGTTAGGAAAATGCAGAATTTTTCGACCCGCCGCGCCGCCGCGCAGTTGATTATCTCTCCGGACGAGCTCGTGCAGAATACAAATAATTCGTCCGTCGTCGTGTGTGCGATATCGTTTACACGAGAAATTATAACGATAAATTCAATATTATAATATAATATGGGTAATGAGATAAAATAATATTGTTTTATTTTCATACTAAACTCGACGCGTGTCTACCGCGAGTGCGAATATTGTCGTGTGCTCTGTCAACAATATTGTACAGTTATGTTAGTGTGTGCGTGCGTAAGCAGGATTTCGCGAGGGGTGAAATCTCAGTTGATTAAAACTACTGCCAGCGATATAATATTATATATACGTATAAATGTGTGTGTGTGTGTGTGTCGACGATGGAGGTCCACAGACGTTTACAAATTATTATTTACACCAGTGTGTTCGGTGACAACGGCGGCGGACGTCCAGAATTTGTAATCAACACTACTGCCGCTCAGACGAGCGAGCGAGCGAGCGTACGTGTGTGTGTGTGTGTATAGCTTTTGTGATAAAATAACGCTCGCACAATAGGACGGCAAAGGAAAATAAAGAACACGGTAGTAGTTTTTTTTTTCACCCAGCGCGTACCTATTTTGTGCGCGCGCGCGTGTGTAGGTAGAGGCTCTACGGTATATAAATATAGTCCTTTTTCTATTTTTATTATTTTTTCAAAAATAAGAAGGAAAGAAAAACGTGCGCGTCCAAGGTGAAAAAACCAGATGCTGAATTATTTACGGGAAGTTGGTTCTTTTTAAAAGAAAAAAAAAAACCAGAGTACAATGGTTCGCGTCTGTCTTTTAATAGGGATTTTTTTTTTTCCCCGAAGGAAAGGATTCTTTTTCAAAATTAACATGAAGAATAAACCGAGAGATGGCGTTGCCTCCGATCTCCTCCACGCCACCCGTCGCTAATTAAAAAAAAATAAAAAAAAAAAAAAAATGGAGAAAAAAAAAAACGTACACCATCCCAAACAAACGCTGTGGCCCATTAATAAATAACGAGTCGAACTGAATAGGGATCAAAGACGTTTAGTGTGATGTAGTTTTTTTATTTTTTTTTTATGATGAACTGGAGTATGGCCAACGTTCGGTCGTACAAAATCGTTTTATGAATTAGAATAACTATATATTACATTTTTAGTTTTTATATTTTTATCTTACAACCGTAAAAATGACACGGCGTAAACGAGATCGCCGAGTATTCGAAGAAGTCGTGTCCGCCACGACCTCTGTAGTTTTCCAAATAATTAACGTCCGAAAACGCCGCGTGGTAAATCGATCGTCGATCGTGTGCCATAGGGGTTTTTTTTTTTTTTTTTTTAAAATATTATTATGTCGAAAAACTACAAAACAAAAGCAAAAAAAAAACTCATTACAATAATAATAGGTAATAATTCTTGTTGATTTTGAATTTCGACCGAAACGACGTCGCATTAGTAAATAAAATATTACACAACAGTATTTTTTTTTCATAATACATTGTTGTTTAATTCATGAGACCGTTTCGATGTTTCAAATTACAGCAATTGACTTAATTAACGCGACGGACAATTATCTCATTATGTGTTTTCGGCCCCTATTATGATATACGTCGTACATGTCTCGTTATTCATTAGATCGTTTATGTTATTTGTAATACTTAAAGATTTTACATGTTAATAAAATTGCTGTGTGAAAAAAGAAAAAAAGAAAAAAAAACAATTATCCCGTCCGATATTCTCTAGCCCGTACAATACGTTTAGCGGGTATATAATTATTTGTGTACGGTCAATAAAACCAAATGAATTGAACTCGTGTCCGATTTCATATGAAATCTTAAGTTTTCATAATTCATCTAATACTTTCAGTCATGTGTCGTAATAATAGTATAAGACTTGTAGGAAAAAAAAATTATGGTAATAAAACACGAAACATTAAAAAACCAAATGGTTCATACGATCGGGTAAAATAATACGAAAATCTTCGCGTGCGTATATTCAAAATTATATTATGATAATAGTAATATTATAATAATCGTAGTTCTCACAGACCGGAAGCCGGTAATTGAATATTTTTAACGATTATCATTATTTACCGATGACGGAAACGTTAAATGAATTTTTTTTTTTTACACAAATGCCTTTGACCTGAAAAGTACGATTTGTTTCATAATTATTCTATAATTGTTTAATAATAATTTATCACGTTAATAATCTACGAGTATATACTATATATTATATTCTTCACGCGTACGTCGTTTTCGAGTTTTATTTTAATTATAATGAAACTAATACGCGCGTATATTGATTAAAGGTGTGTTCTCGTACAACAATTATATTTAATGACCGTTCGCTTATATTTTCTCCGTCAATTACACATACATATAATGTTACACAGCGTTATTATTATTATTATTATTAATATTTGTGACAGTGTGGAAATTAATTTATCGTCTATTGAACATTGTAAAACGGATACTTATCGACACGACGACGAGTCGAGTCGTCCAGGAATGAATTAATAACGTCGCCGTCGCAGTCGTCGTTTATAATAATATTCATTCGAAATAGAATTTTAATTTCGTTTACATGTGTACGGCGGCGCGCGCGGAGTATTATAATCGGTCTTAATTTATAACTGAATAAAAATTGTCAACGCGTTATTCGAATACGTGTCCCTCGGAGGCCATAAAAACTAGAACAACACGTGTGCGCATGTGTGTTTAGTATATACGTACACAACTATATAGTTTTTATTCGTTCTTGTTGTGTAGATTTCTGCGAGCGGCAGTAATTTTTTCATTTTTTTTTCTCAAATAAGACTATAGTCGCGCGAAAACCACGACGTGATAATATTTTTCGAATCGCGATGAGATTTTTTATTCGATATATCACAACACTCGTATATTAATAAACGCTCGAAAAACCGTACGATTTCCCAAAATTGTATAATATTATATACTCGTAATATGCAACGTCGTCGTGTTACGCGATGGCAGAAGAGCTCGGGGATTTTTTCTTTGTTTTCTCGCGACGAAAACGAAGATTTAAAATAAATTCATTTTTAAAACGACGTACTTTTTCTTTTTTTTTATACCGAGCAGCAAGCCATTGGACCATGTTATTAAAATAAAACCGAAATTAATGCGCAAATACTATACTTATATCGTTCGATTTATTTCCAATAGCGTATTTATAATAATATACATGTTATATAATATACTATTATGTAATATAACGTTGATCATTCAGAGTCAAAAGAGAAGTTAAAAGTCCGTTTTTTTTTCTCGCGTAGACGACGTGTAATATAATATTATATATTGTTATGAAGGCTTAGCGGTAAAATGTGCGCTGAAATTTGATTGGTCTCGCAAAACCCAAAAGTTTAAACTGTGTTCTCATGCGTATATAATATCATATATAGTGTGTAACTGATCGCCGCGTAATTTATGGTTATATTCTGCGCGGGGACGACGCAGGGGGAAATTTTGTTTCTCCCCGCCCGGCCGGAATATGTATAGATCTTCGCAAGAAGGGTTAAACAATTAGTTGTAATTACCGTTCTCGCTGACTTAAAACAACAACAACAACGCCGCCGACGACGACGACGGAGGTTCTCCCATTTAATTTAAATTATAGGACGAAAATAATGGTTTTAGCATATTATGTGTATTATTTTATGTAATATTAAATAACGCCTCTATGGCTCACAGGCTAAAGGTACGGAAAAAAAAAAACAGGAAAAATCTCATAATGATAAGTACGTAAAATCCGCTCTCCGAACGTAAATGAAATTAATATTTTGAATTTCCGATGTTATAACGACTGGCTGCGGCACAGACGGTTTGTGTACATATATTATAGTTGTTTTTACGTAGTTTTTAAAATTATTATTATTCGTTTGACTGCGGCGAAGGTGTCGGACG
Organism: Drepanosiphum platanoidis; assembly: GCA_948098885.1. Classification (NCBI taxonomy): domain Eukaryota; kingdom Metazoa; phylum Arthropoda; class Insecta; order Hemiptera; family Aphididae; genus Drepanosiphum; species Drepanosiphum platanoidis. The sequence continues at coordinate 6,967,844 of OX402532.1, forward strand.
ACGACCGACGACGTTTGGCTGCTCATCTCTCCCTGTTTCTCTCTCTCTCTTTTTGCCGCACCATCTCAATCAAAACAAATTATTATCTTCCGGGCCTCGGGGGATCGTTTAAGACCCCGACGGTATAGAGGGGAAAACTCACTTTATAACATTTATTCGTTTCGCGTTTTTCTCCTCCTTTTTGGGCTATCGATTTTCGCTCCGCCGAAAATCGTGTCGTTTATATGCGGCGACTCGTATATAAAGTCACAAAGATACGCGAAAAAACTCGCCTCGATTAACTAAATTAATGTAGTTTGAGGAGGAGGGTTTCGTTCTGTTTATTTTCACGATTAATAAAATACCGTTAGAGTTGGCTCGATTAATCGTCGGGTCCGATCAATCTAAATCCGAAGGAACCGCGTTAAAGTCGATAATATGGTTTCCCGAAAGCTTTTATATTAAAATTTAAAATGTCTGTTACAAAATGATTTTACGCCCGTTTAGAAAGGTACCTACGTGTCGCGTCGTGCACGTGGTTCTTTAAGATATTCGACGTCTCGGTAAAATCCACGATGGAAAATCGCACGGAGTTTGGTGTTTTCACTGTCAAGATTTTCATTCCGAAATCGGACGAACGAAACGTTTTGCGAGTCGGCGTTGTAAGTACGTACTTACGCACCCCCCCGTCGATAACCTGCAATCGATGCGCGGTGTCTGAACGTATTTCGCAAAGCCTCGCTACTAGATCCCGGACACCACGCCGTATCTTCGCCGCGGCACACGCGCGCCCGAAGGAAAACTTTCGAATGTTCGCGCGCGCGGAGAGGAATAATTTATTAGGCCGTGAAACGCGTATAAAACCGAATTCAGAATTTATTGTTTCGACGGCCATAGGTACGTTCTAACGTTTTTCTTATGATATGATTGTATATACATGTAACGAAGGCGGACGACGCGAACATCAACAACAACGCGACGACGTTTAAAAATCATCGTCGTCAGATCTCGTGCACAGCGATACGGTTTGTTTTGGCGTGGCCCCGCAAAGACTCTATATATTGATTGGCCGTAAAGCAAAGAAAACTCTCGTCGCCCCGGTTTGTTTATCAATATAATAAATATCGTCCGAAACAAGGCGCGGTAAACACAATATTGCGGACGAATCGCGATCATCCTCGCAGGCCGGCCGTAGATAAATAAAAACGATAGGAAAAAAAAAAAAAATCATCGTTTCGCGTAATAGAATAACGACAATATCGAAAACGAGCAGGAGGAAAAAAAAAAAATCCGAAAACACTCTGAATATTGGCACGGAAACGATACTCTGTATTATTATATTACGAGTATACAGGTTTTTTTTTTGTACGGCGAGATTTTCCACGGCGCGGCGACGGGCGAAATAACGTGTACGCTATATTATTATTAAGTAAATTGATAAAACACGCGAAAGCGTTTTAAATATTTAGACATTCGCACACTCGGTAAACACGTGTTTCCGCGCAGATTTTTTTTTTTTCTTCGCATTTCATATAAGTTCTGTGTTGGGAGAGGAGGTACAACGGACATTTTATGATTTTCAACCGTAAACGCTGTTATGCGAATCGTTTGTTTTCGATTCCTCCGCGATTATTGCAATCGATATTTTTGGGCGGAAAAGCGAACGCGCCCGAACGTCTCGTTTGACGACATGACGTTGACGTGTAGGCCCATTCGGTACTACTACGAGAAAGATGAGAAAGATTTCCGTTTCGTTTCAGACACCGTTCGAAATAGTAAAATTATCCTGCATTTTTCAAATCTACCGACAATCGTATTTCTAATCGGTTTGATAAATTTCGATGCGAAAAGATCACGTTTTTCCAAAAGCACGTGTAAATTGAATGTCCGTTCCTTATTGCGATTAGAATATTTTTCAAATCCAGTTTTCAACGCTCGGAGACTATTACTATTACGCCGGGAAAATTAAAGAAAGTATATTGTGTACAAAAGATACGTTTTTAAAACGTAGCCGCCGGGTAAATTTTGTTTTCTTCCCTTCGGCTCGTTTGTGTATTGTGAACAACATTTTTAGTTTACGGACGGTATATTTGACGAATTAAAAAAATCGTCAGGCTCAAAGGGGTCACGTTTATTATCCGTTTTTTTTTTTTAGATTTCACGTGTATACATTTCAGTATAAATGTTAAATACAAAATACGAGTATATTATTAAACTAATAATATTAGCCTTCTCTCTCTCTTGAAACACACCGAATGATATTTTTTCTAAAACGATTTCTATCGAATACACAGCATAAAACGTCAACTTTCCTCCGTAGTAGTCTGTGTTCCGGGAGGTCAGGTATTGACTTGGCGATTTGAATTTCCACGTGTGACACGACGCGTTTTTTTTTTTCAATTTTCTCCCGCCGCGGCCCGGACGAACCGATTTACCATTCCGTTTTATGCGTCGTCATTACAACGATACGAGTATCGCGCTGGGTCGTACGCAATACACGTGCCGCGCGGATGTGTACGACAGTAGTTCTCCTGCGCGTTTTGGGTTGATTCGAGACGGGCGGCGGCACTCGTGTACCTGGTACGCTTATAGCTTTAGGTTTTGCGCCACACCAAATTTAATTTGATTCGGCGCCAACGCGTGCGCGTATACTCGTATCCTAAATGTTTACGATAATAATTAATAATTTATACATATAATAATAATAATATACATTATGCTTTTATACTCGGTCGTTATTATAATAACGATCGTTTTCTAACAACGCGAACGTTATAATAATAATAATAATTATAATAATATTAAACACCGCGTGTAGTCGGGCGTGCACCACTGGAGCCGCCAGAGTCAATATCGTGCGCGATAATAATATTATAATACAACAAATCCGCCGCGAATTCACATACGGGTGCTGGATTTCTCGACGGCGCGTTTTGTTTCGAGACGACGACGACGAGTGTTTTATTGTTTTATATGATCTACTCGTGAACTAATCAATTATAATACCACGGTCGTGAACATATAACCGTATACGCTATTATATATTTACACGGACTCGGGCCAGAACTACCCCTACGCGCCCGGCCAAGAGGAGAGAAGGAGCAGGACGAGGAGGTGTTTCGGAACCCGATCGCAATTATTCCTCACGCCCGCGATCATTAACCTCTTTATTGTGGCTAAGCCTACGACGACGACGGCGACGACGACGACGACGGCGACGACGACGACGACGGCGGTGGTGTTCGATTACACTCCGATGAATTTATGCGCACGTCTCTACGCATTACGCGAGTTCAGTGTTTAATGGGAGGCGGTTGCTCTTAATGTGCCCGACTGCCCTGCGACCGGGTGCATTTAAAGGTCTCTTGAAAACTAATAGCGCTCTTATTAAACCATAAAAACGCACAGAAATAATTACAGGTAGCAGGAATTGTACAGTTTAACGGGCCAAGCTCTTATATAAAAAAAAAAAAAAAAAAATAATGGGTTAACGGCCGTTTGTTTTTATATTCCGTGTATAACCGTATTCCACGGATATATATTCATGTAAAAAGGGCACCTGCGCGTATATATGTATGTATAAATAAAATAAAAAATAACCCGTTCGCAATAATAGTACTTATACGTAGAAGTAAAAATTTTGTGTTCCACTTTTGAAACTTTTTTGAAATGATTTTCGTTTGAATTTTTTTCCGATTATGTCGTTAATACCCTACGAACGGTATATGTAGACGGCGATATAGCGATTAAAAGCGAAAAAGTCAAGCGCGTTAATATTAGTATAATAGCATTGTTAATATAACTACGTCGTGTGTACCGATTAAATTGAATTTACGCGCGTCGTTATTAAGCATTTTCGGCCGGTGGTTCCCCCCCCCCCCATTGCACTGGGCGCGCGCGTCGCCGAACCGTAACATTACCGCAATAACAATCTATAGACAGATATTCGTGCACCCTTTTTGACTGCAATTTAAATTATTCGAAAATATATCCGACTTGTGTATTTCCCGCCGGACAATTATTAAAACAATCGTTATGATAATATTATGCGTTATTACACGACCGCGTGGTATTTACAGTGTTCGTATTATCGACGTTTCGACAAAGTAGACAAACCGCACCGCACGACGACGTATATTATACGTTTCACCGTGTGACGAGGAAATCGTTAACACATTTTTTCTCGGGGGGGACGCGTCAACGCGCCAATCCGTCATCGTCAACGCTGCTGCTGCTGCTTCTATACTATACCCGTATTACGCGATATATCTATGTGCGTGAATTCGTAAGCCTCGCGGATATGACGAGCCGCGCGGCAACAATAAGGACCGGAGAAATCCTTATTCCCTCTAGCTGTCGCTATCCCCGCGAGCTGGCCCCGGAAAAGCAGGGACACCGTTAAGACGACCTGTATAATTCCGATTGATATAATTTATCGCCTCCTCGGGAAAATTAAATTGCGGTAAAATTGCCGGCGGCAGCTCCCGGCTATACCCTGACGAGGATTTACAGAAAACCCGATTGAGAGACTATACGTATATATTATACGAGAGATAAAAAAAAAAAAACCCAATCTACTTCGAGTCGGTGCGGCGGCGGCGGCGGCGGATAATACGTTATTTTTTTACACCGAACGTAAAACGACTTCCCCTCGAAAAACCTGTACCACACTGTAGAATCGCCTTTTCTTTCCCCGTCGCCTCCACAATCGTCCGTGCCCTATACACAAGATTTTTAAACCCTCTCTTCTACAATCCTCTTGTACGTATTCTCCTCGCGGGGTCCATGTGGGCTTTGGGATGCGGGTAGGTCTCACCTCCTATCTACTGCATCGACTACCGCCGTCGTTCACTCGTTGCTAATGTTTTATCTCTCTCTCTCTTTCTCACACTCATATACACGTGTTTTGCGTTCGCTTACGGTATACTCGCTCTCTCTCTCTCTCTCTCTATCTATCTCTTTGTTAAGAGTTGTGAGAGGAGAGACCGTGGGTACGACGAGAGCGTGTGTTTTCCTATCCATTACCGGCACTTCCGTTTAAACAATGGGTTTTGGATCGCCTCCAAATGGGTGTACCGACAAGAGAGATAGAAATACATATATTTGTATGTGTGTGTAAGCGTATCTGCGCGTGTGTACACACACACACACACACACACAAAGGGAAAAAGAGAAAGAGACGGAGAGAGAGAGGGGAGCGAGGCCGACAGATAAAGAGGGACCGGTAAAATGGGAGGAAGGGTGCGTATATACAGAGTGTGCGATGAGCATATCGATTGCGGTGGCGTTAGTGGCCATCGTCTCCGTCGTCGTGAGGGAGGGTAACGCGAGATTGTTTGAAAATATCCAATGACAACGAGTCCCGCGAAAATCGTCGGCCGGTGCTGCTGAAAAACGACCCATCAAAACTTTAACCCCAGCTATAGCGGTGGCGACCTTTTAATTTACAAGCCGACAGGTGTCAATGATAAACTATATAAATGAAAAAATAAATTCATCTCTCTCGGTCCCCTTCTCCCGAGGAGACTACCGACCGGATTTGTTTATATATTATACGCGCGCGCGCGCGTATTCATTTTTCCGGGATAATGGGCTTTTTAACGGTCGTGCGGGATTGAAAACGCCGCGCCGTCGTGTGTTCGCCGCAGCGTCACCGAAAACCTTTTAACGACAGCGTGGGCACGCAGTGGTTGTGTACGAGTGCGGGGGCGAATTTTCTACCGGCCGGCAGACTAAATACGACGCCGCATGTACACCACCGCGCACCCGAATCATTTACAGAAAGCGACGAACGTCCAATCAAAAATCCGTTTATATTTATGACCGTGTGAATGTCTGGCGGAAACAAGGTACCCATACACCATACAGCAGCAGGAGCACCGGCAGTCGAGGACAGTTTAAAAAGTTATTAACTGTTTGAAACTTTGATATTTTAATCCATTAGATACACCGCACTTTAAAATAATTGTCATGTACCTACGGGCCGAGAGTTTTAAAATATTTAGATTTATGCGTTTAAAGTTTGGGCGAGGTCTTAAGGTGAAACGGCGAGAATAAATAAGGAAATAGAAGAATATTTTCATCATCCCGGCGTTCGCCCTTCTTTCAAACTTTAAAATGGTAACAACTCACGCCAAACGCCCGTTTAAATTGGATTTCGGTTCGAAAATTCTCAACAAAATGCTAAATGTTTCGGTTAACTGAAAATAAGTACTTTTTTTCTTTTTCTTTTTTTTTTATCTTTCAGTCGTGCAAATTTATTAGGAAACAAAACTCGAACGATATATTCGAAACGACGACGACGTTATTATCCGATAACGTTTAGAAAAAATTTTAAATCGTTTACGTATGTTTTATGTTTTCTTTACTCGCTATAATAATAATAATAATATGTAAAAGCATAATTCTAACGAATCGCATTAATAATATTTGTCATATTATGCGTTTAAATACGCAATTTCGTTTCGACGCGATTTTAATATTTGCCTTTATCTAAAGAATGTAATATTATTTTTTTTTGTAAACGTGTAAACGAATAATATTTTAAATTGACCGTGGCTCGACCGTAACATAAAATTGTTCTCAAAAAATACATTGATAATCGGTTTGTCACGAACTCGTATTATGTACGAGATTGTACATATTACTAGTACTTTTGATTTCCCGAAATATACATTTAAATCGTAACACATTTTCAAAAGTAATCATTTAGAGCCGCGTGTATATTTTAACATATTTTTAAATAATCGTTTTTGATAATATTATATTTTGCTCAGGTTTGCGTTTGTTTTTTTTTTTACCTTTGAAATTTGTCGTAACCTACATTTGTCGTACATTATATTACACTTATTAATTAAGTCATCATTAACTGTGTTGTGCGCAAAATAAATACACGGTTTTCGAGCAACACTGCTAATAACAAACGCGTATTATTAATTAATTAACTTAAAAGTCCTTTACGCATATATTAATACAGAAGTGGTTAGCAATTTAAATTATTATTTTTTTTATACTTAAACTGCTTATACGTATAACTCGAATATATAATAATAAATACAACGATTTGTTGAATTAAAATTTACCGTGATGTTTTTCACGCGAAATAACAAACTCAGTACACGCAAGTACACTCCGCCGGTAGATAATGTGCATTTATCATAATATAAATTATATACTTTTTTATCGTAGTTTAATGCTTCGTCGTACAGAATATACGAATAAAAATTCAGTAATGTTTCGTCGTTGTTTTATTTTTCAAAATATTATCAGAAGCTATGGATTCAATTGACAGATATCGTCGTCGGTTCGGGAACGCGAAAAGAAAATACCGATCCGAAAGTCGCATGGGTTTCGACGAAAATGTCCAATCGATTCAATATTATATCTCGTTCGTACAAATATCTATCGAATAATGTAATTTCCCTTTGCGAAACGATTTATTCTTAAAGTATAGATAACTTGTACATTATATATTGTATTATACACGCGAAAACGCATTGTATTTGGATATTTGTACCAATAAACGTAACATGTTTCACCGTGATGGCCAGCGGACATGCAAATAATATTACCGAAACGCGGGTCGCGGACCTCGATAATAGTATTTCGTATAAATCCGAAGTAGCGTTTTTTTTCTTCTTCTCCTTCGTCGTTACGAGTTTTATTCGACCTTAAAAAGTAATTCGAACGTTCGCGACAATCGTTTACTTATATCTAATCGCGTTAGAGTGAGTTTTGTTTCAGATCAGATCATTGATCGATCGAATAACGTCACATCACACAGCCGATGTATCACGAGTAGGATTTGTTTAATTTTATAAAAAAAAACGCCGTTTTTACCAAAACTTTGACGCCAATAAATTATGATAAATTCCTATTACGTTTACCTATATTTCGTATACCTGTATTTCGGCCGGAACGATTGGGCCACGTCTTTTGATCAAAATTACTCTCGTAAAATAATATGATATATTTTTTCGAATTAAAAAAGTTTAATGCTCAAAACCGTCTCGAGTAGTACGTCATTAAATAGATAAATTTTGTATAATATAAAACTGCATTTTCGCTCGGAGGAGCGTAATAATAATAATTGTTTGAAAAACTATTATTATTATTATTAATATTTCTCGTTTTCGAAATACTTCACCGTACATTACTATTCGACTTGGCGGGGTCACCGCAAAAGAGCTACAACTTTAAATAAATAAAAAAAAAAAAAAAAACCGCGCATATTGTATTTTACAAACCAATTTTCATTCGCGTCTTGAGTTCGTGGCGTTTTATTATATCGCCCGCACACCCGCGCGCCGACGTGGTTATTGTTCGAGCGAAAACGGTTAGAACAACGCGTGTACCTTATAATATTCTGACCGCAAACTTTCGGAGTTTAAAGCGTTCCGAAAAGTTTTTATTCGAAAAATACTATCCGGACAAAGTTAAGATAACGATATTCGTGTACCTATAACGAAAATACGACGAATATACGTATTATGCCCACGTTCCCCATATAATAGGCTCGTATTATTATTATTATTATTCGTAAGTATTATTTCACAATATGCTCCTCGCTGACGAAAAAAATAAATAAAATCACTCCTGTCTCGATCGTCGTGTAGTAAACACGCGCGCTCGCACAACGAAAATACAGATTACCTTTTATTTCAGGTAATAATGTTCGAAGGGTCAGTGTCGGTAGGAAATACAAACGGTTTTTATCGTTATTATTATCTTTTTTTCGTCGTCGTCGTCGTTTTTATGATTATTATTATTATTATTACGACGACGGGGATGACGGTGACGCCCGACGACGCCTGCATTAAATTGGCTCAATTTGTCCGAGGGTCCTGTGTGTGGGGGGTAGTAATGGCCGATATTTTTAGCAGCGTGGATGGCACGCGGCAAACAATAACACACCTCTGGGCGGCCGAAGATAGACACAGAGAGAGAGAGAGAGATAAATGGAGACGTATTATATAGCGATGGTCGGGTTTTGGGCGACGGAAAAATATCATAACGCATACAATCATATCGTATATATACGCGGAAAGGAAAAGAAACGAGAGGAATAAAAACTACAAAACGTCCCGCGACGTTTATCCGTCGTCGTTGCGCGCACATACAGGGCGGCCCACGATGTCCCGACGTTTCGCCGCGTCGGCCGTACGGGAAAACGCCGCCAACTATATCCTGTACGTCGTATATAATACGGAAACTGAAAAATTATAAGTCGCGCCCGCCCGCCACCTCCTCTTCACGCGAATACTCGCGGCGACGGATATAACGCGACTCGTGTTTTCAAGTGCACCCGCCGCCGCCGCCGCCGTTACAAATGCGTCGGTAGTATAAATGTCTGGAGCAGAGAGAATTTTCGGAAAACTATTGTGTTGCACGCGCACACAGCCATTGCCTCCGTCGCCGCGTCATAAATTATTCATGTGGGCCGTTGGTTTTGGAAGAGCAAAAAAAAGTAAAAAAAAAAACGTTTTCTGTCTTGCCGTGGTAGCGGTGGTTATTTATTTTCAACATGTTCATATAATAATATACGGTAGAGAGCTACAACTGCTACTGCTGCTGCTGCTGCTGTTGCTGCTGCTGCTGCGTCGACTAAAAGAGTTGTATACAACCTATTTGGAATTATTTGTATTCGACGTTTTTATATCGTCTTGCAGCTATATCGTATTTCCTCCGAAGTTTTCGCGCGCGCGCGCCCCCCGATTTACATTTCTATCTCCAGACTACTGTTTTTATACGACTCTCTCCAAATCCGTTCAATAAACAAACAGGTATGCTCGGAATTCGGTAATAGCCGGTTATAGACCAACTGCATTTTCCCACCAATATCTCTGTCGCTGCGCGTCCTTCTGATTTTCCGCAGTCATCGTGTTTTCGCGTTCCGGACGCTAAAAGGCAGAAACTGATAATTCTATATTCTATTAGATTCGCGTTTTTCTAATATTATTATATTGTCTTCGTCATATACGCGTATTACATCTTTAATCGTTAAAACGTTATTGGATTTTAAAAGAGATACGTTGTGGAAACGTGGTGAAGACAAGACGAGTGAAAAGAGAAACGCAATTTAATAATATACGTATGTGGGGCACTGTAAGAGTACAATTTTGAAATTCGAGAGATTTATAACAACGTGAGATCTATATACGTATATAAGACTCGACATATTTTTCTAGTCTAACAAATCATTTTTTTTTTTTATTATTCATATGGGGTTTCCGAAACTCGTCGTTTGATCGTGAATTTTTGTCACGTTAGGTCAAAAGAGATTAAAAATACATTTCTGAGAAATCTGTATTTTATACTCGTATTATCACGATTCCATAATTTTGCGCTTCCCTTGTCGGTTCTGTGTTTATTTTTTAAACGACAGTTTTGACTTTTTATTCGTGTTAAATAAATATATATACGTAAATATCCGACACGGTTTTATTGCATATTTACATAACATATTACTATATCATTTTAGAATTAAAACCAATTTTATTTCTATCTACGTATTATATACGATTCATATTAATATCTCGACCGTCGCGTTTCGTCGGTCACACTTTTATAAAGCGATATTATTATAATAGTATCTATAGTATTAGAATCCAAAAATTTAAAGTCTCTCGCGCGTCTCCTCGATCCTGGACATTAATCCGTGGTTTTCACGTCACAATGCGTTGCCTAGATAACGGTATGATATTATAATATGCCAGACACTTTTAAAACGGGAAATAATATACCTGCGCTTTTCCCAAAACGTTTAGGAAATTGTGATTTCCATTCAGACGCCAGAGAAGAGTTGATATGATAATAATAATAATTTTTCATTTTTTTCATAATAGGATGAACTCGCCTCGTCCTCGGACGAGTCACCCCTGCGGTGAAACGTTTTATACGTTACGAACCGAGTTTCCAACGTAATACACGCACACACGCGGGGGTACTCGTAAACCCAGAGTGAAAAAAAATAAAAAAAAAATAATGATACATAATAACGTTACTCGGCGCGTGCGGGGTGGGCGCGCGGGCGAGATGTATAATTCCGAAAAGCCAAGTACTCTTGTGTGCGTGCGCGTACACGTGCCCCTGACCTAAGCCTCGGCAGAGAGGCTTAAACCGGTAACAGTATATTACACAGCGCACCGACGTCACATTAATCTGGTCCCGTTTAAATCCCCCGCCGCCGCCCGTCCTCGCACCGCCACCGTCGAGTTTAGCTAATTAAGGCGCAACTTGACAACAATCCTTTCTACCGCGTTTTATTTAATTTCGTTCGGTTGACGGATCGTCGCAGTGCCATTCTTTCGCGCCGCGTTTGTCTCTGTTTTTGCGCCGCATTTCGAGTTTCTCCCTCTCCTCGCTTTCTCTCTCTCTCTCTCTCTCTCTCTCTCTCTCTCTTTTTTTATTATCCTTTTTCGTCTAACGTTTCCTCTCTTTTTCTCTCGCAGCACTCTTTTGTGCGATTTTTTTTTTTTCGTCATGTCGTCTCACTTTTTCCTTTGATCGACGTCGGATCCGAAAAATTCTGCGACATTATGGGTTTTTGTAGTAGCGGCGACGACGGGCAGAGAGGTAGGCGTACACGGACGGGGGAAAAAAAGAAGAAAAAATAAAATCGGATGCAGTGCCATTGCTGGCATATTCCGCGCCGAGAAAATGGCACTGGACTAAATTTAACCGGCGCACTAAATTTAGAGGCGGCGGCGGCGGCAGACGAACGTTGTTGGTCAGAGGTAGGAAACGATTAAAGAAAAAACAGCCGCCGCGCCGCCGCCGCAGTGCGCCGCTCGGTGACATATGACCGTCATAACCGATCTAATGAGCAGAGCACGCGGGCCGGCCGTTCCTCTTCACCGTCGTCACGTTCTCCGTTGAACAAGCGCGTTATTATTTCGTCGTCGTCGTCGTCGTGGCGTTTTATTTTTCGAAAAATATATATAATATTTCCGACGAAAAACATTACGTCGTATACGTATATTATATTAAAACGCGAGTGGCGTGCGCACCGAACGTATCGCGCCACCCGTGCTTTGGATAAAAACAGCTTTTCGTTTTCGCTCCCCCACCTCCCTCGTCGTTTATAATATTATATATCAAGTTATCCTCATTTTTCCCGCTCATTCTCTCCATCTCCTTCTCCCTCACTTTCTATCGTCTATCTTTCTCTCCTCAAAAACCTCAATATTACGACGCGCGCACAGACGACCGTTCTCTGTTGTGAAAATTTCATATATAAATTCTCGTTCGAAAGGATATATATTTATTTACGTTGCAGCGGCGGTGTACGTCGTCGTATATACACACACGCGCGCGCAATCCACGGGAAACATCCAATTTATTTTCTATACCCTATCGGCGGCGCGCACTTTTCCGTATATATATATAAAACTCTTTTGAGATTTCGTATAATGACACTTTGGGTTTTCTCTTTTCGCTCTATCCCCTCGTCGTCGTCGTCTTTCCGTCGCGACGACGACGGGCCCACACCACGCCACACCACACGCCGCGGCACCGCGACGACGACCAACGTGAGCGATTCCGGTCAAAGTTTTTATTTTTATTTTTTTTTGGTACTCTGACAAAAGAAAGAGTAATTCTCCCCCGTCCCCGCCCCGACCCTGTCCCGCGGCATTGCTTCCGGCGTTCGTTTTTAAAATTAGTACTGTAGTTTTGTTTCTCGTGTCAAGTGGAGGAGAGACCACCGCTATCATCAATTACCAAAGATGACATAAAACGACGTCGTCATTAATCACGATTTTCGCCGTCGGGCAAGGGATGTCCGATCGCGCGCATTCGCGGCGCACCGCGCCCGCACACCCCTCGTCGCCCCCACCTTCCGACGACAACGTGGGATTTTTTGTGATGTTTTCATTGAAAAAAAAAAAATGAAAAAAACAAATACCGCGAGAGGGTCGAATTACAAAACTCGTTTTTGAATAACATCATGTAAAAACGGGTAATTTTTTTTTTTTTCTACATGAAAAATGAACGAATTCAACGAATAATGACCGAAACCGAGATATTGTGCAATGTCCGTACGATTTTCTGCGCCACGAATGTTATAATATCATCAATATAATATGATAAAAATAACTGAACGCCGCGCCGTTGGATTCTATAATTAAAACAATAAAATCGGACTTTGGACTACCGTACAGTACTTATAGCGAACGAACGAACGAACACGACCGATATTGAATACTTAAACGCGGACTTTGGGAATAATTTATAAACGAAATAATCACTTTTGAACTTTTAAATCTATTTTATGTCGTCTCTTGGTCTTGAATTAATTACTCTGAACACGTAAGCAGTAAATACCGACCGAGTGATGATTTAGAACCGTTGAAATCGACTTTTGAACGAAAAATTGTTTTCCGTAATCAGAATTATTATGCAAAATAATGAGTTTGCTAAAAAGTTATGCGATGAGTCAAACGTTTTCCTTAATGAGAGCCATAGCGTTTATACACTCGGCATCTTTTACGTACAAACAATTCTCGGTTTTAAATGAATTTTAAAATACACCCCCCTCGCTCACGGCTATTAACTTGTAAAAAAAATAAAATATCGGTAGGTACATAATACATTACAATTTAAAAAAAAAAAATCACATCATTAAAAAACCAATACACTTTTTGCTTCACCGAGAATCTGAAATAAAACGAGGACAATATATAAAAATATATTATTTTTTTTTTGTCACAACAATTTGCAATATTTTATTATACTCGGTTATTTTTTTTTTTTTTTATACATATAATTTATGAACGAAAATAAAATAATAATAATGACTTTCAAACGATTTTATTGTGATTTTTTTTATTATTTTTATTAATCCTTTTAATGGCATTATTATGTCATAAATATTAAAACGAATATGCTTGTTTGCATACTTTAAAGTCATTTTTTGTTTTTTCAGAAACAAATTATAATTGCTGTTATTTGCACAGACTGCAGCGCAGCAGCCGTATAGAATATTATTACGTTTGCATTGGCACTCTATTAACTGTTATTGTCTTTGTGTATACAGTGGATGTTGTTTTTTCCAATTATCATCTTAATTTAATTCAACGAAGATTCCAAAATATTTTTTCGCGACGTTATTTCATCGGACCCCGTGCGTATATAATATTTAAACGCGAATTTTATACGATTTAATTTAAAAACGCTTGGCAATTTTTCACAATCGACTAACTGACGACGACGAACTTCTCCGAAGTCAAAGTTCTTTTGGTTTTTGAATATTTTGAACATCACGTTACACGTTGGAAAAAAAAATATAATAACTGTGAATTGATTTCACACGAAAACAACAAACAGACAGACGGGTATCGCGTGTGATGCTCCGACTATTTTGTCGTTAACCGACACGCGTTTAAGGTGGATATTATATTGTTATTCTTTTAAGTAATTCGAGACATCTGTCCAAAGAGTTTTTATTATTTTTTTTTCTTTTCATTTTTTCGTTGTGTTTGATTTCACTCGTACTAACTAGAAGGAAAAATAACCGTATTAAAAAAAAAGAAAAAAAAAAGGAATTCTACGTTTACGTTAAAACGCGTGCGTATTTATAATTTCTTTTTCTCCCGACCTGGCCAACGTGGTGTGACGTCATTAAAAACAACGCAAACAACACGAAATTTCGCAGAAAAAAAAAAAAACACCTAGTTTTTCACTCGGCGTATTATAGCAGCGTGGGTCAGGTCTCGGGGCGGCGACCGACCCGAAGAGTCCGAGCGCGAGGTCGTAAACGAGCGAAGAAACTATAGAATATAAACGGAGTAGGCAGCATTTTAAAATATATTATATATTACGTCGGAGACCGTAAACGGCGATTAAAATAATAATAATTGACGAGACGGACGAACGCTTTAGACGATTTCGAATATCGTACGCGGCGGCGGCGTGATAACGCGCAGACTACGACGGCCATAACCTCATCGAGTTCGTTCGTCGTCGGCGGACGGACTCGCGAGCGCTCGTACACGACACATATGTATACTATAGTATATACGCGCCGCGCACACATACGACTAATGTCTTAATTTAGAATTTATAGGGTCGTCTCGTTTAATTTCGTGCCCTTGACATTTCCAAAACTACGCACACGACTACACACATGCGCGCGCGTATACTTTTTCTCCTTCCACGGTTTATTCGGTAGCTGCGTTGATTTAAGAGACGGTTTGTTGTTGTGTTTGCGATCATATAACATTATACACAAAGTTGCGCACGCGAGGACAAGGGGGAGACACCGTGCGTGCGTTGCATAGGCGCCCCATAAATAAATATTTAGCCGCCGCGCGTATACGGCGCGCTCGTTTGGCGGCAGTAGAAATAATAATAATAAACGGACGTCCCTCGCGAAACGCGACGACGACGACGACGATTCCTCTCCAACAACCCTATATCGCCGTCACCGCATCGTCTACCCCTCGAACACCCCTCGTTCGATTTTTCCCTTGCCGCTGTCTCGAAAGGTTCGGTTTTTCGGCCGTGTGTCACTGCAGCCTCGATAACGCGCTCGAAAAACAAAACATATTTCTATCGAGTACAATCGCCATAATATTATAGTCGTCGTTTCTCCACCGAAACTAATGCGAAACCGATCAGCACGATATCGTTAAGTATCGTTATTCTCGTTCGAATCGTACACTTTTGCAATCGTTTACTTTTATTATTTAAACGAATCGCTCCGGATGTTCTGAAATCAAAGCCACCCCGTCGTCGATAATAGTCGTGTACGCTGTTTTTCCGCGAACGATTTATAACGTGATGGTATTCTTCCAATGTCGCGTTGACCAATATTTACGTTTGCCGTGTACGTACCATAGACAATGTAAGAAATTATTTAAACAATCCGACTATCGCTGGTGATTTCGAATTGTTGTCGAGCTGGTCATGAATATTCTGTTCAAAGTTTTATTGAGTTATAAAATACAATTGAAATGTTTTGCTTACAACAATATATAGTAGCTGTATTATTATTATAGTAGTGCTTGTTGTATTTATATAATATTTGTGGTGGTGCAATATCTCGTCCAGATTAATTTCCATTTAAGTTGTGTGAATTTGCATTTTTGTAAGAAGATTTGTAAACTTGCTGTGCATCCAATTACAAAAATTAATTGCATATTCAAATCTGACGATAGTTTTAATTTGCATATACAATTTAATTGCACTTTTAAGAGAACGGAAACCAACTAAAACTTTGAATATTTCTTTTGTTTCAATAACGTCAAAGGAGAACGGAGACGCACGACACAACACGCTTGTCGTTTGCGCATTCATTCGCATTGCATTTCGCTTAAACGTTTAAAACGGGTATGGAAATAAAATGTGCCGATATGAAAATTATAAACGCTCGAGCTACATCGATACAGGGAAACAATGACTTTTTATAGTCTTCGAGACCTTTTCAACAATACGCCAACAAGTGAAATATCGTTCGAAATGCAAACAATTGAGATTAAGTTTAAATATTTGATTGCTGGTACGCGCCAATATTATTATTTTTTCTTCTGCGTCACATCTTGTGACTCGAACTTTGGTTGAAAAAAGAAAGAAAAAAAATGCCGAAATGAAATTTCAAAACTTATAAAATCCACATATATTGGAAAGAGATGGGAAAATAATCAACATTTCTACCGAGTACGTTTTCATCATCGTCGGCGGCGCGCGTTCGATTTTTTATTTTAGACGTTCGAGACGTTCGCGCCGAGTCTCGCACACACTCTCGTCTGCCATCGCCGAACGTATACAGCGCGTACACATTATAACGATATTATGTACGAGCGGAAACGGACCCGTAACAATATATAAACTCGCCGGCGGTTTTTGCATTCGCCCGCGGTCCGCCCGAGGTAACTCACGCCCGGATAACTGTTTAAAGTTGGGCTATTAAACGCACTCGGCATCATCCCCCCGCCAAGTTTATCGTATACCAGCGCCACCTCCGACGATGTGCTTTTGGCCGTAGTTTTCTTTCTCTCTTTATTTTTTTTTTTTTAACACGCGCGCCCGCGTTAACCTTATATACATATACGTATATATTTGTAAAGTTTAGAGTTTCCTTTCTTTTTTTTTTTCCACCCCGACTCCGGCCGTTTCTTGCTTTTTTCCTTCTTCGGCGTTCCGCCGCGCCAATTCTCCCCCCGAACTTGGAAGCGAAGTAAAACGGAGATCGAGGGCCGGGGCGAGAAGGAAAAAAAGAACAAGCAATAGTAGGATTCGGGTGTATCGCGCCCGCCGCCCACTCGCCGCTATCCTTCCGCCCACCCGGCTATACCGCAGACCGCAACCGAGCGGCGGCACCCGGTTTCGGCGGCGCAGCGCTTAATGAACTTTCCAGTATCGACCAAAGTGTATAGCGCGCGTTCTAATCCGAGGATTTTACACTCGTACAGCGAAACGTTATACACCGCGAGTCAAGTGCGCGCGCGCGCGCGCGTATATAATACGACGAGATTCGTCACGATCGCACAATGAAACGCTGAAAATCATAGACATAATAATATAGTATACATACTCGCGCGCGTTTGCCACACGCGATTATCTCGCTCGCGCTGTTTTTTATCGACCGCGTGGTGAAAAAAAAAAAAAAATTTACGTCAATACCCGCGGGTCCGTATTGATTTTTAACCTATTCGTGTACGGATTTGATTTTATTGTACTTCCCGTGTCCTCGAGATCGCTTTCGCTGTCCGTACGATAAATTGACGCTGCGGCGGAGTAAACTCCGTTTATGATATTGTTCGAAATGACACATATTCGACTTGAAAATTGTCATAAATCCCGTTTGGTCCTCTGTATAATACCAGGCTAACAACGTTATTAATAGTGTTTTTCCACCGCAAATATCATAACTATTGTATGTGTGTATGTATATACCTACTCGTACATAGCGATAGAGGCAAATATTAAATATCGTACGACTTGCGTATTGAAATTTTTTTCCCTACGTTTTATAAGGTACGCGCATGACCGCGCGTGGATATTCAGCCCGTACTCGTGTGTTTGCCGAGCGGCCCGTCAATATACGCGTAAACATACGCGTAGGTATACATGTTATTAAATTCATTCGATGCCGACCGAGTCGTTTTTAGAATAAATACATGAATAATTTGCGATCACGTTGGTGGTATTGGACATTACTTTATTATTATTGTCTACACGCGAAATCGCCGCGCCGGGCAGTCGTATAACAATATGATTGATGACGCGGCGCACACTTTGACGGGACTTTGCGGCGGCGGTCCGCCACACGGTTCGCAGACGCGTATAGTCGCATCCGAAACGTCGATATACGTTTTCCGAATCTCGAAGGGCGAGAAAATGGCGAGTTCTTTTGTTATTTTTACTCGTGTTCTCTCGCGGGACTTTGGAATCCGTCTATCGCGTATTGGGCACGACGCTCGTGTCTGCAGATAAATTCCGTTTAGCGGTGAAAATATTACGCGCACGTGATTCGATGATTCGTTCAGACTGGAGCGTATAAAATATATAATATGCACACACACACACACCAGCTGTAGTGTTATTAGTCGATTCGTAAGGGGTGCAGGATATTACGTATATTGTGTTGCTATAGTATCGGATACCACGGTCAATGGATAAAAACCGATTCGGCTCGTCCTCCGTTTGTCCCGTCACGCGGATAAAAAAAGAAAAAAACGAACGATAAAAACAAAAAAAGTCCGCGAGATTTTGCGCCGCAGCGTTTCGGAGTATAATATCTAAATCGTCATCACCGGCGTTATTGACACGGAAATACAAAAAAAAAAACGGATGCTGCGCTCCTGTTCCGAGCGTCATATTATATATATTTTATACGCGCGGTTAAACTTATCTCTATCGCGGGCACGCGTCTGCTGCAAACGAGAACACGCGCGAGGGTCGGCGACCAGGCTGCTGCGGTGCTAAACTTTACCGCGGCACGGTGCAGCAGCAGTCCACGACTTACGGGGGTATAAAGCATCATAAACGAGGCACGGGGATCGTCGGCGGCAGAACGCTAATTTTCCGGTTCCGTGAAGTTTCAACACCCCTTGAACGCCGCCGCCGCCGTCACTCGTTGGCGACAATATTATTAGCACCCAACAGAAGCAGCAGCAGCAGCTATCTTTCGCGTACAAAGTAATTTAAATTTCATTAAGCCCGATTTGCGCGCGCAGTATATCGACGAAACGTTAAAAACGTCCGGATAAAAATCTAAAAACCGATATTTTTTCACTCATATTTATACCCGTCTGCTTCGGCCGGCGGCGGCGTGCGAGCGATAAAATCGTTTTGCGGTTCGACCGTTTTTTCATATCGCGAGTCGGCCGACTTATATAATGCACTCGAACGTAAATATTATTATAATATACGTTATTGCCGATTCGCCGCAAATATACTACTGGTATTATGTTAATATACGCCGGCCATCATAAATCCGACTCGGGGATATTCGCAAACTAATTGCTCGCAGCCGACCCGAGAGATAGAATAGACCGGAGAGCATTTATTTATTTTATTTAACGTTTAACGACGGTATTATTTTTATTTTTTTTTCATTCTCTCTCTTCTCCTAGTCGGGCCGCATGCCGTGCTAAACAGTTTTTGAATAGCCCACGGTCTCGGTTTTCCAGAAAACTATTCCGACGTAATTAAAAATGCCCAGACGCGTAAACATGACTTTAGTCCGGCTCTGGGGTGGCACAGTACGACGATAAAATAATTTTTCGCTACACGCGTCGTCACCGCCGCCGCCGCCGCCGCACGCCTAGCGCGCGGTTGTTGTCGAATTAATATTAACAGTGAAATTACCGAACGCGATGGAAAACAAGACGGCGAGACGGAAATAATAGTATCAGACGGCGACGCACGGGTCTTTTCGCCGGTGACCTCGAGTCGTTCCTTCCTGTAACGTACTACTATAAATAATAACGTACGGCGATTTAACGGGCTGTTGATTTGACGCGTGCGCGAATATATATATCTTTACCGTTTTTCACGACCGATCGGACTGTTTCAATTCACAACGCAATAACACGATGATGATAACACGGATCCGAAAACGTTTCGGCGTTCCTACCAGACCGGATCGGACGCACGCGTCGTCACGGACATTATTATTATCGTTATAAATGTATAAGACTCGATTGGCAAGCGAAAACGTTGAGTCTTAAACCCTATTTCGAGTACAATAATAAATTAGTTCGGTACGACGACGAGTACCTTTGCTCGAGATAATTATTATTAACATTGTAATTACGAAACGCTTGACGGTCGCGAAAAGTATTCGACTATTTTTAAATCACGCGCGCGCACACCGCGGCGCGAAACATCGGGAGCCGTCGACGATTTATAACTCACAGTCGTAGTATATTTATACTATAGTATAATGTGTACACGGTCACACTAAACGCAGGTGCCCATTACACGTCTCGGAGGGGGAACACAGGGGTTACGCAATAATAATCGTTTTGCGAAACATCGCGCAGACCTTGGACGTACGTCGTCGACGAGCGCGCGCGAAACATCCAACGCCCCCGCTCGTGTCCGTCCATTTACATGCGATCGCGCGCATTCGAATTCATACATTGTGTGTTGATTATTCGCGATAGATAGGTAATATAATTATTGCGATCCGTTGGCCCGTGAAAACCGTCGTCGTCGAGAGGTTTTGTGTACACACGTGTTTCGAGCGCGTGTTATTTTCGAAGACGTCCGCCGTCGCGTTTAAGTCCTAAGTAATGTTTGTAATTTTTCAATATTTCTACGGCGCGCGGTGAACGCGGGGCGGCGAGTCGTGTTTGGCCGCGGTCCGTGCCAAATCGGCGGGCGCGAACGTTGAAAAATCGTCGGACGAGCAGCGAACGAATCGCATAAAAATAAAAGGAATTCACCGACGACCGTCATCACTCATTGTTGTCGGTGCTCGTAATAACTATATAGATCGCATATAATACGCGCGCGCGCGCTCAACGCTCGTGCGTTTCATGCGGATTTAATTTTCGACGTTTTCGACACCGTTTGTTACATTACATTTATAACACGCGCGCGCAATATACGTAATAATAGTGTACCGCGGCGATGAGTTACGTCGGTATGCCATACCGTATACACCGTGGCGCGTCGTTATATATACAGAGCGATCCGGAGGTCACTCGCGCGCGCGCGTGGCAGGACAGAGCGTCCTTGCCGGGCGAGCGAGGCGACGTTTTAATTTTTGCGAATCGAGGGGGTGAAACGCGTCGTTCGTCAAGTGCGACAGTCAAATACGCCTCGACCCGCCCCTCGCGTCGAGTGATTAATACTTTTCGGATTCCTGCGGTACGACCAACTCACCCCCTCCACACGAGCACATTACGTTTTGTATAATATATCTGCGTGCCGGCCGACTGCGCGCCGTTTCGAATTCTGTTTTGTGATTTTTTTTATTTTTGTCCGAAAGACGAGCATTCGGAATGTTTAAACGAAACCGAAATGTATCGACCGCGTTTTGGAACGTTGCGGCCGCGAGTACACGACGAGACGAGCGGTAAATTTCGGTAATTTGATATTTTGTCGAGGGACAGGTGTGCTCGAAATTTCGTAAAAGTTTCGCGTCTCCGTGATCCATCAAAATGAAAAAAACGGGCGTCGAAATCTTTCCCGGCCATATTATTTACGTACACACCTATAAATACTGTGCGAGTGTGGATACATAAGGCGTCGTCGTGTGGACGGCATATGGGATAGTCACGAAACACATCGCGGGGAAACGTAAACATTTTAAAATTTAAAAACTCTATTTTCGGTGCTCTATATTTACGGAGATATATTGAAATATTCAACGGTCGATTGGTTTTTCACTTTTCATCTCCGCTCTCCGCTTAAAAAAACTCACGTCACTACAACTTTAAACCGGCGCGGCGTGATGATTTCTTCTACCGGCCTTGTAATATTTTGAAAATTGAAATCAAAATCGCTTTGAATAAAATTGATTAATATTCAATATTAAACAAGTATCAGTCTGTGTACAAACGATAACATTATAACGTGTTATTGTTGTGAGTAGACGACTATGAGGGGAGTATAATTTTACTCAATTTTTTTTCCCCCTAAGATTCTAAGACTATAAATTTTACTGTTATCAGTTGTATTACTTTTTTGATACATTAAAAGTACCAATATGTATGTATCAATTTTTTTTTCCCCTTTTAAGTCGAAATATTATACTATCTATACCAATAGACGTAATAAGTATATGCGATGAACGGAGATGACACGAAAATAAAAAATATCGAGTAAAGGAGCCCACACCCAGCGGTGATGACAAATATTATATATTTTATAAAGCTTAAATACTTGATATGGAATATATAAAGTTTATGGCTTTGTATAAATTACGTTTGATATTCAGCAAGAAGTCGTACATTTTGAAAACACTATATTACAATATTTTAAATTTCAAAACTAAAAACGCGGAATAACAAATGTAACGTGTAGCGTAATAGAGTGACAACACCAGACATCTAAAATATATTTCCGCATTGATTGTTATTGATAAGTTATTCATATTATAATGCATGTATTCGGATATAAATGTAGTATCCAGTCGACTGTAGATATTATAATATTATAATATATTATAACGTATGAAAATAAAAAAAAAAAAATTATTACTTATGGTAGCGAGAACGTGTTGATTGGTTGTTCGATTCGCTGCGTATTACAGAGACCAACTCATCGTCATAACTATGTGATGGATTAAAGCTTCTTCGGTTTAACGTATTAAAGTGTTTGTTTTAAAATAAGTTTCTACGGCTATTTTCGTAGTTATTTTCTGGCGCGTAAGTGTTCGGGAATCGATGTCAAACAGTACTTTATTTCCCCACCTGTGTGAGACCGCGCGAATGTTCGTTTTTTTTTTCCTACGAAATTAAAAAGAAAAAAAAAACACACTAGAAAAGGCCACAACATGTCACTAATAATGAAAGACAATCCATTGAGTCTGCACGTCGTCGTCGTCGTCTGGACGCTGTCCAAATGCGTTCGCGGCGGCGGCGGCGGCAGTAGCTCGACGTCGATGACGTGTATCTCCGACGACAAAATATTATTATAAATAAAAATTCCCCGCCGCGGCGGCGTATACCTACCTACGAAAAAATGTAATAGATCAAAAAGTTTACGGTCGAAAAATTACGGTTGTTAAAATGTGTTATACTACCTACAAACCCGACTTCCCGTCATTGTTGTTGTGCGTTCGGAGGACCTTTTGACCCTTTGAACATTACACATATACTGTGTGTGTGTACACACTACACAGTACACACGCGCACACCGCATACGCGCTTTTCCGCCCAAGTCACCGTATTTTATTATTATTTATTATTGTTGTCGAATTGTATAATGCCGTATTTTATTTTATTATCATTACATACGTATATACTTTTATAAACATCACCCACCGCTATAAATACTAATACATACAGGTTTTTTTTTTTTTTTTATTTTTTTACTTTTAACGTCGTCGTTAGAATTGTGTTGTTATTTGGAGGGAAATGCGCGAGAATCACACGAAAATTCCGTTTGTGCAGAGACGGAGAGAGAACACTGATTAGTACACGATTTCGTTGGCGAACTCGAAACGTCAAAACGAACTTCTCTAAAACCCAAAATTAGAGCGCCAATAAGAAACGTAGAGTTTTTTTTATTCTCGCCGAGATATGTGGAGCCGAATTATCGTACCGCTATAGTTTACGTTCAATCCAAACGCACTATCTCGTTCGGACAAATTAGTTATAAATCAATAATATATCACATGCAATCCGTAGACATCCAGAACGTTATGAGAAGGCGAATTACGGGATCTCGCGATCAAACGATGTGGGTATCACCTCCTGCATCTGAGGTTCAGGTGCACGGCAAAAGGTCCTTCGATTTTCAACAACAACAACGTGCGTTACGGTAAACCGACGCATATATAGTCTCGTATCGTATTGACGGTTAGTATTTTTACAACGATCGGGTCGGGACGAAAAATATGAAATCGGGCTGAAAGTCGGTATACCGAAATCTATGCGCATTTCTTACGTAGAGAATATTATCATACTATATTTCACTCGACTTATTCATCGCGGCGCAGACGACGCGTCGCGTTTGATATTTTATAACTGCGTCTGGATCCGTCGACGATGGTAAACTTTTTCTTTTCTAATTTATATATATTGTTTCCCCTTACAAACCGATGTTAACGTCGGGCTTGCGAATTCTGGTGGCGGCAAACGTTAGTTATTGTTGTTTCTGTCGGAGACGAGACGGCCGGGCTAAAAAAAAGAATCTACGGGACGTGACCCGAGTGCGCAAACCACGTAGACGTTCTGGTGGAACGTAAAACGAAAAATTCCAGTGGCCCCATCAGGGAGGTTTTGTGCTCTTAAATCTCGTTTCGAATCCACGCAGTGTGCTCGGACCTTTAATAAATGGTGGATCGTCGACGGGCCAAACGGAAAATCAACTGGAAAACACGATAGAAATGTGAACCGTCAATATATTAACAGTCTTATGTGTTGCCGTGATAGTAAAAAAAAAAAAAACGACATTACACACTCGTATCTAAGTCGTTTTGTTTCCCGTTGTTGTTATGCACAACTATAATAGTTATCGTACGATTTCACGTTGTTGGTTTTTTACGGTTTCGAGTTAAAATAATTTATGCGCGTATGCGTTTGCTTGTAAATAACAGTTGATAATTTATTTTAAGGAGCAGAACAATTTCATCAACAACAACAATTATTATAACTGTATAAGAGTTATGTGATAATCGTGTTCGTAACATTCATCCGTATTTCATTTGGATCGCGAAAAGATCGCGTTTTCGGTCGCGTCGATTGGAATTATTATCAGATAATAATAATAATTGTAGATATTACGTATGCCGATTCGTGTTGAACCGACATCGCATATGACCGCGGCGGAAACATTAAAAAATACCTTTAACATATTTTGTGCAAAGAAACGTCTGCGTCGTCGCCCTTAAAGTTTTAAAAGGATTTGACGGCCTTATAAAAAAGTAAAACGGTTTAGTTTCCTTTAAGTTTACTCTCCTAGAATAGAAATTCAATCCGAAAGCAAATAATTTATAATAAATTCAACGCGGGCGGAAACTGGATTCTTGATGCTCGTAATAAATATTTTAAGAGGAAGTAAAACATAATAGTGTTCGTGTTACAAGTTCAATTGTATTCTGAATAAATTGTTCGCAAAGCCTTTTATTTTATATTGCAAATGGTGAGAAATTTTTTTTCCCGAAAATATTTGCATTTTTATAATATAATAAATTAATAAATTATTCATTACGCAGAGAGGTCATTTATTTTATTATCGACCGAATGACAATTTTGAAAGTTTGAATGCTTTTGAAAACAAAAAAAAAACGCTCGTCTTTTCTATACTACCTATTTGATATTAATATAATTTACAATTAAACATTTGCTACTTACATTTGCTCTAGCAATATTACCTCAACTTACAGAAATAATATGATGTTCACTTATTTTTTTCATGTTCTGAAACTAAAATCATTTCGATCACTAGAATAAAAGTAAATTTACATAAATAATAATCATATTGTATAGAAAATTTGTATAACTGTTAAAGCCTTAAAATTTCCATTTCAAAAATGTATTTGTTCGGTATGATAAATGATTTAATTTTTAGTACAAAATTTTCTGAATTATATTATTTTTTATAATATTATATATTTTTAGATGAAACATGAAAAATTATCATGTTGTTTTCATTATTTAAAACTATTATAGTTTGATCATAAATACAATATAAAAAATATATAATAATCGACAGCAACGTATTAGCATTTTTATTTCATTTATTGATTTGGTATTTTATTTATTTTTTATTTAATATTATTGTTTTTTCCCCGACTAAGCGAGAAAGATATTGTTTTTATCAAACGTAGTATATACATACATATATATGCATATAAAATGTACGCAAATCGATAGGTGAAATATAAGCAAAACAATATGGAGGCGATGCGACGCGGCTTTTTTCTAACCCTCTCGCCATTATTTCGGATGGAAAAATAAATTATATTTATACCTCTTCGTTCTTTGTACTCTTCACATTTTAACGACATAATATTTACTACTACTATAGGATAGTATTTTCAACACGTTAAGTTTGGTTTTGTTTTCGACCGACATATTCGAAAATATACTCGCGATATAATAATAATTGTATTTGCTATCGTCGTTGCTATGATTTATATAATTTCTATTGTTTAAAAAAGAAAAAGGTTTACTCGATTTATTTGAATTGATCGCGTAAAAGGAAATTAATATTATGACGTTTACAGGTTTTTTTTTTTTTTTTATAGAATAATAAAAAATACCCTAGACGCGCGATCGTGACATAAGATTTCATAACACACACAAATCCCTGTGACTACTGTTGATTCGAGTATTCGTTATGGTTTGTTTTTTTATTTCACTTCTCTCAAATTACCTACGGTATATTTTTAGATTCTAAGTGAAGCGAGGAATGTATTGGTTTTACTGTGATGTGTTTTTTTTTTTTTCGTGTCTGTCATCACGTTTTTAACTAAAAGAAATAATGGTATTATTTTTAACTTTAAGTAGAGTTTCTGCTAGAACGTGTGTGTGTTGTCCAAACGGTACTCTGAGGGGTTAATTTCAAAAATTCCTTTCGCAATATTTCCAAAAGTTAAGACGAATTTCGAAAAACCAACAAAGCTTACAGAATATTATATGATTTGGAACAAAATCGAATTATTTTTCACTGTAAACTCGAAAATGTATTAGAAATTTAAATTTTTTTCACAAATCAACTATAATAATGCTATTTTCAAAAGAGCTGTTCATAGATACTTAAAATAATTTTTTTATCGAGTAAAAGGCTGATTTTCTTCGACAAAAATCGTTTTTTTTTTAATGGTAAATTGGTTTCAAAAAAAAAAAAAACTCAATATCAATCACACGCCACCTATATCTCACCCAATTTAAATTTCCGGCTCTGTGCCTTTTCACGTAGCCTTTTATTTACGGAAGAAAAAACTTTTGACAACATTTTTTCAACGGATTATTAAGACAACGTTATGTTTCATTTAATTCGAAAAAGAAAAAGAAATTAACGTTTATTTTTGAACATTTATCTCGTAGTTATCGTCGTGAGAAAGTATTGACATTATTACAGGAAAGAGAATTGTTATTTGCCAAGTAATAGTTATTATAATAATAATTCATCTGTATAGCCGTTTTTAAGATTTCCACAAGTATAGTTACGTCGGCCGTGACTTGAATAATTCTACAATAATTATTTTCGAATTGTTCTACGTGCGCCCGCACTCGGTACACGTTTAATCGGTCCAATGGCTCAACGGACGACACACAACACTCCATTAAAAGTGTAAGAAATAGTTGAATACAATGAATTGTAAGAAAGACGACGACGACGACAATTTTTTCCCCCCGTCGACTATACAAATATTATTATCACCAAATCAACCAGATTTGAATATAGAATAATATAATAATAGTGGTTTTTCTTCTCCGCCCGCGCTTCTATTCAGAAATCTAATTAAAACGACGCGAGCTACCGCCCGATCCCATTGTTTTGGCTTGATCCGACGTATAATAAATGATTAATATCGCCCGCGCTTTTGTGACGGAGGATACGACTGGGGCGCGAGAAGCAGACTTAAACCTTTTAAAAGTTTCGGAAGAGTTTTTAGATGACAGAATCTTGATGGGCGACCATAATACACAAGCCCTTTAGCACCGAAACCACTACCCGCCACGGCACACAGCCCCTGTCGTTTATTCGTCGTCGTCGTCGTCGTCCGCCGCTGCAAGGATGTTTTCATTGAACTCTGTCCAACTCCTGCAATTTTCTCGGCTATCAGTATTGGTACACATTTTATTTCGTCGCCAACGTTTTTGAAAGTAAACCACAGCGATCGCGCGTTCTATCCTGCGTCATATCCAGTCACATCCAGTATTGGAGAGAAAGCGCCCGCCAGTCTCCCTAAATCAATGTAGTTTGATATTTGCTTCCGCCATTTTGTCGAGTATGAAAATATATTACTCGAAAGCCCCGAAGCTTCTAACGATGATTGTGAAGAGAACAATAAATATTGTTTTTGGCGTGAATATAAGAAAAGTGGACGGTATACACCCCGATTCGGTCACTCGTCTCGCCCCCAATCACCTCGGCGCAGACTATTATCGTCGTCTCGTCCAAAGGAGTCGCGGAGGTTTTGTCGACACGCGCGTTTTGCACATTTTCCCCCGGGAAAGTCTAAAAACTACAATGTCGCACGCGGTAATAAAACCGACGACGACGACGCTACGTCGGTCCTGTACGACGAGATCGTTCGTAACGATAAAAAAAAAAAAATCTCCCGTACCATTACTACTGTGACGCGCGCGTACACCCGGGGGCACACACATAATTCGGTTGTATTAATTAAACAGTTTCCGGTGCGGCACCGCTAGATTATAAATTAGAGTAATTTATACGGGCGAAATATTATTATTATTATTATTACTATAACGCTGTGCGGCGCACGCATTGGCCATCGTCGTTTAGAGGAGGCGGCGGAACGACGACGACGCGCGTTCGGCTCGTGGGCTGTTTGCGTGCACGCGAAATATTAAACGAGCACAAAGTGCCGCCTTTCAATTGCCTTTTAACCAGATACGTGAATAAAACACACGCCGGTTACATGTGGGGGCGTGCTTTTATAATTATTCAATCGGACTACGTATAATAATAATAATAATATATTATGTCGACTGTGTGAGTGTGTGTGCGCGCGCGTAAAACGCACAGGGTTCGAACGCGATGCGGGAGAGGAAGGAAAAAAAAAAAACGATTTTCGTCGCGAAAACGCAGAGAGAAAGCGAGCGGAGATTGAAAACCGAAGAAATTCGGAATTCACATTTAATATAATGTATTATTGTTATACGCGCGCGCGCGCTCGCTCGCCTCTCTGCGAGACCGACTAAAGTTTGCCGCGTGGTGTAAACACGCAGCGGCGACGACGGGGACCGGCAGTGTGGGAAAGTAGAGGACCGAGTATTGCCGCAATAAAAGGAGGCTGCGGCCGCGGCGGTGCGCCGAATGCGAAGAGTCGGGCGGGTCCAATATATAAAAGCCTCAAAGATAAATACGCGAAACAAAAAAAAAAAAAACCGCATTGATAAAACGGAAAAAAAAAAAAATAAAAGTTTCTTCCCCGACGGAATACCGCGTCGCCGAGTTCTTCTAAATTCTGGTGCAGTAAAAATATATTGGTATCGTGTTATTTTACACGCGCGCACTGTTTGTGAAACCCGTATTGGTCCATTAGGTATACATATATACTTATGCGCGCGGTTACCCTCTGCGGTATATTATATGAAATGTCATTCCGAATAAAAACAGACGTACGACTTTTTTTTTTTTACGATTATTACTATTATTTTGTAATGCCGTTCAAACTCACGCCCGTGCCGCCGCCGTCGACGTGATTCGGATGACATAAATCTTCGACATGCGAAACGAAACGCGAAAGTTTTCGCTCGATTATTATTTTTATTCTTCTTTTTCTTTTCGCGCCCTATTAAAACCGAATAATCTCGTGTGTCGTTTCTGACGTTTACTATATTATTATTATTGTTTTTTATTCACGACGATAAAACGATCGGAGTGGTTTAATCCGATATTTCCATTATCCGTATCTTGTTTTTTTTTTTTTTAACGAGTCGTAGCGTTTCAAACGATTGTTTTGTGTAATACCTATTTCGAGTACTCATGGGATATGTTTACGGCGTCACGTGTTTTTAAACATTTAATTGCGTCGTTTTATTTCTCTAGGAATCGAATAATGACTTGGGCTATATTTTTCGATCGAACTTGCTCAACTATTGAATACATTTTTATTTATTATATCGTCGTTTTAAGTCGGAGACATACATTTTCAACCGTAAAAATATTATAACGTACACATTCCAAGTGAGACCACATTCTGAAAATCATTATTTGTAGTTTAAATTAGAATACAAGGTGTCCCACATGAATGTACTACTTTTGAGTTCCTTTAGCGAGAGTTATAAAAACGTCACTATTCACTTTATTTAGAGCGTCAAATTTACTAATTTATCGAAGTCGGATTAACCTTTACACTCTTCTAAAGCGTCAGATAAATCGAGACAATACACATCTATGTAATATACGAATATGAACGCACGCCGATCGCAGGAAAAATACGTTTACGAATTTTGACGATTTTTTCAATAAATAAAAGTCATCGCTCTCGGCGTCGTCGTGTACGAAATTCCACCCGGTATACCTATTTTATAATAATATAATATAATTGCGGAGTCGGAAAACATCGCGCAGCGCACGACGATAAATTCGAACGAAACACACGTCGGTCTGGCGCGGCGCGGCGGTAGCTAACGCGATTAATATCGTCGAGACTTTTAATCGGAGAGGCCTTGAGGGAAACGTAATTATTATTACTGCGCGCCGCCGCCGCCGCCGCGGCGATATTACGAGACGATAACGCGACGACGTCGTCGGTCGGTCGGATCGCTAAATAAATAGTGCGTTTGGAACGCGAACGGGCGGGCGGCGACGAAAAAAAAGGAGAACCCGGCCGGCGACCGCGCCGTCTCTCGAGTGGTTTTTGTTGTATTTTTAGCGCCGGCCGGTGGTGATTTTGAAAACGAACCGACGAAATAATAATAATCGCCTGTTATCGCAAGTCGTGTACAAGTCGTTTCCTCGGGATTTCGCCCGAGCGGAGTGACCCGAGTCTCGGGGGATTTGTAATTATTTATTAAACTCTGACGACGACGTGACGAACCGCGTACCCGTCGTAGTTGTAATGATATCGACGGGCGCGACGAGGACGACGAGTGTGCTCGCTTCATTTCGTCCGGGAAAGCGCATAATAAAAATAAAATAAAACCCGCCGGAGGAGCTCATCGACCGCGCCACTCTCCGGGGCTCGAGTGTAGTACAACACTTGGACCCTCGACGCGAAATGATTTACGTATACGCGCGCGCGTATGTGTGCGGCAGGAGCGGTATAGCCGCGAAAGAGTGCGAGGTTATACGCGGCGCGGCGACTGTGCGACCGTGGGTTTTCCTTCATCCCTCGCCGTCATTATTTTCGCGCACCTCTACCTACCCCCCAAGCGACGTTGAAGAGGTGACGACGAAGGTGGTAGTTGCGGCGGCGGCGGCGGCGGCGGCAAAGAAGGTGGTGGTGCCCCATTATATATACAAAATGCTAGGACTCGGCGTTATTATTATTATTCCTCCCCTCGTATTTCTTTTCAACCGGGCGCGCCCGAAAGAATTTTCGCTTTTTATTCGCCGGATTGATAAAAGTGTAAGAGCAGCAGCATCCACGAGTTGAAAGCGGTTTCGTCCTTTCAGAAAAAAAAAAAAAACCCTAATTAATTAAATCCGTCTTTCGGTCTTCGAGATGGGCTTTATACGTCTACGCCGCCGCACGCGTATGATATCGTACACACACACACACACGTCGTATTATAATATTATGCGCCGCTCGTGGTACAGAAATCGATACGTTTGCTGCTGCGGCGGCGTACCCCGCACGCACGGGCGTGTAAACTAATGGTATGGGGGGGTCGATAAGGTCGACTGCGTCCGCCGTGAAAATTTAAAAAGGCCGCGTCCCCTTGATTTTTTCGTAAATTAAAAAAAAAATAAATACCAAATCGATATCGCCAACTGGAAGACATTGCACAAAACGGCAATTATTATTTGTATTTTCTCGGGGGCAAACGTATTCGGACGCGCGCGTAAAAATTAACGAAACGAAGATTCCAACGAGACCGAAGGTTGAATCGCACGTTGTACGTTTTCGATCGAAACGAAATCACAGAATATAAACTCTCTGCCCGCTGCGAATAACCGCGGCAATTAACAGCGAGACCGTCCGATGTTTAAATATAAATCCGCGTCTGGTGGAAGCTATACTCAAATGATTAATTGGCCGCTATTATGGAGACACGTTCGAATCCATGTTGCCCGTTAACTGCAGTGTCTTTTGTAATATATAAAACGTGGCGAAATGTCAAATTTAATCAACTACTTGGCATTGTAGCCAATCCTGGCCGCTTATTTTACTTGTTCTACATTTTTAACGATAACGAAAAATACACTGGCATACGTACGAAACGAAACCACCGCGTGCCTGTTGTTTTGACGATGCGTTTCAGAATGAATCGTCCAATCGATTGTCTTCATTTCTCACACGGCGTTTTAAAGGTCATCGTCATGTGCAGTTAAGCGCAGTGCATACTCGAGCTAAAATAAAATAAAAAAAAAAAAATCATTAAAGACCTCGTGAATCTTTCTGCCGGTTATTGTTGTACTCGTCACATCGGGCGGCGTTCAAATGAAACGCGCTGATTTTTAGTTTCGATTTTAGTCTAATTTCTACCACATGCAGATTTTTTCCAAAACACATGCCACAAATCACATTCACGGATACCACGCACATTTTATGGACATGGATTTAACCTAAACCCGAATCCAACGTGTCGGATAAACATCCGATGACCATCGGTATTGATATTATAATCTAATCCAATAATTGTACGATATTATCCACTATTGTCGTTTATACCTAACGTCTCATCAACATCGAAATGCTTAATGTCACCATCATTACGAGATAATAACAGTAATTTTGGAATCATTAAATCGATAACGTTTTAATTACCCGTTCTGTGTATAGAAAAAGAATAAAATGATCTTTCTAAGGCAAACCGATTTTTTTCTTTCAAGTACATTTTTACACACATTTTTTTCTCACCACACCGTCGTCATTTCCTGCAACGAAGCGAATGCTCGTCGTCGTCGTCGTCGTCGTGTTCCGGGTACGACGCGCCCTTTCAACAAGCAGCAAATACCGCGGCGGTTGCTGCCCGAGCGAATACCGTGCGAGACGGGGGCCGAGGGAATTCAGAAACAGTCTTGTGCGCCGTTTTTTCCGCGATATCATATTATTAATAACACGGAAACCGAGGTGCGCGCGCGGTGTTACATTGAAATCCGAAAGACGTTGACGGGCTCGCGAGCGTCCTACGGTGGCGGCGGCGGCGGCGGGCGAAGACGACTCGGCGGCGACGGACGGCCAAAGAGCTTTATTTCTCGGGTACACGCCCTGCAGGATATATTGATTGATGAATCATCGGCCGGCTCTCGACCGCATCAATCTATCACACGCGTTTCCGGGCTTACTTGGCGCGCGCGCGCGCGCGTGAGGGGAAGGCCAAGGACCCGGGAGCGGACGACGACGCCCTTCTGTTAAATCGTTCGCCGCCACCGCTGTCTTGTAACGCGCAGCGTTTTAAAAAAAACAAAATAAGAAGCTCGCGGAGAATTTTTGCGCATAACATAATAAACATTATATGACCGACTGGCCGACACCGACCGACAGACAGTGTAGTACGATCGAATGACGGCGGTTAGTGTACTTATATAGTAGCGAGGGATGGGGAGAGAGAAGAAATAAAAATAATGCCGAGAGAAAAGTTTTCGGCGCAAAAATAAGTGCGCCATTATTTTTATCGCCCAGTTGTTTTGGAAGAGAGAGAGAGAGAGAGAGAAAAAAAACTAGTGAAAATTGTACGCCCGTAATTTATCTCGAAGACAGCCCGAGTGGAATTGGATCGATAAAAATATGAAAAACGATTCTTTACCGGATGTGTATATGCTGCGTGTGCGTGGTGAAAAATGTACTTTATATATATATATATATGTGTTTTCTTAGCTGATCGCCCGACAACGTTATTCCGAGATCGAGGGAGAGAAAGAGAGAGAGAGAGAGAGAATCGAACTGTCGAAAATTACCGAATACGGCCGCGCGTACATCTATCAGACTTCCAGGTACTATAAAAACGGCAAAGCCGCGTCCAGGGTCAGAGATTCGTGTCCGAAACCAAAAATAACCGCCGAATGACGCCGACCCATTCATTTGACTTTGAAGTTATGATGGCTAAAGTATTCGGTTCTGATTGTCATTCATTCCGATCGGTCGCGCCGCGTCGAAACCGTTGATAACGGTGTTTTCAGAATCGATTTACAAATCGTCGTAATAACATACAGCGGTCAAACTAGTATATACAGTTTAGTACTTAGGGTCGTGTAAAATAAAAATGTTGTACCGGGTCGAGAACCCGGATAAAATCGTAAGATACCCGCGTGTAACCTCTGTGATCTATGTACGATTTAGATTATCACCTACCGAGGTGGAATCGTGTTGTCTGTCGTTTCGCTCACGAAATCGCAAATAAAACGCGTCGTATAACTTGTGCAACAAAATAATACGGCTATTACCGAACGACTGGAAAATCGTTAAAAACTTCAGTATAACTTTTGAACTATGGTCGACGTGAAAAAAAAAATAAAAAATAATCAAACGATCGATACGGTATTATTATAAATATTATAATTAACAATTATATGTTATAACGTGGAACATAATGTTTTTTATCATTAGAGTGCGTACATATTTTAATATGCATCGCGGGACTGATATCAGTCATAACGTCTTGAGTTTATATCGCATAACAATTATTATTATTAGATGATAGTGTTTCTTTTAATCTAGTCGAAAATATAAAATATTCCGTTTATGGTTTTTTTTTAAAAAAAAAAAGCAGCACGTTGATATACACTATTGACTCGCGTTGGCTCTTATAACATGCACGCCGAAAAAAATGAACCGAATGCCAAACTAGATTTTCTACATGGTTTTCCGTAACACAAAGGAAATTACAATTTCCGCTGGTTTAATGTTTCCTAGTATAATAACAATAATGTTCTATAAACTTATTTTATATAGGAGCTATGGTATGCAGTTAAAAGTCGAAACGTAGTTTTACGCGTTATGGAATATAAGTTGGTAATGACGGCGAGTTACACGAATAATATCAATATTTAGAGTACGACGGAGTACGACTGTGTATGCGCGTTGGATAATAAAATAATTACGAGCCGGCTTTATTATTATTGTAATTGGGTGGCAATTATACATATTATGCGTTAAAATATTTCGTAATAGCAGTACAATAACGGACCTGAAATAGCGTCGTTGCTCTTCGGCTGTATATCGATATATTGGGCGGGCGGAGGAGAGCGTGTAGATTATAATTCGAAACGAATAAGAAAAAGCAAATGACTTCCTGGATTCCGCGTGCGATTCGTTACGATTCCGAAGTATTACCACAATAACATTGACATTGCGACTAAAACGGTAAACGAGACGAGTGATAATATTATTATTAATATCGCTATATTTCATATATATATATTTATGATATTTGAAACATCATAGTGCGAATAACAACGTACATTTACCAGATTTATAAACGAAATAAACGACGGAATCGATAACGCGATCGGGCCAAACGAAAAACCGCGTGTAATCGTAAGGGAGTAAAGGGCTCACTATTTGAACGCGATTTTCAGGTTTGTGTTTGCGCCGACTCGAAATCGGCTTGTTTTTCGCAACATCCGCGTGTGTTGAAAACCCCCCAATAGGATTCATAATTCTTCGCCACGTTGTTCGGGTTGAAAATCGGCCGACGAGCGAATCGTCGTGGCCCGTCGTCAGTTCAAATCGTAAAAAGTCGACGCCATATTCGGGTATTGTATAGATTATAATATTGTTGTAATACGGCACCTGTAAAACACGATAATGTGCACCGTGGTTCTAATGCTAGACGCGAACGGTACGTCGTCGGAGTGAGCGCGGCAAGGTTATAACCGGCGGCGGCGGGATTATCTTATCAAGCCGGTGTAATGACGCCTGCCACGCGGTTCACGAGTGTGCGGTCCGGTCCTCGGGTGTCCTGGATAAAAACCCATTGTTTCCCAAAGTCGCGTTTATCTCTCTGAGTGGCGTCTATCGACGCGCGCGCCTCGTAAACGTTAAATATTTGTATTACACGCGCGCGTTTTTTTATTGCACTCGTAACGCGCGCGCCTCGATTGCCGTAAATCGCCCGACACGTTTTCGTCGAGCGTTTTTCGCCCCGCGCTGTATTGTAGGTAATACGCCATTATTATGCAACGCCGAACGCCATAAGTATATATTATAACGCGTTATAACTAATACGAGTCGTAAAGTTATTAAACGCCGGTGTAATACTACGAGTATCTGCAGGTCTCCAATATTCGCGTCGATTATTGTTTTCGTTATTTAATTATTGCCAATTATTTCGAGTGTTGCGTTGTAGTACACTACTCCGTCCGACATTGCAATACGAGTATAATAATAATAATAATAATTGGGACGCGTATAAATAATTGTTTGCATGTACATGCGCGTAATAGTAATATTACTGTTATTATCATTACCGCGGCGGCGTGCGTTAAATGGATTCAACATATTATTTTGTCCGTTGTATAGTTCTGTGAAATGTTTATCGATTCGAAACAAAAAAAAAAAAAAACGAAACGAAACGCTCAGACGCCTCGTGCAATATTATTATTGTGTTTTCACACGTTATAAACTTCAGTATAGTTTGTCTTCGCAATTAATTATATTACAGCGTGTCGATTAAATATATTATTACAATGTCGATGCGTCGTCATTGCAATCGCGAAGATAGATTTATTTTTGTCGAGGAAAATCAGGGACGCGCGGCAAAACTTAATATAAACACCGCGCCGTCGAAACGTTTGTCATTAGCGAATTCATCGTTTGACGAAAACGTCGGGAGTGGGTGGAAAAAGCGATTTACTTTCTTTTGAAAAGCTAGACCGAAGAAAATCACATACCTCGTGCCGGATAGGAGAAGAGAGAGAGAGAGAAAAAGAAGAAACCGCGATAAAACGAAAAACTCTCGACTCGATGGTTTAACTACTTCTTTATAGTTTTATACGTTTTCAAATTTCTTTTGCGCCATTTCCCCGGGGCCCGTTTCCTAGCGCGCGGCGCGGGCATAGTAAAAAAATGTGTATTAAACCTGGCGATTTATGACCCGGGCAAATTGTATTCGGTTCGAAGGTGTGTGTCAGCACACGTCGTCGTCGGTCGAAGGGGAAAAGCGAATACATTTTCTTTGCTTCAAACACAATGTTATTTTTTTCCCGCCACATATCCATATATCATTGTCCAAAACGTTCGCCAGACCGTGAGTTCCGGTTAAATTTCCAGACCAGATTTACACGATAGATATACACAGGTCGTATTGTACGCGCGTACACAAACCGTATACTATATATATATACGCGTCGTATCCCGTTTACAATATGTATGTATTTTTTCGATACACCGTCGACGCGGAAACGAAAACATTTCGCCATCGAGATACGACAAAACGTACAATATAGGTCTAAATAATATAATAATATCGTATATATCGTGTTTGGATGCAGGTATAACGTGACGCGGAAAATAATAATCAGAAACTGAAATTCGATTGCGCGGGGGGGGGGGCGAACTGCAGGTGCACGCGGGTTTCCTCCGGGTCCGTTGGTGTTTTTCAATAGTCTATTCCGTGCGTGTCCTGTTGTTTTATCGATTCGGCGAAATATTGTTATTATTATTGCGGGTACACCTCTAAGTGGAAGTAGGGAAGAAAAGAAAAGAAACGAAAAAAAAAAAACAAAACGATCGTCTCGGCGACGACGACGTAACGAGACCGTCGTCGTCGCGCGTACACGGTTCGGATATGAAAAATAAAAACACTCGTAGTACGCCGCTCTGCACCACCTGTACGAGGAGAAACGACGACGTTTCGCCGACGCCGCGCCGCCGCCGTAGATGATTATAATATTATACAATATTATTGGAACGAAATCAAACGGGCGCGCGCGATACGGGGATATTGAATAATAAATCGATTTGATTTTGCTGCGGACGGTTATATTGCACAGACGGCGGAGGACGACGACATCGTCGCGTGTCGATTAATCGGATTAATATTACTCGTCTTCTAATAGGGATGACTGTCGTCTGCTCGGTGGCTGCGACTAGACTAAGACGCGGTTGTGCGACGTGTCGTCATAACGACGGCGATAATATTATTCGGATAGTCGGCCGGGGGAGGGCGATACCAAAGAGAGGAGTATGTACGCGGGGCACACCTGTGCACAGGTCGTGTACGACGTGCTCGCCGGAAAGGATTAAGACGGTTTAACCCCGTCGTTTTAACAATCGTTTCGTCCTGGACGAAACGTGTGTACGGGTGCAAAAACAACGAGCGGATGAGAGACGACGACGACGACGACGTCACGTCCGTCAGACGGAAACGCGTGGTTTTTTTTATCCCACACGCGTTCTGCCGTATGAAATAGAGATCGCTCGAATGTCTCCTGCTGTCAGCCTTTGTTCCCGTCACGCGAAAATCACTCGTCGATAATAATTTTGTGATGATAACAATAAACAACATCGATGACGACGTATGTCGCGACGACGACGGCCCGTGCTCGTGTTCAACGACGGTAACGGTTGATTTCAGGGGTGGAGATGGTAGTTTTTTCCAAATTTTAATATTCTATTCGTGTGCTTACATCATTATGATTATCATCTGAACAAGCCGTTCGTGGGCACTAGAATTTCGAGTCATACAACTCTGTCATGAAAATTGTAAATTTATAATAACGATTTAATATGTATAGCATAATATAATATCAAAAAAAAAAAAACACGCGTCGGATAAACGGGATTTGGTGAATCGATAAATCGTTCTTAATATCAAACGAAACGATTGAATGATATTCGGCATGGTTTCATTTGGTAAATATAAAAGAAATAATGGCACGCGATACACTTAAGTCTCGGCACAACCCCGCGCAGGAACCGGTACTGCGTCAGTCGAACAGCCGCGGGATTACAAAATAGACAACCGTATATTTATTGTGGTTCTGGAAACGCTACGCGCGTCGACCGCGCTAGTATCGATTATTGCCGTTTAATTAGAATATTTAATACTATTATAATATAACAGTTAACTATATTAAAGTATCATTATGATAATTGCGAAAACGGAGAGAGAATCAGTACGTTTTTTTTTATTGTCGGGTCTCTTTTCGGCCCCCCCCCCCCCAGCGTTTTCGGTCGTAGTTTCGATATTTATTTATTTATTTATTTTTCGTCCCACAGGTGCGCGCGTCAAATTAATATATCACGCGGACGACTGCGTAATTGGTTTCGGCCTCATCCCAAATTAAATTTAGGTCAGCGTTTGCCGCGCGCATTTCAATTCCCCTGGAAACGACTCGAATATTCGCAACGCTTTGAGGTAATAATAATACGTATAATAACAACAATTATTCACCTCGCGGGTATTTCTTTTGAATTACAATTTCAATATTATAATATATTACTATTATAGATATTATACACGCGCGACGCGGAGTGTCAGTCTCGGCGGCCGGTCCATTCCAATTTTCCGACGTTATTCACATTATCGCCAATATAACAACACTAACAATGTGACTGCGAACTAAGAAATTAATTTTTAATTAAAAGTGCATAGTAAAAATACAAAGCTTATGAATTTGTTCCGCGGAAACAACTCAGACGTGGGCGAACAAAAGAGCTTAGGTAATATTTAAAACCATTATGATAATAATAATATGGAGTTCTTATAAATATATATGCATATCAGTTGTGCCGCGCAAACAATTTTTAGTGTTATAAAGTTTAAAACTTTAGGTGTACCTGAATACGTATAAAAGTTCGAAAGTGTTTTGTTTTTTAATTACAATTTGGTATGATAATATCTAAAAGTGTGTAAGGCGTGAAATTAAAACGGAGCACGAGAGAGGCGTTCACGGAATAGTTACGATAATATTATTATGACCGCGCGTTATAATAATACGTAGTTATTGGTCGCTGCGATCGAATTTCACCGTTTCAACCGTATTTTAATGCTTGACAATTAACCGATAGAATAGCCGATGAGTTCAACGTGTAAGATTAGTGTTATCTAAAATGGAGGACTTTGAACCCATTATAAACCATAAAACATATTTTCTAATTTATCAAGGATTACGCGTTCACTTTAGTAACGGTACGGCAGGTGTGGTGGTGGTGGTTTTTGGCGAGTTGAAATGTTATTTCAAGTACAAAATAACTATTAAAACATTAGTGTGTTTCGTAATAGACATTCCGTAGTGAATTCGAGAACATACAACTCAACACGGTTAATTAAGCCGAGAAAAAATATACGAGTAGATAATAAAATTAGAATTGATTTTTTCGTTCCTCGAATTTAATACGTATCGTTTTATCGCCGCGTATAGTACGTATAGAAAAAAAAAAAACGAACCGTTCGTCGTCGAACGGCTCATTGTTATATTATACGAATAGAATTATTTCAACAGTTTTGGAGATAATAATTTTAATGATATATCGATTACAGAGCATCGAATCGAATATCGATTGCAAAATTTCGGTTTTGTAATTATTATTTTTTATTTCTTCTTCTTTCCGTCGACGCGTCGTCGTTTTCTATCACTCGAGGAAATTTATTGACACGCGAAAAAAATAATACCCAACCCATTGTCACATTTCCTTTATAATCCGAATTTATGTACGTCCCGTCTGCGATTTACCGTCCAGGAGAATCAATTGCCTCGGCCGTAATTGATTTTTTTCCCCCGACCCTTCTCGCGTCTCTGTCCCTCAGCTCTCCTCCTCCCCGCCCCACCCCTCCCGCCCCTATATCTTTATCAAACGCCCCGTCGTCGTCGGACAGTGCCGGCAAAGTGAAATGAATTTCCGTTATGAAAATATTGAAAACGCCCGGTCGTATACGCTTCTTATATTATGTACGTACAACGCATTGCTCTCCGGACTGAACGGAAGTTGGATTCTCCTCGGTGGACGCTTATTATTGTTATAAATTGTCTTTTCTTCTTTCATTTCGCGTTCGGTAATAATTCAAATCTAATTTTCGTCGTCGTCGTCGTCGTCGGAGGGCGCGCAAAACGGCGTTTCTATTGCCTACGTTGGCTTGTTCAATGTCGTTTTGTCGCCGCGACGTAATACGCGTGTAACACGTACAATACGTACGTACGAACGCGATGCACCGCAGCAATATATAATGGAAACGAGATAAACACGGAAATGCCATTTTTCCCAAGACGGATGGCTGGCCATGCAAACAATGCGTGGCGAGATACGTGTGTGTGTGTGTGCGCCGCGCAGAGCTTATCGTGCGAAACCAGTGTGAACTGAACCGTTCTCATGCACAGGCGTGCCGAATGTGTGACGGCGATGTTGGAAAACATTCACGGCGGCGGCGTTGGAATTATTCTAGGTCGAAGGTACGATATCTCGTATTTTCAACGCGGCAATGTGGGTGTGCGCCGACGTTGGTTTTTCGCAGGAAAAAAAACGCTCCTCTATTCGGATCGATAATCGTGGCGATATTTTAATATAGACGTACGCGTTTTCGGTCGTGGAAAATGTCGAATCAAAATGTCGTTGAAAAAGTTCCTCGCGTCGGCGGCGTCGTCGTCGCGCGCGAGTTTCGAAATGTTTTCATAACTTTTTCTCGAAACGTCCGTTGCATATTCAAGTCGTCCGTGATCGCGAGAATAGTGTTTCTCATATTATTTTATCGGTTTTAATTTATAAAATATGTATGTCGATGTTCATTCGTTGTTCCGCAACTCGGATTACGGTGTTTATTTAACTCTTCACGCTATCGCTAATTACTTTTATGATAATTAGTTTATGCTACAATAAACCTTTTTTTTCTCTCTCTCTCTCTCTCTCAAAGTACATTTACAAATCAGTAACCACGGCGAACGCAACGTACTTATATGCTTTTATAAAACAAATTTGTGGTATACCACCACGTGGGTTTTACTGCCTAATGTCTGTTATAACCGTTTTAAACGATGGTATTCGCTTTGATTTCTATAGTAATACATAAAAAAAGGCAGAAAAAAAAAATAAAAGAAATAAAGGGAAAACGACGACGCATTAAACACACGTCATAAGAACTCGATCGTTTTTATTAGTTTATTATGACGTAGGGCGAGCACAGTGTACACATCTCCGGACCATTACCATTTTAGTATGGTATAGTTATAACAGCGAAAGTCGCTTTTGATTATATTGCTACGTGCAGGGCAGAATCGAGCAAGAAAAACAAAACAAAATAAAATATTTGACCTGGATAGGTGTACAGCGCCGAGTGTAATTTACATATTATTTACATTGCTACGGGAAGTTTTCTAGGTATTTATCTCGGGTTTAGTGATAATTTAAATGTTTCTCGACATTATTACTCGAGAGTTTATATATATATATATATATAAATAAACTGACGACCACGGTAGTGATGATGATAATAATAATAATAATAATAATAGCAATAACCGTAAAAAGTTTTTAAAACAGAGGAGACTCGCGTGTCTATTGTTGACTTTGTTTAGTTTAAATAACGCGTTTAATATGAATCGAGAACGTTCTTCCGTGCCGTACATTATGAACTTGCACTGCGGCATAATATTTAAACGAGGGGCTCTGACAATAGCCGAATCGGGGTGGGGGGGAGGGGGGAGGGAGGCGAGTCACGTTGAAAATTAATCCTCGGAAACAATTATAAGCATTCGACGCGTGTAAGGTGCGTATTTCACGGTGCCTTGCAGATCGTCACTGTTCGTCGTCATTGTCGTTCGAAAATAATACAATATAACGTTTTATTCATTATATTATTATAATTGTGTATAATAACGATAGTAATAATAATAATAATAATAAGTCGACGATACGGTCTGCGAGATGTGAACTCGACGACGGCTGTTGCAGATAACGCGAGGGGGGGAAAAAAAACGCGAGAAAACGTTGCGTTTATATATATAATATAACATAATTGTATACGTGTAATACGATTCGCGACTGTAACACTAAAAACGGCGGAAAGTTATCTCGTCCCGACGAGGCGAGATCGGCAGCGGGGGGGTATATAGTAGCAGACTGTGCGCGTTCAATTATAACCGTTCGGGCCCGCGAGAGTTCATCATTTATTTGCAATCGCCGCCCGACGAGCGCGTAGACGAACGGAAGAGATAGATAGACGGAGAGAAAGAGAGAGAGAGAGAGAGAGAGAGAACGAGAACGAGCCCAAAGAAAAACAATCGGACGAGATTGCCGTGATATTTATTATTTACCCTGCATCTGCCCGGGTGCGCGCGCACGCGATATTTTATTATTCTCTCCGTCCCGCGAACGGCACGATAAAAACGTAATCTCGGACTCTGAGAACACTCGCGAATATACCCCGTTGCACTCGTGACGCTAGCTTATAATCGAGCGGGGTCGAGATAGAAAAAAAAGGGAAAAAAAGGATAGTAGGTATTCACGAAAAAGAGCGATGCTTCTGTGAAAAATTTGACAATACCGCTTTAATTCTGGTTTTCGTAAATTAAAACGCAAATGAATATCATCGGAAAAGACGAGGAGAAATCGCTTGTATTTCGTCGGAAGTGGTTCGAATAAAGCGATCGAATTTCAATTTTACTTCGTGTGTTTATATTATATTTCGTGTGGATTACAAGTCTCCGGGAAACGTGTAATTAACGAAAAACCAGCAGTAGTAGATACGTTGAAAGAGCGTTTTCGACCAATGCGCCGCCGCCGCTAGTTACACGTTACACACACACACTTTTATATATTATATTACATTTGCCGGAACGCCTCGACGGGCATATACATTTTGTTGGTCTGGTGGGCGCGGGACGGGCGGGCGGGCACGTATAGCGTGCCGGGAAAAGTCGCTTTTGCAATTTATTTGCCGAGAAAACTGCGCGCGGGCGATATCATCAACGGGCCGCCTAGGAAGGAGCGCGTCGTCGTAATACGCGGCCCGCAGACGCATTGCGCCGTATCGCGGGCGGACTGCTCGCACCACCTCGTCGTCAGGACAGAACCGGCGGCCTAGGAGTGATGGCGAGAGCGTGTGGGCGACAAGGGGACGTGCGAGCAATTCGAATGGGAGCGAAAAAAAAAAAAAAAAATTGGCAACCGTTTCCTTCTAATCGGCTCCGGTCGGCACTCATTTCGCGTTTCCACCAATGACGACGACGACGACGGCCGTCCACACCCCGCCGTCCTTAACTCTCGATCTCCTCTCCCGGTTAAATCTTTCTCTCTAATTTTCTTTTTCTTTCTTTTCTTTTTTCAATCCGCCAAACGGTTCGTTCGAAACGATCTCTAAATCATTCGTCCGCATCCCAACGTCACACAGTCGGACACGGATGAATCGCAGGTCTACGTCAATATACAACAAAATCAATATCTATATCGCCGCGATATCTCGCGGACCGACGACGACGCGAAACAAATATTATCACGTCGTCTGTTTTTAAGCGGTCCTGGCGCGCGCGCGTACCTTTAGATTTCCAGTTTTCAACTCGTACGAGCGGCGCGTGTAATTAGTCTGAGATAATTTTCGTCTACAGGTTAAAACGAAATCTCAAGAAACGACAATGCCGTTTGTCGTGTACAAAGCGCTCGGCGAACCAGGTTAATCCCAACTTTTTGT
The DNA here is from genome assembly GCA_948098885.1 of Drepanosiphum platanoidis. Classification (NCBI taxonomy): domain Eukaryota; kingdom Metazoa; phylum Arthropoda; class Insecta; order Hemiptera; family Aphididae; genus Drepanosiphum; species Drepanosiphum platanoidis. Next base: position 7,012,378 of record OX402532.1, read on the forward strand.
TAAGCCGCCGAGTGCCTAAATCGTTCGCCCTCCCGCGTTTCGAGTATAATAAAAGCTCAGCTGAAACATCAACGACAAAAGCCGCCCCGTCGAAAATGAACCGAAATTTACATCGAGCGTAACGTTTTAATTAGTACGGTTTCTGGTATTTTATGCTAAACACACACAATTTAAATTATTTAGCTGTTCATTAAAACGATTATTATTTAATCAAGTGTGTTTGATGAGTCGTTTGCAATTGTGATTTCATTGTAATTCCGTTTCGTTCCAGGGTTTTCGGAATCGCTTTTTTCTTCCTATGTTTTAATGTTGTAGTTATTTTTTACTTTTTTCTTTTTTTTTTTTTCAATCGAAAAATCCAACTACATATAATATATACTCGTACGTTCTTCACCCGGTCGTTTTCGTGTGCTATATTACATCTTAAACAATCGAAATATTGCTGAAGAGTGGGGGGGGGGGGGTGTTGGGGTAGAAATTGAAATTCTGTTTCGTGCCCCGATATATATATATATATACGTATATTCAATGCCGTTATGCCAGTTAGAAGTAGAACCGGACCATTACACCCGTATTTTCTTTTTATAGTAGTCACGTGCTGAGCATTTCGCAACCTCTTAAAAGAAAAGAGAGAGAGAGAGAGAGAGAGAGAGAGAGAGAAAACGCTGCCACGTATTCGCCGAGGAAAAAATTCATATAATTCCACATCTGCGATTCCGAGCAGGTGGAAAGTTTTGCCCGATTTGAATGTGAGCAAAATCCTTAATAAAATTGGTTTTGTTTCGTACAAACCGCGCACATTCGTGATATGAGATTTCCAAGCGAAATAACTCATAACTATTATTTCAATAATCTTATTTCCTCTCTTACTCACTCCGTGTCCGAATATTTTATGCGTTTTTTTCTTATTTTTTTTTTTTTTTTTTTTTCTTAAGCCGCCGCGGTGCCCCCCACTGCCTGCGCGACTAAAACTCTCCCCGCGTAAAGTTGAAAAAGTCGACGTTTTATTCGATTAATATTTTCGAGTTGAAAAAAAAAGAAGAAAAAAGAAAAAAAAAAAAAAGAAAGTTAAATCGTCTTTGAATAAAAAGTTATATATTATAAAGCCTGTCGAGTAATTTTACGAACGAGAGAAACGGGGAACGAGACCGATTTGAAGTTTTTACGATGTATAATTTCATAGGTAGAGGTATACCGCGACGACATACCACGCACGTAGAACATATATTTCCCCCCCCCCCCCCCGTTCTGTTTCAAATCGAATCAAATTTTTTTTTTTTATTTATAAATTTACATAAGAAATGTATTAAGGTGATGTAGAGTTCTTTGCGTTTCCTCGCGTTTCTGAATACCTAATAAAATCAACGTAGGTGTATTTTATTTGATTCAGAATGTTCGTAATAAAATTGCATTTTTGGCAGTCCAAAAAGGGTTTCTAGTCATTTCGATTTAAGAGCACTTTATTTCCGACGTTTTCTTTATATATGAGTATATAATATGTACGTATACAATATTTTCGTTCAACTCGAGTCAATTAGATGTGAAACGCGCAAGGGCACGACTACACTTAAAAGCCAATCCTTTAATTTGGTCTCTGCGCGGTATTATAGGTGTCAGAAATTATTCGAACTTTTAACCGTTAAAAACGTAAGAATCGAGTAAAAACAATTTGTTGTTGTTGTCGCGAATTTTCACACGAAACGATTAACTCGAGACAGATTTTCGATTCCAATTAGTTCCCGAAAACCTATACGATTTCACAAAGGCCACCGTGGCGGGCGGCGCGTTTTTGATAGTACGACACTATACGTGAAAATGTTCGTAAAACAACGCGGCAAAATGTTTTTTCGGGGACATATACATTTATACACACCGAGCCCACAAGGGAAAACCTATGCTTTTGGAAGTTATTGTCAACTGACCAGTGTCCAATGTCTTTTGGGAGTTGAAACATGTTTCTAGCGTGTCGAGTATCAAGTATTTTTCTGTTGTTTTTTTTTTTTTTCCAGAGACGGGGGATGGTGGCGGTGGTTATTTTGCGTTTTTTTGTGATACGACTACAGAAAAAAACACATCGGATAGGTAAAACGAAAACGAGTAGTGGCGTGTAAAAAAAAAAAACAAAAAAAAATAATAATAATAAAAATAAAGAACCAGAAAGAAACGTGATGCAATTTAAAAGCGCCGACGGTGTGTGGCCTAATGCGAGGTCGTCTGTCCTTTCTTAAAACACTCTGTCTCTCTATCTCTTTCACACACACACACACACACACACACACGCTCTCAAACACACGTACGCGCAGTCGAGCTAGACGATCGTAACGCCCGACATATTATAGTTATAGACCTAGACTGTCAGCCGGGCCGCTGTTATATATTTTTTTCCACGACGACGAAACACTACGGTCAGCCAATTTTACCCGGATATCTTCCGAAATCCATAGCGTAACGTTATCAATATTGATTATGTAATGGCACGTCATTTTTTTCAGTAGTTTTCTGCTTCTCCCTTCTATATACACACACACTACACAGTAGTAGACATTCACACGTACGTTTATATATATATATATATATATATATATATATGTATTACATATATCGGTGCGTATTATATAGTGTACACCCTTCCTGACATCGATCTGCTGAAACGTCTACACAGAGAAACCATAGTGACCTGACCACCGGAGGACAGAGAGTATTTTTACGGTTCGAACCCATTTCGTTATATTATATGCGACGCGCGCGGGATAAGAGCCGCAAATGTTTTTACGAAAATATTACAATCGTCGTTGCTATTGCTATATTATTATAAGTGTTTCGTACGACTATTCGTTTTGTCTTAAAAATCTCCGCTTGCACTCTCCGCGCACTACTTATTCGAAACAAAACGCACTGGGGATTTACCGAGCCGCGGTATAAAAATACTGCGCCGCGGTGACGATAATAATTGTATTTAAATGCAAACGTTATTGTATTGCGCGAAGCCTTGACAAATGTATAGGCGCGAATACGTCGACGCGCATGCAGCGTGTAGTTTAGAGTTTGCACATCGACCGATCAGTGCCAAAACGAGAAACTTGACATTTCATTATTGTGTCGCGCCGCGTCGTATATTATATATATGTATCTGGGCCAGGGCCTAGCCCGCGAAATGTCAGGTTCAATTTAAATTCCTAACACGGCAATAAATCGTCGCAATAATATTATGTATTTCATATTATCTGCTCTAATGTTATATATCATTATTAGTGTGTGTGTGTGATTTCGCTTTGTTCGCGCTTGGTTACGATGTCAATATATTTGTTAATTTTTTTTATAAAACACTTACCAGCGTTACACGACGTAATATTTGTGAATACTAATTTGAAGCCGTTCGGAACTTCAGAATACAATGCCGATCGTTCGTTTCGTTTTATACGTCGAGAAATTATTATTAGGTTGACAGGCCGCCGATGTCTTACGATTTGTAAGTCTCACATTAATTAGTTTAAAGGTACGTTCGCGCGTCACAGACTCACGGTACAGCGAGATTTGTAACACATTGATTTCGAGCGAAATAAATCGTTTGTGTTTGTGTTTTTTCAAGAAATACATTTCCAACCTATTTTAGGGGTCGCGCGTTCTATAGAATATGACGGACGACATCGATTACGGTGTTTCGGGAATAAATCGGGGGAGGGGGAAAAAAAATCACGACAGGCATTTCGGAACTCGCGTTACTACGGTCACGGGAGTGAAAAACATACGTCTAGAAAATAAAACAAACATTCCGCGCAGCTGGCATGTAAATAAATTATAATGATTTACGGTGCGAAGAATGTGTGTGTGTGTGTGTGTGTGTGTGTGCTGCAAAACGTTCATCTCTGTCCTTTGGTTTATTACGAAATAATAGTAATAATAGTAATACTAATAGTAACGGTTATAGTAATAACAATAATAATAATTATAGTTCGTGCCGGGTGTTGTTAGCACGTCGCAGGAGTCGCACAGCACCACAAGTTTGGGATTTTAATAAATGTAATTTCATTTGCCCGGTTAAATTGTTGCCTGTAATGTAATTGAAATCTGAAAGCCCATTAGAGATATTTTCTTTCCGTTATTTTTGAAATAAAACGTTCATTCTCCATTAACCGACAAAGGTCTTTATATGACAGTCAAAAGCATTAGTCCTCTTGATACGGCTCCGGCGCGAAGGAGGGAGTAGGAATAAAAACGTCCCTTACACAATGCATTTGAGATTTCAAATGGACGGGCACATTTGTTGGAATTAAAACTGTCTCGCTTGTAAATAATAATACGACGACGGACTTAATATACACGATAATAATAATAATATGTATTAAGTGTAATAATAATATTTAATATTATAATACGTTGTTTTCAAAACGTAATGCTGCGGCCATTATTATAAATATGGCACTGAACGCGACGACGGCCGAGACGCGCGTACAACAAGCGGGACGCTTCTAAGATTAACCAAAATCTACGTGTATTAATTATTTACGTCCGCGTGATGTACAATAACGGTATGATTATTATTATGGTGACGACGGCGGCGGCGTATAGATTAGGTTTTGACGTGTACTTATTGTCGTTGGCGTTTTTTAAAAAAAAATGTCAACGAATATTTTTATTCGAATGGACGTAAAATAAATCCTCGATAATATTAATAATCTAGAATTCTAGAAAACCGTACGTAATTTTAAACGCGTTCGCGGGTGCAACGCGTACGCGTGATGTTATCGCGTGTACGTATAGTGAAATCGTCGTCGAAATAATGTTTTAAACGATTTTTCGAAAACGAAACGTCAACATTTATAATGATTTCATATAAAAACGAGTAGTCGAGACTAGTACTCGACGAGTGGTGTAGGCATAATAATGCACAATGTCAAATGAATAATAATGTGTTTATAATCGGACTTGGCTGATGGCTTTATTGTTTTTGTATATTATTATTATCATTCAATCGGAGCGAACGTGTTTAATTAATCGAGTTAGAGTTTGTTGACGTTTTCGTTTTTGTACAATTTTACCAAACGACCACCCGAATACGAGTGAATACAGTTTTCCACGAATAAGTAAATTATCCTGTGAATAATGAAATCGCGCGTTTAGGTAAGTGATTCTTTTGCCGCAAACCAGTCGTGTCAATCAATCAAGCGAAATCGAAACGGGTCGAGTTTGGTCATTTGTTTACACTTAATTTCGTACGTACATATATTATCCAATAGGACACCAGTGGTCGACCGAAAACTCCCTTTATTTTACCGTCGAATTTTGTTTTTCACATGGTTATGCCCGCGGGGGTCGGACACAAAACGAAACAATAGGTATTTTCAAGCTCTAAGGCTTCACCAAATATACGTATAAATTAATATATTTTTCTAAACGTCAACGATGTGGAAACTAGTGAAAAGGATCATGACTCGGTAATCTCGACGAGTTGAACATCGACGTCAACTCGTACACGTCGTCGTCGTCGTATCGCAAATAGATACAATACGATGTAAATAATACGAACGCGTGCGCGCGCGCGTGTGTGCTCCTCTCAAAGGATATCGATAAGTTTGAAAAAAGTGTATTTCCTTACGCCCTTTATAAACTCTCCTACAAACATCGCATTGTGTGTGTCTACGTATATAGGTACAGTAACTGTGACGACGACGGTATTATTTATTTTTATTTTTTTTTCGTTGGATCTTCTTCGTGCGTGCCCCGTCGGCGAAATCGTGCCCGACGCGATCGATGACTACTGCAGTCGTTTGTGTATCGAAAATCGAACGCGTGCGCTTTCCCGTACGGTATTATAAACACTCCTCTGGCGTGGCCGCGGAACAGAGACGGAGTTTTGATAATATTCCCAGAGGGATTTGGCTCGGGGAAAAAAAAAAAAAACGAAACGCCGGGGGGATTAAATTTAAGAAAACATTGCCTCGGCGGCTAATCCGCCGCCAGGTTTTCGGTCGTATATAATATTTTGCTCGCCTATAATGCCCTCCGCCGCCGCCGTCGCCGCGCGTTCGTCGTCGTATATCGGCTTTTGAAAATATATTTAGTAACATGCGGTGTCGAGTCGGTAAATCTTAACGGGACGTTAAGCCCGAGGCCCGCCACCGCCGCCGCGGCGGCGGACCGTTGTCATTTATTCCTCCGGAGTAACTTTATAATTCATTTAGCGCAGAATTTAAACGACTCCGCGAAGAAAATAGCGCACGAGCAACTTTTACGTCGCGTAATCCGATCATCCGCCGTCGCTGCAGGTTTTCTGATTTCGATTCAGAGACTTTGGACTTTATGCCTGCCGTAGCCGAATCACTGCAATAGTCCTTTGTCTAAAGTTGTACGAAAGCATTTCACTCCGTCGTAATTACAACGTCTATATACACACGTATACGTATACCTACTCCGAGGAGAGTTCACCCGAGTTTAAGGTGAACCGTTTGATTTTTTTCCCTCTTTTCTAACGGACAAACTAGATTTATTGTCTTATTTATTTATTTTTGTGTTTTTCTTTTTTTTTCATTCCGCTATTTCTCTCGATAGCCGCCCGTCACGTCGGTAACACAATATTCGCGTACGATTTGACGCCGTCGTCGTCGTCGATCGATTCGGATTGAAATCCCTAATCGCAACGTATAAAACGTTCGATAAATTCGAAAACACGGCGTAGAAAATACTCGTCTCGGCGAGTAGAAAAAACAAAAATAGGCGCGGGGTTATCGGAATACTTTTTTTTTGTACCTTTTTTTTTTTTTGGGAAAAACGCGAGTCGTCGCGCTCGAAATCTCAACCGATATCTAACCGTTACGAAATAGACGATCTACTAATTAAGACGTTTTATTTGCACGGCGTCGTTAATAAAAAAAAATAAAAAATAAATACTACTCGCGTTTTCACGTATATCTTCTCTCGCAGTCGTCGCGCGTCATTTGGAAGACGTGTCGCGGTCGACGTACGAGACGCACCGGCAACGACGCGTACCGACCGCGCGCATACATTATAACGAGAGCGCGACAGTAACCGTCGCGTCTTCGTCGTATTATTATTATATTATTACGACAGCAGTAGGGATTTCTCGACTCGTCTCGTCGTTTTTTTTTTCTTTCTCCGTCTTCTTCTTCTTCTTCTTATCTACTCTCCTTTTTATTCTTTTCCTCACACCGTCCCCTCCCCCTGGAAGCGCTACCGTCGCGAGTTTATTTTAATGCCGAGTGAGAACGCTTCGGTTTTGATTGACGTCCATGTGTTTTATTACAAACGGCGCGCGTCTTGGCTGTCGTCGTCGTCGTCGTCGTCGTCGTAGGCCCCGAAAGAACGTATATTTTGTAATACTATATATTATTATTATTATATAGAGCGGAGTTTTGCTGCCGACGAGCACACGTTCGTCCGACGGAAACGCGACACAAAGATCGTATATTATTACGAAATACTCGTATCATATACGTGCGGTGGAAATGTTTTACGACGACGACGCGTGTACACACACCTGCCCGCACGCAAGTACGCGCGCTCTTTGGCTCGCGCCAGAGTGTGGGTGGGGTGGCTCCGCGATCTGTACGCGAGCGCATACAATATTTATATTACGCGTATTCGGTTGATTGACAAGTGCGACGAGTCGAACAAGAAAAAAAAGAAAAAAAAAACGAGAGTAAAAAAAGATCGCTTCGGCGGATACGCGCACGCTCGGTAACACGAGATAAGTACGTCTAGATTTAGAAAAGAGGAATGAAAAAACGGCCTCGAGATGTGCGTGCGGCAGCGGCGGCGGCGTATATAAAATATATCGGGGAGAAACGCTCCGGGCGCGTGGAAAAAAAAAAAAAACGTGTGCGTTACGTCTCGGGTTATTTTCCATCAAAAATTTAGGGTTAAAGAAATATATAAATAAAAAATAAAGCCTGCGCGCGCGTACATATATGACACGAAATATATATATATACGTATTATGTCACGGCGTAAACCCACAACAACCCGCTCGTACAACACACACACACGCGCGCGCATAAATAAATATATTATAATATGTGTACGCACACGATTGTATTGTTGGCTAACTTAAATCGCTGCGGTGTAGTAATGATAATATATTATCGTTATAGTATTATATAAGTCGCGTCTTGGTTTCGCCCGCTCAAGCCGCCGCGGTGTTTTGTCCCCACTCCACCCCACAACCGACGACGACGCGATAATCGCCGTTCCATCGTTTCTCTCTTAATATTTTTCATCCATGCTCATTGTTCGTTTTGACAATTTGTATAAATATTCACTGTGATAATACGCCGACGACGACGACGACGATGAATTCGTAATGACTTTCCACGCGAACAATGAACGCGCTAATTGGAATTTTTTTTAAAACCCCGAATTATATGGCGAAAGAATGAGAGAGAGAGAGAGAGAAAAAAAGAAGAGAACCGACATGGTTTAATGTGTAATTTTTTTCATTTTTTTTTTTTTTCTCCTCGACGTTATTATACGGTTGAAAGGACCGAACTGCCGCCGGGAGGGGATAGGTAAACGCGGAAGTGCGTTTTCATATTATATTATCATACATTGTGTGTATAATAGACTGAAAAATTATTTACCAAAAAAAAAACCCTACGCAAAAGATAATGCTCGCATAGCTCGTACACCTCGTAGTAGTATACGGTGTGTGAAACGGCTTAAATTAGAACTTTAATTTATCACGTTATACCGCCGCAGCACGCCAACAATGGTACAAAGTAATAATTTCGGATAACCCTTCAAAAAAGTTTTCACAAAAGTTTCCGCGCGCGGCCCCAGTAACAAATACAATATAATATCATGCGTGTACCTATTGTGCGCGTAATATATTACCCGGTTTTATATTAGCGCGTCGATGTTGTCACATTTCTGTAAATAATTACGCATAATGTTATATAGTGATATTATTATATTACGTATATCGGCCGCGGCCGCCGAGAAACGCGACTCGAAATATTCACACCGTCGAAACTATTAAGACGACGACGAGCTGAAAACGTTGTTTAATACTTCTGACGATCATCATTTATTAAATTGTTTTCCGAAAGTTTTAATGTGTCGTGTATTTATTGAGTTTCGAAACTATTACAAAGCTTTGTGTTTAAATATTTGCAAAAGTGTCTTAATCTCTATACCTATAGAGGGTGATTGATTAAATTTTGTGTAACCGATGTTAATTAAAAATCTCATAGAACTTTTAAACAATATAATGATAATAACAATATTGATGTAACAATAACGAAAAGTTTGATAAAAGTTAAATCCCGTTATGACTTCTTCGTACGTACAATAACGGCACGATGTGATTGACGCTTGAACTTTCGGGTTGTTTTATTTTATAGTAATTGACAAAAAAAAAGAAAAAAAAGCCCCTATAGCCTATTTCTATTGCAATATTTATTTCATTTTTACGTTTTCTTTACAACCATTATTCGTTATACGTATTAGCGTCGACGTAAAAAGTATCGGGAGATACGTATAATATGGAATAATAATTAGAACAGTTCTACGATTTACAAGAACGAAATCGATTTCGTCGCGTCGAGTGTTCGGGGAAACTATTAATAATTATTTGTGTCTTATTGAGTAATATTGCAGGTAACTAAAACAATAATTATCGATACTTTTTCCGTTTCGATTTATGTATTTCAATCATATTAGCCGAGTCGATTCGGTATATCATAAAATTAAATTTATAAGAAAACAAGAAAACGCATTTAAAATATCGAATCAGATGAATTCGCTGAGAAATTTGCGCGGAAACCATAACGAATAGAAAAATATTCCAAAAATATTTCAGGCTTGGGTATAAAACGTGATTATATGTACGAATTCTTGTATTTTTATTCCAAACCCGTTTCGTTTGTGAAAAATGATTTTTCTATTGTCTTATTCGAACGGTTCTGGGGCACCGCCGTTTCTGCCGGTACGCGATGAACTGTGCGGTAACGACGTCTGCGGATATCGCACGCGACGGGTAACAATTTAAATCCGTGATATTTTTCAAGCGTTAATTTACGTCTGTTGAAGTTTGCCGTTCCTCAAACACACCGAATTTATGTATATTTTATATAAGCTCGCGGTGCAGTGGATTCGCGGAATACTAATGTGCCGCCAAGTTGTGCGCGAGCCCTGTGGGCATGTCGATCGCATAAAGTTGCGAAAAGTTTTTTTTCTTTTCTTTTAACGATCCGGTGTTACGTCTAACTCGACTAAAAGACAATAACAGTATATTTTGTGTCTCCGCGTTGACCGCCTACACTCCTTCCGAACAGATTGCCGCGCCACCACCACCATCCAGAGGAAAAATATGACCTCCAGGGGTCGCAATTCCGAATATATTTATAATATGTACCGCGCCGCGCATACATGACCGAGTCCAGTGGGCAAAAGAGAAATTTATTATAAGTGGAAAAGCTGAAAGTTTAAAGAATAGAAAAGTTTCTTTTTAACCCATAAAAGAATGTATGGCGATTATTCTTATTTGCTTTTTCCTCTCTTTCTCACTCGTTCCGCCTTGCTCGCGATTTGCCTCCCCACTCTTTCCCAGCGGACCCGAATAATAGTAATAATAATAATAAAAAAAAAAAATCCGTTTCGTTTGTTTCCACACAGCGTCGCTTGTACAAAGTTTTCTCTTGCACTTCTTCTTTTTTATATTATTATTATTATTTCTTTTTAAAAACGCAGTTTCATCATTTTATTTGCTGATTCTCTTTCGGCGCTCTCATCCGTCTCGTCCAAAACAATATAAAAATCCGTTCAAATCCCTGGATTACAATAAACGCTATAGATTTTGCCCCCGATACCGGAAACCGTCCCTGTATAATACCGCCGCGAGACCACCACCGCACCTTTCGCCCTGTCCGACTCCCTTCTCGATTTCGCCGTCAACGAGAACAAGGATTTGATCGAGATTCTTTCAGGCCTGTAATGTCTTTATTTCGAAATACACTTCGCCGACGGAATCACTTAAAAGCGTCGTGAAACACCTTTCGTCTCTCTAAATAATTCATTTTTTTTTCTCTCTCTCTCGATTTTATTACCGTTATTTTCGTTCATTTACTCGAAGAGCGCCGCGTAGGTATATGCGCAATCGATGGCCGCCAAAATCGATGCGACTTTAAGATAAACGGACACACTGCGAGAATAATCCAAGGCAACAAATAATGGAGAGCAGTAAAAAAAGAAAAAAGAAAAAAAAAACCTAAGCGCGTGTCTCACCGAGTGAACAGTGTTTAATGAGGTCGTAAATATTTTTAACTTTACGTTTTTATACTTTACTCTCAGGTCTTTTTCAACGTAATCCATTTGTATTTTTCAAAACAATTTTTCACGGTACTGACAAAAGAAGAAAAAACCCTTTTATCAAACAAAGCCGTCGCGTCGTCGGAACAATCTATATAATCATTTTCACCGCGTATAATTACTTTTAAATTATTTGATTTGCGATTTTCGCGTCGTTGTCGTTGACGTCTGACGACATATTATGACATATTTTACGAAACCTGCGCGAAGTGTATCGAGACGATGAAACGTCGTCACGTGGTGTGCAATAGTAACGCGCGAGCGTCATAAACGTTATAGAATTCACTTTTGGGCGATGTCTCGAAATTAGTGCTTTCTTTAATGATTACACTGCGGTAGGGCTTACGCGTAGTAGGTAATCACTGTTGAAACTTAACCGCCTCGATGTTGTAAAACTATAATCCGTTTTTCAAAAAACGTGTCACAGATAAGACGAAGAGTGGTGGTGGGGAGAGTGCAAAACTGAAACGCGCTTAGAATATGGTCGTGAAATTAACAGAGGGAGAAAAAGAAAAAAAAATAAATAAATACACCGCGAAGCTAAAATAACCGACTCCAGGGTCTGACAAAAGTTATTACCAAAAGGTTAAGTTAAATACGGCGCAGCATTAACATTTCAAATTAAAAGGTTAATTGGGGTTTCACGGTTGCTCTAGTGTGCGGTTAGAATTTTACTTCTATGAAGTTATAATATTCTAAAAAAAAAAAGAAAAAAAGAAAAAAAAATCCATTCTTTTCACCAGACGGACGGGAAATGAAAAAAAATCTGTTCTAGTAAACTGCAAGCGTACCGACACGGACTTGGCGTGTGATCTGCGTTCGACTCGAAGAACATAATACGCGAGGTGAATCAGAACGCGCGTTTGTCTTATAATAATGCGGATGCCGATAAAAAAAAACCGTATATTATTTCGAGTAGTTATCATCGAGTGTCCGTAATTTGTTTTCGAAATGTTATTTTAATATTATTTTCCTCGTATTTCCTTCTGCTTTTTGCTTTCTAAATTTTCCAGTAACATGTGTCGGATATTGTTGACATTTACGTAAACTTTAAAAGTCCCCCGATACAAGAGCAAACTTTCGGTCGCCACGAGGGCGCGTTATTTTTATCCTCGGTTTTAATCTGATGTCCACGACTGAAAAATGTACGCACCACTAAACACATTGTTCAGATTTCATAAGACGTATTATTTTTATACACACATAACAATGCGGCGAAGGGAAGGGCGTCTTGTCTAGAGTCGTCGCCGTTTCCACATTATAAATGTATTATATGTGACGTCGAAAAAGAATTACGCCCGTGCCGTAATACTCGCTGTAATGAATTGCACTGCGATATGCGCGCGTATATAATACGTACACATTGTGTTATTCGTTTGAGACGTTTCATTGTATCGGATCGAACTCGCTCGAGGGAAGAAAACCGATTCGTATTCGAAAGTTATCGTTTCGCCGCGAGTTTATGTGCGGATTGTTCGGACGGACGGTATTCGCGATTCGACCGATATTCCGACCGATATATGTTCGCTCGGATTCCCGGTCGTAGAAAATGTTTTCCAGGATCGGGCGAAAAACACGTACGCCGCCGGCCCGGACCGTTAATACTTGATGAACGGAAGTGCATTGACAAGTATCCGGCGGTGGCGGCGGCGGCGGCGGCGTAATTTCCAGAGAGTTTGACGTCTCGCTTTACGGCGGATGTGTCACGGGGGATAGCGTTAATGCGTTTTGGCGAACAATCCGCCCTACGAAACACGCGCGCGTAATATCGGCTTTTTACACACGACGAGCGCCGGCAGGAAGGACGAGGACCCCCCCGGCGCACGTGTACGGTTTTCTTATCGTAAGTCACACGTCTGAGCGCTTTCCGTTCGTCCGACTGCGGTCGCGATAGCGGCGGCGGTATCGTCCGATGATGATTCGAATTATTATTATACTCCGTCGTCGGTATCGCGCGCATAAATACGCGTCAAACACGCGTTTATAGGTATTTATAATAGAAATGACGCGTCGTCCCTTCACGCCGCCGGCGTAAACGTTGACGGAATCGATTTACATATCGAGGTACATCGATCGAATCGCTCGTTTTTGAAACCGAAAAAAAAAACTGGTAGACGAGGAAAATATAAACAACGTAACCACATTTACGGGACGCGTGACATCCGAACGATCCGAGTTGGTATAATATTATATAATATTGTAATGTCGTAACGGGTATTTATTTTTTTGATAAATAAATTTCGTACGCCGACGGCGAGTGATACGTCTCGCGCCGGGCGTTTTAATGTTTGATACGACTGACTTTTTAAAGACGGCTTATACAATTTTAACGAATTTTCATTTATATCTAATGGATCTCAGTGTTTTTCCGCGATCCGTGAATTTTATAGCACTTTTCATTCAAAATTGAAATTCACAAAAGTAATAACTACGGAATAAATAAAACGACGCTCCCGATAACGTTTGCAAGTGGTCGTGGTCGCGTCGCGTGTGAATTAAATTACCGAAAATTATACCGTTTAATCTCGTAAATCATACCTCGTAATACATAGTCGAACGATCGGGTTTATTCTATTCGATTTGTACGTACGATTATTATGTTTTGTTAAACAAACGCCTATATATTATTATACACAATAATATGTTTCGAATATGTTTCAAATTTTCTATAATCATTTGTTTTTTAAGTTGTTAAAATATAAACGTTTTGTGTGTCAATCGCGGGGATTCGATTGGTTTTATCTAACGCGAAAACCTAGATAATTACGCGAGTTGTACGAACAATATTATTTCGATCGCCACAAAGAATAACCACTCGAGACACACTCTTTTTCGTTCAATATGACACGAACGACGTCATGGTATTATTGAAAGTCGTATTTTACACTTACACTAATTGAAGTCGAGCAAAATAATATCTCTCTCTCTCTTTGGTCGAGAATAAAAAGAATAAACGCCGCCGCCGCCGCCGTAGTACGAAATCTCGAAAATTCGAAAAGAGAAATAAATCCGTCGAGAAAATCTCACCGTCGCGCGTCGGCTGAAACGAGAAAATCTCTCGAAGTTTTTCCTCCTTCAGCCACCGCCGTCATAAATAATTTCTCGATTTTTATACAACGCCGTTGATGACGACAATAATAATAATAATAATAACACGCGATAAGGTGTGACGCCGCTCTGGCGTTTAAGAGAGTCGGCGCTTGTTCCGGCTCTGCCGATCGTTCACACCGCGGGGTAATATCACGTGTATAAAGTATACATACATTATGCGTCGCGCTATAGGCGACATAAGAAATTGGATCATAACACGCCCTCGTGTACTCCTCCTAGAAAATATACATTGTCTCCCGCGCGCCCGGCCGACCCGTCGTATTTGCCGAGATTGCAGCGCGTTTCGTACGCGTTGAAAACAAATTGACTGTCTCTTATAACTGCTCCGGTGACGGGATAACAATGGCGGCACAGTAAACATCAGTTTAAATTTTAAAGCTCGGCAAACACGCCGTGAAAAGGAAGAGGTTTCGACAAACAAAAGGTTAGGCGGGCGGGCGGGCCGTAAATTACGTGGGGGGGGGGGGCAAAGATAATAATGATAATAATAATAATAATAGTAAAGAAATAATAAAAATACGATAAAAAAACATAAAAGGCTCGACTCCGTGTTATACTCGTATATTATACGGTTATATACTCGTATATACGGCTAGGCCGAGTAACCGTCCTGTAAATGTCTTGTAAATTCGTAAATACGGTAAATTTCCACGACCGACCGCGCGAATACGTCACGTATAATATAATATATGTACGTGTATTGCGTAGTAGTTCCAAGAGGGTAACAGGAATTTAATGAACGGTCCAAATATGTCCCTTTTATTATTAATATACCCCAAGTGTAAGCTGTTAAATCAATTTAGGGTCAACTGCTGCTGCTGCTGTTTCTGCGAGAGATGTTAAGATAGTGGCAAGAAATTCATTTGTACGGTTTGTATGCAGAATGCCGTAGTGACAAAAACTAATATTATGCAAAATTATACAGAGTGATTCGATACGATTTTAAATGCCGTCTCGTATAACGTTTGGAATTCGATATAAATATTGTATATAACATGCGATATCTTATAATATCGAATAATCGAACGCCAGTCGCTATTGTCGGTTGAAAATATGTAATTAAAACGAAGAAAACGCGTCGCGTCGGAAAATCGGCGAAGGTTTAGTCTTTTCGGTTCGGCGCGCCCAGGACACGAGTTATGTTTGAGAATAAAAAAGGAAAAACAATAACTAACACTGTACACGAATTTAGACGAAACACACGCGCGACATATTATAATTATAGAACGAGATATTATTGTAAATATTTTTAGAACCAAGACCGAGTATGGTTATTGTTTCGCTGGACAACATTGGACCGGAGCGTTTGAATAAAATTACGGCGCGCCGTAATATCGGCCGAGTCGAGGAAACGCGGACGCTAATATTATATAACTGTGTAATTAAATGTAAAAACGAAGTCTTGTTACAACCAAAGTGAATTTATATTTCTCGTCGACTGCTATTATTGCCATCGCCATTGTTATATTTTCGCACGACAAAAGAATATTTTTATTTTTTTATTGTTTCACGTCTTTTTAACCCGAGTTTTTCAACGAATTGTTTTAAGTATTCCGAACTTATTCATTATATTCGACGATCGATAATAATCACGTTTCGGTTTTTAATTTACAGTGTTTAGCGTTGTTTTTTTTGTTTTTTTTGTTTTCATATTTCTTTACTCGGATTCTTTTCGAGTTTTTAACGTCGAACCAAACGAAATCGTACAAGCCAATTCGGGGTCGGGGAAAGAAATTAAAAAAAAATAATTTTTGTTCGCTAAATATTAAACAGCATAATAATAGTTGGGCTTACGTACTATGGAGATGTTGTTTTTATCTATTTAAATAAAATAATCGAGAGACATATTGTGGCTTCTATACTTGATGGCATCGTAAGGAATTACATTTTTTATTCATATTCTTATTATTAATACCTAATTGTGTTTTTTAAGATTTTCGAGTCACAAAATATTACTTATTTATAGCTATTATAGCGTTTTTATGTCCGTTTGCGTGACTCTTTGATTGTTCGTTATGATTTTACCAATCTATACAATTATTATTGACATTCAATTGTTAGTCGTAACGTAAACGCGTAATAGCAAACTGTTGTTGCACACAGTCAACTGTTTTTAAGTGTATGATTAACTATCGATTTTTAAGTACGAAAATATTAAGTAAAATCAAACAGACAAAAAAATTGAAATATTTTACAATGTTTTATTTTATACACACCACCACCACCACCACCACCACCACCACCACCACCACCACCACCACCACCGTGCATGAAATGTTTTCTCTTAATCGTTCGAAATACTC
The DNA here is from genome assembly GCA_948098885.1 of Drepanosiphum platanoidis. Taxonomy (NCBI): domain Eukaryota; kingdom Metazoa; phylum Arthropoda; class Insecta; order Hemiptera; family Aphididae; genus Drepanosiphum; species Drepanosiphum platanoidis. Next base: position 7,029,114 of record OX402532.1, read on the forward strand.
GTGACAACACTGAAGGCGATAATAAATAATATTATCGTTTATAATTAATTTAAAACAGTAAATGTGTTTCGAAAAGAGCGTGACAAATTAATTCGTCGGAAGAAAAAAGCCAATTGTACTCGTGATAATTAATCCGTTATATTTATTTTTATTTATTTATTTTTTTTGATAAGTCATAATCATAATATATTTAAAACATTCGTTTCGAACATTAGCGTTATATAAACGCGACGGGTGTGACTGAATATTTGTCCAAGAAAATATTAATAAAATAAAATAGTGGAATTATATTATTATAAAGACTTTCATACCGTTAAAATGTTAGCATCGCCTCTTCTCTCGCTGTCCCCTCTGCCTCTCTGCCTCTCTCTCTCTCTCTCTCTTTGCGGAGATAATGGTCAGCATTTTCGAAGAAGAGCGGAAAGTCTTTGAAACTCCACTGATCCGCTTTGAACTTTTCCTCTACACTTTTTAATATAATAAATAGGTCCGTTGTATTTGTCAAAAAGTTTGACGGCAAAATATATATTAGAATATTATACGTTTTTTTTTTTTTTTTTTCGTACCCTCTTTGTCAGCCAAGATTTAATATCGGCCGTTAGTTGATGGATGACGGTTGCGTGTTACTCGCCATCTATAAAGGGTATAGGGGGGTAAAAATATATATTATGTACCTACCTAAATAATATAAGCGTAAATATATAAAAGCACCGCGACGGTTATAAAACTGTATAAAAACCGTAATATTAATAGACGATAACACATGTTTTGAATTATTATTAGTCAACGGTGTCCTGGCGGCATGTCAAAACGCGCGCACCTACCGTGTGGAATATTTTACCGTCATTGTTATTTAACGCGTTCGCTGGTAAAGATATTTTATATTTTTTTTCTCCCACACAAATCTAATATCATTAGTCGCGACTTATAATAATAATTATTATTAACACATTATTGCGATTGAATTACGACCGACGAGTTTGACTCGAAATTATACGTATAGAATAATATGACGGGATTGAAATTTATAATTTATATATTATCATGTACGTTTTGATTCGAAAGATCGATGCATTTTACCGATTGAACTCGGGTCGACGACGGACACTTCTTCTTCTTCTTAGTGTGCCGATCCGTTTCGGATGTTGGCGATCATCATTGATATACGAGTTCTATTAGTTGCGCTCCGGAATAGTTCTACTGAACTTTTTTCGAACCATGTTCTGAGGTTGGCTAGCCATAATATTCTTCTTCTTCCAGGTGATCTTTTGCTATTTATTTTCCCTTGTAGGATACATTGGACAAGTTCATATCTACTCTTGTTCCGCATAATATGTCCTAAGTACTGGAGTTTTCTGCATTTGACTGTTATCATTAATTCTTTCTCCTTTCCCATTCTACGCAGTACTTCAATATTGGTAATTTTCTCAGTCCATGATATTTTCAAAATTCTTCTGTATAACCATAGTTCAACCATAGTTCGACGGACACAGTTTTGGTAAACTCTTGCTCGCCGGACGATTTCGTTGATACTCTGTCGTGCCAGGTGAAATACGAAATAATAATATATGATATTACTCGTATATCGTTAAGATTTATTATTGTATTTGTATCGCAGCGCCGAAGACGGCGTATTTATTAGTACAATACTCAAACTGGCCATTTTACTATACGAAGGAGTGACGGGCGTCTGACTGTGACGTAATACGTAGAAAAATAAAAAAATAAAACACATCAACATCAACCGACATCGATCGGTGTTGGAGGTTATGAAAGAGGGACAGACAGTGAATTCGCGTCATCCATCGCCAAGTAGTTGGTGGGAAAAGTGTCCCGGTCGACGCGTCGTCCGTCCGTGCAAATTTGTGATCGTTAACGTAATTCCAATCAAAACATTTCGTCGTCTCGACTTCTCGTGAAAACGATAAAAAGAGTAATCGTTGTTCGACGGGAATATTATCACCACGCGGGGTAGACGATTTTGAATAATCGTAATGAAGTATTGTATAACGAGAACTGACGCAACGTACAGTCGAATTCGTAAACATCAATAATATTCTCGTTTTAAAATTCTGTACGAAATTCTCTCCGACGAAAACGCACATCTCCGTCAGTTCTAGTCGCCCGAATAAATTATTTTTTAATAAAATAATTTTTCATATTAGATAATTTATTAATGGAGTTCACTTTAATGTAGAGAACTTTTATTGTTTAAATTTTTATAAACGACTTTATTCTCCCCGAGTCTTAAGTTTCTTTTCTTTTTCTTTTTTTTTTTTCAACGTACTACCGTCGTCATTATTTTGTTTGCGTCGTTTTTTTTTTTTTTTGATTTCGCTCATTTATTTTGAAGCATTACATTCTAGTCGGTATTGTTTTTATTTTTTCACTTTTGTTTGACTATATTTTACCATAGGCGTTTACAATATATCGAGAGAAGTATTTCGTTCGATTTGGGATATCGTTTTTCTTTTTGTAAATTATAATATGTTCATCATTGTGCTCGTCTTTGTTGAAAATGTTGTTTATAAAATCGTCTTCATCGATATTTCGTTTGGTAGTGAGATTGGTTAAAACGATTAATTGCATCGTTTGGCCGTAATCGACGCGTCCGTCGGTGGAAATTTGTCAAACGCGGGTGTATTATATGCAATTATCAGTATAGAGTAGAATAATGCATATTTCGTCGTGACAGCGTTCGGAACACTACGAAGAAATCTAAAAACGATGACTTTTCAATTTGTGTTGCGATAAATCACCGAGTGAATTATTTGGCACGTTCGATTTGATTATTGTTTATTTTGGATTATGATTTATTAATACGAGATGGGTAAAATAACACGGAGGCGCGGGCGGCCGACGACGTAGTCGCGAATCGAGAAAATAATAATTATTATCATCGGAAAAGATTTGAACGCCACATATATTTAACGTCGTTACGTAAAACACGCCTGGCTTATTATCATACCGACGAATCCCTTTGATGTCGGCAGCAGTTCCGGGGCGCTCGCGTGTACGAAAGACCGCCGCGCCGCGTTATTATATATTATTAAAACGAGGTGTCGCAATTGCGCCGAGGGTGAACGGCAGCGTCTCACTTGTGTAAACGCTCTTCGCCGCCGCCGCCGCCATTGGCATATTACATTATTATTATTATTATTATTATTATATCGTATACTTCAGTGTAGAAATTCCGACGGCTACGGCGGCGGTGTGCAACCACCGTGAAAGAGCCAATCGTTTTATTTCATTAGCCTCTCTATATATAGAACCGCCACGGTCTCTTCACGCCGCCACCGCCGCCGCCACACTCCCCGTCGTCGTCGTCTCGTATAGTTTGCTCCGCGAGACGAGCCGTTTTCAGCCCTTTTCCGCCGTCGCCGGAAAACACGTCTTTGGCTCTTTCGTTTTTAGAAGAAGAAGAAGAAGAAGAAGAAGAAAAAAAAAATAAATGAAAAAAATAACACCCGTCCAATTAAAGCCCGACATAATTTATACGGCGGCGGCCGCGGAACGGGTCATTTATTAAAGGAGGCTCCCCGTGTAATTTCATTTCGTGTATCCCCCCGTGCGCTCGCGTACCGAGACTTTTTCTTTCTTGCTATTTTTCTCTCCTTTCTTTTTTTTCACTCCTCTTTATTTCATTGCGGTATTTATAACGATAACGATAATAATAATAATATGTTTTTCGCATATATATATATAATATGTATTAATGTTTTTCCCCGCGGCGGGAGGAGAGAAGAAACGAAAAGAACGTCCCGTTTTATAATTCAATACGAGAAAGAATAACAACACAGGTGGTATATGATGACTGGTAATGGTGCGGAAAAGAGTGGGTGCAGATTTTCTCGGACGAAAATACAACTGTTTATGTGCGCGGACGACAACGTCCAATATTATTATACATCGGCGGCGCACGTACGTTTTAAAATCGAAAACAAACACGGTGTGACTTTTGGGGTAGACGACGGCGGCGACGACGACGACGACGTGGGTGCGAGAAAAAAAAAAGAAGAAGAGAAAGTCGCCGTCAGTTGACGGTAGTCGGTTTGTTTGTTTGGTGGCGCCCGGCGGCGGCGGGGAAGTTTCTCTCGCAGACGGACCGAAAAACAACAAAACGGTCCTCTCCGCCTCCTGTGCCCCGCGCGCTCCTCGTCGACCTTCTCTGACCGGCATTTGGAATTTGAACGGCGACTCGCCGCGCGCAAATTGATCGAAAGAAGAATTATATATCGCTCGCGCGCGCTCTGAACTTTAACGACGTAGTTTCGGCAAAATCGGAACGTGGAAAAACTTTGTAAACATACGCTCCGCGCAATCGTGTGTATACACCGTCGTTTTACACCATCATGAATCATAATTGGAACTTTAATCCAATAAAAAATTAATATCAAACTCGCCGTGGAAATATATGGGCGACGACGCGGCGCGGCTGCAGCGGCTGCGGGAAAACGATTTCCGCACGATATCCCGCCGTTTCGGCGTGTTCGGCGGCGGCGGCGGCGGAGACGCGAGAAAAGAGCGGAGCGGCGGGCGAGAGGCGAGAACACGCGAGTTTACAATAATATTATCTGCGGGGCTTTTTTATTTTCCCTCCCGTCGGCAATTTACATTTTCCCGTTCGCCGTCGTCGTTCGGTTTCGTATTTTAATCGAAATCGACTTTCGGCCAGTAATTATTTTCGTGTAAACGGCGGCGTGTCGAATATTCTACGGCGTTTATAGTAGCTAACGTCTCGACAGTAATATTTTAGCTAAAGTACATTACAGTTTTGAGTATTATTAAAATATACATTCGCACACACCACGTGCTATAATATATTCCGATTGTCGGCCGATTGACTTTTAATTTTACAGCCGGCCTGCGTTTGAATAATATTTTCACGGTTCGTTCTAAATCAAGCTCCGTCAAACATGTTTTATGTTTAACGATCAATAATAATAATATACCGTCACTATTTGAAGCTGCGAATTATAGTCCAAGTGTGTTGTCGTTTGCGGTCGATTTCTAAAGTGCACGTCGTCGTCGTCGTGCTTTCCAATGCGAATCGACGACGAAACGTGTGTGGTGAACGACGATTGCTATGACACAATGATTCGTCGGTCGACCGCGCGTCATCGTCGTCGTCACGGCCGTGTAGGGTTCGACTCGCGGTGCTGATTATTAAATAAACTGGCGAAACGATGTCGGATTCCAATGCCGATTAAATACGTATTTTGTCTCGCACGCGCGTTTTCGAATGCGATTTCCGAACGATCGCGAAAAGTAGTGGACGATCGCGGCGCCCCCGTCCGTTCGTAATAACGTAGTAGTAAACGCGCGCTGGAAAATGCGATAAATAATGAGAGCAGGAGGGAGAGCAAAAAAATCCTTGCCGGGATTGAAAAATGTAAAAAAATAAAAAAAACACTCTTCGCGCGCGCCGCTATCCGTCCGATTCGGAATAATGCGCAACGGTAGAAGGATTCCCCCTGCCGCGAGCTCGTGCACAAACGTTGTGTTATGGTCGTACACATCGTGTGTCACACATAAATATTGCCCAGCCGGTGTTAATAAAAAGAGCGGCACCTACTACGCCCCCGCGCCCGCAGCCGTATGATTTGTTGCCCGTTAAGTCCATTTATACGTAGCGCGCCGCCGCCGCCGCGCCGCAGCGACGAGGCGAGCGCACGCGCAAATGCAAAAGCTTTAGCTCCGATTTATTATTACGCGCGTATATTGTGTAATATAATAAATATCATTTTTTTTTTTTTTTTTCGGGTTTACGCGCGCGCGGAACAATAATTTCGCTCCGACGACGACAAAATAATAATAATGGTATTTTCATTTTTTTCACCCGATTTTCTTTATTCTTCATTGTTGTCGGAATATAATAATAATAATAATAATAATATACGTTTCGCTTCTTTTTTTTTTCCCTCGTTTTTTACAATTCGGTAAATGCCGAGACGGGATCGTTTATACATTATATTTTACGGCGCGTTTTAAAATATGTATGCGAGCAGCACGCGAGTGTGTATAATATTTTGTTATATCACAGAGTCGTTTACGTACGCACACTCGTTCGTATCCCGTGGGGATTTTTTTCCGAATTTTCGGTCTACTACTACTACTACAATAATAGCGCGGCGGCGGCGCGTTCGTTTATTTCTCTTTAAACGATTTAAAAAAAAAAAAAAAAAACAGTAATATTTTACGCAAACACAATATCGCGATGAAAAAGGCACACATATTATTGTAATACACGTTCGACGTGAAAAAAATAGCTCTGCGAATAGGATTAGGTATTATAATATGGATACGTTGTAATAGTAAAAAACATACCGTACGTACCTTAAATGTCGTATTTGAAAAAAAAAAAACACACAAATACACGCTCCGAACGTTTTGTACGCGAGTTCGTTTCGAGTGGTTCGGTAAGCAAAACGACAAGTCCGTAACAACATTTTCTCTGGTCGACGTTTTACGAGCGGCGATAATATTAACGCGTGGCGGTTTCGTCCGAAGCTCGTTTTTATTAGCGCGCGATGCAGACACCACACGGTCTGCCCGATATTGACGAATTCGTTTTAGTGTTTTTACACTATGTTTTCACCAATGTTGAAATAATAAAATAATAGCGGCCGATACAAATACGGCGAGTATTTTTTAATTGATTTCAACGGTATTTCGTTTGGTGTTAACGATTCTATTAAAGAGGAAATAATCATCATGACGACGACGCGCGCTGTTTTGCAATAATAATAACTTATTGTTGTTCGAGAAATTATCCGTACTCGAAATGCTGAATTTCGGATATAATATCAGTGACGTTTCCAAAGAACAAAACAATACCGTGGAAAAAAAAAATGAAAAATGTTTTTACGGTTTATTTAATAATTTTTTTTTTCCATTCGAAACAATAATAATTGCATTAATAAACTATTCCGACGTCGTCGTTGATTAAATTAAGAATGATTGAGGTATAACGAATTAGAAGAATTTATCGCCGGACTGTTAATAATCATATTATATTGTAAAACGGGAGGAGGAGAACGCGCGCGCGCTTTGAAAAAAACTCCAACGCGCCGTGCGACATTGCGTATAGGTATCGTAAAATAAATTAAAAACAATTTTCACTTTTTATTATACTTATAATTTGAAATAATATTTTAATAGTATACCGTGTTCCGTTAGGGTTTCGTTATTAATTACGGTGTATTTTTTATTTTTTTTTCAAATACGATATTCCAACGCGTCGCATTCGGTTTCAATAATATAAAGGTACTAATAAAATAACGAATGTTCGTTACAATTGACGATTTTAGCACTAATCGATCGATTACTTTTTTTCTCTCTATTTTTCTACGCGTAATCGCTCGCTGTTAATTATTATTTTTATAAAACGTATGAGCGCGGTCGACGAATACTTATTCACGTTTTTCATCCCCAACTAGGTGATAATATAATAACGATTACGGTAAGCGCTCGTTTAAAATATAATAATAATAATAATAATAATCGCAACAATACGTATTTGATAACGCATTTATTATTTCATATCAATTTCCATAATTAAACAGTGACGGGTCGCATAATATTGTATGTGCAATAAATTGTGCGTTCGCATCCCCTACGGGAAAAAGTTTTTTTATTATATTTTCCTCGTTCAAAAGGGGTTTTCACACAACAAAAGAAAATTAACTTGATTGTTGTCAGGAAAATCATAATATTTTATCACGAACCTAAAAAAAAAAAAAAAAAACTTATCTCAAAATCATAATAATTTTTAAATATTTTTTAAAATTATATTACCTACCGCGGCGGCGGCGGTGTGTCGTTTCCGGTCCGCGCGCGAATACGTCACATTTGTTTATTCTACAGATTAAACATTTGTGATTAAATTTCCTCGTGATAATAATTCACCGACGGCAATAATAACTCGACAAAGTAAAATAATATTGTTATGCTCGCGTACGAGATTGGACGACAATAATAATATTATAATATGCGATTTCAGCGTTTCGAAAAGGTGTCTTAGAGAAAAAACAAAAATCGTGTTTGTACTATTAGTATTGTTATTGACGTTGCGGGTCTTACGGTTTTTTTAAATCGATAAGATTGTATATTAATGTAAATACGAAGCGTAAACGATATAGGTACTCGCTTATCATGATGCAAACAGATAATGTTTTGCTATGGAAAGTCAATTTCGAGCGTCGTTTTTGGGTAAAACGATGCGAAAAAACGAGGAAAACTAGTGTATGTCTAGTATAAATGGAAGTTAAAAAGCGAGGATACTGCGCGACGTCGTCGTGTTAAGAAATCGCGGAGGCGTTTGTTTCCTCGAGGAGTCTAGGCGTACGAAACCAATAAGTTATAGGCTGCTCGGGGGCCGACCGCTGCCGTCGACTATTATGCACACAATAACGCGCTATATACGCGAACACAAAACGGGGCTTCGATATTATATATTATTCAATATTATATTGTTGTTGTTCGGCCCCGGAGCACTGAAAGTTATTTTCCAGCTATTCGACCTCTTACAACACTAGCCGGTTAGGTCGTCGTCGCCGTCGCCGTCGCCGCGCCGTTTAGGAAAAAAGAAAACCGTCTCGGACGGTGGAAAAATGTCCCGGCTGTTAAAAAACGTTCTGGTCCGGATGTTTTGCGACATTTCCTGTACAACTCGGGGATAGCGCATCGCGGCCCGCCGGTGGTGGTGGTGGCGGTACCAAATGGACCAGCGCGGAAAATCCGTCGGCACGTGTCGAGGTCAACGCGCAAAATAATACGCGAAACACATTTTACGATGGAGTTTTTTTTATTATTTCACTGTCGCGCAATAATCGGCGTCACGTGGGGTTGACGGGACATCCGGCCCCTCGGGGGACGGGCGTTTCGTTCGTACGGCGGAAAATAATGTATTTTTCGAAATAAGAATTAAACGACAGGAGTTTTCGATATTAGAAATCAATTCATCACGACGACGCGCGACGTCTATTTGCTTATTGTTTTTTCAACGATACGTGTGCGCCGCGGCCGCGCCGCGAAAAACAACGAACAACGGAATAAAAAGGTGGACTGACTCGGCGCGCGGTGAAATTTACATCCGTTTTTTGAAATTTGGAAAACATTGTTTGGCACGTCGCGCGTTCAATGTAATTTTGACATTTCGATTTCCTCCTCCTCCTCCTCCTCCGACGTGTCGAGTGTGCGCCAATACATATCTGCATAAAGCGACTCTTAAATTTGCATAATAATATACTCATATACGTATATATATTATAATTATATAATTCCGGGTAGTAAGCGGCGGCGTATCTTCTCCGATAAACTGACATTTGATATAGCAATGAAACCAATAAGTAAAATTGTCTATTGTGATACTTAGAATCTTACATAACAACACCAAAGAATAGTTATTTTCAATCCAATCGATAAAAGCACAAATTTAAGTTTTTATTGTTGTAACCCCCGAATATTATACTTATACTCGAGACAATTTGTTTTTTTTTCTTTTTCAAAATAGTGCTGCTTGTCTTCGGTTTATTTATGTTAGCGATTTGCGTGGTAATTTCGAGTTTGTATCTAATATTCCGAACGATTTTTCAAAAAAAAAAAAAAAAAGAAGTAGAATAAAACGGGTGTCGGTCTTTGATCGTGACAATTTTTCTCCAAGTAAATGGCGGCGCTTCCATAATATAATAATAACAGTTGAAATTATGTCATCGACCAATTAGGATGTTTTGTGCGTTTAGAGATGAAGCGCATAATTCGTCCGATCTATAGATTTCGATTCGCCGGCATAACGTTTTTACACTAAGTTGTTGTTTTCAACAGCAACTTTTCTCGAAGACTTTCTGCGTCTGTTAGAATCGTCGTGGCGGAAATACATTTTATTTATATAATATAAATGTTATCAAAGAATTTCATATTCCGAGTGGTCATTATCGCTTAGTTAATGGAAAACATTCCCTCGTTGTTTATAGTGAAATTATTTTGAAATTGTATAAATAATTAAATCACATGATACGTAAGAGCATTATACGTATAATATTACGGTAAACAAACCGCGTTTAATAAAAAAAAATAATATCTACTCGGTTGAAAATGTTCGCTCTCTCGGTAATATTCTGGAGGCGGTTAATTAGATATCGCCGTTTTTAATCTTTTATTTGAAATTCTTTATCGGGTTTATGTATTCGTTTTTTATCCGTCGATTTGCTACATCGGAAACGCCCCATAACTCATACGTATCGGATAATTAAAAAAAAAAAAAAAAAATGACAGAAAATATATAAATTATTCAACCTTTTAATATCGCGCATATATCGTATTTTTTTAAAATATTTTCCATGTCCATAAAATAATTCGTGGGTATGAAATACGTATAAAAGTTTTAAACACGATATTATATTATTATCAATTGAATTTCTATTTATTTAAAAAAAAAAAAACGTCAGAAAGTAATATGTCAGTACCTCTAACGGTATTATAATTTGTGGTCTCTATACTTAAATTTTTCAAAACATAACGATCGAAATATTTACGAAATTATTAAATAGTCGCGTGTGTGTGTGTGTGTGTGTTGAAAATATACGTTAAGCTATTGAGAAATACGGAAATATTTCTCTCTACCGAATCAAATCCGTTTTTTATTAGCTCGATATCTAAAGCGAAATATCAATCGCTTTGATGAATGTATATACTCGTATACTCGTATTTTAAATATAAATTCGGTTTACATTTCATTTTTTTTTTCCATCGATATCTCTAAAATTAAATTTGAAAAAAATATAAATATATTTTTAAATTTCAAACACGTACTCACAAAACACGACGATGTGCATTTGGAACTGGCATCCGATAACAATATCTTATTGAGTTTGACGATGTCATATTATTATAATCGTGCCATAATGAGGATAAGTATTTTCCATGCTTCACTAAAACACTATCATCAAAAAGCGGTGGAATTGACAATTTGACATATTTCACCGATTTTTTTTTTGCTGTAACAGATCAATTTCTAACACGAATTAGAGCTTGAAAAATTATTATTATTTCAGATATCCTGGAAACGAACTGGATATTAATTTTAAGACCACCTATAGCGATGACTCGTTATGTATCGAAAACAAATAATTATACAAAAAAAATTGACCGAATGCATGTTTCACATGTCGATTTTTTTAGAATACAGAAAACAAAAAAACTCGATTATTTTAATTTACCCGTTCGATCATATCAGACTGTTACGATTATATATTATATACATTCAGTGGTGGGTTTTAGTGCTGTACTTTTTGGGCGGTTTACTAAAAGGCAATTCGTTTTATCAAAATCTACTGATAAACGCGATTCGACCAATATACATTCATTTTTTTTTCTTTCTAACGACCGACTGAATTATCATTTTTCACGCATAATAAATAACATTTAATTCCGCGTTATATTAACAAGGGGGGGTTTTCGAGGCGACCGTAAAATTAATTTCGACTTTCGGGTCAGCGTTTTAGCGCGTTTCTGTGTTTTTAGGCTCGGGCACACGATACGGGTCGTATCCGGTGATATATGTATTATTTTTTATTTTATTTTTTTGCGCCGCCGCCGCCGATTCAAAGTTACGGAAATAAATCACCGCGTAAGCGCTATGTTTTATCGTCACCGGTGACGATCACACCGCATAAGGGTTGTATTGTAGAAATCAACGCGGGCGAAAAAACAAAAACAAAAAAAAAAAAAAAAACGGCAATAATTCATTGATTGAGTCGAAACGTCTACGATCCGGCGGCGGTCTTAGGAGGAGAGGTACGCGCGCGCGACGTGGCAGACTGAGAAAGTACGAGAAGTACTCCCCTCGAACGGATATCGGGGAGCAAGTTGTTTCGGGCGCGGCGGGGGAGGGGGAAGAAAAAAAAAAAAAGGAAAGAAGCCATTTTGATATTCGTATATCGTCGATGGCAATATCTAATGCCTCGCCGCGGCACCACGGACAGGTTGACGTTTGAGAGTTTCTCCGGAGACGTGTCGGCACGCGACGACGAGTCTATTGGGGATTTAAACTTTAAAGTATTTATATGTATATTGTGCGCGTATCTCGCGAGATTCCGCGGCTCTCTCCTTTCCCCCCCCCCCCCCCGGGGCGACGGTGGACTCGAAGGATAGGGGTCGTCTTCGCCAAACGCGCACTCGTCCGCCCCTTTCAGCCCGTCTTCGGATTCGGCGTTCGGTCTCCGCGTTTAACAACAACGTTGTTCTCGTTGCAGCTGCACGTCAGATTTTCGCACGCGAATATTTCCCGAGCAGCGCGAGCGGTTTAATATTCCGATTACATACCGCGGCGCGGGCGTCGCGAAATCGTATTCCGCGTTCGTCCTGCAGGAGACGATGAAAATCACACTCGGCGGCGGCGTATAAATCACTCGCACGCAAAACACATGTGAAATAAAACGGAAAGATCGATTCGAATTCGGGCTTCTAGATACGCGCGCGTAAACAATATCGGCGAGGCCCCGACGACGAATAGATATTATTATTATTCGGTATATGTATTTTATTTCAGGTTTTTTCTTTTTTTTTCAGAGTATTCGGCACACGACGGTATTATTTCGCACGCGATTCTCGACTCGTTTCGCGTTTTTTCCCCTTTCTAACCTACGACTGTACAGTCGGTTTCGCGCTCGAGTCCGTCGCCGACACGCTCGCGAAATAAGCGTGCGCCGATAAGTGTTCGCCCCTTCACTTAGACACTTGTATAAATAAACGCGTGCGTATACGTTATACGCGCTATCTTATTATTATTTTCCCTTTTTTTTTTGCAATTTATATACACGCGCTCCTCAACTCTTCCCCGGTAACGTTCTACAAGGTATTTCGGTACGTGAAACTCTAAAAATCGAGTACCTACGACGAGGGGAATATATATTTGATTTTTTTTTCGTATTTTGAAGGCGTTCGATTTTATCTCGGGCCCGAAGCGTTTGCCCCGAGCCTATATCACACTTTGCACTCGACTACTACGTGCACCGTTCGTTATAATAATATAAAATACTATAGAAAGCGCCGCGGTTCGATTATTATCGTGCAATCTTATTCGTGTGTGTCATTATTGAAATTTAAAAACGACGTGGCCGTGAAAGAAAAACCCCCCTCGTCGATATTGACAATAACAACTGGATAAAAAGTGAATCGCGCGACGTCCGCGACATAATATTATATACTAATGTGTTTGTTTTGTGTTTTGTTTCAGAATCGCTGAGAGAGTATTTCAGTAAATTTGGAGAAATAACTGAAGTGATGGTTATGAAGGATCCGACAACTCGCCGATCAAGGTAAATTTTAATGGCGTTATAAAAAAATTATTAGTCGAATAGCTTTCGTTGGGAATAAAAAATTAAAAATAAAAAGCGTTTGTTATCGCGTTTGCCGAAAAATAACAGACGCAGCAACGTCGTCGATCGTCGATGTCGTATTATACAGAAGTAGCGGTGATAATATCATGTACGTATCGTATTAATCGAGATTTCACGTGCACACGGAACAACGTAGACACGGAGAATTAATAACTCGGTGCGCGATTATGTTATTATATCATAATATCACGGTCCACGTGTAGGTATATATCGATCGTTATAATAATAATATAATACGATCGTACATTTTGCGATGTTCGTGTTGGGCTTACAATATTTTGATATTATGTATTTATGCGTTTCGGATAATATCAATTTCACTTAATTGAACTGTCTGCGTTTGTATTTATAAATTGTACGGTTTGAACTGGGGGGGTTAAAAAAAAAAAAAAAAACGTTTATGCAGATTTATGAAAATCCCCAAGTATTTCAATTAAACGCATTATTTCCAGACAAAATGTATGAAATATAGCTATAGAGAGACTATGCGGATAAATCACACAATCTATTTATAATAATATGTATTATGTTAATCGGCTTTGAACGTATAATTCCCGGGGATATCGATTATTGCGAAAAAAAAAAAAAAAAATTAATAACTCTCCGCGAGACGACCGACGACGACCTTCGACTCTTTTCGTTTTGTTTTGTTTTGTTTTTTTTTTGCCATCATTTATTTGAATATTTCGACCCCGTGTTAAATCGTCGTTGTATTCGCACGCGTCGACTTCCGACGACGGAATCCGCGATGTCGACGATCTTCTCGCAACGGCCAAACACGAAACGAGTTTTGATAATTTGTAACCGTTAACGCGGGTAAAAAACACCGATCGTCGATTATTATTATTGTTCGAGGTCGACGACGACGACGACCGTTTCGGGAACAAAATGTCGTCGGAGTCGATTTTCGTTTGAAATTTGACTGTTGTGACGCGTGTCGACACCCATCCGGCCCTAATCGCGAGCGATACACGGTCGTTTTTGAATCGTTTATTGTTTTCGAACGCTCCGACGCGCATTGAAAAAAAAAAAAAAACGAGCGCGCGCGTTATTTTCGTCTCGATCGTAGATGACCCAGTTCGTTAGCGCATTTATATCAATGATGAAACTCAACTTTGGCAACAATCACTCGTCGTGCTACCGAGACACTCGACACAAATGCAATGCGATTGAAATATTATATCGCATATAATAGTAGAATATCGCGAGCACAACCCCCGTCTCTGAATATACAAAATATAATCCGTCTTGTTTTTGATGCGCGGAAAAGTTTCCGCTGCGCGTTCTTGCAGGGACGTATATAAAAATAGGTTTTATGCTTCTTCGTCTTCTATTTATTTATTTATTTTTTTTATTTTAAGTCAAAAGTTTTTTAATTCGTTCAATAAAAGACGAATTGAAAATTCTATTTTTGGAATAAAATCCTTCGCCCATTTGAATGTTATTAGCAAACGTGTAAGTGTTTAGAGTTTACAGCGTGCTCGAGTTTAAATTGAGTGCGGCACACGGCGTGAATTGATGGGCTGCAAGAGAGAGGGAGGGAAAAAAATGTGTCGAAGTCGAAAGTTTTTTCTCCCGGCTTCTCGGGGATTTACGTTTTTCAATTTAAACTCTAATGAATTGTATAAGTTTTCACATATATTTTTGAGAATATTTCACTGTCGTAGAAGTTAAACTTCAAATGGAAACGTCAGATTTGCGTAGTGAATATTTTATCAGCAGCGTGAAATGTTTAGAAGCTCTTTTCGCAGTCGCGGTGCTTTAATGACTGATAATAATAATTATTATATACAATTATTCGACAAAATCAAAAGTTAATAATTAACAACTGCTTTTGAGGAGGGCTCTGACGGTCGGGTTGATATTATTTATTTCAAGTTGCTATACTGACCGTACGCGAACGAATAATTTATATCGCCTAGTTTCGTCGATATAAGTTTAATAAATACGTATGTGTGTTTTCCTTCCATTCGGTGTAATTTTTTCTTTTTTTTTTTTGCCATTGACGTTATTAAATAAAATTCATAAAAACATACATAGTTTTGTGCGAAAGTTTTGTTTTCCACTCTGCCGCGAGTGATTAAATCGTTATTATTTATGATGTTTGATAATTATTGTATTATAGAAATCTGTTGAAAGTTTTAAAACAAAAGAATGTATCGGAAATAATTAATTTCAACTTTAAACCTATTATAATACGTACATACAGCTGTGGCACATTATTTTGATCCGTTGAATGTAACGTAGTGAAATATTATTCAAATCACAAAGCGTCCAGAGAAGCAAAGACGTATATTGAAATGTATATTATAATATCACTAAACGGATATCGTCTGGAATTCGAATACATTATCGAATATCTGTCGGGAACAGTTTGTAATAATTTCACTGACGGATATTATAATATACAATGTAGAAAAAATAAAATAAATGATAATAATATTATGCTTTGTTATTTTTCGTGATAAACGTTAGTCGTTAAAATAAATTAATAGAAGTATATGATCTTTGCGGGAGTACAACAAGAGGCTCGAAAATGGATGAGGTAATGAAAAAGAGAAATAATAAACTGTTGAGTTGGTCCCGTAATTAAATAAATATTAACTGCGAGTTTTATATTAATTACGTCGACATTGCGGGAAGTTTATTCTCTCTGGGGACACTATTCAAAGTAGGAGGCGGAAGATGAATAAGAATGAAATTAATATTAAAAAAAAATAAAAAAATAAGTCGAGCGGGGTAAAAAAAAAGGCTATACTTTCGTATACGTACCGCCGCCGCCGCCGCCGCGTGTTTTTAAAATTATTATTTGTTTACTCGATTTCGTAATCTTTCGGAACTATACGGTTTTTGAAAATGTTTTTTTTTTTTTATTGTTAATAAACGCCATACGGTTTTCCGCGTTTGTCAAAGGATTGTAAACACGTCCAATTAGCGTTGGATAATTATTTCACTCCGTAATAAATTCTACAGACAATAATACGTTCTAGCTATTATATGTGCGTAATAATTCTGAATGCATTAAATTTCTACGACCGTTAACGTGTGGGATAAACAATACAGCTCGACTCTCTAAAGAATACGATCGGTTTTCGGACAACAATGCCGCCGCCGCCGCCGCCAATGTTTGTGTTTGTGATTTTTCGATAAAAAAAAACTCGAGCGAAATACAAAAATTAATATTATTATTTATTGCACCCGAGCGATCCCCGGTTTTAACCATCGCATATTATGAAAACATCCGTACGATTGCCTAATATATTATAATACGCGACGTGATTTCGATTACACGTTCGTAACTTTTTTTCAAATTATTTTTTATGTAATCGGAATCGCGAGTTTTTGTTTTTCATCGTTAATCACTAGTGTTATCAAATTTAATAAATTTCACGTGTAAATGTTTTTCAAGCACTCGTTTAATTTCTATAATAAGCGGAAGTTGAAAAATAAATTAAAATTAAAAACTGTTATTTTCCACGTCAAATGATATTATTTATTACCGTTTAATACGATTAATAATAACACTGATTGGGGAAAACGAAAAAAAAATGAAATTAGTGCCCAATTACAATAATGAAAAAAAAAAAAAAAGAAGAAAAAAACAACAACCGTGACTTAATAATAATATTATAAAACGTGAAATAATTTTACGCCTAAAAAATAAAAGTAATGTTTTCGGTTGCCGCTGCTGCTGTTGTTGTTGTTGTTGTTGTTGTTGTGTTGTGTTGTCCCCCTGTAATATTTTACAGGATGTAAAATAAAATGTATTACGTTGTATGCGCGCCAAAAGTTTTGTTCCATACAATTTAAATGATTTACTAAAAAGTTCCATGTTCATAATTTCAAAATTATTACACGAGTTAGTTCGTGTGTAATTGTGTAAAAACTTTCGATTTCATACCTCTGCCCGCCCCATTAGTGTCGTTTATATGTTTAACTTTTCACATATTTTATTGTACTACTGTAGTGTAACGCCAAAGTATATTATTTTCACAGACGTACTATTGGAAACGACATCCGGAAATTCGGGCGGGGTGGCGGGGGGGTGGAAATCAGTCCAACAACACTAGGGTATTCTAGCGAGATTAAAAATGGTGGATCTCAAATAACTATAGGATACCGCAATTTGATTCGAGATTCACTTGTCCCAATATAGCGTATCTTGTTAGTTTGGTTGAATGGTTTCCTGTTGAGAATATCTTTTATACGATTTTCCGTACATTCTTGTCCATACAATGGCCTGACAAACGAAACGCGCGGGGCTTAGAAAATAATGATAATAATAATAATAATAATAATATAAACGTGTCTCTGAAATGTAAAAATAATTTTTTATCTAGAAAACGGAGCACGTAAGACCCTTACTACGTAAACTATCAATTTATTTTTAAAAACATACGTATATATATACGACTTTTATAAATTAAAAAGTCGTAAAAACGAAACTATTACTGTATGAATATACCGCGGAGAAATACCATCGGTCAAGCGTACGAGGTACGATATAAAGCGTAATCGACGCTTATTTTCCAGTGGACTAATAATATTGGATTCGTGTTAAGCGGAATAATAATAATTGTTCCCGTCCATATTCATTCGCTAAACACTCGGGTAAATTATGATTTATGTATTTCTCAAATCCGACAAGATTAGTTTTAGGTAAACGTAATCAATCCTAGTACCTAGTATTCAGTTAAAACAAATAGAACTTTAACAATCGGAATATTCTAGAAGGTAAATAACTAAATATTTGCACCGCGCCGTAAAGTTATAATTGATGATAAATCTACTGGTGAAATGAAAATGTCGCCATTAGTGTTTAGTTATTGTACTTAATGCGTAAGAACGGACATACATCGCCGCGGTCTCGTTTATTTCTTTGTCGCAAATGAATGGAAAATATTTTTCATTCGTTCGGAATAAACTCTGATTGAAAATCACACGACAATAATAATTATGCCACCGCGATCGTGTCATGCCATTGCACGACCGACGACGACGGTAAAATCGATTCGACGGGTTTGAAAGTTTCACAAGTCGTCGACGCGTACGTTCGAAATCGAAAGTGATGTCGCGATGGTAAAAATCACCGCGTAAAAACGTCTGAAAATTGTAAATCAATTAACGATTCGCTCTTATTCGGTCCCCGTCATCGATACGACGAGTTTAGTACGCGAAAAATATGATTATTTTATCGAAGCGAAGCGTTCAAAACGGACGCACAAACAGTGGAGAGCGACACGTTGTCGGTGCGCGCGCGCTCGCGTCCTGTATACTAATACGCGTACATTGTGTTATTACGACGACGGGGGTATTTGCGCTAAGTTTTGCACCGGCACGATCGCGGGGAGGCGGTCGCCGAGGGAGACGACATCGTCGTCGTGGGGGTACCTCGGGGAGGAGGGGGGGCGCGCGTAATGGTTCAGAGCAATTTTCATCAACTCTTCTATTGTCGGTCGTATCCCATGTGTACGCCGCGCGCACTCGCACAAGTACATACACAACAATAATATGTATACACGAAGCGTGTTTCTTGGTCCGAAAATATAATATTATTTTACGATCGCACGTCCAACTACTCCCGCGGTCAGTCGTACGCGCAATATCCCGTCGTCTTTCGTCGAATATTCCTGTATAATATATAATTGCAGTCCTCTTACCTCAAGTGTATCGTGTCTCGACGACGATTCTGCCCCGTGGAAATTATATCTGTACAATATAAGAATCGGCGCGATATCAAACTATTTCAGTCCTCCTCGTTCGCGCGCGGACCGTCTCTTTTACATAATCGGCTTTTTCTCCCCGGTAGACGGCCGATCGTCGACTATACAAAAGAACAACAACAACAAAAAAACATCGTAATATTTTATTAAGACGTCGCATTAGACCGGTTGATATTTATGTGCATAATAATAATCGAAAGCTTTAAAAATAGGATTCGGAGCTTCTTTTTTTCTTCTTCTTCTTCTTCTCCTTTTCTTTTATCTATACGACGACGACGTGGTGTAAATAATTGACATTTATGTTTGTTTATAAAATATAAAGTCTAGTAAATACAGCCGCTGTAACAACAGCAACAACAACAACAACAACGTTCCTCGTCGAGACTTTGTTGTTGCATAATTTTTCGTCCTCTTAAAAGTAAATCAACGCCGTGCATTTTTCGGGCTTAGCAAAAATATAATTATTATTATTTTTCATAAATCATCGAGAATATTCAGCGTCGAAAAGTATTGTTTCAGAATGCGCCCCGCGCATAGTAATAATAATAATAATAATAATAATAATATGTGTACGGTAAATGTGTATTGTGTAACGGCCCCGTGCGCGTGTAAAACACAGTAATAATAAAGGAATATGTTGTATTTTATATCAACAACGACGCGCGAATTCGCATACCGACGCGCCGCGTTTTATGTATAGCCCGATAACGAAATGTTTATGGATCGTATAAATCCAAGTCATAATATTAAACAGTGAATTCGGTATTCGGGACGAAATTATTTTACGGCTTTCGGTATAAATCATCGGGTTTAGAATACTCATTAAACGCAACCGGGAATCGACACGAGCTATTTGATTTGTCTTAGCACTCGCGCGATAGACGCGCGTATAATAGCCGTATAATTTAATCGTCAGATAGAATACGGTCTCGAGAAGAATAATACACACGCCAAGCTTTCCACGGCGTCGATCTTTTATTTACATACAACTCTGTTGGGTACCCATTAACGAATGGAGTCGTATTCTCGAAATGTGTTCGGCGCGTTCAATTATTAACGTCTAGATATCGATGTCCCGTTTATGTACACGTACCACGGGAGCGTGATAAAACCCACGGCGGATTAAAATCTTCGGCGACGAAGACGAACTTCTTTTCTCGGAAAAAAGTAATTGCTCAATGACACAACGTCTGGCCGTCTTTATTTTCTTTTACGCGGGGCAATTTTCTATTCGTATAGGTTATATGAGCGCCTTTTTATTTAATTTGCGTCGCGTTGTTCCGATGGCAAAAAAAAAAAGAAAGCTATACTACTTTAGAACAACTCCCACTAAAACTCGTATTTCTACCGTTCATTCCGTCGAAACGTATTATATTGGATATTTGGATTGCTTTTGTTATTCATTTTATTCGGGTTTTTTTTTTTTTTACCGCGTTATTAATAATGTATTAATACGTACAATACCGCATCGAGTTATTATTAAAACAATAATAGTATGTATTCACTATGTGCACGAGTATTTTTAAAGGACGAATTTTCATTCATTTTTTCACCCCCCGGCCAAAATATAATACTATTATGATTTCTATTGTTCCGGATTTGTCAATACGTATTTTTTTACATTTTCAATTCGATTTCACATTGTATAGATGGTAGAAACATGTTCTGATCCGTTTAACCGGAAACACATTTGTCGCGTATTTAACTGTTTATAAAATATGTACATAATTCGTTCGTCTTACATCGCATTCACACCTTTAAACAAATAAACGATTTAATCACAAACGTCGTTCGTTTATAATCGAATAAGATTCGCCGCGTGGTCGAAATCGTTACTGTCGTTACTCCTCCTTCGTAAGTAATTTCAGCTTAGAGAAGGATCACAAAGCGATCGGCGTGCTTAAAAGTGTTTTCAGATTATTGGAGGTAACCGCGCCGGTAAATAAATAATTAATAATAGTATTATAACAACAGTCGAACTTCAAAGTTTATAGTGCCTTCGCCTTTATTCGATGTATACATCTGGAGAACAACACAACACTGATCCTAAATAAAGACGCTCCAAAAAATTACCCTCAATAATAATGATCGTTTTATAGAAATTCGTGTTGGCTGCAGCGTGTATATTGTAATGATTAGAAAATCGTCGTTTTCAGTACTTTGTGATTAAATGCGATACATTGTTTTTGTTGAAAAAAATTTGAGAACACCGATGTTGCATCGTTTCGTATACTGAAAACACACGTGTATTAAAGACACGTTGGGTATATACGTACATAACATATGTATATGTATTAATGTATAAGTACATATAAATTATATGAATAATAACATTGTTGTTGTTTTTATGGCTCAATCTCTACTCTGACATAGAATAATAAAATGCTATTATAAAAAAAAAAAAAAAAATGTTTTTAATGGTCGACCACCGGGAATAATGACATCGTTTTGCGCTCATTTCAGACTTAAAAAACGATTCAAAGAACCCCTTATATTTCCTTTCCCCACTTCATTCCCGGCCCGCGTTTTAGCGCCTGTTGTTTTTACACTCGAGGCAACAAAACAAGGAAATATTTTAAAGAATTGTCGCGCGCACGGACGACACGGACGGGGTTTCTCTGACAAGACGTCCACCGCCCGCCGCGCCGCCGCCGCCGTTCTGGAAATTATTTTTTCACGGCACGTTCCTCCTCTGCACAGCCACCACAATCGATGACGGGGGACTTCAGAATTTTCCGCCGGCCTTAGACGTGACGAGCTGACGTAATCGCATTCAATGAAAAAAGAAAAAAAAAACAAATATATTATACAATACATACGTATAATATAATATCAAAATTGCAACGAATTTCACGGGAAACGCTGGCACAAGAGTAAATAAAAAAAAAAAAAAACGAGACGCGTCTAAAATTACCTCCCGCGCGCGTTCTGACCGTATTAACCGGAGCAGAAAACTTTGGACGCTCCGCGAACAAATGCAAATTACAAACGCACTTTTCGCTTCGAAACTCAAATCGGCTTAGACTTGAATTGTTCGAAGGGGGAGAAACGTACGGCGGTTCTTCGGATGATACTCCGACCGGATTTGTTTTGTTTTTTTTTTTCTTCTCACAGTCACCGGCTGCTTCGAGTGCCTACTATTACAGAATATAATTTTGCTTAGATACGTAATATACACCGACGACGATTTCCGTCACGAAACGCCGTCGTCGTAACGATCGAATAAAACGCTTCTTTTTTTTTTTTTCAAATTCCGCGATGATAAACCACCGCGTTATCGATTCGTCGCGACGACGGTCGTAAAAGGCGCGGAAGACGACAGTGCCGCGAGACAATAATAATAATTGGCGTAACGATATTATAATAATATAATTGTTGCCCGCCCGGCGCGGCGGCGGCGTTGTCGTGTTTATTATTTACGACCGTCAAGTCAGCCGCGCTCGCTCTCGCGATATTTCGCACTCGCCCTCTTCCCCGCGTCGAAACTATCCCTCGCCGTCCCTATTATTATTACGCGTTATTATTATGATTATTATACGCGTTTATCGCGTCGCGTCCCCGCGGCCGAATTTACGCGTTGCCGTCGAACAATGGCGGCGCGGGCGCCCACACGCGTATATATTATTATATTATATGTATAATGCCCGAGTTGTACAGCGTACACAACAGTCGTTTCGACGAAACGTATTACTGTCGTATAAATATATTTATGTCATTCGCGCCGGTGGTGGTGAGCTCCGGGAGCGACGGAGACGACGGTGGCAGGACGACGCCGCGCCGCGGTCAAGGGATCGCCGGCGCGGCGTGTCGCGAGAACGAGTGTTTATAAAATATGTTTTTAATACGTTCGTGCGGACGAAATTCCGAATCTCTGCACACACTATACGTATACTACCGTATTCGTTTACGTCCGCGCTCGGTCGCTTCGCGCCACCACCGATTAGGACCTATTGTTCCGAAAGTTTTTTTAGAAAAAATAATCGCTTAATTATTTACGAAAAACCCGGGAAAATGTGCGCCGAAATAATAATAGTGGTTTTTCGCCGACTTTTCTCTTCGTCACGACGACGACGCAAAAACGAATAACCTCAGTGGCGGCTGGCTTTCCGCCATTAATAACTTGTATTACCGTTTTTCAGAGACGATGTAGTCTTAAAAGATTTTTTTTCTCCTCCGTATTAGCAATAAATGTTTTAAAGTTTTGAGGTTTTTTTAATTTTTACAAATCCGCAAACATTTTGTAGTTAAAAATTCAAAAAAACTTTCGAGTAAAAGACTTGTATATATTATATAGGTTGCTTTTTCTCATAAAAAAAAAAAATAACCACCGAAAAGTGGGGGGAAAAAAATTGACAAACGATCGAAAACCAAATGATATACTCGTACAACGAATTTTGACTGAACAATATTGGCTATTTTGTTGTAGTTATTAAAATTATAATAGAACGGGCATGAAAAATTTACTGAATATAGTGCTTGATAAATTAAACATTTTATAGACACCATACAATATTCGCCGCGGTGTAATAAGAAGATTTTTTGCTATTAACAATCAGAGTCGTATAAAGATTAGAGTAACGGAAAGTCACAACAGTCTTTTCTGAGCGTTTAAAAATGAAATTTTGTTAAGATTGTCTAATAGAAAAAAAAAAAAACGAAAACTTTTCGTTTAAAATAAAGAAAATAAAAATATAGACTGATCTATATGCTCGATACTCTGTATCGTTTTTCGAAACCAATATTATCACTTTTTAAAAACGATTCAACAATATCAATCGCCTATGGATTATCCGAGTGTTGTTTCTCATCCTTTTTATTAAATTAAAACTTTTAGCGATAAGTCGTCTTAAATTGTTAGAGTTAATTTTATTATATATTACTGTACGATTGAAAATGTATACAATTTATTTAACAGTTTGAAGAAACATTTTTTTGAAATTATTTACGAAAAAACTATTGAAAAATCAATAGCACGATAATAATAGTAGTAGTATTAACAATAATAGTGAAATTATCGATAGACATACGAAAGGTCTAAAACAAAATTAAACTCGTAATGATTTGAAAAAAAAATAGTTGTCAAATGTTTCGAATAATATTATTACTCCTTAACCTATAATTATTATAGAGAGTATTTTCCGTTTGAAAAATATTGTTTTTATAGCATACTTAATCTCGAAGGCCATCGGACGTTGAATAAATAAACATCAATCAACGAGATAATTTTTGCTTCGAAAATGTTTATTTTACGCGAGCGAGCCATTTTTCCTTTGCTCAATTAATTTCTTAATTTTTTTTCCAGATTTTATTTCGCTAACGGTGCACACAGCACTTTAACTAACTACACTCGTTAAATGCGTTTAAAGTAAATAGATTAAAAGAAAAATCCTGAGTATATACGTACATTGAACAACATACTCGCGTAAATACCGTTTTACGTTTCTCGCAAATTGTTCAATCATTTTTTCATTATTATTATTATTATTATTTTATTTTTTTAAATTACTTTTTTGCAAAATTCACGTCAATTTAATTCCAAACCTCGTAGACTCGTCCCTTGTCGTGTTAATAATATCGAACGTAACGTTGACTGGCATGTACTTAAGTCGATTCGGATAGACGGAAAACGATTTTGTTTTGTTTTAAATTGAAATTAATCTATTCGAATACAGATTTAATAAAAAAAAAAAAAAAAAACGTGTCGTTTCTATTTTGCATTAAATGCCACACGTACTTCGCAATACGATTCGAGGACGTGCGCGGGGGGGGGGGGGCGGCATGTTCCCGCGACGAAATACTCGACATAATTTTACTTTTTCAACTTTCTCCCCGTCCCGCGTGTCAGACCGCAGTCGAGAAAAGACGATTCGGTTCGAGTTTATTCCGTTCGGATGGGTTTATCGATAATGTACATTCCCTGTCGATTTAGCGACTGCGGTGGAAAAAAACACGCAAAACGTTTAAAAAACTAATGCGGCGACAAGGATAGGCAATTCGACTACGCCAATGGGCCGTGTTTCTGTGGGGAAATTTTTTCGACAACAATACGGCGCGATAAAAAACAAAATACGGCGGCGACGAGTTATAAAACATGTTTCGTCGTGACATTATAGTACTCTCAAAATAATTGTATTCTTAGCGACGCGGTTTTTTTGTTTTTGTTTTTCAGCATTAAAAATTTATCGCGCGTGTGCCGAACTCTTTCGTAAAAGTATTAATATTTGCTAAAAAAAAAAAAAAACGTGGTTTGATATATTGCTTACATAAATAAGACGTATAAAAATATTTCCATAAGAATAAACCAAATAAATAAAACGCTTTTAATAAATATTTGTGATTTTTTTTTTTTTTTGTTCCGAGAAAAAGCAAAAAAAAAAAAGAAATAAAAAATGGATTCTTTTAACACTAAGTTTTTACCGAGTCGAAAAGAACCAATTCCAATGTAGGCGATAAATAAATTTGGATTCCTTAAAAAGAAAAGAAAGAAGACTATAAAAAACGACCCCGGACCGAACAGAACAAAAACATTATAAATCACTGATTTCGAGGTGTAAGAATGAAAATGTGCAGTGAGATAAAATACCGAAAATCTTGAAATTTATGAGCTCCCAGACTTAAAAATAATAATTATATAACTTTTGTAAACATTTGTCTTATGGGCGCGCGAATAAGATTTAAATTTGAATAAAAAGCAGATTTTTAAACCGAAATAACGAAATAATACGACATACCGCTGCTCTAAAGCGTTAAATATCCGTTTAATTTCATTAGAACTGTCTCTCGTTGTCTCGTTTGAAACCCCGAATCAGTTATATGAAAATAATCAGTATTTTTGAAAATCGCGCCTATTCCCGGGGGGAGTGGGGGGCTTTAAAACGGAATAATTTCACTTGAAATAGCAAAAACGGTGTCCCCAACAATATTACAGTTGGATTCACGAGGAAAATGTAATTTATACGTACAACGTTGTCGAAAGAGAGGAAAAATAACACGTGTAAGCACAGCGAACGAAATATTAACGAAAAGTGAGAAACATTACGTATGTATAACCACTCGTACCAAGTACGTTATTTTTTAAATTTCGTATCGTTTTATTTAAAAAACGACTCGTATATTATAATTTCGAATAAAAAAGTCGTGTAAGAATTATTCTGAACAATCACAATGAACCGGATAGAATACTTTTGTTCATTCCGAAAATTTAGAAAAAGCACCGTCTCGCCACCAAAGCCATCATTGAATTGATTATAAAAATAATATATCAACACTATATTTTGTTTCTCAAATACGATTAGTTTATAGATTTTCATAATTTCGTCTGTTAAACGAGGAAAAGCGGACTTTTTGTGCAAAAAAAAAAGCTGATTATAATTCAATAGAGTCGTAGAAAAAAAAATTATCAAATTTAAAATATAGACCAATAGTTTTATAAATATTTTACGTGAATAATAATTGATGTAAATAAGGTTTTCAAACGATTAAATATAATATTGTTGTGCGCGTACATTTTTATAATTTTATTGTTCCCTCTCTAAGAGTTCAATGTTTCATACAAATGAAGTTAACCAACCCGAGTACTAACTAATGAATATTATAACGAGGGTAACTAGCGTGATATTGAAAGTTTGTAATTGGGTAAAAATAATTATAAACTTTATAGGTCCTATTCGGAGCGCACAGTCATTACACATGAGGGTTTCCGTCCGTTAATCATGTGTAATTTAAGGCAGCTAGTCTGCATAAACGCGACGGTGAAATACGAAATACGTGGGTACACTTATTAGGCACTAGGCGTTTTATCGATTTGAAAATCTACTCGAATAACAATAATCGTATCGATAGTATGGTAATTGGTCTGCCAATTAACACACGCGGCTCGTTTCGCAGCGAACTTATTTTTATTGTCGCGACGAAAATAATCGAATCCGTCCGCGTGATAAGGTCCGTGACTACTCTCGGCGACGGAAAACGTTGTACGTACATCTGTCGCGTATACACGCGCACACGCACACACACAAGTGCACACGCGCGGGCGACGCGGGATAATGTGAAAAAATTGTCGGAATCGCATAAATTATTGTAAAAATCACGAGAGTGCCGGCGAGGGCAAGGGTTTATTCGCAGTTCGACGCCGGTTAGGACGATCGGTTCGCGGGGGTTATTATCGTGCGGGAGGAGAGACGAGAAGCGCCGGAAGAGAGGGCCGAGAGAGTGTGTAAAACGCGCACGACAAACAGAGAAAATTGTTTGGGCAAAATATTTTTTTGGGTCCGGAAAGGCGGGTGTACGACGAGACGACGACCGCGCGGTGATGGCGCGAGGCCGTCGCGCTGCAAACGTGAGCGATAATAATTTTATACGATCTCTCTTCAGCCCGCGTGGGTTTTATTATAAGAAAACATAATATTTTTCTGGTTCGTTTTCGGCGGTTTTAGTTTACGGTTTTAAAGTCATAAACTTTGGAAATACAATAATTATTGTTATTTTATATATTATAATATTTTCGCGCTGCAATAGACACGATTTAGATTCCCAGTGAAACGAGGATTGATTATACCAACTTATTAGTATATATTATAATACCGCGACGTATGTTTTTAAAAATTTTATGTTTCGAGCGTATGTGTACGAGATTTCGAGCCTTGCTCGAATATAAAAAATATTTTTCGCGACGTTTCCGGTCAGGTAATTTTTCTGATAGTTTAAAAATTACACGAGAAAAAGTGACTAAAAACGAGGGGAAAAAACGGTCAAATTACGGTTACATACCGGTTTTGGACAAAAATCATTGTCTGAGGGACTTAAAATTTTTACCGAATATTTACGACCATATTCTAATACAAACACTTAATATCAAATGGTTTTGGCTTTTTTAGGCTATTTTTAGACATTTAAAGTTTTTGATTTTTTTTTTTTTTTTCGTAAAACGCCAATAAAATAATTTTAGAATTAAATAAAAAGTTTCTTACGAGTTGATATTTTTATAACGAAAAAATAAATTGTTGAAGTTGTTTTATATAAACATTTGAAACGTTAAATTTTGTTTAAAAACACAAAAATCACTGGGTTTCGGGTGCACATCGAGACGCCGAGAAAAATTGATTTTTACCGTTTTCTATCAAAATTATAATAATATTTAAACGTCCGATTCGGCACTCAATCGAATAACCTGCCGTTTACGTAAACGATTTTTAGATCGTCTGAAATATACGCGAGACGTACGTATAGAAATTAAATGAAAACTATAGAAATATTGTGGGCGGTTCGTCACGTTTTCGACGCGAAAACGCGGCTGTTTGGTATATGTGGATCGAAACGCGACGGGGAACGCTGTGCGTACATTTTTACCGTAGATTGGCCGAATCTCATATTATATAATTTACGTATCATCGCATACCAAATCGATACTTAATAATTATTTAAGCACTTCAGCGCTGCCCGCAAATGTAACGAATATGAATATAGAAATCTAATCTATTACGAAGTGAAAAATAATATCTTTGATAATCGAAATATTCACGTTTAGACGTGAAATAATGAGAAAATCAATCCCGTCGTGATTAAATAATTTAAAAATTAATTTTATCACATAAAACGTAATATAAAATATTTAATGCCGAGCTTTCGAATAGATCGAGATTTAATAAAAAAAACCTACTATATAGACTGTAAATAAAATATATAATCGGTACTACTCACGGTTTGCCGACTGCTGAGGTTCGGTGTGTACGCCGGCGCAGCCGCGTTGTCTATCTGGGCACTACACGAAAGTCACTCGGTAAAAACACGATCGAAATAGAAAAAAATCAAAAGTCACGATCGATTTGTCGACGAACGAAGTATTAATTTAAAGTCGATTATTAAGGAGAAAAATAAATCACTGATATATGTTTAGAGATGTTTCCGAACCGCCGCCGTTCAGACGCTAGACTGAGCGCGCTCCGCGCTGGTAAGCTGCTTTTATACCTTTCGCTCGTCGTCCTTCGATCGGTTTCGAGTGGATTGCGCGCGCAACACTGCCGCCATTGGTTGGGTGGCGCGCGCAGGATTTGTCTGACGATGACGTGTACGTTCACTTATCTCGATTCCACGCAAACACGCCCACTATCATTACTTACACAACTTATATTACGTATACTATCGTTACATCATCGTCGTCATTATTTTCATAATTACGTAATTTTGTTACATTTCGAGTAATTTTCGTTTTATATTCGCCAACGATGACTATAACGAGCTTATGTAATATTTAGACCATCATAATATGATTACCTAACCATATTGGTTTTACCATGATGTGTGTGTGTGTGTGTACAGATAAATACCCGAAAAAAAATGGTCTGATTTGCAACTTCACTATCGGTTTCTGGTAGCGAATTTCATTGAGTTGACACTTTAAAAAGGTGGTTTTTCGAATTTTCCAATAATTGTAAAAGTATAGGCCGAATACTGACGAAAGATTACAAAAAAAAAAAACCCTTTTTTGACTAAATCTATGACAATAACAGAAAATTCTGTGATAGTAATAACACTGATAATTGATGAAAAAAAAAACAATGTAATTTACATAATTACCTACATTTGTTATTTTTGACAAAAGTTTGACTCACTTTGTGCAAAAAAATTTGCTTCTACTCTTATAATATCTACTATATTTTTATTTTATTTTTAGAAATAAAGCCGATCCGCCCAACCTCTTTCACTTAGAATCGTTTTTTTCGAGATTCAAATTAAAAATATCAATTTACCAGCATCGATCGTCCGTATCTCACCCTATTTAACGTTAAATAATTAATTAAATTTAATTCTCTTAACTTCAGCTGAATACAACGATAATCGAATTACAATAAGGGTATAGCGCGGGGTAATTATGAAAAAAAAAAAAAACATTGCACTGCACACAGATTTTGTCACGTGTGTCAAATAAACATTCTGTATGCACACACACTCGGCGAATATAACAATAACAATAATAATGGAACACGACCACGAGAAACGATTTCACGTGTAGTCCGACCGAGTCCGGCGCGCTTTCTGCCTACACACCCGTCTCCCTAGCCGGAGATCCGCGCAGTGGTGCTCCGGTACGTCGGTTATTTCGGCCCGAACCGCGTTTTTGTCGGCAACCTTTGTGCGCGTCTGCCCCGCGAGCAATTACCGGACGAGAGGATTATACTATGCCTATACATATATACTACGTACGTATATTATATTATGTACACGCGAAACTGGGAAAACAGTTGTTTTTAATTCGTTTTGGCCACCGAAAACATAAGCGTTTAGGAACACGCTTCTTCTACCGCTGTGCGGTGTAATCTCGTAAAACCTGCACCGTTCTAGCTGTTCTTCTCTCGCAACAAATTTTCTAACGTGGCGGGCGTCGCAGTTGTGGCGAATCAACACGGTCAATATTCTCAACTATAAAACATGTACAGCGAACAAATCGGTTTTTTCAGCGATTTCGGAATAATATTCGGCTACAATCGTGAGCGAATTGAACCGCCGAAATTCTGGAGTCTTCCCGATAAACCACTTTCTAAAATACTGTTTTATTACATACCAATGACGTATAGGTTAATAATATTTCGAAATATAAAATTTGGCTCTCTCTGAGTTTTCAATAATTCTACCATGACTTTATATGAGTGAGCGCCACCCTATCGATTAGTGACAACTAATTATTGTTACAAATAAACTAAATCTACAAAAATAATATACTTTATATCGTCAAAAATCGTTTGAAATAAAATAATTACATTCGTATGCTATCATCCCTGGCCCTAATAATTATAACTGTTTACCACAAAATATATAATTACACGATACCGGACACTTTGTTGAAATAAACTTTCTTAATAATTTTCGTAACTTACACGTTTATAATATTTTGTGAAAAAAATAAAAAACAATCGTACGTACCATATTTGTATGAGGTAAGAAAATATGCGTATAAAAACAATGAAAAAACGATTTGGCTATCGGTATGATGGATATTTCCCCGGGTCTAAATCACTTCCCCATTCCGCCCTCGGCCTACATAATACGAGGACGACGTTCGTCACGGTTGCTGTTTCTGCTGCTCCGCGGTCCTGCGCACGAGTCCTGTGACTCGGTGATCGGTTTACATTGGCTCGCCGTAGTGTTTAATGTGTGTACGCGCGCGGCCAGAGTAATATTGGCGAGTTTGATCGCGCCGTGTGTCGCGCAGTGCGGTCATTCCGGCACTTGAGATGTTCGGTCTCGTCCGAAGGCCGCCGTATGCAAATACCGTACGCAGCGGGGCTAATAAATCATGTCCCGATAACATCGCGCGTTCTAATTGATTACCGCGATCGCGTATCGATATCGCGCGTCGACCGACGTCGCTGGATTTTACGGTATCGCGGTCGGATGTTCCTACAGCGGACATAAATATTAATAATGTACGGATTTGATAAATAATCGCACCGAACGCGCGTGTGATATGGAACCACCGAATCAAACGACGCGACGGCAGTTGGCATAGATAATGATATGGGAATTATTACGATTTTGCATTACGAATCGTGCATACGATTTTCGAATTGTCCGCCAACGGGCGAACTCCGTTCGATTCGAGTTCGGTGAAAAACTCGTATGTTTTGTGCGTTTCAATCGAAATAATGTGCACGTGCGTGTATATTCTTGAAGGTTTATTGAAAAACGCACGACGAAACCAGCCGACAATACACGCGACTATTTATTTATTTTTTCGAAATTAAATAGGTACGTTACCTTAAGGCGACCCTTAATTTTTACCTAACCCGCCGCGAAACTTTCAAGAATCGAAGTTTACAATAAACATTTTATGAGGCATAATAATTAACGTTCTCGTTTAGCTGCTTTCTTGTTTTATTAATTACGTTCAACTAAAAACCATCCATAACGACGTCTACATGTTCTTTTCCCATCGGTCTTGTATAATTATCGACGAACTTACCATTGTCGTACTTTTATATAATTCAAATACTCGGCGCTTTTTTTTTTTTTATGAGTACGAGGTCATTATCATTAGTTTTTTTCGTGTTTTTCATTATAGTCGAACGGCGCGGCGGCGGCGCATCGTAATAATTAATTAAACATTGTAATCGTTGAGCCGTAGTAATAATATCCATCAATAAAAGCTACTATGTTTGAAAAATAAAAAAAAAAACTTATACATATACATTATGACGTACAGTATACCTGTGTGCGCACACGTATATTTACACACACACATAAGCGCTAGAGAACAAATTGATATGATTACGTTTTTTGAAAACGCTCGTTTGTACAATCAGCCGGAATAGCGACGGCATCAGAAACAGCAGTGTTTCCGATATCCAGTTGATTAAAACGTTATTCTAAACCGATGAGTTTTCCTCGCTCCGCAGGATGCGCCTACCCGTCCGCCGTCCCGTCGATGATATAATTACAACGACCGTTAACCGCGACTCGCGTTTCGAGACCACCTCTAGGATTTCGCCGCTGTCGTCAACGTCGTCGTCGTCGTCGTCGTCGTCGTCTCCGGAGTAGCACGTAATCGGGCCGGCGGCGGCGCAGACTTATTGTTAATAATATCGATGTGAATAGATCAGAAATTACGCGCGCTCTGCGGGGTGGCGTGCGCACGCCGAAAATCGCGCAAACTCCTCTCTGCGCGAGGGGGCTTTCGGTTCCGGCCGTCGACTAATAACCCGAATGATTTCGTCACAAAGTCCTCTGGTCCGGTCGATTGGCCGCCACCTCGTATCCGTCCGCCTTTTGCAGTTTGCGCGTTGATAATGTTTGATTTCTCCGGTCGCGGCCAACACGAACACACGCACACACACACAATAAAATATATATATAATGCGGCGAGCATACCTCTGATGTTCGAGACGATTCGGTTCATTAATTCCCGTGGCCCCGGGGGCAGGGTAAAGCCCCGTCGTATATATATATATATATATGTATCTTTACGGCTGCTGCAGTATAGTGCAGTCAGAGGAAGACACACCGGTTCATTTCCGGTTCGGCGGCAATCAACTCTCGGGCCGCCGCCGCCGCCGGCGACTATACCGAGTCCGACGGCAGCCGTCGCCGCCGCCGTCTCTCCGACGACGACCCTTTTTCCGCGCGATATTACGACCATCCAACCGACGAATCGGTTATTATTATTATTATTATTTCTCTCTCCCTCTCGTTCGTCCTGCGCCCTCTTTCTGCTCGGTTTTCTCCTTCTCCGCGCGACCCCGCGTCTATCCCCGGACGGGCAGCGGGTTCTAGGGGTATTGGTTGCCCACTCCTCCTCCGGCCAAAACTACGTAAAATCGGTCGAACAGACCGAATCCGCGTTATTTGCGAGTAATTTCCAATATCCGAGTTTTCCGTCCGTGTTATTGAACGCGCGCGCGTGCCCGTAACGCCGTACCAGCCCGCCATCGGCCGAGCAGCGGGAAACACGAGCCGCGCGACACGACGCGCGTGATCCCGTACGGAAAATATATTAACGTTACATAATATAGCGCGTGGTTTTTGTGTTCGCTCGCGTCCGAGTGTACATAATAATATCATAACACACGCGCGAAAACGCGTTCGCCCATTGTATAGGACGACGGGAAACCGCTCGGGCACGTAGCCGACGGGGTGGCTACGGGTGGTCCGGTCACCCTTGACATTTCCCCCCCCCCCCCGGTCATCTCGCTGGAGACGCCGAACGGTTTTTTCGTCGTCGGTCCGACGTATGTATTACCCGAGGGCCCCGAGCCGTGTGCAGTGTGCACCGTGTTCAGAGCTCGTTTCTCTCTTTTTTTTCCCCCGACCTGTGCGAATCGTAAGCCGTAAGCGTTCGCGCGCGCGAAAAACACTCATATTATCGTTTATCAAACCAATATAATATTATTATTATTATGCCGTTTCACAATGCCCGGACGTCGTCGTGTCTATGGTTTTTCAAACTCGCCCGGGGCAAACTTTGTCAATTAAAAGTTGGTTTTTTTTTTTTTTATATTTATTTCGCTCTTTCCGAACGCGCGTTAAAATAAGTATTGCGCGTTAGCTGAACTATGTACCGTCGCGGTACGCGGCAATTTCTTACGGCGAAACAGCTACAAAAGTATTTTCGCGACACACACACACACACGCTGATTACTTACGACGACGACGGAACAAACCGCGAGCGATTTTCGAATTAAAAACGATCCGCCCCTCATCGCCACCACCGCCATTCGATTTGAACGCATCGTTTCGTTTTAATGCCGACGCGGGCTTTTCATACGGCCCGAAATGAAAATAATAATAATAACGATAATGATAATAATGATAAAAACGTTTTGGACGCGGGGGGGGAGGGTTTTTTCTGTTTTCTTTCGCCACCGCTAGAACTCGACGTAAATTATTAGTCTGACGCGCAGGGGGTGTGCATTATTGTAACACAGTGGCGGAGGCGGCGGCGGCGGCGGCGGCGGCGGGTACATAATGAATGCGAATATCAAGTGACCAAAATGGGTTGGTAGAAAACGCCTATTCGGGTTTTGAAGTACGACCCCGGCGGCGGGGGTGAACGAGGCGCTCTCGGGCCGGTCGTTTTAAAGCATTAGCATTTGAAAGAGGAAGTCTGGCAAGTGGCGCAGTGGCGGTATGGCGAGCCGCCGCCGTCGCGCGCGTACGCATTTTGATGAAAAACCCCGCAGTGCACCGGAAAGCTCTTCTACTGCGCCACGCACAACGCATATATCTGTGTGCGCGTGTGTGTATGTATATACTCGTACATAATATATGTACCAAACTATATTATTATGTACGTATATAAAACGTATTTCTAGTGCCGCCGCCGCCGCCGCCGTGTTTGGTAGGAGAGGCGTACGGAATTCTCGCGGGCTTTCGACAATTGCGACAAGTCAATTGAATAGTCGTAAAAAAAGAAGAAAAAAAAAGCAGCTCCATTATATTACTGTGCAATAGGCATATGCAATTGGCGCAGTACTCGCGGGGAGTAACAATCGAATAAACCGGTCGATTTTATGCTGACGCTGTTTCTGCACTCGAATTATGTTTACCGTGTATAGGCACATACACACAGGGTGTCCGACTACGTCATGACACTGACGGAAATAAGGGCACACCCCTACTGTGGCCAAAGAACGCCGGGAAAATATTAAACTAGTATACGTCATAGTGTACAATACGATCGAGACGTTTTACGATGGAAATTGTCATCGGCCCGTCGCGTCGTCGGTTTTTCCGATATGACGATTTGAATTATGAATACTTTACGCGCCTCCCGTAGGTCGCGCGATAAATTAATATATAATTTTTAAGTGACGGGCGCGCGTAATCGAATTATCGTAAAAACTCGTTCGTGTAAAACATTTACCCCGCCGCCGTACGCGAGAAAAGACCGGCGGAAAAAAATCCTAGCCGACGTTATTATATAACCGAAGAGCAGAGAGCCGGATGCATCTCGTCCTGCCGTAGGTGTACACCCTATATAAACGCTAGTGTTTTCGTCTCCGCAGGCCGTCCCGTTCGTTGCGCTTTCTACCTCTTCCGCGGGAAAATATCCACTATTTATATTACGATTGTAGGCTGCACACTATTGTCCCTACCCTATTTACATGTACCTATTGACCGTTCACGTCACGATTTCCCGCCCTCGCTGATATTGTCGTCGTCGACGTCGACGTAGGTATTATTGTAAAATTATACATTTCCATTTTCAATATATTTATATATTTTTTCCACTGAAATCATTTGCAATAGCTTCTATCGTTTTAAGATTATTTTTTATATATATATATATATGCATATAGTTTTAAACATTTAGCCAATCGAGTCGGGGAACAATGCAAAAGTCGATTACTTCGTTCTCGAAATTTGAATATTTTATCAACCAAACGATGAATTATTCATTTGATGAAATGACAAACTTTCGTGTTGCCCCTGGTGACCGATCAATGACATTAATTTTGCTTTAGAAATCTTTAAACCGTCCTTAGAATATTTACTATGCCCTTCCGATTGGTCTAGAACCAAAACGCATTGCCGGGGACTTTGAATAATAATTGACCGACTTGAAAATGTCCACGCCACATTGTAGAAAATGTTCACGGCATAACGTTTAAGACGACGACGACGACGACGACACAATCGTGTACAGAGTTGTGAACGGTAAAAATACGTTTTGTAATATTTGAATAGTTATTATTATTCGTGCACACGGCTCACGTCGCGAACACGCGCGTTTTAAATACGCTAAATTTTAGCTAAACGAATCCTTTATAATATTAATATGCTTATACAGTCGGAGCACTGATTTCGAAGCGATTTTGTATACAAAATGTATCTTTTCACACACACACGAAACCATACTATATTAATGTGTAATATTTAAAAAAATATATATACTAACCTATATACGTGTACACACGCACAATTTAATGGATCTCTCTATTGTTTTATACGTTTTGACATTTTTTTTTTTCTCACTATATCTACAAAGTGAGTTCATATAATGAACACTGTGCTTTTGATTATTATGTAGCCTGCGATCGGGCGCGAGAGAGCAGGGAGTGAAAAAGAAAATGAGACATTGTGCTCCGGGTCGGACAGCTATACAGTATGTGGTGCTTGGGCTTACACACACACACACACACACATAAACGTACTTATACTCGCATACACACACGCACGCATATTATATATATATAAAGTAAAACGTATTGAAGGCTCTTCTAAACAAGCGTTAAGTAAGGGTGGAACGTGAAACGCTGAACTTACTTTTTGTATCTCCGTTCCACTACCCTATCCAATGACGGTATAATGACTATCTGAATAATGCATTTTACGAGGGCATTCGGTGAATCCTTACGAGCGCGAATCGAGAAAACGTAACCCGTTGGTGAGGCCGTAGTTTTTTTTTTTTCTTTTTTTTTTTTTTTTTTTTTACTTCAATGTCTATATACTATCAGCTATCCTACAATATATTACGTTTGAACTTGGAACCTCCGTCATTCGTTCACCCCACTTGAGACGGAATGAAAAAAAAAAAAAAATAAAAACACCGTGTAATAATCTGAAAACGAGGAGTAATTCGAACGTTTCGAAAATTGAACGGTTCAATAATTTATTTGCATACGAATATCGATTTTCGACGACGACGTCGAATAAAACGTCCGTCACGTTAATTACAGCCAACAGCGCACGGAGTTCTTAGGAACAACGCTATAAAGGTTTGCCACCTATGTTTTTTACCTGTGCGATATTGATTTACTCGGAACTTCAAATAGCTTTTAAAATATAGTTTATTTAAAATTCTATTTAATACACTACTACTATGTATATAATACGAGTGTATAATTTGCCTCGCATTTTCTCGGTGTCCTTGTATCGTTTATTTAACGTTTAATAATATACATATATATCGTACGTTACTCGTAATTTTAACGCTGGCCTTTTTTTCCTATAAAATTACTGGCTCAATTACCCGGCTTTGCCCCGTAAACAGTTTGTTCCGGTATGAGTTATTGTTACTGGATGTTATTATATTTCTAGATTTCTCTATAGTAGGTATTGAATTATTCATAATTGATCATTTTTCGGAGGTACTTATGATGACGTAATATTATACGTATGACATTATAATTACGTATAGTACAATGTACATTGTACAGGCATTTATTATGTTTCCTTTGAATCTCGCTATAACGAATTGTGCGTGTTTATTCGACTTTTGACATGACGAATTTCGACGCAACGAACTATTGAAATTCGTTATGACGCTAGAGAGAAAACCTTTATTAGTGAGATTTTCCGTTTTTACCCCCTTTAACCCACTTGTGGGTTGAATTTTCAAAAATCCTTTCTCGCCGCACGTCTAGAGCGTTGGATACATCGCTGTTCCGAATTTCAAGTTCGTACGTTGTGTAGTTTTTGAGATGTAGCGATTGGCGAGTGAGCGGGGTGGTATTTGGATTTGATATAACACGACTCGTGTATGTGTGAGATGGTTACGACGCGCACGAGTGACAATCGCTTAAACGACGGCATGAGAAATGTTAATATCATATAATGATATTATTATCGCTTATTCGTATCCTATTATTAACACTAGAATATAATATCTGTATTTTGAAAACAATAATATTATAACACTATATTCCTGTGGTAATATACTAACTGAGTACATGTTTTGTTTGCACGCGCTTTGGGTAGAAATCGTGTTTCACTGTTTTTAAGACGAACAAAGCTTTTAAGAAGTTTAACTCGGCGAACACAATAACATTTGCTTGGGCAATCGTCCACGAAAACGAATGTTTTTTAAACCGTTTGTAGAAAGAAAAAAAAAATCGATAGTTGTCGTAATAAATTACGATAAATTACCCTCGTTTAATACGATTAAAAATTTACATCGACAATGACGTAACTATTTATAAATACGTATATAATCTTAAGTTTTAAGTTTGTGATTTTTAAGAGAAAATAATTTACTGCAAAAAAAAAAAAAACATATTATATAAATATATGGTATATTATAATATTGTTAGAGCTTCTATAGATTGTTGGAATAAGTTGACGGTTTTATGAATTGAAATTCTCTCGATCGTGTACACTCGGTTATCGCAATCAGAACGTCTCGCACGGAACGGATATTTTCGATAAAAATTACTCCACGCGTAATTCGAAAATATTCCGGAGTCGGGTCGGAGGAGATGGAAAAATACAAAACGCTCGCGCCCGAGTGAAATTCGTCGAGGTCAAAAGTTTTTCATCATAAAATAACGCCCCAATTATAATTAATGATATATTTATTATATTTACGGACGTTCGCGATAGAATAATATAATTATTACATATTAACACGACACAAACGCCGTGCGATTTGGGCACGCCGAAACACGGCTGTCCGGCTCGGAAACTATAGAAGCAGAACATTTTGAAATATCGTACGGCGACCGGACGCGCTATAGTTGCAGAGCGTGAACGCCTTTGTTACGGACTCGAGTTTTGAAAAATGAATATTTTAATTACGAAACGAATTAATAATTATAAACTTTTTTCTTTTTTATTTTTAAGCTTTGCCGATGCTAATTTATGGAATTTAAAAAAATATTTAACGGCCGGAAAATAAATAGAAAAAAAATAATAAAATACAATGATAATTACGGGCGAACGATATTATCGAAAGGTCGCGAGGCGTAAAAGGAGAGCGAGAATTATCTCGAACATCGAACAACGCACGCGCGT
This sequence comes from Drepanosiphum platanoidis, assembly GCA_948098885.1. NCBI lineage: Eukaryota > Metazoa > Arthropoda > Insecta > Hemiptera > Aphididae > Drepanosiphum > Drepanosiphum platanoidis. The sequence continues at coordinate 7,068,460 of OX402532.1, forward strand.
AGGAAAGAGTGGAGAAAAAAAAGTGGAGAAAATTGAGAAACTTTTTTTTTCCGTTTCAAACGATCGGCGCGGAGGGAAAAAAATCGTCAAACGTTGGCCGCCGGCACGCGGTCGAAAAAAAAAAACACGGTGAGGATCAGGACGACGGAGGGGTGGGAGAAAATAAGGGAGGCGGACGAACGATTTATCTTCAGTGCGAGATACGAAGCCGAAAACCATTAGAATCAATCAAAAGTATATATGCGTAGGTACGCCGCCGCCGCGGTAGCCGGACGAGGAAGGGGGGCGGGGCGCGATCAAACACGTCTGGTGCGGGCGAAACCGTCTCGCCGCGAAAACGTCGGGGGCGAGGGGTGCTCGGGGTGCTCGGGGCGTCGGTGCCCCCCCTCCGTGTGTAACGCGTCGCGCGCGACTTACGCGGGGCGAGGAGGGTGTCCGGGAACCGAACCCAAATGGATGGCCAACAATTATTCATCATCGCTCGGCGTGTATACACTTTGCCGCCGCCGCCGCCGCCGCGTCGCTTTGCCCGCGTCACCTGTCGTCCCTCGCGCGCGCGCGCGCGCCAAACCAAATGTGTTTCTCTTGTCGTTCTCGTCGGGGGCGGGTAGTGCATTAGTACATGGATGTCGCGCGTCTTCGACCTCGGTCGGTCCGCTGCACCGCGCGTGTCGCCGCTGCCGTCGCCACTGGAGCGCGACACGACGACGCGCGCGTGTGACACCGCGGCGGAGAGACGTGACGGCGGAAAATTCTCGCCATTAGCCGCGGCGGCGGCGGCGGCGTGCGACTGCGACAACGGCGGCGCGTTGACAGAGGCGGCGGCGGCGGCGGCTGCGTGACGTATTGATTGTTCAATTTTACGCCGAGTCGCTCTCCGCCGCCCTCACCCTACCACCCGGCGCGAATGCCGCGGGATAAGCACGTGAATAATAATAAATTATACGGTGCCCGGCCGGTACTGCGCGCTCCAAGGAATCCGCGACGTACGTATTTCAACCAAGACGGGTCGAAAGTCTACGCGAAACTTTCGATTTTCATACTTTTTAAAATCACACGAGTCGCTCGCTCCCTCTTCCTAGTCGATTAGCGATGAAAACGAAAAAAAAAGTCTATAAAATCTACGTTGTTTGGCTGCTTGGTAACATTTTCGGCGTCCGACCCGGAATGCCGACCCCTGCCCTGAAAATTACATTTTCATGAAATCCTCTCGATTCGACGGGTTTTTTAAATCCAAGAATCCCGTACCTCGGGTTTTCCACCTTGTCCTTTTCTCGCGGTTTTAAATTCATTGTTTCGCGCGTTTGGCGTCATGAATTTTTATCCAAAAGTTTTCGGTAATTTCGGTTTTACTTTCGACTTTACCTTTGATTTCTCCGGTTTCGGTATAGTTATGGACATTGAAGTTTTATAGCCCGCAAAAACCTCTTGAATTCCTTATGAGACCCACTAAAAATATTATCCGGTAACCGCTGGTCATATTATATTTAGGGCACTTTGACGCGCGTGACGAACTCTTTTTCCAGATCGGTACTTAAACGGAAAGTTCGCTTTTTCCCGACATGCGACCTGTGTGTAAGACGTATTAAATGAGTAACGAAATTCCATTTCCGCGAGTGTCGAGCACCTCATAGAGCACGTCGCGTCGTCTGAAAACCTCACGAAATCTAGTAGTGTATATCGACTATGACGCACGTAGACGCGGCGGCAGGAAAAAGCATTCTCTCTCCGTACCGAACAAAAACAATGCGACGCAATAACCGCAGCCGTCGTCGCGCTCGTAATCGAATTTTTATCTTACGATATTTATTTATCGTCGAAAACGCGTAATAATCGCTCGACCGTGTACTTTCTGCGGTATTAAATGTTATTATTTTCGAATAAATGCGTGTGTTGTTCCGCTGACCCGTCGAGCGACGACGACAATTAAATAGATTAAACTTTTAATAGTTTTATTGAATAATTCATCGAACCGCGATGAAAATGACACACGTCAAAACCCGCGCAATTTATTTGACACGTTTCAATCGCAATCAAGTTAATCGAAATATTCCAACACATTACTCTATACATTGTAATTATTACATACCGTCTTTTATGAGACAGAAAATAGTTTGTATGCCGTGCGTGCGTGTATATGCCTTTTTGGCGGAACTTTGGACACGTGTTCGTTTTTCGACAATAAAATAACCGATTGGCCACGATATTATTTATTATTTTAATTCGCCGACCGTTTGTGCACTGTGGTTTTCTTTTGCCCGTCTCATTTCCATCACGGCACGATGTTCAATGGCATTGTACTGTCGATGGAATATAATAAATTCACAGTAAACCGTTTCGACGGTCATTGCGGAGTTAAAATCATCGAACGCTGAATGAAAATACACTCGGTTTGCCAAGTGTCATCAAAAGTTGTTCCATGCGAAAACCGACATAACTACTAACGCGTAAAATTCATAAAATGATCGACTTTAGATTCGTACGCCGCCGCGGATACACGAGCTCAGAGCGGGACTTTGTTTTATATTGATAATAGCCGACTGCACGCGTACCTGTTAAGTATTTAAAAAAAAAAAAAAATAGAAAAACAATAAATTTTTATTTTTTAATTAAAAATCGGCTCGTTAGTGGATAACTACTGGGGACGGGGGGAAATTTAATGGTTTATTTTATTTCATAGAACACTCGTGTGTAGGGACTTCTTCGTTGCGTCCAACGGTCGTTTAATGCGACGACCGACGACGACGGGGAGAAAAAAAAACGGCCGTAAGATAAAATCGATAACTCGCGAGAATCCGACGATAATAATAACTCATACTCGCCAGTCTTAAAAGATAAGCCCCGGGGTTACGTAATAATAATATAGCACGGTTTACGGCGAACCGTCGTCGTCGTGGTACGGGCGATAAATTCGTATATTTTATGTTTTATTGAATTCGGTTGTTGCCAGTCGTTCGTTCTCTCTGTGGTTTTGTGGACGCGCGAAGTCCTGTGAAGCCCCGGAATCGGCGAAAAAATCTCCCGCGAAGACGACGTAACAATGATGACGCGATATTATACTATTATGGCGGAATATTTGTTCCCAGCGTAATAATAATATGTCGTGTCGCGTCGACGCGGTGCGCGCCACGCCGCCGCGCGCGAGTTTAATCTCGCGTTAAAAAATATATCGTCGAGCGTATCATTCGCGCGCGCGCGGGGGGGAAACGCGACGAGGAGGAAGTGTGCACGCGCGCGGGGAGACTTCCTGGTCGCAATCGATTTGCAAATATACGTATACACACATACATTATACCACACGTCCCTCCTTTCCACCACTCGACGCCGCCGAACGTTTCCACCTCGTCGCAAATTTTTCCTCTTCGACGAAAAAAAAAAATAAAAATAAATAAAAATAAATATACGTACGTCTATATATATTGTATAAATAGGGTCGGGCTAGTAGTAGACGGAAAATGTATGTATAATAAATAATATAAAGTGGAAAAATTCCGCATCGGTACGCACGCCGATGAGGCATTGAGATCGCTCTGCCGAGCGTACGGATTTCCCGTCCCGTTCGATTCCCGGTGTGATGTGATCTAAATAATAAACGGGCCCGCATTACCATAATATTGACCTAGGTGGTGGTATGGGGTTGATATTCACTCGGAGTCGTGTACACGCGCGCGCGCGCGTGTGTGTTATACATAATATAATATTATACATGTGTGTGTGTTCGGTTGACGGTGCAGGTGTGGGAAGAGTGAGGAGAGCAGCGCACGCGTGTGTACGATTTGGGTTCGTGACGGCTCCGCGCGGGGCGGCGGGGGAGAAGCGTTCGACGATGGAGGGATTGAAAAAATAAAAAAAATAAATAAATAATATTAATAAAAATGGATATAATATTGTTACGGCGGCGCGGCGAAAGGCGTATTGTGCCCGCGCGCAATACGCGCCTCTACCGCGCGGCCAGGCGTGTTTTGAGTTACGATTTTTTCCGGGCGAATATTGTAAAATAATATGTTTTCTCCTCATTTATATATTATATTTTTATTTATTCGTTATTATTTTACGAATAATAATAATGATGATGATGATGATGACGACGATGATGATGATGATGATAAAAAATGAATAAAAAAAAACCTTTGAATAAAATCAATATTGTGAGCATAGTTGTGATTGTACGTTATAAATGGGGTTTCAGCCGTGTTGCTGTAGCTGATCAGTCCGCTGGAAACGAAAACGAGCTGAAATATGTGTCAAGGTAGGAAACATATTAACGGAATAGGTTTTTGAAGTGTGTTTTGTGATTTTTACGACACCGGGAAATTCTATTAGCTATATAATATGATTGTGAAACGAACGACAATTATTTCATACCAAACGTAATCGTCATTTGCTCATGGACGAATATGTTAAAAGCGTATAATATATACACGCGGGCATGTGTGCATACGAATGTAAACGCATGACGGTGCTGTATATATATATACGCGTACGTATTTGTATGTGTATCGATTTTAGCTAATCGAATATTCCTGGCGTTTTGTTTAGTTAATTATTGTATGTTTTTTTTTTTTTTCATTTTTTTCTTATTTTTAAGTTTTTTTTTATTTTTTATTTTTATTTTATTAATTTAGTTGGGATGTTTTGATTTATTGGTGTACCGTTGCGTATTTAGAATATTGATTGTTTTATCTTCGATCTGCAGATTGGTATCGCTTTTGATGTATTTTTATTTTGAAGGGCTGCCATAATATTATATTGATTTGTTTTTTGTTTTATTATTTTTGTTTACAAATCTCACATCGAATGATCAGTTTTTCACGTGACAATTTGTTTGCGTTACGAACACGACGCGCGGAAGTAACCAAACTACGTACATCTCTCTGTTTTTGCGCGGTCTAAATACTCTTGACAGTGCATGTTTTTTTTTTTTTTTTTTTATTCGTAATCGTTGGGGCATTGTTATTTTTAATGATAGTTGGATTAAATGTTATTCGTAATGCATTTATGGCATGTCAACGGCGGGACTAAAAAAAACAAAAAAAAAAAATGACCAATCACATTGAACTTTTGGGCAAGGATTTGCTGGTGTAAAGTGTTTCGTGAACAAACTTTGATCGGTTTAATATTAATTCGAAGTGGCTGTGAAATATTTTCTATCAAACAAATAACATCACAGGCTCGACTTGTACCTTTTGTACTATGTTTTGTTTTCTCGGGAATATTCATATCAAGTAATATTTTGTTTTATCATTTAGTATAAAAGCTATGCGTATTGGTTTCAAAAAGTTGTTGAAAAATTAAAAAATTCCTTTATGCCGATATTATGATGAATCGTGGAAAGAAAATGGTTTTTTTTTTTTTTGTTTAGATGATTTTTCTCTCGTCAACCGCATTAAATCTTTTTCTTTTCGACGTAGAATGAAAAAAAAAATAAAAATAAAAACAATTTAATTGACTGTACTCGGTGAATTTGATTTCAGTTTTTTTTTGTTTTTTCTTATATAGGCGCGTTGTTTTTAATTTTTGCAATATTTTTACTCGAATGTTCGTAAACTGATGTACAAGTCAAAGTTCTCGATGAGAAGTTTTAAAGGTAGAGATGAAAGAAGAAGAAGAAGAAAAAAACCGTAAGCGCGGATTTTTCTTTTGAACAAATATACATAACGACTAACGAGGCACAAATACTACTGTTTAAGTGGTAGTTGGTTTTTCAATGAAAATTAGCTTTAAGTTCTTGTCTCGCCGAGTAAAAAATTCCAAGTCCTCTCCGCGATTTATCACCGGCAACTGGGCGATTTCAGTTATTCGCGAAATATCGTTATTGTTTCGTCCGACATAATAATAGTCGTGTCATGAAAATTCTGATCTACCGGCCGGTGCGAGTAAAGTGTGTCTATCGCGGTTGTATCAAAAAAAACCCACGTGAATTCGATTCGCGGCGACGAGAGACGACGAGAGTAAATCCGTTTGCACAATCCGTTCGACGGTCACAAAAGTGACAAATAATAAACGAAAGTCGGCCGGACGGTTTTGTTTTCGTATGCGCGACATTAAAGTGGACAGAACGGTTTAAATAGAAACGTTAGTATTTCGGGTTTGACCGTACAACAATAACGATAAAAGCGAAGGTACTGCGCGCACATATATCCGGCCGATAGAATAGAATATTGTTTTTAATCAAAAACATTAATTCGGATTAATTCGTACACGCTTCGCGCGTACGAATAACAATAATAACAAATGGCGCCGTTAAACACCCGGTTTTTCGGGGAAGCCGACACGCGAGCGTCCCCGCTCTCGGCCATCTCCGGCTCTCTCTCGATCGTCCGATTTGCGGTTTTAATTAGATATATAGGACCGGACCGGCCGGGTTTTAATCATAATCCGCGTGGCATTTTATCGCGACTGAAAAAGTCTGCCGGCCATTGTGCGCACAATACCCGCCGCCGCCTCGTAAAACGCGGTTCGGACCCGAAAACAACTACGTATATAACGATAATAATAATAATAATATCGGGTACGCGCCACGTAATATGTATACGCGCGCGTTATGGCCTTAGGTCGGCGGTGAAGAAAGAAGCGATACGTTTTTTTTTTCACCCCCTCTACTTCACCCCTTACACAACACTGGTGTGTTATAACGATTATAATTATTACGATAGTAATAATGATAATAATAATAATAATAATGAATACATATCATTATTATTATTATTATTATTATTATTACAAAACACTCGGCCGGGGTTTTTCAGTCATCGCCGGGCGGAGCGGACGTGTCGGGTTCGCGTTTTCGTATACGTATGCGCCCAGGATAAGGACGACCGTTTGTTGTGCGGCCCGGGGGCCTTGCGGAGGTGGGACGACCGGGAGGCGCGAAAGGGGTTTTGCGGCGGTGGCGTTCGAATTTAATAGCGCGCCAAGTTACCACGTAATCTAGTTCGGATGCGCGCGGGAGCGGTTTCCGCGGCAACATTTTCACAAATAATACGTTCCGTGCTAAAACCTAACATAAATCAACCGTTTCGCCCCGTTTCGCTCTTATATCGTGTGCGTTGTTCGCCCGCCCCGCGAGTCCCGAGGATTCGCCCCCCCCCCCACACCGCCATCCTTCTCGTCCTGTATGATTTAAGGCCCGAACCCTTTAATACACGGTTTTGTGTCCTGTATACATCTTTGCGTTTGATTCGGCCGCCCCGCCGCGCCGCAGCCCTTTTCTCTCTTTTTGTAAACGTATAGAGAGAGGTGTGCGCGCACGACCGAACACGACCGAAAATCGGCCGCGGTACAGGTCAGTTTTTATACGATGACGAGATTTCCATTCTCCCTCAAAATCCACCCGCGACCGGTCAGCGCCGCTGCTACTCCCCCTCTCACAAGCCCCGAAGCGTCAGTCAATCTCGGCACGACGTTTCGGTATTGCGCCTTAAAAGTTTGGAAAAAACAACAACAACAACGTAGAAAGAAATCACTCTCTCCGACGCGCGTGTTATACGAATTCGGTACGTATAGAGAGAGTCTTTGCGGTTCGTCTTGTGTTGTCCGTCCAGTGTACTGGTGTACCTGTCTACGGTTTTGATTTTGAAAACCTGAAACGGTCGTCTTCGTCAGAACTCTTGTCGTTCTCGAATCATTGTCTTGTTCTCGTTTCATTTTCAGAGATACGGTCAGAGTTTTTCGAACCGTTAAAACTCTTTTCGAGTCGTAATTAAAAATATCAACAACGTTACGTTATGCCGGCCACAATGATTATTGCAACTAAACAATTGCAACGCCTCCGCTTTGATGTATTACAGATTTGTTTGGCCGTCGATATTTTAATTCAAACGTATTCTACAAAAATCGATCGTGTATAATAATTTGTTGCATTGTTATTTGAAATCGTTATCGAATATGATTTATTTCACTTAAGCTTACAGAATTACACTATTATTAGCATGATTCGATTTTATTTTCATTAAACGATGATTCTGAAAGTAAATTTAACACAATATCGATAACTATTATATGATAAAAAAATTATGTTACGATAAATGGACGTCTATGATCCAAACATCCTTCTGTATAGAGTTGTGTCAAAGCTTATGTGTAACAACTAATATTTTGTTTTTTTTTCTCAATAAAATGTAAATATTTAAACTCTATAAAATGGAAATCATAAGATGAACACGCGTTCTCTCATACATTTTTGTAGTTTATCTGTGCTTCTTAAAAACAAAAAAAAAAACACTAAATGAAATACGAATACATAAAATTGTATTCACAGATTAATCTCTAAATCACACGTTTTAATCGATGTAAATAGTAGATATATCATTATACAATTCATACATTTATTTTTTAAACGTACCAGATGATTTCAGTTCCAGTACTATCTAGCATTCACATTAGTTTACGATTTTTATCCACCTGAACTACGCAATTCAATTTTTAGATTTTACTAATCAATAAATTTTAATATTACTGTGGTTGAATGAATGAAAAAAACAATTTAGACGAACATAATTTAGGCATTCTAATTTTGTTCTTCTTTACGTATTCAATGTTGGAAAAAGATGACTCATAAACTACTATTGTTGTACAATGAACAAACATCTTTGTCCTTTATAACGATCATGTTTAGCCAACAAAACTATTGCTGTTTGACAAAATTAATCAACTAATCGCAAAACTAACTTATAGTATTTACTTATTGTTTTTCAAAAACATTCTTTTTAGGAAAGCATTCAGCATAACTATTTTAGGATAACGTTTTCTAATATAAAAGCGTTTTAAATACTTATATTTATGATAATTTTGAAATCGTTATTTCGATATTTGATTTGATTTAGTGACACGGTGAATTACATTATTTACATGGATATTTCTTTTTTTATGAATAAATTACATTTTGATTAAAGTTTGAACGTCGTGGGTTTTTTAATATTTTTATATATAAATAATAATTATTAATTATGAAAACAAATGCGTGATAATAGCTTGAAATTACAAAAGTAACTTAAAGTAATTTATAAGTAAAACTAGTAGAATGCGAAATACAACTTTAGTAAATAATGAGTTGTGAATTTAAACATGGAATAAAGTTTGTTGGAGTATACAAAACATGTTTTTGTGAAATGATGGAGTTAATCAAAGGGGCGATAGCGTGTAAAGACATTATAGAAGATAAAATATTCAAAGTAAATTATGCGAGAGAATGTAGGAATTGTGGAAGATGTTATAAATTTAATAATATGTAGATTGTAGATGTATGAAATTAAGGTAGATGGAACGTATAATGCGTGACAAAAGATCATAATTGAGATTAACTGGCACGTCATACTATGGCGCTGCTGAATCGCAAGAAAACTAAATGTTTAAAAGATGAACCTGATACGGGAACGTGTAGGGCGAAGAGTAGGACGCGAGGCAGAGAGAGAGAGAGCACGAGAAACTATTAGCTATAAAAACGGTATTATAATAAAAATATCGATATACTATTTGCTCGGTCAGATTAAAACGCAGAGAAAACGCGATTAAAGGACTAAAATAACTGTTTGACGTAGGCGAGGAAAAGCGTTCGAACGAAATACGTAAACGTAGACAACAATGAGGTATAAAAAAATACATATACGTATAAAAAATAAAATTGCGCCGAGGAAGATTGTTTTTTGAAAAAATAATGAACGCGCCGAGTGTTCTCGTACTCGTTTAGAGGAGAATATAATAACCATAGGCGTGTTTGAATTTACTCGGCAGTGTACAATGGTTTATTTAAATGAAATTTTATTGCATTATGTAAGATACGACTGTTGTGGTTGTTCGGATGGTGTGTTTCTTTTGAAAGCGATTCCTATTAAATACTTAAATTGCATGGGGAGCGATGGAAGGCTGAACGGACTCAGATTGCGATAATATAGATGTTCGAAATGTTATCAAAATGTACACGCGCTTATAGCCTTCGAAGACGGTTAGTTTGTAAATTTTTTAATTTTTTCTTTTTTCTTTTTTTCGCAGAGGATTCGGGTTCGTCACTTTTGCGGATCCGTCCAGCGTGGACAAAGTACTGGCACAAGGTTCACACGAGTTGGACGGCAAAAAAGTAAGTAAACTAAAACTTCATTTTATATGTTCGAGATTATGAAGAAACGATGTTAAAAAAAATCCACAACGATTCCCCTAACCCCGACGGGAGGGGGGGTATGCGTTTTTTAATTAAACCAACTCCTCCAGAGTCAACACCCGACCAGTATAATCCATCATATTTTTTTTATATTTCTAAACACCATACGTATTGATTTGAAAATGAAATTTATATTTTACCGAACAGATATTACAGAATACGCGTATATACGTGTATATACGTATTTTGTGTTATTAAATCTTTGGATGAACAAAAACATTATTTTAAGATCAAATCCCATCAGATAAAATTTGCATTATGCGTTCTTTATGGAAAAACAAAACAAAACAAAATGAACACTGGTAATCCCATTTTATTTTTGTCGAATGCTTATGTATACTTTTATATATGTACTTGTAAATTGCCTATTTAAAAATATTTTATTTTCCCGATTGCCATCTCGGAAGGTTTTCATATTCAATATGACAAAATAATGATGCCGACGGAAAACAATACAATATATATATATATATATACACGAGTATATATATATATCTAAAAATATTATGTAAAAAAATGTACCTACAAACCGTACGTTTCATTTCCAATCGTAATCTCTCATTTTTATTTTCGTTTTCATTTTCAATGCGAATTAAAGTTAAGCTCGTTTGTTTCTGTGGGCGTATCGCAAAATCCATAATAGTAAATCAACGACACACGAGCTAATATAAAGAGCTTATATTACATAATATAGATCAGCGGGATGAGACGGCGCGGCGGTGGTGGTACGGAGGGGGCTTGGAAATGACGAATATTTTCGCCTTCTCGTGTCACTTTCATAAAGTTTATACGCGTCAGTAAAGCCGGGTTAGCCGTTTTACCCGAAATTGGATTATAACGCCGCGCCGCCGCGAAGTAAGATTCATAAAAACGAAATCAACTGTATGATATAATAATATATAATCCGCGTTCAATGTACGAATGAGGTTTATGCTCGAAAAGGGTTAACGATGATTTTATACTTTTGAAAACATATTGCGTGACCACCGCGCCGCGCCGATTGTCGTTAAACGGCACGCGCGACAATAAACGATATTATTTGATAAAAGAGAGAGAAAATTCGAGATAAGAAATTGAATCGGAAAACGGTCTGGTAAACCGTAATTATTATATTATTTGCAAAGGTATACTTTTATGGCTTACGAAGTTCCGGTAAATTTTTAAAACCGTTTTTAGTTTTAAAAAATACTAAAAACTGAATAGGAAAAAAAAATAAACAACTTTTGAATTATTAAGTTTTATAAATATAAACTATAAGCTGAGGGGAGGAAGGTGTTGTGGGTACGAACTTTGACGAACACCCAGTGGAATAAAATTTAGACTTTTAAATAGAATTTACTAATTTTAATTTTTTTTTAAACATAAAAACGCATTTCTTTCTACTATTTTCAGTATTGAATATCATCTGCAATATTGATGATAAGCACAACGTAGGAATTAATTTAATTTATTATCGTAATAATTATTAAACTATTCTGTAATAACAGTCTGGTCTCTCTTAGAGGTGTTGTGCTGATTTAAAAAGTTCCCGTTAAAAACATAGTATTTTGTTGTTATAACGTTGTTTTTTTCCGATAACTTTCGAACGCGAGACTTGAAATTGTTTTTAAAAACGAAAATTTCACTCGAAACTACAATCTCATTTTAACCCTTAAATTTCTGAACTCGCATCCCCCGCGCCGTCTTAAGAGAAAATGGTGTCGCTAAATTTAAATAATTAGAAAAAAAAATAAAAGAAATAACGTTGGGTTCTATCGTCGGATGGCCTCCCTGCTCATATGTTCATGTTGTAAAATTATTGTTCAAATTTACTCGTTGTGCCTTGTAGCGTAGATTGTAAAATACTTATTATATTCTTTTAATAAATACATTTTCTCTATAAAAAAAAAAAAAAAAACGAAAATCCGTCGTCGCGCACGCATCGAACAACACCGATCATAATATCATAGTGTCGGTAAGCGATAGAATTTTCAAAAAAATACACACATCGAAATCCTGCCATCCCTACGCGCGCGATTACACTTGGATAATACGAAAGCCCGGGGGGGGGGGCGGGGGCGGAGGACTCGCGACTATACGGTTAGTGTGTGCAGTTGTGAAAATCGCGGGACACAATGCGGACAGAAATGATAATAAAACTCGAGACTTGAATTCAAAATCGTGTTTTCTTTTCTTTTTTCTTTCGGAGCGGGGAGAGACGCGGGTGGGCAGACGGAGGAGGAGAGTGGTGAGATTAGACTCCCGTTTAAGCAAACACCCGGATGGCAGCCGCCACTCTGGCGCGCGCGCGCATATAATATTACGCGCCCGTGACGCTCGCGCGCGCCGCGTCGCGTCGCCGTGAGAATTTCTCCACGTGACGGACTGGCGACTTTCCGGCCGGTTTGATCCGGCCCGCGCCCTCCCCCGTCTCCGTCGCATAATAATAGTGATATTTTATTCTTTTCTCTCGTATAATATCATTGTATCGTTATTATATAGTTTCGGAGATTACGTCCCGCGCCCTCCGCGTTATCGTCCTTCCCCCCGCGCCGCGCCGTCGTTCGTCACTTTTGGAAGCCGCCGTATTTTACGAGAGTTTGCGAACGCGATCCTTCGCGCAAAGTCTGTCGCCGGCGCGAACATACAGCACTAATACCGCCGTTTAAGACGTCGTCGCGCGCGATACATTATGCTGCGACGCGTCGTAAACGCTCTCGAATCTCTCACGCCGCAATGCTGTAAGGCCGCCACCGTAGTCAATACGACGACGACGTCGCGTTTAGGTTTTATTTTTATTTTTTCATCTTATTCTTTTATTTTTTTTTTTTTTTTTTCATTTCACTCGAAGCAATTAATCGCTAAGACTTATAAACTCCTTTCCGTTGTTCACTTTTTGGAAGTCACCGTCGTCGTCACTGCCGTCCTCTCCCTCCTTTCCTCCCGCCACGACCGAGTGTTTTCATTTACTTTGCATTTTGTCGCCAGTGTGAAATAATTCCGTTTAAAATCAATTAAACGAATACATTTATTATGTTTTAATTTATGTTAATATATTTCAAGTTCTCTCTCTCTCTCTCTATCTAAGTTTATTTTGTGGTTTGGGTTTTACGGTACACACGAGCGCCACATCGTATACACTGTTTTTCGTTTATAATAATTCCGCGTTCATAAATATTATAGTTGGGTGTAAAATTGAATTTTCCGTATCGGTTGATTGACAACTTTAATATACACTGTATTCGTAAAGGCGTCGTCGGTTTGTTTTCATCGAACTTTGTTATTTTTTTTTTTCCCATTGTTGTAGATGAAAATTCGTACTGCTGATCTTTTCATTAGGCCACGTTGTTACTAACTATAACTAATTATAAATGGGTTTATTGAATGTTATCGAATAAGACGCTCGAAAAGTGTTTTGGATGTCGAGAACTCCTCGGTATAAGTTTGAGACGTGCCATCAACCATGGGTTGACGGTTCATTTGTAATCAGTGAGCCAACCTGAAATGGACACAAATAGATTGATTTTGAGGAGACCTTGTAGCATGTCCAAGTGATTGAACGCCGTAGACAGAAAACGTGGTATACACCAGTGAAATTGATAGAATAGTGTAAGGTGTATAGTGTGTCCGAAACGTTTCTTTTTATAGCCAGTACTCAATAACAAGAGTACCTGTACACTTTTTATCGTGTTCTCTATTTATTTATTTACGCAGGTACATGACATCTCTCGGTTAATACCAAATCCAATTCATATTATAAAAACACATTTTTTTGCAATATAATTTCACATATTAATATTTTACATAATATTAAAGTTCATATTATCTATTTATTGAGCTTATTAAATCCCCTAAAGTGACTTAAATTCAAAATGGCAAGAAAGGTTTTTATTATTCTTGATTGAAAAAAACTCTTACGAATAAACTGACAGTAATGCAGCTTATGAATGGGTTAAATTATTTATTTTTAAATGTAAATAAATTAATTGATGTTTTAATTTGACATTGTTAATAATAATAATAATAATAATAATAATAATAATATAAAATAAATAGTATTAATAGGAATAAACTGTTAGTTTAATAGAAATGAAATAAAAAAGAAAAAAAAGTCTTGCCTAGGGTATCATAATATAAGAGTGTAATATTAGTTATGACCGGTTTCAAAAAAATATTTAATAATTTTATATATTTATTAATACTTTAAATTTAATTATTATAAGAGTATTGACCACTAAACGCTATTTATTTGTATTTATTTTGTTTAATATTTTTAAATATAATTGTTTATGTTTATTTAAATTGGGTGAAATTTTTAAATCACAATTAATTTATTGATATTAATAGGTTAAAGAACAAAAAAAAGAATTACAATTTTACATTTATTTTATCATTCTATTGTTTAAATAATTGATAATTGATAATATAATTTCCAATACTATAATATATTACAACTTGTTATTAAAATAATAAATTGATATAGGCAGATGTTATTTATAATACCCTTTAAAATAAGTTCCTTATTTAATTAAAACCTTTATTATTATACCTAACAACCTAACTATATTTATATATTTATTATTGATTATATAAATTGTTTTAATTTTTATTTAATATATTTTATAAAATGATAGTTTTAAGACTTAAAACACTAATTTCAATGCTTTATAAATAATTGATTTATTTGTTATTTTAGTTACCTGCCTACTTTATAATAATTTAAAAAATGTTTTTATTTTGGAGCCTATGTCCTAGTACACAAGTCCTAGGGGTCAGTGTAATCAATATTGATAGATTGAATTATAATACCTAATTTTTTTTTCTCTTTATTTTACCTAATTTTTCTTTATCTAATTGTAATAGAAATACATTTATATAAAATTGCACATGTTATCGATATTAAATTTACAATTTGGTAGGCAGTAGTTATTTAATCCTCTCATTATTGTTACTTATTATATTATTTTAAATTTTTCATCAAATTATTAGTATACTTAAAAATGAACTTGTCTCCAGCACAGCAATGGTTTTAGAGATGATAAAAAAAAATATTATTTAAAGTATTATTATTTTCTATGAAATATATAACTATTTTAATAAAATATTTACATACCTAGAGTTATAACTCTTTCACAAATACTGGATATGTCAACATGCTTCTAAAAAGAGGGTAAAGAAAGTAAACGTGATACAGCTTGCATACAGAGGTGTATTTGTAGACTCGTAAAATATTTTCATTGTACTTTGATGATGGTCTGACTGCTAGGGAGGCTGCAAATTTGCGTGAGAGTAAATTGCTTTTGCTTGAAGATCCGTGCAAGCAGCTGGCCAATGCTTCAGTTAATCCTACAAAGTGGCAAATACATTATTTACACGGTGAATGGAGAAAATGAAATTATGGTTTAATTCATGAACCGCTACCGAAATTAAAGGAAAAGTCTGAAACGTATGAAAAATTTGGTATGTTCATAAAAAAAATTTGATTTCTAGTTCGATTTGAATTTAATCATAAATGAAATAATACTTTCGCATTCAACAAGACGTTATTTACATTTACTTTTGAAATTCTATAAATCACAATCCAAATGACTTTCTAGGTATTAAAATTATTATTAAATCTGAATTACCCGCGGGCAGTATTAATTGTAACTTCTATAATGCAAAGGGCACAACAACTTCAATCATCTGTTGAAATAATCTTTGTAGACTCGACTGGTAGTATTGACACCACTTGCAGCAGCACTGCAACAGTAATATTAACAATATCAAAGGCTGGTGCAATACCAATAGCAGTTATTTCACATCAAGGTGTATCTGAAGAGAACTATCATTTTCAGTGTTAAAACAGTATAATCCTTTATGTTTTGGGAGTAAAGTGGTATGATAAATTTATTTTTGTAATAGTTTATAGACATGAATTTTTAAATTATGTTACTCCTACAATAGTAGGCATCTTTGAATTTAGATATTTTATGTTAATAGGTAATGGTATTCATATAGTGAACAGGATTTAAATAAACCAGTGGCAGAAGTATATTTAAAAGCTAAAGATCATACCAATTTTATAAAACGATTTGAAAGAAACTATTTCAACAAGCAAATGTCATAGATAGTATAGAAATAAATACACCGAGTTTAGAAAAAAATTCCAGCTATACCAGAAATTGATCCAATTGAAAACGATGAAATTCAAACAGCGCCCACAAGAGTGATTATGGTTACAGAATATGATTTCTTCTTTACCTCCTTCAATACTACAGCTGTTGACAAAACAATTAAAAATATTAAAAATAATCAATATTTTTTTACCTATTAAATTTTATAACCTACGTTTTTAACTCGACTTGATTTTGCTAAATAATTAGTAGTAGAATTTATTTAATTATAAAATTATAAATAACTACCCGATCATATTTTAGTTAAATTAAATAATTGAATTCAAGTAGGTACATTGTATATCAAATACTGAAATATTAAAATGAGTTTTTAGTATAATTTTGTTATTGAAATATTTGTAAACGTATAGGTCATTTAGACCTTGTACATACTGGATTAAAGACTTAAAGTAGGTAACTAGAGTAATTAGACAAGTAGGTTAAATACAGTTGAAAAACTAGTGATTATAATGATATTATCAAATATTAATTTAACAATTCAAATGATACATTTTCCATCAAGACCATTTGAACATAACAATAATCACAGAAGAGTAGTAGAATATGGTATAGAATATTGTCCATAGAAAAAATCAACACTTACTTGTATGAGGTTTATAAGTTAGAACACCTATTCACGATGGATTGATGAACTCAGAACTTGTTATTTATGTATATAATTATTTATAATGTGTAATAATTGACAATAGTAGGTAAATGGAGTAATAATTTGGAGTGATAAGACAATATTTTGAATTGTTTGATGATAATGAAAAAGCACAGAAATTTCGTAACCGATAATGAAACACCCCGATTTTAGCGGCGACGACGGTTGGCCACACTGGTATACGGACAGGTAGTCGACGGAACACACGTTACCTGCGTTTCGAACCGATAAAACCGGCTGGGAACCACCGGGTCAATGGCCTACGATTATTTTTCTTCAGCGACCGTTGCCGGTTGGCCGTTTAGTTTCCCGTCGTCGTCGTCGTCGTTGTCGTCGCGTAATGGTGCCGTGTTTTTCGAGAATTTTCCGTCGCTAGTGAATTCTCGATCGTAAGTGCGCGAACATTTCTCTCTCGATCGATTGTCGCCGATTGCCACCGCGGTAGTCGATGTCGACTCGACGCAAATAAAGTGTGTGAAGTGCTCGAAATTTCGAAAACAGCTGTGTAGATCGAACGTGAAATCTGGTCGAAAAATATAAGATGGCGGACGTCCCGTGAGTACCTATTCCTTTATACATCTGATTATCGTGTACATCTCCCGTATCCGTTCGGGCCGTCATTATATAGTTTGTCATTGAATGAAAATCCCACAGAGTCGGGACGATTGTTTTTAACGTTCTGTGTAATTATATTCGATTATATTGCATATAGCGGGCGCGTTACCGTTTTTACCTTTAACCCCATGGGGGGTAGATTTCCCGAAATTCTTCCTTACTGCGCATTTATAGAGTATTAGATAAATGTTCACCGTTCCAAATCTCGAGTTCGTAAGTTGTGTGGTTTTTGAGATGCAACGATCTGTGAGTGAGTGGTATTTGGATTCTATATGTACATAATATATGTATCGATGCGCGGTTTACGTATGGACTCTCGTGGGCCGGACTATAGATTAGTTAATATTACGAAGTATTTAAGTTGCTCGAGCAGCACGAAACCATGAATATTATCGATTCAATGTTTTTTAAAAATCCATATAATTATTATTAGACCTAACCCCCCGGATCGTTGATTTTCGAATTTTTTTTTCACGAAGGAGACAATATTGTAATTTTGAGATAATATTAACGACAACAATTAAAATGTAAAATGTAAAAACGATTACGGCCAAACGGCCGCGGCGGCGACGTCGATTAACTTTATGATAAAATAAAACAAAAATATAAAAACGTCGAGACATGTCTTATAGCGCAACGATAACCCTCGTTAGCTTTTCAATTCCACCTGCACACGGTACTCGGAAAGACGAGACAAACGTGTTATATTTATTCTTGTACTGGAATTGCCCGTCACGCACGGCCCGCTCGCGCGCGCGCGGCCCGCAATTAGTCTATTTTAAGAATACCAATACAACTTACAAGTAAATAGAAATTTAACAAAAATTTTTAATCGTACTCAAAACAAATGGACATTAGAAAAAAACAAAAAAACAATAACTACGCGTATATTATTAACTATATTGTTTGAGATATTGCGGTGGGTCAGGCCGTCACACTCCGCCACTTCCGCGTGTACACTTACTGGGTGACAAACCGTTGGACGTCGGTGAATCTAATTGGAGCCGGTGCGCTACTTCGGGGGGCCGCAACGAAATACGGCGCTAGGTGGTCGGACATCGCGCGGATCGGGCGAAGCAGATTGATGTGGACGAGAAAAAGGAGAAAAGTCGAAGGGCGAGCGAGAGGAGGAAGTGTGGAGAACGGGGGCGGAGAGGAGCGAAAAAGAGGAAAAAAAAAAGAAGCGGCCTCGCGCGAGTAGTCCGAGATAGATAGATAGAGAGAGAGAGAGAGAGAGATCAATTAATTAAACGAGACACTGTGCGTAGTCTACGGGAAATGGCGACGGGAACGGGGTAAAATCGTGGCGAGGACGGGCCGGGAGACGATGGCGGCGAGACGTAGCCGCTCTTCGAGAGAGAGATATAGTAATTCATTTGGCATTTCTCAGTGTGTGCGCGCGCGGGAAGGACAAGAAGATTATCCTATATGGCGGCGTGTAGTGTCCGTATGACGTTGTCCGGCGTCACGGTCGATTATTACCGCAGCGGCGGTATAGTGCCGCCGTGCCACCGCTGCCAGCGCCGCAGAAACGACAGTTTGATTAAAAAACCACCTCCTCCTTCTCCTCTCCCTCTATCGGACACGTGAACTTTTGTAGGCTAACCTTTGCTTTTCCGCCCCCTCGCTCCTGTTCCGGCATCCTTCCCGGCCACGGTTCTGGGTTCTACCCGCCGCCCCGCTGCCAAATGTCACACAATCTGGTGTTGCCCCGCAACGGGGAAAAATGACATTTGTTATCAATCTATATAGGTACCTTACTCGCTACACCTACTGCTTCTGCTGCTGCTGTTGCAGTCTACGTCCCGTTTTCGTTAATAATAACTTATTACCCGAGTGACTTTTATATCGGAAATTGATTTCGTTCCTCGACCGTTGGGCGTCGTTTAGACATTACCCGAGACACGTTTTCATTTATGAATACTGCTGCGAGGGGGACAGAAAAAATATTGACTCACTCGATGGCATTTTTTCTTTGTATTTTTTTTTTTTTTTTTTTTATCTTTTTAATTAAATACAAATCCATTTTGAAATAAAATAAATGTATATATATATAAAAAAAAAAACCGACCGTTTCCTTCCAACTGTTTTCGCTATGGATACATTGATTACGCTCGAGTGAACGACCAAGTTTCTACCCTTTACAATTATGTAAGGAATTTTAAAGCGTTTGCTCCGGACCCGGTTTCAAATCGAATAATATCGCGGTCGCCTTGATTTTATTATTCTCGTGTCATTGTTTTTTCTTTCCTTTTTTTTTTTTAAATTGAATTCTCCGCTATATGTATTCAAACGCGTAAAACGTTAATGATCACTCGAAACAGATACCGTTTACACGATAGTTATTATCGAATGGATTTTTAATTAAAATTTATCGAGAAAAAATCGGGAATAAATAATTATACGAGAACGGAATAACGCAGCGCGCCGTTTTTAATTTAGGTACCGTCGCGCCCCGCCGACGAATTTAATAGAGACGGAACGAAAAGCTTCTTTTTTAAGAAAACAACAACCTATAATCACTACATTTATTTGTACACACGGTATTTACTTGAGGATTTCAAAAAAAAAAATAAAAATATTTTTTCCCTGTACGAAATGTGTATCCGATAGATATATTTTAGTAATTCGAATACATTTTCAAAACAATTAGCCGACGACGTAAAGGATTTTTGAATTTATAAATATCCGCCTCTTATAGAATCGTGCCAATGGCCTACGCGTCCTCTTGCCGTGCCCTGAATACAGCCCTGATTACTGCGCGGAATTATTGCAGTCGATTGGCTGCGATAGTCGATCGTCGTGGATAATATGGAAATAGCGTGACCGAAAGCATAATAATAATAATAATATGTACATTACATACCCGCTGTTTAAATGTGATGTATATTTTACTGGGACTCCGCTGTAATTTCGTTCTGTAATATATTATAATAATATACAGGATGTCCCGCGGATATCTGACAACTATAACTCGAGTTCTGATCAATATTTTCAGTTTTTTTTTTTCACTTCGGGTTTTTATATTTATTTTTATTTTTTTTTCTCTAAAATAATCCAAAACGACTATTTTATAATTTTAAATGTTGAACAACAATTCTTGCGCAAAGAGCACGCGTATTAACGATATCTCGTTGACTTTTTACAATTTCATGAAGCTTTCGAAAATACTGCGATAATAATACTCATCATTAGCAGCCAGCGGCACCTGACCGATAATTACATAACAATAACTGCGCGTGACGTCGATTAGCGGGAAAAATTTTAAACTCTGACGACGAATTTCCAAAAACTGTAAAATACTAACGACCAAACCTATAATGAAAAGTCAGAGACCATTTGGAAAAACGATAAAAAAAAAAAAGAAAGGGTTTCCGGTAAAAATAATAAAATAGCCATCTCGAGAACCGAGCGCGCGTTAACAAATTCTGCGAATAAAAAAAAAAAAACGAATAGTCCGCGACTGGATCAAAGCGAACGCATATTGTTTCGTACGGTCCCCCCGCGGGACACCCTGTACGCGGCGACCGCGCGGAACCGATTGAACGAACGCAATACAATGCGAATCCAGCGCGCCCGGGCACAATACGATTCTCAGCCGTATCGTGTTACTCGGTATTCGCGTATCGCAAAGTGTACACTCGCGCGCGCGCGCCGGGCATTACTTTTATAACACAGGCGAATCGGACGCGCGATATAATAATAATAATAGTAATAATAACGATAATAATAATAATAATAGTATGCCCGTGCGGAACGGATTTCACGAATTCCTGCCCGTTTAACGGCGGGCATTCGCACGCCGCCGCCGCGCCGCCGTGGTGGCGTATTTAATAATATTACTATCGCGCGCGATGAATTATTGCGGGCGCACGCCGAACGCGAAATATTATACCATTACATTATACCTCGTTGTTTCCGTATCGACGACGACGACGGCAGCCGTATCGAAATTCGGTCCCCCCTCCCCGACGACGGCGTTCGAAAATTACGACGCGTCGCAAACGCGAACGCGGATCCGAAAAAGTTCGTCCGCCGCCGCAGCGCCGCGCCGCGTCATCGCAGTAAAAACGTTTCGTCGGCTCGATATTTTCCGTAACATCAAATCGAACGCGTTTTCCGCGCGCGTGCAATTTCCGGTCTGAGCGCCAAACGTTATTAACGGTAAAAACGCTGCGGAATAATTCTATTAGGACGCGCCGCCGCCGTAGACCATACGTCGCACAACATCACATAATAATAATAATAATAATATTATAATATGACGGCCGTGGCCCGCCCGCCGTGTGTTTGGCCGACGGAATTATCGCCTTTAAATATTCGATGAAATACATTTTAATATTGTTACCGTTTTTTTTTTTTGCCCCGACGTAATTCAACACGGGGAGGGGGGCGGTCACTTTGAACGCGAATTAAAACGTATACGCGTAGTATATACGTCGATCTCGAAACGGCCCATTTTCGTGTCGAATCGATTCGAAAATTTGTGAACTTCCCGTTCGAAAATACAATAATAATTATTGTCAATCGGTAGGTACTATATAGTATATACTTGTTCCGAAATTTTCATTACCTACAGCTGATTTATAGTCGAATCTCGATGAACGGTTTGCGTATAGAGACGACTCGTGTTTTGAATGTTTTTTTTGAAACTTTTGCGTCGGGAAAACGCGGTGGACCACATGAACGATATTTTACAATGTCGTCGTTCACATTGCGGGTTTTAGAATTTTTAGTGATTTTTTTTTTCCGCCGGTTGTTTTCCGGTTTTTTTGTTTTTCTGCCGTCGTTGTCGTCCCGCAGTCGCGTCCGTTTAGCACGTCACTTACAAAGGTTTTCGAGTCGGAAGACCGGGCAGCGGGTCGTGTAATACGCCATTTAGATAATGACCGCCGTGTCGCCGAAGGGGTCAGTATATGGTATATACACCGCACCGCGCCTAGACGTTTTCGAACTTCTCCCAGCGCGAAGAGATTGTTTGTAATTAATAAACCCCCAGACTTTCCCGCGTCCGGAACAGACGTGTTTCATTAGAATCTCGACTGTTACACAGCAGTGGCTCGCGCGCGTTATTATTTTATTGCCCCGACGGCATTTGACAGACAAGGGACGACGCGACTACGACGGTGGCGGCGGCGCGGCGCGGCGACGGCGATAGACGTAAAACCATCCGGAACGGGACGACTGGCTGCTTGCTGCGTGTCCTTGTTATTATCATTCATATTATTTCTTCAAAACGATGATCCACGGACGCGCACTGCTGAGATTTATTATAGACAAAACGACGCGAAAACGGCTTGTCGGCCGTATTATTTTTTTGTCGACTCCGACATCTGCCGTGGTGCGCGATATATTATCATAACACAATGACAATCTTACGATTTCGAAATGACGCGCCATTTGCTAGGCGGCGCACGTTGTCGCCGTGTGACCCGGTAAATTATATATAGGACCTACTCGTAAAAAATCGCGGTCAAGTATCAGTCGTAACTATTAGTGAAACAACACGTATTTTAAAATATATCGCTGCGAAATTTTTGGTCCGTCGGAAACGCATATCACATTTTGCGTCATCGATTCTATTTCGCGTTTCTGACTCGGCGCGCGATTGTTACTATATAATCATTGTTACTATATACTCGAACATCTTTTCCACGTGGCAGCCGCGTATCGATGTTTCCGCGAATTAAGAGCATCGTTTTCGAGGTAATTTCCGAGTTGAATTCAGGTAGGTTTCGTTGGATTATTAACAGACAATACTGCCGAGGAAAAGTAAAACCAAACACATTTCACCTGTCAAACTGTCGAGCCAAAAACTTTCGACAGGGTGTACGTTGCCGTTAAGTATAGCTGTATAACATGCTGTTTGTGGTTTTACCGTCCCTTTAGTGTCGTAGAAAGTTTACTAATTTAAACGAGAAGAGACCACGACTTTATTTAAAATAATTTACCCGTATTCTTTTCTCTCCTCTTATTGTTATGCTAATAGTCAATTTAAAATGAATATTAAAGTACAATTTATTCGTATATGATATACATATAATAAACAAATGAACTCTGACAGCGAGACCACTATAAAACAGAATTACGGATAAACTTTTCGTGAATTACGATGACATTATTTTAATTCGTTAAGAATTCGTCAGGTTTATACCGATGTAGGTACATGTTTAGGAATAATAGCTGAAAACTCTGAAGAGTAAAAACAAGAAAAGAAAATTATATAGAATAACTTTTACGGCGCGGCCGTTATTGCAGTGTGAATGATGTCGTTAATTACTTTTGTATAGCACGTAAAACCGAAATCGCGAACAACTATACAAACGTTACATATTCAATTCTAAAACCCGCCGTGACGCAGTTCGGAGGAGGCATAGACAAATTGAATTGTCTTTCGTAATAACTTTGATATATTTTTTCCCTAACTTGTTTTGTCGTACAAAACTCTTTGCCGTATTCTCTTCCGCTCTAAACAAAAAGCGATTTACCCGCGAAACCTATTTTCCTAACCCATCCATAACACAAACGACGTACACATACCATATATAATACGTAATACGTAATAATAATAATAATAATAATAATAATAATAGTTATAATAATAATAATAATAATGTATTATCAAAATAATGTGATTCGAGAAAGAAAAGAAAAGATTGCCCTGACACTCTAAAGTCTGAACAATCGACTGGTTTTTCTATCGACGAGTAATATTTCTGTCTTATGGCGCGGCGGCACACGGGGGGGGGGGAAAGAATCTCGTGTGTACATATTAATATTTATATAGACGTACCTTATACGGATTTCGATAGACCGAAGTTGTTATTTATAATAAACTCGACTGTACGCGCGCGTCAAGGAGTCATTGTGCCGGGAAAATTTAGTATGTCTACTTTACGCTTGGCGTTTCGTGCTGTCCAATGACGTGTGCCATTCCACATCGATAGGTAGAATACTGCGATTTCGCAGACATTTCGCGTATACATTATTTACGTTCAAAAGCACACAATGGCCAAAGGCGAAGTTCTGCTGCTGCCTATGAAAATTCGATCAAATAGTTGCCGTGACATTTGATTTTCTTTGGGGAAAAAAAAAATAAAAATAGCGGTATTTATAATTCGTCGACGCGAGAATACTACTATAAACGCTCGCAGTTCCCAATCATACGAAGTCTGGTGTTCGAAACGGGCGTTTTTCGTATAGATTTTTTCAAATTGATAAAAGAAAAAAGAGGTTCTTATGTGTATATCTTATAATATATAGCTGAACAACATTATTCGAATGACATCCGAGCTACTATTATATCACCCGAAAACGATGTAATCGAGGAGCCCACGAGAAAGAAAGACTTTTTTTTATTTTTAAACAATCATCATCATTATTATTATTATTATTATTATTATTGCAAAGTGAATTCAAAATGTGTACACGTCAACGGGCGTCGTTTTTAAATTCGTTCGCGTAATGTGGTCGTCATGTATATATGGCATTAAACCGCGGATGTCGGGAGAAACTCGCGACGTTTACACTGCAGAAGCTTCGTAAACAACGTTTGACTGAAACATCGCAGTAGTATTAGAGCTACTTTCGAGCGGGAAGTGTTGATTTCTTATTATTTACTATCAAATCGTAAAAATCTAATAAAACTGCTGGCACTTAAGTTCCCCTCCCGTTCGAATGAAATACCAAATGCGTTATATACGTATATCTATGCAGCGCGGGGTTACACATAATATTATAGATTACTCGCAGTAAGCCGAGTATAAAATTCGAGTCGTATAAACTGAGATTGATTGTTTCGAAAATGTACGGTCGTCTTCCGAAGTCTGTTTCTATGTGTTGATTTTTTTTTTTTTTTTTAATATTTGTTTATTTGATTTTCGATGAGAGTTATTTATAGGCACTTTTCATTGTTTTTGGAGCCGTAAAACCACATAAACTAACTCGAAACTTTACGGAATCGAAACTCCCAAAGGAGCTGCGCACAATCGATTTATCTTGGTATTAATTATTATACATTTGTTAGGTCCGCGCAGCTAAGCCATTATATTACACACAGCTAAACAGTGATACCGAATACGCTCGCTTGATAACATTGAACCGGAGCTCCAATTTAGTTTAAAGCAACTTAACAAAGTTGTTTTGTTCATCATATTATTATTTTCGTGCCTTAAATGTAGACATTTTCGAATATAATCTTAATCTCATCGCATAACTTTTAATTGACTTAAGTAAGCACCGTATTCTACGATACTGCACTGTTTGAAGTAAGTACATTATCAATCTCAACCACGGCCCGACGCCGCCGACGCCACCGCTGCCGCCAAAGTTTTATTTCCCGTTGAAATAATTTCGAAACCGTTTTACATTGTCGAGCGCACTTCTGACGCGGCCCCGTATTTATTATGCGCGTTTTTTTTTTTTTTTTTTTTTATTGCACATTTTATAACCGAATAAACGTTCGCAAATCGAAATCACGCGCGTCTAGCAGTATATTATTATTATTATTATTACGCGACGGCGACGCTCGACGTTTGCTCGTCGCAGTATTGATTATTTTAGCGCACAAAGCATGTCGTATCAATTACCGCGCAGATATTATACGGCTGTATTGCCGTCCAAATCGTTTGTAAAAATCTTAATATTCTCGTAAACCGTGTGTGCGTTCGACTTTAAAACGTAAAACACACACACACACCATTATCGTACGCATTCGTTTTAACGCTGCGTCGGCATTTTTTATGTGCGTGTGGGCGGCGGCGCGTGTTCGATCGAGAGGGGTAGTGTCGACGGGGAACGCGAGAAGGGAGGCGTTGTCGATTGATACACGAAACTCACCGGTCGTGCGAGCATTATCCGTACTTATTATACTTTAATGTACACATATATATCATAAGCACGATGTCGTTATACATTATACGTATACATATAATATTATTAGGCACGACGAACCCGCGCGACAATCGCGTAACGTTTTCGGCCGATAAACACAAACGACCGAATAGCATGCGACACGTCACGGTCGTACGCCCGTGGCAAAAGAATCCGCACGCGTATCGCGCGCATTTCGGACGACGACCGCAGACAGGACGGGTCGGGGCTGGGGCTGGGGATGAAAACGAAATCGTCACTACGGGAGTTTAATTAGGTATACGCCGCGGTCAATCGTTCGTATAGGGCGGCAGCGGTGCGCGGGCATTGATGTGCTGCGGGGTCGAAGTAGTAACGCGGAAAACCGCCGCCGACCGCAGCGAAACACATAATATCTGTCTCCCGCGAACCGAAATTGACGGATCGAATGCCTCCGGAAAAACACCGAAATCCACGTGCGGCGACCGTTTCGGTTACACGTCTGCAGTCGGTAAAAATGCGCCGCGCAATCATATAAAATACGAACGCGTACAGAGTGATTCAACTATTACGTCGTTGCAGTTATCGCCGATAAACGTACCTCGCGAGCGTCTTTATATAATGCGGGGCAGCCAAAGATTCACCCCCTCGTTCCACGGGATCTCGCCGCGGTGCAGCGTGGTTTATTTTATTTTTTTTCACGGGGCTTCGTATAAAAGATATAAAGTTTACGTGCCCCGTTCTTATCTAGGGACGAGTTCAAATCCGGGATTTCAGACTCCGCGCGACGTTTGGAGGAATATCGTTCACGCGGACGGTGGGGGTCGTTTATCGAACCGTTTTTATTGACTAAGAGACTTAATATTTCACTTCGTCTCTTCGTTATTCGAATTATAATACCATAGACGTTTCGAAATGGAATGAAAACGTTCGAATTACTCCGTTTGTATTTCGCGCAAACTGTCACGTCGCGTCGTCGCCCCGGTCCTGCCGGAAAAGCTGTCGCCGGCACACTCGTAAAAACTGACGGACAACACGATTCGACCATTAGGTATTCATCATCATAGTCACTGCGAGTATTATTATTATTATTATTATTATTATATGATTATTGTTATTATTACCGTGCATGTATATTATATACGGTGTACGTACACAGTTTCGAACACGATTCCGGGGCTGTCGACGACGAAGCGCGCGACGGTCGTGCGGTGTCCGGGGCCCGTTGTATAATATTATAATATATCGTCGCGCGCGCGCGCGTATACACGGGCCGGTCGAACAACACACTGCCACAGGACCGGCACAATCCCCATGTGCCGACCGAACACGCCACCGACGACGGACCCGATTGTACGAATGCCGAGCGGTTTACATTATAATATTATTGTGTTGTACGCGCGCCCGCGCGCGGGTCGTATATTATTATTATTATTATTTTCGTTTAACGGCGAAACGCTAATATGCAATATCGCGCGAAATACACTGGACGCGCGCCGGTGTTCTCGTCTCGCGCCGCCGTTCGCCCACGCGCACAAACCAATAACGATATATACAAAGCGCTTTATATATATGTATTATTATTATTATTATTACCACCACTACCATAATACCGATGATACCGAAACATTGTTTCGGGAAAACGATACGGGTGAATTCGGTTTTGAAATTTAATTTCCGTCCTATCCGTTACACTCTCCTCGCCCTCTCGTTCCAACTCATTTTGTACCCGCCCTCTGCTGCCGTGCACACCCGTCCGCGCGATATTAACTTATACGCTTTGAGCCGATATCTATTATTGCCGCCGCTGCTGTTATTGTTGTTGTTGTTGTTGCTGCTGCCGCCGTTGTTTTCGTTGTCATTGTTATAGTCGCTGCTGTTGATTTACAGACGCCCGGCCCCGTATTATTATTATTGCCGCGCTGAAAATGTTGTCGGGTATTATTGAATATAAAGTTTTATATATTTATTTTTTTTTATAAATATCAATCGCATTGACGATATCGATAGTAATAATAATAATAATAATAATAATATTGCATTATAATAATATCCCCTTTAAAATACGTCACAGTACGTTTGACTGAAATTCGTCGGACGAATAATATTCCCTCCGTTTGGTATATATAATGGAATATCGATGTTGACATCGAACGGCCTTTTATCAAGAACGTCCGTTAAGAGTAAAACGATTTTCACACATCATAGACAGACCGCCATGAATATTTATTATTCTGCGAATAAACTTTTGAGTCTAAATATTCGTTCGGCGCTCGTTTAATTTTCATACTACGATATTTTCTACTATATATTTTTACTAACTTTATCTTCCGGCCAAACGAAAAACATCAAAATACGTTTCACAAATAATTACGCGCGACTTGAAAATAATACGAAATCGATTTATACGATATATCTGTTCCACGCCGTGATCGAATGCCGAAATAATTGATATTCTAACGAAACTGCAGGCTGCGATTTTTTTCCATAATTAGACTTCCAACGTCGAAATGCCGTTTCAAATATACGTCTGTTCACGTAATTATTACCTTTCCGGTATTTCTAGTCGATTTCTTCATCAATAATATTCATTTGCTTGAAAACAACTCTCGGAATTTGTCCCCGTACGTTTGTAAAAACGATTCAAAAACTTTGGGCCATAGATCAGCTTAAGAAAACACTCGTTGAGAATTATCTTCTTCTTATATATAACTAACGTGTTTTTTAAAAACGGTAAAAATTTTTTTGTTCCGATCTTTCTGAAATTAAGTATACATACTCTATAGCAACCTCACGAAAAACTCTACTTACTCGTGGTCATGGTCTCCGTCAAACGGGTTTTCACCAAACGCGCCGCGCGCGTCTTCTTTGACCGTTAAATATCTACCGCCAGTATATTATTATAACGCCGAAATCTAACGAAATCTAATTCTAACGCGAAATCGCTGGCACGCGTTACGTTGTTTGTGTTTCACACGGCCGATTTCAAAAGCGTCCGCCGCCGCCGCCGCCGCCGCTATTATCAACACCCAGACCAAACGAAAACGGTAAAAGGGGTACAAATTGAAAACGTTTTTTTTTGTTCCGATTTTTTTGAAATCAAGTATACATACTCTATAACACAAATAAACATTGTCTACTATAAACTTTATTTCGTCGAATTCGACTCCCAAGTGGGATAAATGGGGTAAAAAGGGAGAAACTAGAAAAATTCGCCTGGCCGGAACCGCTGGAGCTTTGAGCATCAAACCACACACACCGACGTCGGTCGGTAAAAATTAATTTGTACTTTTAAATTAGGAATATCTATATTAATATTGTGTGTTTGTATAATAAACAATAATAGCAGTCAGCTGTGATAACTTGAAAATGTCAATTATTATTTAGGCCATACACATTTTGTATACTTAAGATTCAGCTGGTTTGCTCATAAAATTCAGTCGAGACGCTAGATAATTTACCCCATCCCCAAAACTACCTCTGCTTCGTACTGAAAAAAAAATAAAATATTTTATGTTGATTGAAACGTATAATTTAATAACGAGTTTATAAATTATATAAACTTCATTCTGTCTTTTTACACGCACCTCCTTCGTTTTAACTTTGTTAATTATTTGGTATTTACCTACTTAAAACATACAAAAATGAAGCTACAATTTTAATTACTTTCTAGTTTAATTTATGTTATTATGATTAATATTTTATTGTATATTATAAGCTTATATATTTTATTTGGTATACGTACGTTTAAGAAGAATAATCAATTTTGTTTTCAAACCAATCTCGTAAGTTTTCCAATATTTCTGTCGTCACATGCGTATTTTACTTAATGTAATGGAAAATAAAATTAGAGAGAAAAGTTTCGTTTTATGATAATTTAATTATCGAATATAATAATTAAGATAAAACTGATTGAAAATAGGAAAAATCAATGAAAACCGAAAAGTGATGTATGCAATAATGAATTAAAATTTTTACCATTAATTATTTCCGCGCGAGATTAAAATACTCTGAATAATATATTACAATCAAAGTTGTAACGTAAAGTAAATTTCGCTCGGTTTTAAATGTTAATGGCTTTGTCAGTTATTACTACGGCCTTCTCAGAAAATATAAATTTGAAAACAATGTTTTGTTTTCGAAAAGCTTTAACATCCAGAGACTGTGATTGTCAAAAATCGAGTTGGATATATTATTATGATGGCGGCGGCGAGGGTGTGGCGTCAACATCATTACGGTCCGTAAACATGAAAAAAAACAAAAAACTCGAATTTCGCTTGTAATAATATTGACGAACCGCACTAGCGTGAATCCCATGTTTGTCGTATGATGGTATATTTTATTAAAATAAAATGTGCTCGTTATTTTCCAACCATTCGAATAAAACGATCCCCGTACACCGTTTTGTACGAATCAACAATATTACTGTTATTATAATGATTATTATTGAAATTGAAAATTACACTCACATGTTTACGGAGAAAAAAATGCATAAAAATCATCAAAAGCAAATGTATTAATGAATAATGATTATTATCGAAATACAGAATTTAAATACTAACCGATGAAAACATAATATTATATACGTCATGTTTGTACATTCATATTGCATTATAATATACATCGGTTTAAACGTGTGTGTACACACGTATACTGTATGCGTATATAGATCCTTTTAAATGTTTCGCTCGTACGGTATTTGACATGAAAATAAAGTATGCACGTCGAATATCCGTTCGCTCGAACGCTATATTGTTGGTTTGAAAAATATATTGTGAAAAAGTTTCGGCCAAGCGAATTAATCCGTTGGCGGAATCGAGTCAAGATTAATAGCGCGCACTCTCGAGAGTCGGCGAAAATCGTTACGACCAAACGACACTCATCGTACGCTATCCATATTTTATTATAATATTATTATAATAATAGTAATAATAATATGTTCGCGTCGCAATACATATAATAATTTCATTTTTCATTACACGTCCGTAACATGGCGCGAGCTCTCGCTGTCCGGTCCGTAATAATATTATTTCCGCCGAGTGACGGGCCGGTAACGGTTTTTTTTCTCCCCCCCCGTATACTATTAAATGTCCAAAAACGTCGCCGTCTCCACGATTTATATTCCGACTGGAATATACATATTGTATATTCGCATAAAATAATATTTACCATCTTATAATGTAAATTGTCTCCGTATCGCGTATAGTTGTTTCTCTCTCCGCCACACGTCTCACTCGGTCGGGGGCTGCCGCCCCGGCCCGTTATATCTCTCGGTCTCGAGTTCCCTCTCCTCCGCGCCGCGTCTCTTCCGACCGCGCGTTTCAGCAATAAAACCCTCGGCGGCGGCGGCGGGCAGATTCGGGACGCGGCGAGGCGCAGCCAGCAGATGACGTAGACGGATGGCGACGACCAAAGGAATTTTAGTTATGCTAATAAGAGCGGGATAAATTTCGTCCCTTTTACATAAAACATGGGAATGCTCGCGTCGTCCATACACGACGCGCCGCCGCCGCCGTCTCTTTGCCGAGCGTTCTTACGGGCCAAGTAAACTAAACGTTTACTGCTCGTATTTTTTATTTTATTTTTTTTCCTCGACGTTATTGTTTGGAGAAATTTCGGCGGCCGACGACGTTGTTATCATACTAAGCCTACGCGTTATTATTAATTTCGTCATATACGCTCGTTCCGGCCGACGATCAATTGGCCCCCGAGTGACGCGACGCGAGTAGTGAAACACATTGAAATCTATCATCGTTTATCCGGGGGACTCGGGGTGCAAAATATCGGCTCGTCACACGATCGAAAAAAAATAAATGGCGTGGTCTGACTCTCGTCCCTTCGTCGCAAAACCGGCCGAAAGTCGCGCACGACGATACGACTTTCGATTTTCGTTTTGTATTTAAACGCTTCGCCACCGCCGCCGCCGAAAATATCCGAGCGCACTTTATTGTTACTCAAATCACCGTCACAATATAGTTGTGTTGATAATGTCCAACAGTCTTGGCTCTTTTGTCAAACCATTTCGGACCGTCTACAGCCTAGTGGCCGCGGTTAGTTTTTCGCGCCGCCGCCGCCGCCAACGACGACGGGGCATCGCGCCCGGTATCGGTCGGATTATACGAGCACGACATAAATACACGCCGCCGTCGGGTCGAGTTGCCCCTCGGGGACGCTGCCGGTCGATTGCTCTATAAATTACGATAAGGTCGGCCGGCCGGCTGTGCGAGTGCGCGCGCGCGAGACCTGTCGAAAACGCCGCGCGTAACGTATTTATCCGAAAACGGCAGCGCGCCGTCGGGTTCGATCGCGTCCGATCCGGTTAGAAAAAATTAGCCTCGCCGTTCCCGGTGTGGTCGCGAGTGTTTTCGTTTTCCCACTATTATACGAGGTCGGTGGTACGTGCCGGATTCGAAGGAACGGCCGAGTGACGACCTTATTTTGCTGTTTTCACAATTTCAATTTGTTTATTAGCCATGGCGCTAGAGAAAAACGATTTTTAAAAATAGGTAAAGAAACATCATAATAATAATTGGCGTTTTCTAATCCGTTCCGGACAGACTCGTCCTGTGTTTTGTGCAATTTTTTTTTTATCATTACAGACACGTAAATAATGTACGTTTTGAAAAATAAATCAATGATTATATAATGTTTTGTTTGTTTTCGGGGCGACACACTTCGCGTTTTCTCGATTCATCTTCTACTGTGTATTATGGTTTGTGGCGACACACGCCGGTCGGGGACCGCGTTGGTTTTAATAAATCTAATTTTTTTCCCCCATACATTTATTAGACGTCTCTCCATTTTCCATTGCGCATAGCGAAAACATATTTTTCTCTCGATATACACACTTATATGAATTTATATTTTGCTTTTCCGGAGATTTTCAATATCGTTATCA
Organism: Drepanosiphum platanoidis; assembly: GCA_948098885.1. Classification (NCBI taxonomy): domain Eukaryota; kingdom Metazoa; phylum Arthropoda; class Insecta; order Hemiptera; family Aphididae; genus Drepanosiphum; species Drepanosiphum platanoidis. The sequence continues at coordinate 7,101,780 of OX402532.1, forward strand.
AAATATCGCTACGTTTCATTCGTATTTCGTTCTACTGCGTCTTTTCATTCATATACTACTCGAATCTTCTTTTCTCATATCGGTCTGTCTTTTCCGCGGTATGCAATATGTGACGTGCTATTTGTCCTTCTAGATTCGATTCCACTTAGTCGCCTAGTATTTTCTCTTCCATCTCGTCTGTGCTGTTAGCCGAAAACTGAGTTCTTCGTCTTCAAACATTACGCGTCTTAAATACGCCAAATCGACGTGATATAATATAATTTCCCCGTTTGAAAATTATCAACCGCGTCCGTACTACGTCGTAGTACTATGTTATTCGTAAAATACACATACATACTTTGCATTACGCGAAATCGTATTTATATTTTTTTTTTCATATTTATATACATTCCTATTATTATAAAATATTAAAATTGTATTCAGAGGTATAATTTACGTTTTCAGATGGTTAAAAAAAAAAAAAAAATCAAATACCACGTCTGGAATTCTTGACCACTGGAATTCATATAATATGTAAAATAATAAAATCAGTACGCGCGTTATTATTTATATGCATTTGAATATATGAACATTAAAATACCGAAAAACGGTCGTAAATAATTTTCTTTTTTTTCTTTTTTTTCATTTAATTTCTAAATTGAAATACTTGAGATTTTTTTAAATGAACAAACAGTTTTTTTTTTCATAGTATAATAATAATAATAATAATAATATGTATCTGATTACTTATGATGAAAAGTTATTTTGTATTTTTTTTTTTCCATGGCGAAATGCTCATTGTTTTTCCATACAACTTTCCGTCAGCGCCACGAGGGTAAACCGATTAATTCATCAACAAAGTTTTTGGCAAAAAAAAATAAAAATAAATACTATTATTTCGGACATTTAATCCCGTTTGCCATTAATTTATCGTCGGCGGCCGTGAAACGGTTTGAAAAGTGCAGTTATGTTTTATATAGAGATGCCTCGCCGGTTTTTAGTAAATTGAATTGGCGGCGACTGGCAAAAAAAAAAAAAACAAGAATAAAAGAAAGGGGAAAAAGTGGAAAAAGTACGCGTCGTTTATTCGGCGGGGTCCAACGGTTTCCTACGGTTTGGGCGAAAGTTTTCAGTGCCCGAATTCCGCGAGTTATGGTCTCGGCCGGGTATCGGATATAAATAACGGGTATGCAATAATAGCCGGTGCAGCAGAGGCGGCGGCGGCGGCGTGATTGAAAAAAAGCAGCAGTTTTCCTCTGGGTCCCTTTTGGTGTCATTTGTCACCCGAACGATAGTGGCGGAGGAGGCGGCCGTTACTTGAAACGCTTTTTAGGCGTCTAACTTTTGGGCAGCTAAAAGTAAAACTTTACATGAGCCCCCTGCGGAGGCACTGATCAATTTGCCTCCAACCCCTTTACACTACCCCGGCTACAAATTTCCCCGTCACCCCGTTTCACCCCGTCCACTTGACCAAGTTCAACGCCGCCGCCGCCGCCGCCGTCGCCCTTTGCCGCGTCGTCGACGGCGGTAAAAGGTTTTGTGCCCGGTTCGTTTTCTCATTGTTCTCCGTTCTCTAATTTATGGTTTAGCCATTGAAATTGACGTTTAAAATAAAACGGGGCGACCGAACGCGGGGATTTAAAATAAAAAAAAAAAAAACATAGAAAGGAAAAACTGTCTCAAGTATAATATATATAAAAAAAAAAAAAAATCGGTCAGGAGCGTTAGAGCGAGAGTGATGGAATATATACAGAGCTAGATAGATAAGCGGAGGGAAAGAGAGAGAGAATGGAAAAGTATCGTTACTGTAAAACGTATTGGAGACATATTTATATGGATAAATGCATCGTAACAAAAAAAAAGAAAAAAGAAAAACCTTTTAACCTTTCTAAAGCGGTACAAAGAGGTGCCCGGCAGGCAGGTTACAGCAGCAGCAGCAGCAGCAGAAGTAGTTGTAAGCTTTTACGTTCGAATGTGTAGTAGTGCTGGCAATTATCTAGGCGAAAAAATATATTACCCAAATAAATGCCCTACGCCCCCGCCACTAAAGTTCCAAATGAGAAATTCTCGAACCGACGACGACGCAGACCGGCCGGGGATTGTTTATCGACGGGTTTTCTTTTCTTTCGATGCAAATAGCGCGCGCGCGAGTCGTTCTCTCGATCTCTGGCAGCTTTTACTCCTCCTCCCGCGTTTAAAACCTCCCGACGACGACGATACTACGGCTCTCGCGCACAGACGTCGGCGCATAAAATAAAATAAGAAAAGAGAGAGAGAGAGAGAGAGAGAAGAATGGATAAAAAAAAAAAAACAAAACAAAGCCATTTATCAATGCAATATAGACGTTTATTCATACCGGCGCGGCGGCGGGAAAGTTTTGTTTTTTTTTTTTTTTTTAAATAAAATAGATATCGAGGTGGTTTTACGTTTTGAAAAAGCGATTTTCTTGTCCGACAACAAATCGCGTGTACGTTTTCCACGGGCAGAAGATGAAAACTTTCCAATCGCTATATAAACGAATATACGTCATTTTATTCGCCGTTTTACGTATATATATATATATACGAGTATTGTATATACGGAATCGTTTTATCGAGGAGATGATTTAAAGCAATACGTATCGTTTCGTCGTAACTATTATAATAATAATATGTTATGTTATAGTGTATGCGGGGGGGGGGGATTAGGACAAAAATCCGATCGTTTATTTATTTATTTTTTTTTTAATCTTTCGCTGTGGTATTTTCGTTGTTTCGCTACAAACGATTATACACATTCGATCTCGTTTCCGTACGCGATTATTTAGTCCGTTATTTCATAACGCCGCGCCGCCGTGTTGTTTATGATACATTTATTTAATATTTATAACTATTGCGATCGTGTTTAATCTTGATATAAAAAAAAAAAAACAAAATACCGCACGACTTAAGTATTTACTAGACAATTATGAGATTATATCAATTAAGAACTTAAACCATCGTTAATGTTGTATTAAATTTAACCTTATAAAAAAAAATAAAAAAAATGATTAATTACTTTACGAAAAACAAAAAAAAAACGAAACGAAACGAAAATAATACGAATCGTAAAAACTGCGTATTCGTATAATATTATTAATATTAACAATGTCAAAAAAACATGTGAACAAAAGCATATGGCTGAAAAAAGTCATATAATTAATTTCGCTTACATTGTTGTCCATTAAATTTATTCAAATTATATTTTCGAATTAATTATTCAACTTATACAGTCCAATCCCTTACTAAGCGTTAACGCTGAATATATTTATGGTTTTTTTTTTAGTACAGTTTTATTGAAAACATAATAAATTATTAACGTTGTTAATTATATTCGGCCACTTCAATTTTTCAAATAGGAGTAAATAATGGCTTGACTGTGCCATTTAGAAATAAAAAAAAAGTAGGTACCTATAGCTACTACCTATATAATTTGAAAAAAACCGGGATTATACACATGAATTGGTCCCAATCGTTTTGATAAATTGGTAAAAACGTTTCGTTAGAAGTGTTAACACAACGCCGCCGCCGCCGTACGATAAAATCGCAATTTATTTGATAATTAATAAACCCCGATTCGAGTTTTATGATTTTTAATATGCTCGCCGAGAATTCGCCGAAATTCGAATATGAATATAACATAATAATGTTTGCGATATTTGTGCTTATAATAATTCTCGGTGGCTGCGGATTTCTGATCGGTTCGTTCGCGTTAGAGCATAACATATTACATATATTATTTTGACAAGCAGTGTCTCTAGAAAAAAAAAATAAATAAAATATATAAACCTAAACGATACGACATAATATGATAAAAATTACCAATATCGCGTTAACTTTTTTGGCTTTCGGTGTCGCTTTCTATTGCGATAAATTCGAAACGCGGTGACCGTTTTATTCCGAAGTCGCGAGAGCAAAATATTTTATTGAAAACAATTTCGCGACGTCAATAAACCGCTGTAAAAGCTATTTGCATTAAATTTGTGATCGCATCAAAAAAGAAAAATAATAAACGGTTTTAAATATTCAGCCCGAATCGATTTTTGTAAAATATACGTAGTTGTATTTGCACGCGGAGTGTGTACGACCAATGAATTTGACGGTATGAAACGAGTGGACAAAGAAAAAAAAAACGCAATGTCGATCGTACCGGCGGATATTGTATAGTTGATATTTTTTAATTACGACGCAAAAACACTTAATTGTTATAGATTTCAAGGTACGAAACGTGAGTAAAACGACGACGATAACGACTGGAATTCCGATGAAAACGACGGTTTTAGGTTCTCGAAGTGAAAATAAAAAAAAAAAATAATACAATCGCTATAGAGTGTATTAATCCAGGGGTTTCCAAACCGCTGTTCGCGACAACGTGCTTCTTCAGTCATCCGACGACGTGCGTTTAAAAATACCGAAACTTCAAAGGACTATACTCGTATATTGTGTCTTTGAGCAGCAGTTTTGCGCGGTATGTTCGAAAAACCAAGTATACTCGTTAATAAATTTTTATCGACGTCTAACGTAACAAACTCGTACGAATACATTGCGTACGTGTCACGCCGCCGCGCCGCCGTAGTAGTTATAATGTGTTATTCGGTCGGTTTTATGGCCATCGCTTTAAAACGTTCGCGTTACACTTTAAATTACATATTAACCACGAGGTCGATAAAGATGGCAATTTCGCTGTACATTTCATAATAAAACGTACTAATATTACTATTGTTTTCCACTTAACCCTCGTATAGTTATCCTAAAAATCCTATATAAGGCCTTCGCACTCGAAAGTCCGGAGAACCCTTATTATGATTTATAATTAGGACAGCGGAAGTTTTAGTGCTGAAAATTAACATTTTTAGCACTTTTAATGCGCGCCCTTAAAAACACTGAAATAAACGCTACGCGAGTGGCACTAAAAATTGAAAAGTAACATTATATCGTTAATATAAATTAATTTTTTTCACATATAAAAATTGATGCATTTTTTTTTTTTGTTTGTATGCCAAATTGACAGAACTAGTCGCGCCGAACAAATCCTGTTCGGGAAGGGGTCCGCGTTGTAAATTTGAAAAAATCTTATTTCTTCGTATAATAAGAGAAAACGCACTCTTAAATTCGCAAGATATTCAGTTCATCATTCGAGCAAAAACTAGCAGAATATTCTTTACCGTACGGGATCGTCGTGAACGACGATGATTCATAAATTAACGGGAAAAAAATGTATAAATAATATCGTGCACCGCTACGGATTCGCCGATTCGTAAAATCGAAAACGAAAAAATCTCCCGAATCATTAATGCCATATCGGACGGTTAGTTTTGTTTTCCCGAAACCCGAAGCCGCGCGTCCATTGCCGATAAATATATCAATCGTAATAAATATCCATCGCGATTATTATATTCAACTCACGCGGAGGCGACCGCGCGCTTTGTGAAAATAATATATTTTCCAGAATAAAATATCGCGTGGAATTTCAAAACGATATAATAAAAATCTACGGCTTATGCGTCATCGTAAAAATAGGTCGAAACCGCCCGCGAAACGTCGAGAAACGCGAAGCGGAGCGAAAAAATTCTGATTTTCAATCACGCCCGGCACTCCGCCTCGACCCCGGGATATATGCAAACGCGTACGAATCCTAATAATAATCTATAGCGGCGTTTCTCATCGGACCGCGAGTTAATTGATGGTGGGTCGCGAGGAGTAGTTTTTTTTCCAACTATAAACCGATTGTAAGAAATTTATCGTTTTTTTTTTTCACATTTGTAAATTCATACTCGTTATCCTTTATATTACATAATATATATAAAAAGAACAGGCGTTTTTTATGTTCCCATCATTTTGTGACGACGCTCTTTTTTCCAAGGGGGTTAGAAGGGGTAAAACGTGTTAAAAATGGAAAACGTTATTTCTCGATCGGATTTTTTTTGATACTTACGTATTATAATAATGAAAAATCTATTTTTGACTTATTTTTCAAAATTCAACCCCTCGGGGGGTTAAAGGGGTTGAAAATGAGGAACGTTATTTCTCCCTGATGCCGGGAATAACTTTTCACGGGCTAGATTTTTGAGATGCAACGATCGGCGAGCGCGTGGTAATTTGCATTTTATATGTGTAAATAGATTATTATGTCATCGAGAAATCCCGACGATCATTACGCAAAAGGTATTGATTTTGCAATATCATATAATTGCATAACTTTTACCGAAATCGCGCGCGTGCGATGAGCAACCGAGAACGAATACAATAGGACTTTTTTCATTGGACGGTCAAATACGATCGCAGGCAAATCTATTGTCACATTGGTCGATAAGCTCGTGACGTATACAAATTTAAAGCGAAAACCCGACGATGTTTACGCAATAGGTATGGATTTTGCAACGTCATATTATTGCATTACTTTTACCGAAATCGCGTACGCGCGCGCGCTCCATTCCTCTTTCAATCGTAGACGCCGTCGCCGCATACATATTACAATGGGTCGGTTATTTTTTCAAAATTCACTAGAAACACATGGGAAAACAACGTTTGCCGCCGGGTCAGCTAGTGATTTAAATAGTAAGTAATAAAAAAATAATAATATACAAATTTTATTTATTTTTTTCACCCTTTAGACCGACTTTTTTATTCCGTGAACGTAAGACCGTGCGATAGTTTTTCACCGATCTATTTCGTACGCGATTCCTTCAACGTCACCGCGCGCGCGTGTGTGTGTGTGTGCTCGTCGCGTGCGTGCGCGCGTTATCCGAGTAATTAATCGGTTCAACGGTTTTTCGAAATTAATTCACAATTACCGCGAGGGAAACCGACACCGCCGCGCCGCCGCCGCCGCCGCCGCCGTGTCCCCCGCACACCGATCTCGTCGGTGCGACGGCGAACAGCAGCGCGTGTGTAATATTTTGCGAATTCGGACGGTCGGGGAGGCCGAACGCCGCTGGGAGAGAGTGGTCGGGCGCCCGTCATCGACGGCGCGGCGGACGAGGGGGGGAAAAGCGCGCAGGAAAAGCCTACGATTAAATCGCTCGCGCTCGCGTCTAGTTTGTTACGCAATCATTAGCGGAATAATAAATCACCCCCGCCGACGACTGGCTTCTGGTCCCCGCCCCCGCAGCCGCCGCCGTGCCCGCGAGTCCCCGTGACCCGTGGGCCGCCGCCGCGCCGCCTCCTCCCCGAGACCTGTCCGCCGCAAGCTCTCTTCCATCAGGACGACCCCGCGTATCCCACTTCTTAATTGCTTGATAAACGATTCTCCTGTACGACGACGGCCCGGGGCGGGCGCCGAGGTTGAACTCTGGGCGCGAGAGGCGGCGGCGGCGGCGGCGGCTCTAATTTGTTGTTGTCCGCCATCGCGCGCGCCGCTATTATGATAATATAATAATATAACGTTATATTAGATATTATATTGTGTTTGCGAGCCGTTTCGTCGAGCCGAAGGCAGCTTGGGCCGTACACACAGTCGTCGCGCGGTATGATCGCGACGATCGAAAAACCGAGGCTCTAATGATTGTTCTACGAGATGCGTACACCGTAGCGCTGCCCGAACACGGCCTCGGATCTACCCGTCTAATTATCACGATATTGCGAATAATACTGCAGGCGATTATTGTTATTACGTCGGTTTTCCGAGTCGGGCGGCTCGCGAATTTCGCACCGCTCGTAGTAGGGTCGATTATAGAACGCCGCCACCGTTATTTTTTCTTTTGATGATCGCTTTTCTATAGAATTTCACTCCACTCGACTCTATTCCCATTCGACTTGTATTATACGCGTCTCAATGGTTTTAGTTGAGATCGATAACATATTTACAGTGATTACGACAACAACGGAACGAACGAAATATTTTATAATCAGCGTACCATAATAATATACACTATACGGTCGAAATAAATTATACGTCAGGCCCGATGATAATTAGTTTTTCCGTATGTAATACAATAATTGTGCGTATAGTTATGACGTGTTGTGCGCACCGACCCGCCGCGCCGCCTCGGTATTCTATTTGAAAAACAATTGACCATTCACAAAATATAACGTACGATTAGAATTACTACGAATTCGAGAGAAAATAGCGATTTGAATATTTCGTGGAATATATTTTGTTTCCACTCGAATACCGGACGTGGGTGTCACTGTATGACTATCGGAACACATACTATTACGTATCCGCGCCGCCGACGACGTCTGGTCTGACGTTTTTAGCGATAACTACGATCACTCGACTTAACAGTCTTTCCTTTTTTATTTCGCTTATTCCTACGCTATTCGTTTCGTAGCGTCGTGTCGTTGTGGAGAAAAAGAAGTCGAGTGCGCGAGACTCGAATCCGAGATGTGTGTTTGTTTTAGAGGACGAGCGAGATTATAATTTGCAATCCCTAAACGCGGTTAACTCGAAAATTCCACCCGTTTATTATTGTGCGATTACTTACAAACACTGCGCGCATAACATGAAAACGATATACTCGGGGCTGTTACAAATACGCGTTCTCGCGGACAAAATCCTCGAAAAAATCCTCTAACCTACGTATGACGTTGACTGTAGCTATTTTCGGTGATTACTTTTTTCCCCGCGTTTATAATAATTATACTCCGGTCCGATTTTTTTCCCTACCCGTCGATTTGATGAGTTCGATTGAAGGTCCGTTGAAATATCACGCGAGGTGCTTTTCGTTTGGAGTAAAATATTAACGGAAATCGTAGCGCGGCGCGCATTAGAGGAGCGAGAGTTAATCGCGACTCGGCGAGAGAGAGGGGGGAAAAAAAACTTTCCGTCCCGAGAACGGGAACTCTAAAGTGTTTGCGTTTGCGTCGGGTGATTATGTAATATCTGTCGCCCGTCGACAGCAGCGCATCCGCCCACACCACACGCGCGTTTGAACTCGAGCGGAAAACAGTGTTTTGATTTTCCGCCGCGGCGGCGGCGGCGGAGTAAAATGATTATTTCGCCGGTCGGGGGTCGGTTTTACCGTTCGTAGCTAGGTAGCTCCGGGGTCGTCGCGGCTGCGGCGAGGTCTCGCGTTACATTTGAATTTCAAAGTCTCGCGATTAAGACGTAACGTCGTCGTCGCTCCGAATCACACTTTAAACATCTCGATTCCGGGCGAATTCTCGGCAACCGCGCGCCGGGGCCGTGACGTATATTTTGCACGCTATGACAATATACGCATTGCGCGACGATTTTCTTCGGAGCGCCGCCGTAAAAATGAACTCGCCGAAAAGTACAAATCGATAACAATGTATCCGTCGTCGTAACGAATGTCCACTACTGAATAACGCATTTGCAATAAATATTTCAATTTTTTCCCTTTTTGCGCCACCGTTATTATATGTAATAATCCTCGAGCGAAAAAGTGTACTCTGCCCGTACTCGGAGGCAGTTTACACACGGACAGAGTCGCATAGTAAACGTGACGAGCGGCACGCCTAGTAGTATTAGACCTCTACGCGTGCCCGTTCGATTCGGCTATAATCACGTTTTCACAATACGATAAACTTTCCAGCAATTCGAATCCGCCCCTGTTCGTTAAATACTATTCCGCGTAATACACTTTTGTTTTGATTATCAATTTCATCGCGAAAAATAATTACTTTTTTATTATATTACCGTCGTCGTCGAAAACGATCACGCTCGTCTAATCATAATAAGCTCATCTCGACGGGCGATATTATCGTCCGAGAGGATAATAAACGATTTCGTTTTATTTCGTCAAACGCACTGCGATCGATTTGGTTTTCGGTTTCTAATAACATATTGTGCGGCGCGCGTGCAATGTGCAATGTTCGTCGTCATGATGTTGTTCCGTTTGATTTGTGGCGGAACAAACGACCCGACGGTTTTCAAAAACACGACGACGGCCCGCGAAACTTTATACGAGCCAATCGTTTGCCTAATTTATCTGCCGATAATAACGCGTGTATGTTATTAATTATTGTATATTCCGCTAAACGATTTAGAACTTTGAACGCGCATTGTTCGGAGGGAGTGAAAACGACGACGACGTCCCGAAAACTTGGTTTATGAATCACGTCCGCTCCTCCTACACGAGAGAGCACTGTTGTCGAAAAGGTTATTGTTGATAAAATAATAATAGTCCGTCGTCGCTCCGAACCGATCGGATTAAAACGAACAAAAAAAAAAAAAAAAACCAGTTTACACCATACATATTAAGAATCGCATTAAAATTGTCCCAGAATAATATCCGAGTGCCGCGAATTGAAATGGAAAACAAATTAAATAAGCGTCTGCGCGCCGAAATAGCGTAGCGGAAAATAAGAATAGTCAAGACGGCGGCGATTGTTAAAAAAAAAGAAAAAAGTTCTTCTTTTCTCGTCTAATTATTCGTGACGCGGTTTTAGTTTTTAATACGACCGAAGCCGGACGGAGATTGTTTTCACTATTATAATAATATAGTGTTTCCGACTAATTAAAAAAACAATGTCTTTGACTGGTAAAATTGGGTCGGTTATAATATTGCTACTTTTTATAGTGTTCATTATATATATATATATTTTTAATCCCATTGTTACGAGAAGAAAAAAACGTTGATGTAATATTATTTGTCCGAGTAGTTTTTCGTTTTCGAAATTATCGTAGCGTTCGCTTTGAATTTTCTGAGAAATTTTCGTGATACGACGATATTGTTGTGCGGTAGAGGGGATCTGCTGTCGGGGAATATCGAGGAGTAGCACGTCTCGCCGCCGCCGCCGACATCGTAACGATGATTTTCTATTATCGTCCCACGACTATGCCAGATCGATCGAAAGCAACTGCGAGCCCGTCGCCGTCTCGTTATACGAATATCGTCGGATATTTCGCGGAATTTCGAATTTTCACCGTTAATCGGCCGTAATGTATGGGCGTACGCGCCGCGACGTCTGTTTGATCCGCCGTCACAGTTATAAAATACCTAGGCGACGACGGTATTCCATGCATGCGCGCATCCAAATTGCCTACGCGCGGCACTGCCTTGTAATCAATACGCGGCGGCGGCTGCGGTGCCGTCTGAAAGTGCCTTGTATTCAGCGACCGCGGTTCATTTAACTCTGCTTTCGGCGCGCGGATCCTTTTGCGCGACGTACAAACATCGCGTTTACGTAAAAAACAAACGGAGCCGGCGGACAGATACGGCGCGAGTGTAACGCTTGTCATTATTTCAAAAACGATCGTTTTTCCGCTTTCGCCGCAATTCAATATTTTCCGATCGGCCGTGTTCGTCCGTGACCTTTGCGGCGGTTTATTATCGACTAATCTGGTTCCCTAGGTTTCGGTGAAAACGGCAATTGGTTCGAAAATTTCGACTCAATAAATAGTGAATCTCGGCATCGCTCCTTTTACCGACGAAAACGAGAGTAGCATCGCAAAGACTTATGTAACTTTAGTTTGACGACGACGGACGACGACGACGGCGCGGCGTAACGCGAGCAGAATATTTAATAATTCATTTTCGTCGGCGTCGTTTTTCGAAAACGAGATAAACGAGATCGATAATACCGGTTTAACGGATTGTACGCGCGCGGGCGTGCGACACCTGTGAAAGACACGCGTTTTCGACTTTTATCGTGACGTTTTTATCGGTCCGAAACGAATAAGACTACTCGGTGTTCGAGAAATTGGCACCAACACTTTCTTTTATCGGATCGCGAGGCGGATTTATGTTTTAAATTTGTTTTTTTTTCTTTTTTTAACGGAAGCGATCTCATTTAACGTCAACCGTCGAGCTGCGATGTGAACGTTTCGTCGCGACGTCCAAACTTAGCTGTGTGCGGGAAAATGAGTGAAAATGTTCAAGACTAATATTATTATTGTTCGATAGCATCATAATTTACATCGTGAACGTATTCGAATGGAGTAATACTCGATAGTATTTTATTGAAATACGTAGGTACGTTATTTTATCTGAAATTAATTTTATCGAGGTGAGAAACGTTAGGCTAAACCGAGGGGGGAGACGAGACTAAAAGCGTTCCCTTGATTTTATTTTTTTGTTCGTTTGGACTCAAATGAATATTGTCGAGAACAAGGGAAAGCAATAATTATTTGTGTTTTCTTAGGGGTTAAATGCGTTATTCGGAAAAAATATATCGTAGCTAAATTGTTATTTTACAAGAAGTAGAAGAAGAACGTTTCCGATATTAAATTAATTGATTTGTTAAAAGTTCGTCGGCATTATTAATACTGGAAAATAATTTTGCATTGTTTACACGAGTTTGAACCATAAATACGGGTAATTAATGTAGCAACGCATGGTGTTACGGTGGGCTCAAGGTGATTTTGGCATTAATTTAATTAATTACCGGTAATATGGTGTGCAGTTATAGTATGCGCATTATTCAAATTGTTTTATCAAGCTGCGATAAATAATAATAATAATAATAATAATAATCTATGCGCGGGCTTTTTCATGGTTTACTTGACGCACAACAAAAATAAAAAAAAAACGATAATAACCGATGTTCACTTACCGTAAACTGAAAAACAAACAGACGAAAACAACCCGAAAATGATAAACGCCTATAAATTCGATCGCGCACAGTGCGTGTATATATTGTATAACGCTAGAATGGAATTGATTTCAGAGCTCGGAAATATAAAACAAAACGTATTCGATTCGTTTTTTTGTCGAGTTTCACAAGTATTTTTGCGATCGACTTGATGATTTATCGACTAGGTCGCCGCAGTACTGCTCTGTGCCGAATTTCACCGTCGTTCATAACGATAGCAATGTAATTTCGATATGAAATAAATTCGAAATCACCATGTCCGCTTTCGGACAAAACGTGTAACGTCAATATTAGCGCATTAGTCGTGCTCTTTCGCGACGACTCGTCCCGTCCCCAAAAATTATTTAATCGCCCCGCGACTGTATATTCAATAAATATTGTAATTAATAAGTACTAGCGTTAATATCGAGCTCCGAAAAATATGTGCTCGATTTCATGGTACTCGTTAATATACAAATAACTTTACAAAATATTGAAAAAAAAAGAAAGAAAAATTCTCTATTTCGTATTGTTCACGCGTGTGATGTTTTGATCATAACGGAGTTCACTAATATCGATATTTATAATACGCATATCGTAATTTGTAATGAAATAACCGACATCAAAGAATAAAGCGCACAATAGCAAACGCATTTTATACATTCGCCTGCGTTAAAGGTCAGATTTTTATTTTTTACTTTACACCGGGCCTTAAATTTAGTAAATCGGGCAGCTTGCACACACACACACACACACGCACACGCCCAGCGGCAAAACGCTTAGAGGCCGTATTTCATTTTGAATTATTATACCGCTAAAAGTAGCGCATATATATATAGTGTGTGCGGCGGCGGTGGTGGTGGTAGTCTGGTTTTAATACGGTCACCGGTATCACCGACACCGACTGGGTTATATCTCAGCCGACCATTCGTGAATAAACCCTAGCGATATTATTTCGGACCCGAGAGAAAAACTTTTGTGCGCGACGTTTTTTTTTTTTTTTTTCTATCAAAAAATGTGTCAGTCGTATCTGATTGCGAATCGAAATTTATTACGTCTTTGCCGTTATTACTTATATTACCGACCTTTTTTTTTCCGTCACATTACAGTAATCCTTTTTTTAAAGTTTAAATTAACTTCCAATCGATCAAACGTACACGTCGTTTTCAATTCGCACGATATCATGAAAACGCTACGATATAAAAACTACCTCGAATAGTGTTCTCGATAATAATATGTACGTATCGTCTAATTCGTTTATAAGATTTTCAAAAAAATTCCATACCCAAACACCGAAAACGGCTAATATCGTTAACCATTAGAGGTATAATAAGCGTATTAAATTCGAGAACATTAGTTTAACACATCTAATCTTAATTCGGATCAATGATTATATTATAAAACCCGTTTAATAAAATAGGATTAGCGAAATTGTTATATAATTTATTGTCATTATTTATATAAGGAAGCAAAAACTGAAATCGTAATGTTATTTATGTAAATTGCTCTTGTTAACTTTATCCTTTAATATGTTTTTAATTATATACATTATGCTCGGTAAAATGTAAAATTCATTTTTCTTTTCATCCCTACGAATACTTAATTAAATCGTTACATTAAATAAACATGGCTGTAATAACATTAAGAAAACATTATACATCATTAATTATAGCAATTTCATAGTTTATTTATTTTTAATTTCAAGCACTTATTTCGCATAAATAAATACTTAAATAGTCTTATCGCGCGCGAATTTGTTGTTTTATTGTAATAAAATTGTTTAAAAAACGATGCGTCCGTGCTCATTGAAGACAATGTTTTTTACATTTTCGAAATTTAAAAAAAATAAATAAATACCATTGTCTGCTTATTTTTTTTTAAATTGGCCACTTTGTTGCATTATTGAAAACTTCCAAATTAGCATAGTATTTTTCAAGGTATATCTATAGAATATCATATTTTTTTTTGTCGTCCAAAACTTTTAGAATAATATATATATATATGATTTTCATTTACCAAATGCATCATTTTTATTTTTCGCTTAAATTATTTAAAATAGATTAACGAGCTTATTAAAAAACCAAAAAAAAAACAAACAATGACCGCAGTAAATAATATATAATCACGTATTTCTATACTTATTGGATAAAAAAAAAATAAAAATATAGTAAAATTATTTAATAATAAAAACGTTAAATTATATTTGAAAAAATCTCAAGTTGATTATGTCGTAATAGTTTACGGTTGATATATTATATAATATTATTTAGATAAAAGTCGAAAGAAAAAAATCCATTCGACACTCGAGAGCTTTAATAATATACAATTTAATTAAACATAAATAAAAAAATAATAATATATATATATATTTATAGCAGTTGTAAGAATATTGAAACAACATAATTTATGAGTATATTTTAAAAACTGTAAAAAAAAAAAGTTACGAGATATCAATTGAAAATTCTGAACTCTGGTGTAAAATTTCAGTTTTTTTTTTGATACTAAAAAATTGAAATATTCTATTTAATAAAATGTCTGAATAAAAATAATAAATATGCGTCCGTCATATTATAATTCAACCATTACGTTCCGTTTTAAGCTTTTAAACTTTACTTATTATTTTTACAAACTTCATTAGATTATTTTCGTATTTAAAAAAAAAAAAAAAAATTAGAATACTGTTGTTTAAAGTTTTGAATATCGATCGAACCGTAAGTAATGAAATGAACAGAAAAAAAAGGAGACATTCAATTATTTATAGTGTATAAAACAAAAATAAATAATAATCGCGAGAATATAATATTTTTAAGACTGCTATCGAGAAAAACGAATCGTCCCGCGTTACGATTAAAACTATTCTATCCCCCCCCCCGTCTCAACAGTTGTATTACCTACTGCGTCGACTTCTCGTATGCTGTTTACACAATGTTTTCCAAAAAGCGTTTCTACAAAACAAGAATATCCAAATCGTCGTGTGTATCGAAGAAATGTGTTCTATTCAAGTAGTTTTATTGATTTTTCTTCCCCGCGCTAATTTGTGGTTAGTTCAATAAAAACTCTCGAGTTGGGAAACTACGGCGATATAAAAAGGAACCCTCCATTGTTGCTGACTGAAAAATGAATACTTTAGCGTAACGTTAGCGTTGTATTTATTTATATATTTTTTATCGTGATATTGGCATAAACTTTCTATGCTTTTTTTTTTTTTTGTCTTTTAAACAATACACGTGAATGTAATTTGCTTTGGAATCGTATAAAAAATATACATATAACGCGGCGCTACGAATATTATGAAGAAACGTCGTCGTGACCTTGAACAAATATTAAACAACACCACTCGCGCATCGTCGAGTTTTAAAATATTAATCTTAATATAGCACACATGTGCTGTAAAACAATAATTATTTTATTTTTTTTTCATTTTTTTTCTTATCTCTTTCTACTTTCTATTGTCTATTTCAATTTACTCGCGGTTCTTCTGCAGCGAGCATCGAACGTTTAATATTATATACCGCCAAGTACGAATAATAGGACTCACAATAAAGAAAAAAAAAAAGAGAAGATAATCCACTGAACCTTATTATTCTGGAGTGGGAACGTGACATTTGCAAACATGTGTGTGTGTGTGTGTGTGTGTGTGGCTGTACGACAGATTAGTGGGTTCGCTGTTTTTACTTGTAGTATTCCTGCAGGAACCCTGGTAATGAGACACTGCCGTAATGGCGTTGTTCTGGTGGTATATAATATAACGAAAAAAAAAAAAATGTATACATGCAATGCACACACACACACACACACTCGCTTGCAATACATGTACGTATATACTAGATGAGGCCTTTTGTTCGAGTTCACGTCATAGCCTTTGTAACGCGCATAACTAGACATGCACACTTGACAATACTGCCGACTCGACAACTTTTCTCTCTCTCTCACTCACTCTTTGGTCTGAGTCGTGGAACAATTGAGAGAGCGCACACTGTCATGTTTTAGAGTAGAGGGTGTTGCCATAGCCACAGGTCGAGTACTCTCTGTCGTCGCCTTTTTTATTATACACACACACACGCAGAAATATATATATATATATATATATATATATATATATATCCCTGTAAAGTAGGACGAGACTTGACGACGTCGTTTTAAAAAAAATTTCCAACGGGTGAGAGGAGGGTGTATGCATAAAAAAAAAAAAAAAAAAATCTCTGAAATTCCACGGGTATTAGTGGATAGGTAGGCACTGAGAAAAACCCACTTGGCGTCCAAAGACACAGCTTTCGAGTGCCCACTCGTGTAGACATCGAGGGAAATTTTCTTTTGTCAGTTATTTCGACGTAGCCCACTTGAACGAGTCATTTCGAATAAGTTCATTACGCCCTCTACCCTGTTTTTTTTTTTTTATATTTATAAGAACTATATAGAATATATAATAACAGCCACCAAAGCCTTTTTCTTTTCATGTAAAAATTATTCTTTTAGATATTATATCACATTGACTTTGTTGTATCGATTTTTTTTTTTTTTTAAATACATTAATCAAATGAAATATTATGTTAAATAATATAAACTGCACGTGTATATGGAGAATCCCGGGGATCGGCGAAATGAAGATATTTTTTTTTATTTAAAACCTCGTCGATTGTAATGTTTATGCTCATTAAGTATATATGTCATTGCCTATACGTTCACAACTAATTTCGATATTTGGTTTTATTTAAATTATTATCGGTTACATTTTCGATGTACTTACAAATTATCGCTGGTACTCTTTTGGTTTTGAAATATATATTAGATATAATTACATTTGTATTTAAAAGTTAGGCGCTGAAATTACCGAAATTCAAATCGTGTATTAAATTTATATATTATACAATAATAGTCGGTTGAAAGGAATACGGAAAATCGTTTGATTTTAAAATATATCAGACTTAAACTCACGATTTAGATACATCAAGTACATAAAACGTATTCTTATCAAATAGTTCTTCTTCTTCGGGGCTCGCGAGACAATGTTAAAAAATACGATTCGTGATTTTATCTCTGAAAACGTTTTTAACTCGAATATCAAACTTTTAACGACTATAACTCACGAACTATTTCGGTTAAAATTAGATAAACGAAAATATAAATATTCCTTATCGTACTATGTATTATTATAGAAGCTACTTATAATTCAAAACGAAAAAAAAACATGTAAATTGATAGAAAAAAAAAAAACAAACTACGAAATACTAATATTTTAGCATAACGACGCCGGATAATATTATGTCGGTTAAATACGTTATGTTATAATGTATGTAAGGAATATCGCGAATTATATTATATTTTTAGTATTCGAATATACCTTTTTAGTTTCTACCGTTTATAATCCACTGGCGTGCACTCCAGTCGTATTATATACTCCGTTATGCTTATTCTGCGTCTACCGAGGACGGCTTAATCTATTCTAATAATTTACGAATAATTACATAGCGTAATTAGTAAAAAACATTTCTCATCATTACGTAAACAAATATATTTTAAAATAATATGTTTTAAAACACGTCATCGTCTATATTATATTATTTCAAACGGTATAGTTTTTAAAAACAACTATTTAACCATATTATCATTAGTGTACCACACAGTAATCCGTTTTATTTTAATTGTACGCGCCCGTTAATATAATATCATTCGCTACAGACGATTTTGAATACTCCCGCAAAATGTATTAAAATGATTGAAATGTCATTGGTGTTGGGATTGTTTCCGATCGCGAATTGTCCCGATCCTTTTGTGCACATTTCGTTTGGTCGGATACGGATTTCTTTTCTTTTTTTTTATCGTTTTAATCCCGCGGGCGCGTTTCCGATGCACCACGCCCGGATGTCAGTTATTTACTTCCGGCCGGGTTCAACATAAAGGACGCAATCAAGTCACGGTGAACAACACCCCCAACGCCCAGCCTAGCACAAAATTGTTAAAGGTCTTTCGAGTCATTACAAAAAAAAAAAAAAAACGATCGTTTACTACCGCCGCGGCGACCGTCGATGGATTATAAGAAAGACAGCGACAACGGCGGCTTCAGCCAATGAGATTGTTGGATAATCACCGATAGTCTTTGCAAAGGAGCCCGTATTAATTCCACATCGGCTTCCGTAATCGGATATATTCTAGAAAGTTGTTATCAGTGATGAACACCGGTGAAAAGTTGCTGTCATTCACAGAAGTCACGTATTTCCCAGCCCTTTTGTGTACGCCAGTTTTCCAATTATTAAACTAGTCTTTTTGTGACGGTTTTAACTATTTATCTCGGCGTTTTTCAAATCCTCTTCTTCTTCTCGTTCACCTACTCATCTTTCGGACGCCCGTGTGGAAAACGCGCTCGAGTTTTAAGACTAATAATAAAATAATTTCTCTAGGTCGGCATGAAAAATCTATCTCGCGATAGTGTAATGCTTATACTTACCCTTTGTGTTGAAATATTTGATTTATTGTGGTCCTATAATCGTGATCTCCACCAGCCAGCCCCAAACGATAAAATGTATACATTTATTTTCGCACGATTATAAGTAATGCCGTTCCAAGTGGTCGGAATTTGTTACTCGTAATAAATATTTATTCGGTTCGTCAAAAAGAATAATAATTGTGCGGTGCAGTATTTCTAATCAATTTTCGTTTTACTTCTGTACTTATTATACTTTCAAAAACAATCGATCGTGTTCGATTCAATATTTTATCTTAAATTGATTCAAACATAATATTATTACTTTTGTCTATATAACAAACCGGTAGAAAATAATATTGTGGTTTAACGAATAATTGTTGAATTATAAATTATTATTTTAAAGAGAAAAACGTTAGACGGATAAAAAATTAATATTTTCGATTAAAAATTATGTTACGTCACATTGTTGTCTAATAGATTCCGTTTTTTTTTTTTTTCTAGATTGATCCAAAAGTGGCGTTTCCACGACGAGCACATCCAAAGGTAAGTGACACAGTCGAATGATTAATATTACCTATTTTTTGTTTTTCGAACAAGCCTAATAATGGTATTAAGAAAAATAAGCTTGAAATAGAAAATGTCTCTCGAGAAAACTAATCGAAATAATAGAGAGCACGGGACACACGTTTGTAGGAAACGACGTACACCTATTATTGGCTCGCCGAGTATTCTTCGACCACCGATTTCCAATAATACTTATTTTTATTCCATAAAACTAGAATAGTTATAGTTATAGTTATAGTAGAATAGTTCTCGTATTAGGCAGTGGGATAAATTTGATTTTCATAAAAACATTTCTACGTTTATAATGGTTTTACTCGTTGTCGACCATATTTCTATAACCAATGAAGCATTGGGATATTACAATAGATACTCGATAGGGCCGACGTAACCATAAAAAAACCTTGTCAAACAGTCCCTTGAGTATATTAATAATTCTTAATTCAAATATACGATATTCATTTCGCGTTGAGTTGATAGGAAATATAATATGACGGAAAGTGCCCGTAATAGTAACGATATAGGTTTTAACTAATATAACTTGTAAATTACGACAAAGAATCGTCTTAAACTTAATAAGTGTAAGAACAAATACGACGGCGCGTGACTAATTATTTGAATACGAAATATCTAATAACCGTGTAAATATTATTTCGAATGTTAATCGACCTTCGTCTGAGAAGACGTTGTTTCGCAAGATTTCAAAATATATGATAAAACTACGCAAATGTAATTCCATGAAAATGTCGTTAAAATCACCTAGTTAAATATTTATTTAGAAATATTTTAAAACTCTCGGCAAAATACTACGCACGATTATGCAAACGTTTTGTTATAGTAATAAGTAAACACAATTTATTGTAATTAGAAATTAATTAAAGTATAGGTGAATCATAAAAAATAAATAAAATTTGTATGCCCGACCATTATAACGTAGAACTCGAATGTATTACATTTTTTGGCTTTATTTCTATATTATGATATATTTATAGTTTAAAGTATGTTTACGTTTTATAGTCATATTATTGTAAACAATAAGAACATTTTTTTCTTAAAACAAGTCACTTATTGACATTTTTTTTCGTTACTAAAGTTATTTTCTTTCAAATTTCACAATATTGTCGGGTCATTTTTTTCACTAATTTTCCAACATTTTCAGATCATTTATTCATACTCGTCGGAGTCGTTTTTATAGGTTTTTTTTAGGTCACCGACTTCCGAGCCCTAATTATAACATTTATATTATGATACGTCAATACGTCTTGAAATTTAAAATTATTCACCATTTGTCGCTCTATTTTTTTGTTCGTATTAACGTATTATAATAATATGCATTCGTAGTTGAGATACTGTTAGACGTGTTTGCACAGGTCGGGTAGTTTGTTATTATATAATAATAGTGATTTCTTGCTATGCGTTTTGTCGGGAAACCGACCGGCATTGAAACCGCAACACCCGAAATCAAAAAGAAAAAAAAAACCTTTGAATAATCGGGAAAACATATTATTATTATATTTATGCAGATTCGTAAACACGCATTGTTATCACGTGTACATGCATAGATAACCGTACGATATTGTCGTAAACCAAACGTTCCAAGACGTATAAACCTTGTTTGACGACTCGCAGCGATTATTATATATTATAACGAGCAATTTCTTAGAGCTTGATAAAATACAATACAGGTACGTCTGGTGTTAATGAATGTAAATTTCATTGTCATAAAATGATTAACGTAACGACAAGACGCGTTTTAATAGCCGTACTTTAATTAAGTGATTACTTTAAACGGTTTTTTTTTTTTCGGTATTTTCTTTGAGTCTTTGAATATTTAGCGCGAAAATAATGAATGGGATGGATATACATATTATATACGTATATGTACGAGTATATTGTTCTACGCCTATTATTTATGTATACTTGTAAGTATAGTTTTCGAGTACTCGCCGCAGACCGTCGTTTCGACCGTTAACGTATTCTAGTCCGGCGGAAATATTTCGTAAATCTTTTACAGGCGTAATTTTACCGATGTCTTCGCGCCGTGTATTATTATTATTTCGTATCGTTTTATAATGCGAATCAATAATATCGGGTAGGTAACCCTTAGCGATACGGTTGGAAATTCGTCGGCGGCGTAACGCGTCGCGTACACACACACAGGTATATACGTAGTGTGCACGCGTTTACTCTTTAACATGCGAGCTGTACTCTGGCCATGCATCATAATATTACACACATTCCCTTACATAATGTATAACAAAAACGTACGAAAAACCTGTACAAAGGGTTACTTACACTTGACGAGCCAAGAGATATGTAGTCGCGCGCGCGTAGAAAAAAAAAATGAATTATTTAACCAGCGCACTTCGACTACTGAAAACGACGTGTTTCTCTAACCTCTACTCTCGTTTTACCGTACGTGAAAAAAAAAAATAATAAAAAACCCGAGCAAATTTTCTAGAAGTTATCATTCAATCCGAGCGAGCGAGCGAGTTTATATTAAGTGTGTAATATTATTGACCATATCATATCGGACGTGCGTTTTGGGAACGAAACGTTATGATTTCAACGAAAATATTAATATTAAACTCACAATTATCGCGTTATAATACAATCGTAATAATATAATGCGCGCGCGCCGATTTGAATGCGTACGTGTTAGCATACGGCCAGTGATGGGTAAATATCCGGTAAAAAAAAAACTGTCGGTAAATATCCAATATTTGCTCGTCGAAAACTCTAGTCGAGAATTGTATAAAAAGTTCTTTATGAGTTGATCTTTTTCAACGAAAACATTTTTCGGAAATACATTTCGGCTGAAATTATTTTTTTGTAAAAAAACATTCGGACAATCGAGTTTTGCGCTGAAATTACCGACATCAATCGCCTGTCACCTGTATTTCATCCTTTTTTAAATTCTCGTCTGCTATAGGTGGTAATTAAAAGGATAACAATATTATTATTTCATTCGTTTAATTATAATATTATCGTTTTATAATTATCGCGAACACTTATTCGTTCGGGAAATAATGTTTTCGGAGAATTGAAAAAAACAAAAAAAACACGTGTCTGTGGTAAGAACGCTTTTGTAATATATTTCCCTAGACTAACACTATTGTTTTATAATGTGTGGTGTATTTGAAAACAAAGATATTTGTAATGTAGTAAGAAAAAAGTTTAAGAAAATATAAATATATACACACACACACACACACACATAATATATGTGTGTGTTTTTTTCTTTTTTCTTTTTACAAAGACAATAGAATGAGATTCAAATGCCGATCATATGAATTTCGAAAAAGGGTTTTCTGCTCAGAAGAGCAAATGTTTCTTTCGTTCGCCCACATATTGCCAATATTCCACATGCTGCCGGGCATATACTTAGGTGAATTTCTTGGTTCCTCATTTTTATTGAAAAGTTCAAAAGCCGTATGACTATGTTCTCGTTTACTGGAAAAAAATAAAAAATACGAATGTATAAATATACAATATTTATAGTTAAGTGTGCGCGTGTGCGTGTGCGCGCATGCGCGGCCGTGCGTATTATGTGATACAATAGAAAAGAAAGAAAGAAAGAAAAAAAAAACAGTTTTCCGTTTACATCGAGTCTAGTGTAATTTGTTTTATTATTTTACGCAAGGAAATATTCAAAACGTGGGTTTATTTTTATCATTTTATTTATTTATTTTTACCTCAGATATCGGCCGGATATTATGTTCTTTTTCACAATGACCATTTTTCTGGGAATTTTTATCGTCTGCGTAGTCCGTGCCTCTATTTAGTGGTTTTTACTATACACGTATGTTTTTTTTTTTTTCTCTAGTCCATCTTTCAATTTATTTATCCGACACGAAAGTGGAAATTGCTTGTTAATAAATTAAACCCTTAGTAATTCTTTTTTTGCCGGCGCGCGCCGCGCGCACTGCGAATTTCGTTTCTTTTATTTTATTTTCATTTATTTATTTATTTATTTATTTATTTTTTTTTTTTTTTTTGGCGGGCCAAGACACGAAAACGGAAATTATTACCGAGTAATATAAATTCCATCGGGAACATTACACGAGCGTCGCTGATAATAAATCACCGGTCGTTGTCAAGACGATACAATTAATATGATATTTTTTTTTCTCTCCTCGCCATCGCCGTCTTCTTCTAAAATTAATACTGGCGAATAATGTTATGACGGGGAGAGACGAACGAAAATAATCCAACTACGACACGGCCGCCTTACGGCCGGCGCGGCGTCTCGTTTCCAACGCGGTTCGAGTGAATCATTGTTCGGCCACAGTATATACTGTTTAATTTAATGGGACATCGGAGTTTTAAACTTTAACCGAATATGACAGCTATTAAGTTTTGTTTTATTGACCTTTGCGAAACCGTCCTAACCTTTGCAAGACCCGTTTCGCATTTTCGTCTGCATATCTCTATTCAAACACCACGGACACGTGTGCAACACGTCAAAACAACGCATTATAATAAAGAGCGTGCTCGTGTACGCAGACGTTTTGTGTAAACACATTTGTCATGTTAACCGTTTGGGCCCCAGAGTTGAGAAAAAAACTCGCGATTTCAATGATTCCGGAAACAATACCGTGATCGTAAAACTATTGACCAACATTATTTATTAAAATCGAATATAAAACGCTCCGTTATCCGAAACTATTATATGCCGCGTTTAAATTAGGAACGTTACTGTCCTCGCTGTCCGACTAGGTGTAAATTTTAAACACTTACATAATTTCTTTCGCGTTTTACCCGAGCCTAATCATATTTCAATAGCCTTTGTCCAACATCCGATTAATAGTTAAATTTATTAAAATATAGACTTACCGGTAAATAGTTCTCTACTGGGGCTTCCGTTCCCCGTGTAATATAACACTTCACACTGTCGACAAACTTGCAACCCTATATAGTGTTAGAAACGTCTGATAGGATTTAAATTTATGATGTAACGTAACCATAATAATTTTAGTTATCATATCAAAAGTATTTCAACATAATATGTTATATATATATGTGTCATTCCGTATAATTTGAAAAAGTAGTTTTATTTCATGAATTTTTCATTCATTTTAAGCAGTTTATATGACAACACGCGTGTATAAAACAGACTTTACTGTGTATTTTTTCAACGGAAACGTGTCGCGACGTAAATATAATTTATGGGTGTGTAATTTTCAGTGGCAACGCGCAAATCTTAATAATTATCGTACCGTGTTCGTGTTTCTAGAGACCAAAGACACTGTGCAATTTTAAATTAAATTTGTTTATAAAGAACACAACACTCGGATATTATTAGGTTCGTCGAGAAAAAAAAAAAAAAAAAAAAAAAAAACAAAAACAAATACTTCCTTGAAATCTGCCGTTCTCTCGTAGTTCTATACGAGCTCGTTTCGTAATATTTTACTAGTTTTCCTAATTGGAATTATTGAAGTGTATCCAGCAAAGATGCCTCCAGTGTATTAAGGTGGCCGGCAATACTTGGAAGGGTTTTCATTTTAATTAATGTTACAAAGTCTACGGGTCTATTCAAATCGACCACATCTAATAAGAAGAAAGTTCTTCAAACAATATTGCTTTTAATATTTCCTTCGGTTCATTTTAAGAATTGAATACCTTCTCTGTTTGTAGTATTCTTCATTATTTATACATTTCAAGCCTAAAATTTAAATATCTGTGCTCTGCTAACGTATATTATGCTTTACAAATCCTACCGAGTGTTATTACTATTATTACTACGCGACTATCAAAACTCTATTATCAATAATACAAATTACAAAAATATATGATTAATAATAAAACTATTTGTGCTTAAAGCCAATATCATCGTAGTATTGTTCGGCGACGATAAGTCATTACATTTTGAACATAAATAGTTACATTAAAAGCAAATAATAATAATGCAGTCTTGAAAATAATGAAATCAAAGTGGCGTTAACAACACCAAGTGTGTACAATAGAAACAAACATTGTCGGCCAGCGAAGTGCAATTCACACGTTACGGAGTTAATTTTGACAGGTCACTCGTTCGTGTATTCGTGCGGGCCGCATGAAAATTGTTTTACTCGAGTCCTTAATAGAAAATTTAGCGTACGATAACGAGTACGACATTGTCGGTTAAAATCGTACGATAATAATTATTGTTCGCGTCGTCGTAAAACGAGACTCGGACGAGTACTCATCTCTTACACACTCTATTCATACGGAGCTGTCTGTCAGTCAGTCAAAAGATTATAATGATAAGTCTGATGGCGGCGGCGCAAAGGATCAGTGCGAGCTGGGGAACAGACGACACAAAGGGGGGAGAAAAAAAAAACACTCGTCAAAAACAGCTGTCGCCACCACCAACGGCGCTGCATAATAATAATCAATGTCCTCTCCTCGGCGCGGAGCTGAGGTGGCGACGATAAATTTTTATCTTTGTCCCGCGGTGACTGCTTATTGGTGTTTATATATACATACGTACGTATACCTACATAATGTTATTGTCGTTTTGTTATTCGTTTAGTGATTGCGTGCGCTCGAAGTGTGACGTTCACGTTTTTAATTTCTCTCGCATTATTTTTTTTAGAATAATTAAAAAAACAAAACGAAAATAAAAAATCCCTTACACCGCCGCCGCCGCGGCGAATAACTATACACACACACACACACAACAGAAACCGACAGCGATGACGTTTATATTGCGCACGTATATGAAAAATTATACATACGCATTGTGTTATCGTCGGCGTATTGTGTACGTTTTAGACGAACAACGAGCGACTCAAAGTTTATAAACTTTCGACGTTTCCCGACCTTATATCGTATATATATATATATTTCACTGCAACTGATGGGGTGGCGGAGGCGAAATGGTTTTGGTGGAGGGTAGTCTCCCGACGGTCTGAGGACGGAATAAATTGCTCGTAAGTCATACTGTGTTCCTGTATGAGACATTTCATTATTACGCACACAAACGCGCGGGCGCGCACCCGCGCGACTTTATCGTTATATCCACCACGTCGTCGTCGCGAGTTCTTTGTGTGTACGTCGTCCGCGACCGAAAACTTTGTTCCTGTTTATCTGATACGCCTCCCCAGCTCCCTTCTCGCCGTCGTGAGCCACGCGTAAAATAATAATAATAATAATAATAATATATACGTTTGTGTGTGTGTGATAATATATGCACACATATAGGTAATTTCGTGCGCGACAAAAGACGTCTTCAATATAGCCGCCGCCGCCGCCAACACTATCGCCGTTAAATTCAATATTATTCTTCTCAGTTCGCGAGTCAAAGCCCGTTTAATCCACAGGATTATTGCGCGTTAATCGTTCGTTTATCTAACTGCCACCGCGCAACTGCAGCGCCTCCGCGTCAATACACGGGCTACGCCGTAGTCGGCGGCGTAATTTTTTCATTTCGCATTTATTTTCCTATTTCATCGGTTTCGTAGGTTATACGAAAAACACACACACACACACACACACAAAAATTATTTATCTAATATTGTTCCAACAGTCATTTATATCGCAGCGTAGTATTTATTCAGAGTGTCCGACGGGTACACGACGACGACGTCAATCCGAATTCGTTCCGATAATATGTTTGTCCACGAACAGCGCTTTAGCCGTTTTCATAGCGCGTTTGATATTATTATTATTATTATAATATTATAATCGTGTGTATAAGACGAGCGACGACGTTTATTTTATTTTTTTGGAATGTGCTGCTCTCTCAAACGACGACGGTCCTAACCCTGGCGGCGGCACATCCCAAACCAAATTATTCCAAAAAAATGATCATGATAAATGCACCGGCGCCCCGGTACGTTTTTTTTCTCGCGTCGTTTGCCACGCGATTTCTGTTTACATAAACAACCGTAAATATATGCGCGCGCAGTATGCACGCGAGTGTGTGCTCGTTCGCCGACAAGGTTTTTTCGTAATATATGGCTTTTGCAGAAAACGAAATCGTCCGTGACATATTTCATTTTATATGTATTTCGACTAACCTCCGGAATCTATAATTCTCTGACTTTTTCGAATTTATATTGTTGCTCTGCGAACCCCTCGCCGCCGTTGCCACCTACCCGATCGTTTGCGAAAAAAAGTTATTTTAGTCAATGAAATCCGACTTGCTTATTCGAAGTCATTTACAAACAATGTTAACGACCGATATCGCTAATGATGCTGGCCAAGAAAGTTTCAGTTCGGCGAACACTATTCTTGCATTTGCGAAGTTGTTGTTCGGATTTACGAGAACTTATATAAAAGAATTGACTTTTATTTTTCTCGCCGTCAATATAGATATACACATTTTATAAACGATACCTACATATACATGTATTGTATACGTGTAGTTTTATTCTCCGACTAAAAATATGTGCGCGCGTGTGTGGTAATAAAATCCACTGATAAGTAATGAAGATTATACGTTGTATTGTTTAACATGCAAGCATTTTTCTCTTCTCTAAACCGTGTACAAATAATGTTGTTTTAATTTTAATCGGTACTATACCGAGCGATTTCCGAGGGCTAATTTAGTTCGAATAAAATTAATATTATTATTATCAATATACTCGCACCTCGTGGATCAATACGCGTATGCACTTGCGCGCATACTCGCGAGTGCTCGGCAAAATAGAAGAAAATCTTAAAACGCAATACCATTTTAATTTATTATCTTTTTATGGATATCATCATAAATATTTTTAATTAAAAGAAAGTTATAATATTATGTTTCGATACATAAAAAAACCTTTTTTTTTTTTTTTTAATCACAAAGTCTTTGAAAGAGATTCCATTCGTAACTCAACTATAAGTTTCGTATATAAAAGATGTCATTTTAATTTTAACGTTATAATATTATCATGTCTTGTACGAATATACAAACATTTCAATCCATTAAAACTATCGTTAAGTATTATTATATTAAATATTATTTCAATTTCAACATAAAACATAACTGCCACTTTAGAGGTTTTGGTTTTTTTTCCTCTTGCTTTTTAATTATAATAATATTTTTCTGTTTTCACGCAATTAAATGGGTACCCACCCCAACGACCAGTGAACGTTATACCCGATCACCTAATACGTATTTTATACGCTCGTTATAATAATTTCGAATAAAGATTGTTATAACGGTTATTTTGAAAATGTGACGGAAACGTTTAAATAAACTATTTTATTACTATTATTAAATTCGGAATACATTTTCACAGCAAACCATAATGTCTAAATTATGCAAAATAATACAAAATAAAATAACGGGTATTGAACTGAGAAATTGCCCCATAACATGTGACTCAAAGTTTATTAGAGAACGTGCGTACGAAAATAATATTATAATATGTTTCGACGAAAGAAAAAAAAGTTTTCATTTTTTTTTTTTTTTTTTTTACTTTATCGAAATCTGCATCGACATTATAATTATATTGCGAATACATTTTATGATAATTTTTAGGCAATATTGCTCCGCCGAGAACACATTCTTGTAACCTTTAAAAGCGTATATTATGCAAACAAAACCCATTAGGAACATTCGAATCCATTTTGATGGTGAATTGTTAGAATGTGTCAGCGTTCGAGAGTATTGTAGAAATGCTACCCGTGAATATAATATTATTTATGACTGCTGTTTTCCCCTTAACTCGGGATCAGTTAATCAACGATAATTTTAATGGAACTCAAAGTTTCCCCTCTCGACCCTCTCCACTCGCCACTACTTGACTGTACATCAGCTTTACGCCATAATCCCCGAAAACACCCTTTTCGTAAAATTCGTTATAAATATATCGATTTGGACTAATTTCACACTACAACGAAATCCGTGACAATAACGTAAATAAAACATAATGTTGTTGCGCTGAGACGAGAATTGACTTTGAACGGAGAGATAGCGTATTAAACTGAACGAAAACGCGAAAATTAATGTTTGATAAATTTATAAACGCAGAATTCTCTTATACTTCCCTCGCAAGACCGTGTTTTCATATTTTCGGATTTTTTATTTTTTACACGAAAAGTATTTCGCGATCAAAACGTATACCGATCTCTTTTACCGTGCCCTCCAGTGCTTTCCTTTTTTCATATGAATCATGGTATGAGCGTGAACCACTCCTGTAATTAGTATGATTTTTTTTTTTCACAAAATCTCCCAAAGAGCCGCCCCGGGTCTTATTAACATGACAAAGCGTCTACTTTAAAAAATATATATATTATGCGCCGTAGTTCAGCAACCGTTTGGAAAAAAAATCTAATAAAAAATATTGACGCTAAATAGGTATATAATTTTGAAAAAAAAAAAAAAATCGCAATTCAATTATTCCGCATTCTTTTGTCGTGTAATTAATTACTGTTTGGAACTGTGCGGAAGAAAAAAAAAAATGGAAAAAATAATAAAATTACCAAGAAAATACTCCGGCATCATGTTTTCGTCCCTTATTATTACAATTATTATCAATACGATATTAAAACGTTCGACCGGCCGCAAAACATGACACAGTATATTATAATCGTTCAGATATTATTCGGTCGCATCATCGTTGTTACGAGTTGGCGTTTTAATAGTGTAATAATAATAATAATAATACTCGCGTTTCCATTTTTGCAGTCTAAAAAAAAAAAAACCTATGTCATTTAAGCGTGTAGAAATTAATTACCAGCAAGCTTTCCGTGATTTCGTACATTATTTTTTGTTTCCGGTCGGTTCACCCCTTTAACGCACACACACGCGCGCGCACGTCCCTACACGCAATATTATTATTATTACTCGCCCGAGGCTACCCTCACAGAAATTCGTGTTCGGGCACTCGGATTTAGAGCGCCGCCGCCGACCGCATACAGAGTGCTCCGGAAAACGAATTACAAACGACTATATGTTCCGACCGATCGTCGCGATAGTAAAAAATAATGATAAAATCGCGCGACGGCGGCGTACGACAACAATATTCTACGATTAAGATTACTCGGTACTCGGCCACGTGTTTATTTTAATTTTTTTTTCCGAATTCTTTTCGCGTACAGTTTTTCAGGTACCGTTCCGAGACCGCCCTGTGAGCGCGGACCGCCGCCGCGCCGCCGCGCAACGGTATAAATAATAGTCGAGGTCTATACGCGCGCTCTCGGGAACGTCACACACGAATCCGCCGACGGTGCACAGGCAGACGACAAACATCACGGCGTCGGCGTCGGCGTCGCGTCTAGGGGATTTCGAAACAAATTAGGCACATCAACATTAATTACGTTTGCGCCCGGGGCCCGTTTCGCGCCCGTCAAATTCCAAATTCAAACTAGATTATTCCGTAGCTCTCTCTCGCCTCCCCCGGCCACGATCCTTTTGAGCACTATCCCGCCACCCGTTTACTCTCGCTTAATTACTCTCCAACATTGTACGCACACACACACACACACGTGCTGCGCGTGCGCAAACAGTCGTGGTACGCACGCGTTATCACTGTCGAACGGCCGATATCGCGAAGGCGGCGGAGATTCAAAAAAACTAAAGAAAACAGCTCCTGGAGACAGAGAAATCGAATCGTCGAACGTGTTTTGTGCACGATTTTTTGAGAGCCCTTTCAGACGTTTTGCGACCACCAGAATCGTTCCGCCGCCGTACACTCGGGTCCGATTCGCGACGTAAAATCATTTACAAATTATGACGTTCAACCCACGATTCGTCTCGTGTGAACGCTTCTATTAAAAATTATTTGAATTTCCAGTCGCGCGATTCAATTCGGGGCACTAGCGGCCGGCCACGGAGTGTGTCTCGTCTGCGCTCTTTTACTTCGTGTCAAACGTGTATGATGTGCGCGCTTTTCGATCGCTATTTCGAAAAGATAAACCAACACGCGTTCAATTATTATTATAATCGTCGTGTTTTCATAATACGAGTAGTTATTACTCGGTAGGCCGTCGTTAATATTATCAAAGCTTTTCCCGTGCGCGCGCTGCCGGCCGAGTGTCGAACGGATTTTCTTTCGAGTGGCACGTGAACATTATTTCCGATCCGCCGTAGGTATCTACCGGTGGGATGTGAAAATACTCACGAATCGCTGGTGTTGAATTTCGCGTCGCGATTGATTGCGGGAATTCGTTCGCGCGAAGTTTATTAAAAAAACACGACAACACAGTGTTAGCCGGCGTATTATTTTCTCGTCGAAATTTTATTTTTCTTCGCCGGGTATTTATTTTTTTCATAAACCGAACGTTCTTGCTTGTAAACACGGCGAATAAAACGATTATTTCTAATTTCTATTCACGTGTTCGCGTTGGACGTGCTAACGATTTTCAGTTCTATCACTTAATTCACGTGACATTCATTGATCAGTAAGAAAAAAACTTATACAATATCGAAAACGGGTATTTTTTTCATTTATTTTTTTTTTTCTAATATAAAGTCGCCTGTTTGTGAAATCGTATTAAATGTTCGGATGGCCGAACTGACAAAAATGCGTTTGTATGTCATATTTCGTTTTGAATTATTGCACGTCTATTTATCAACGTCTTGCGTTTTTATAAATTGTTTATCGACGTTTCCGTGACGACGACCGACGACGTACGGCCGTGGATAGAACGAGCGAAACGTTTTTAGGCAGTTCGATAATATTTTAAAAATCATCATCGATTCGAAACGACAGTAGCGCCGCGGTATATCCGAGACTGTAGCCATTAGAGTTCTGATACGAACGTCTAAAAATAACGCGTTCACCTCGCCGATGTGTAAAGATATATACGCGTATCGGCCGTATATTATTGGCGGCGGAGGAAGAAAAAAAGGAGAAAAACGATTACGGCGTTATAAAAGCGAAAAAATCCGTTTTTCTTCTCGCAATGACATACAACGTTATATCGCGCGCGTATATTATATATACGTTGTAACAATATACCGTGAAAACGACGGAACGGAAATTCGAACACACGTCGTAGGAATAATACCCATAGGGTTGAATAATAGCCTCGTAATATCCGTTAGTTTAACCAGCGGCGGCGGCGGCGGCGGACTAAACAACGGCCGCGTAACAGAATCTTCCAATAACATAATTTCATAATATAGCGTTATTTATTTTTTACTCGGACTATTGTTCCGCGACGATAGATCGATGATGATGACCACGAGTGAGACGAATATTATATCATATCGCCGCTAGACATGCACGTTTCGTCCGTATTGATCTCGGGACAACGCGCGGTGGTGGTCGTGTTATTATTATGTTAAAAAAAAAAAAACGCTCGCCATCGAGTTTTCGGGGGAGATCGGGGATTCCGCGTAAAACGATTTTAAAAATAATTTTTCCATCGTTGTTATTACCGAGTTTAATTCAATTAAATATGCTCGGTTTTCATATTAGGTAGTCGTATTTTACGATACGATTAAACAGCTCTGCGTACAAAGAAGAGTAAACGCTATATAAAATATTCTCTAATTAACGTTTCTTTTCTTTTTTTTTTTTCCTGTACATAACTAGTAAATCTAATATATATATAATATTGTTTATACCATTTTAATGTAATTTATAAACAACCTGTTTTTATTTTTATTATTTAAACTTTGTATAAACCTTGTTAGTCTTTACGGTTACATCATAAGAAATTCATAAAAACATTATGAAAAAGAAAAAAACACACACACACACATATATATATATACCTGTATTACAATTTTACATCGAGTATTACATTATAAAGTTAAATAAAAAGCCGAAAAGGCCCATTTAAAATATATACGTGTATATATATATATTATACATTTTATTGCGGTTTTTCTTCGTCCGAATAATTGTTGATACAAAAAAAATAAATATTCTTGGCACCGGTGTTTGTTCTATCTATACAATTTATACATAATTTACCGGCGAGTAAAACGAAACATAATAACGAACCTTTAATTGTCGATTATTTAAGAGAGAGAGAGAGAGAGAGAAAAAAACAATCTATCGGTACTTTGCGACCGAGAAACTGGAATTGCAGCATCACGACATTAAAAATAAATTGCGCTGTAGCTCTACGATTACACACAGTCCGTGTTTTGATTGATATAAATATTAGAAATAGACGCAAGAAGCGTAAAACTAATAATTATTTCATCCACCACTCACTGTCCGCCATAGACCATATATTATTCATATTAAAATGCATTGCCGAGTTGATTGGATATCAGATTTTAGCGGAATTATTTCATTATTGCATTATTAATCGTTTAGTCGTTCGACAGGGTATATACATATTATATATACGAGTACATATATTATATAATCTATATTTTACGTTAATACGTTTTTGATGTGTTTTCGCGGTCAGTCTGTTTTTATCAAATCATGCCGTTCCACATGTATTATTATTATTATTATTATACAATTATACATCAACGTTAATATATAAAAGAAATGAAGTTTTACCATACGATTATTCCGACGTGAAAATATTATTCAGCAGTTAAAGGATTGTTACGTTCCGTTTCCCGTCTACTTTGGTGTATACGTATATCGTGCACGAGAAAATATTATCAAGCTGTGTAAAATCCACTGCGAATATCCCAGGCTAAAATATCGTGCGCTGCAACTTTTCAGTAAAAACGCGCAGATTGTATTATGTTTATATTTTCCAATTGTTTTCAACGCCGTGTTATTATATTTTCTTTTCTTCCGTTTTAATGCCATTATTCTACTCGTTATATAACACGGACGTTTTAATTTTGACAAACGACATTCGTACGTTTTCCGTCAACTGGTTGACGATTCGTCGATTTCTCGTGCGACTGCACATAATATCACGAGACATTTTTTCTACAGAACAACACCTGCAGCGGCCTATCCGCTCGTTACATATAAATATCGTCGGATTAGAAAAATGTACGTACACTCCTCTCCGACGTAGTGAGTTTTGGAACTTACGGTTTGAACAATTCGACGACAGTCATTTTAAAATATCGTATTCAATTGGATCGAGTTGCTTTCCAGACGTATTAATCGAACGAATAGAACGCCAACCCGTGTTTGGGGTACGCGAATACTGTTTTGGACTCGTCGTCGTGTATACGTTACACGCGCGAGGAAATGTGCATTTTTTTTTTTTTTCGTCATATTATACATAAACCAGCCGGGTTGGAAGCCAAGCAAAAAGGTCGATCAACTGGACCGTAAACGAACACAAAGGTCCGTTTGGATAACTTTACGCGTGTCCAAGTTTTATGTTATTTTGTTTATTTATTTTATTTTATTTTTTACCACCCCGTCAGCTCTTCTGCCAATCGGATATTGAGAAATATACGTATATGCATAAAATCGCCATGTATGCGTAAAAAATAACGTAGATCAAAAAGAAAGGATGGTTTTTTTTTTCGCCCCAAACTATTTCCAGAATTCATCGAACAATCCATCAACCAAATTAAAAAAAAAAATGGTTCTCTTTTACATGAGAGTTTTTTGTCGTCTAATATTGATTTAAATCCGAATCGGTTGTATTTCTCTAATTTGACATGAACTTACAAAACTCGGTACTCGTAATATTTCATTATATAACCAGCTTTTAATTTAGTATATACGCGCGTCGCTGTATAGATGATGATATATATAGACATTGAAAAAAAATCCCGTTGGTACTTTGATTATGAATATTAAACTTTTACGGGCCGTTATTCGTTTTGTGCTGATAATATACCAATACGCCGCGCCGCCGCCGCGAACTACGATCGCAATATACTCGTATACGTATTACTACATGTTTTTAATTTCGATTCGTATTTCACAAAATTCTACGAATATTTAATAATTATTATTTTAATCGTTACGAAAACAACTTATTCTCGAGTACGTATACGTGTCACAAATGGTTGCGTAATCCCAATAGGAGGTGATGTAACTATAGTAACTGCGCTTTAATATCCTGAAAATATTCATTTCCTCATACAGACGTGGAATTCAACAACCATCATACACGTACGTATATGTGTGTGTGTGTGTGTGTTTGTGTATATTTGTTATTGCAAGGCGGTTTAAAACGTACTGATATTAAAGTCATGTCAATTGAAGGTTTGAATGTGTACGTTGTATGTTTTTTTACTTTTATGCGCCGATAAGGACAGAACGATGGTTCGCCTAGCACGATATAGCCAGCACGCGGAGGACGTTTTACGTCGTGTAAATTAAATACGGCATGTGTTTCATGTTTTCGCAATATAAAAATAAAAATAAATAATAAAAATGTATAAATCGGTAAAAAAAAAAAAAAAAAATTCCACGTAAAATTGTGATAAAATCAGCTTAAAGGTTAAATCTGCGCGCGCGTCATATTTTACTAGATGTGTGTGGTTTTTCTTTACATATTATCAGAATGCATATAACGTGGTATAAATAATATCTGACGGGAACAAAGAATACAGTTCGTGGGGTAAATTAGGATATAGTAAAAATCTTATTTCGGATTCGTTGTGCCCTAGTGAAAACGAAAACGTCGTCGATATAGTTAACCGAAAAACAAAATAATAATAACGCCGCCGCTTATACGTATAACTTACGACTTTTAATCCCAAACTATTGAATATTATCGTCGTATATACTCGTAAAATATCTGTGAGATGGTTTAGAAAAGAAAAAAAAACACGCTACTCGCGACGTTATTTAAATAGTTACGTTTTGAAAAGGACGATATTTTAAATCGCGGTCGGCGCGTTATGAGGCGAAGAAAAAGGAAATCGGCGGCGGTGGCTAATATCGTTTGAAATCGTTGCGACTATTAAACGCAACGAGCCGGGCGCGGGCGAGAGGTGTGCGTCGAGTTGTTGAGAGAAACGTACGTTACGTATATAATATACAAACTGCATTAATACGACGACGACGCGACGTGTGCACTGTGTAAGACGTAAAAACGAGAGTTTGGCTGTTGATTTACTGCAGGCGGCCCGGGGAGAAAATTTAACAATATGACGCGCGTGTAAAACGATAATGAAAAGGAAAAGGAAAAAAAAGAAGAAAAAAGGAAACAAACAATAAAGCGCGCGCGCGTACAATATAACGCGGGGAAAAAGTAAAGGGCCTCGCGCGAGCGCAGCACCACCGGCATAATAATAATATTATTTTACGACGTTATTATTTCCGCGAGGAAGACGCCCCCGCGCCGTCGTACCACCGATACACTGTGCTCAGAGAGTGTTTTTCTCGAAATGCAAATCGCGGACGGCGGCGGCGGCGGCGGCGGTCGAGGGTTTTTTTTTTTTTTTTCATTATTATTTTTATTTTTATTAATCTCGAACGGACGGTCTGGCCAACAGCATCTGTTTTTTGTTGGTTATTCACCGACGCGGTATTTTTGTGCATATAAATTACTTATTAAACGATTGCACCGGTAGATAGAAAAGTTGTGTGTGTAAACGCAAACACGAGGAAACGCGCTCGGCGGCGTGTCGCGCGTGTTTACGCAGCGTCGTCGTCGACAACGGGGAGACTCGCCGTCGTCGTCGGCCGATCCGGCCGAAAGGTCGTCGACGAGGTGGAGTCACGCGATAAAGCCTTTTCTCTCCTCTCTGTCCATTTGTCGCGCCTTAGAGTACACACGTGCGTCGTAACGCAGGAACAAACCTACCGTCTATACGATTTCTCAAGAGATCAAATGAGCGAATTGAAAACAACAAAACGGTTATTTGTTTGTTGTTTTCGCGACACAATCGTTAACGCGGCCCAAATTATTACGTTATCGAAAATTTAAATCGGAACGATTATTCGACCTTGACTTCCACGTGCAGGGTACCTATATAGTGAGATCGTTTAGTGCTTTGTATTTTTTCCGAACAACTCGTTTTCTCCCGACGAGCAGCGGCATTTTGTAATATTACGAGTTTTACTTTTATATTTTCTTTTTGCTCTTTTCGCCGGATACATCATATTATACGTGGCGCGCGCCAATATGTTAAGCTATTCGAACTTTAAGCGGATCGTAAAAACAATTCACTGGAAAACCGCGGTACGACCATATAACGACTTCCTCGCAATTGTCTCACGTAACTCCGAGAGAAATATCGATTTGAGTTTGAAAAAAAAATAAAAAAAAATATTAATTATAATAATAAATCAGCAGTAAAGGTGCATAAAAAAAAAAGTGTTTGGGTTTTGATTGATTACGATTTTCGACGTTTCGGCAACGCCGCCGCCATGGCGACAAGTATCGTTTTTAATATGAGTATACTTGAAACACTATCCTATACCTAACGTTTCGTGATTTAACGCACATATTCTTGTTTTTGCCTTTTATTAATAAAACTACGGTTCTCGTTTAGATAAAAAAAAAAGAAAGATTTTGTCCTAAAAAGTGCTCGAAATTAACTGTTGAAAACAGTTCTATAACTATTCGTCGTTCCGAAACCCCGTTATGCCTGACTTTACTTAGATTGTAAAGCATATCAATTCGTAACGCTTAAATCACACTCGGCGTGAGATTAGCTTAGCTAAATGGCGCTTAGGCGCTTGCAATTATTAATATTGTATTGCACATATTTATTTTGCACACTGATGGTCGGAACAAAGGCGGCGCACACTGTGTGCGACGCGACGGTCGCGCCGAAAATTGTGACAAATACAAATATTTATGCGCGCGTATAATCGCAATGACTTAACTGTTGTAATAGTGATCCACCACACCCGAACATCGTATTTGTTCTTATACCCTCTCTAAGGAATACGGCAAACATAACACATACGAAAAGCTTTCCGTTCGTATGCTATTTAATGACGTCGCTCGCATCCGGTCGCAACACCGCAATCGTAACGATTATTATCATTATTAAAAGTATCGAAAATAATAATTTCCCGAGAGAAAAATGTATCGGGAAACGAGAACGGGTTTTTGGTTATGCATTTTTGAATCGTGTACGATCGCGCAGTTTTTTCGACTTTTTTTTTTTAATACTTACATAAATAATATTAATTATATTATTATAAAACGATACGAGATGCTGGAAATAATAGTCACGTGAACAAACGCAGGCAAGCACAGGCGTGTGGGCGGGGCAGCGGCGGTTTTGTTCAAAGTTCAATATCGAACAATAGGAATTTCGCTGTTATTGTAACAATGGTAGATCGTTAGAGCTTAGGTGAAAGCGATACGTACGAAAACCGTACAGGCTTCTTTCCGCGATCTACATTTAAACATTTCCAACTATTTCAGCCTTATATTCGAATCGTCATCGGAAATTGTTCTCCGGAATATTTCCCCTATTTTTTGTCTATTTGGTACACGCGTGCTGTCGTTTATTTAAACCGTGTTTTCACCATGAATCCTGTCGTGAACGCAATCGTTATATCGTTGGAAATGCCATTTTCACTCGGGAGGTCCTGCAGAGTAATAACAACAAATTACGGCAAAAAGCAGGTCGGCTTATTTCTATTTTGTAAAGATTTCAATTATTCCACCTTAAAGTCGTACTGTTGTGTTATTATATTTTTGTAATATTTTCAAATGACGTTATTTTGAAGTGAGATTTATAATTTAGACGTTTGTCTAGACGGAAATACGTTATCGATCGCGAGTCTATAGTTAATCGATGTCACGATAAATTATAATACGTACTACTTATACTATTAAAATAAACGAATCATCCGAGTGTCGTAAAAATTAATAATATTCCAAACGTTTCGATTTAATTTCACCGCGAAGTTGTAATCGTCTTTGGAGATTTTACTTTTTCAGGGTATCAAAATATTTTATGCACTTTAATTTTTAATTAATACTTTAGTCATTTACATGTAGAATTGTAATTAAAAAAAAAAAAAGTGAGAAAAAAAAACGTGTGGGTATTATTTTAGCAAAACCCGTAAATCCAATAAAATATAAGCCTATTAAGGTTAACCGAGTATTTAACGTTTGAAAAATATTCCACATCGAGCATAAAACAGCACGCGAAATATTTGTTATTAAACTGATTTCAAGATTGGCAAACTAACTGATAAGAATATAGAATATAAATTTGTAATTAACTTTTGCAGCTATCTTTGTTTAAGTGTATAATATATATATATATACCTATATAATATAAATTTCAATTTATTTTTCTCGTTCCTTTAGCAATTGTTTGAAACTAATGAGATCCTTTTGTTAAAAAAAAAAAAAAAATAAAAAATAAAATATAAAAACACAAATGATATTTCGTACGCTGAAATGAACGTTTACTTTCCATTTATATAAACCCTTTTAATAATCATTATAAACTTTTTCGTCTCGAAAGAGCTCAATATGATAAACACAACAAATATAGTGTTTAAGTTTTAAACAATTTTTATATTTATTCGTAATAATTATAATTATTTTTATTATTACTATTATTATCATCATTACTCATCGTGACTATGAAAAACTGAAGAATTAAATGAATCGTAAATAATCAGATACGTTTTTTCTTCTCACGAATAACAGTTCATATTTCGTTGTTCGTAAAATATAAATTATTTATTTCAAGTTTAATACGGACCGAAATATAATGCAGAGGGGGGGGGGCTGTAATATGGCATTGAAATCATCGTCTATACATTATATTGTCGTAGTAATATATGGATGTAATAATAATTGTTTTCATACAACTCGAGATTCACTTAAACTTTTATCCAACCTCCGGGGATACAATACAAACTGCACGTGCTTTTCCGAAATATTATATTGTGCGTAGTATGCGTGTATGGTCTTATTATTAATCTATAATTATCCATTAAAACGAACACATGCGATAAAATAGAGGGAGATAAAGGGAGAGGGCGAAACCAAAGTGCCGTTTGATTTGAAATTTCCTTTGCCGTAAACACATTAAATATTTATGTAGGTACCGATTTCGTAAAATAAGCGGTGAAATTAAACGAAGAAATAAAAAATAAAATACTAATACTGATAATTTTTTTTATTAATAATAATTATAGGATTATTATTATTTGTTTGAATATTTAATGTACCCGATATCGTGATTATACGGCGCGCGATGGGATTATTCGAGACGATCGGGTTTTTTGACGCGCGGGGTGAAAAAATTAATAAATATAATATACGCTGCGCAGTCGGTATAAAATTATATAAGCGTTCGTTAAAAAATATACACGTAATGTGCTGCCGCGCACACGTTGGCATTTCGTATTTGTTACTTTCGGTCGATTTAAAAAAAAAGTGAAAAGGGGGAAGTGAAAAAATGTGTTTATTTTCTACCCTACGGCAATATAGTGACAACCATTGCTTAATCTATTACGATTGGACGACGCGCGCGTTTTCTTCGTACGTGTGTACGCGTATAGTAGTAGAACCACCGCCGCCGTTTAAAACCCACCGTGTAGAAGCGCCGACAATCGTCTCGATTGGATTTTATAACTTACATAATAACGCGCGGTATATGTAGGTGTAGAGTGATTTCATACGGAGAAAAAAATACTATTTAGAAGTTTCGTAAATCGCGGTGTTGTCCGCGAAAATTTTTTGAAAACCGTCACGACGAGCGTTTAGTAAAACATCACGCGCACGCGATAATAATAATATGTTACGTAAATGCATTAAATATTACGAAGCGTTAAGACAATTTTTGATTTATCGGCGCGCGCGCAGTGCCACGATAACGGCCGACGACGATCGTTCAATTCGCTAAGAACGATGTAGATAATTTTATTCTTCTTTACTGGTCCAGTCACTGAACATATTATTTTGCGAGGGAAAAAAGAGAAGAAAACGTAGCCTTAGAAAAACCTTTATATATAATATATTCTTATTTATTATTATATATATACACGTAATATAAAGAAAAACCATCGAAGACGTATACAAAAGAATATCGCAGATTATTTCCGAGTGCATTAGCGTGAAATTCACAGGGAAGAAAACGTTTATAGAATATTATTTGCCTATAAATAAAAAAAAAAAAAACTGTCATTAAAATTTTTAAACCCGCCCGTTTAAAACGTATCGAATATAAATTGAAAAAAAAAAAAAAAAAAAAGCAAAAATCCACCGTTTCATTTGTATTATTATTATTGCTAAAAAAAATACGAGACTTTTTACAAGTATAAACTTTATGCATATCAGACTTTAGTGTTTTTTTTTTTTTACACCATACGATATGAATACTTTTAAAACGAGTGGAATACAATATTAAAAAAAAAATAATTATAATAACGATTGTGTGACACAATATATTATTGTGAGTCGTAGTTAAAAAACGTACATCCATCTGCAGTGTATTGATTTTTCTCGATTGAGATTAAACCCTAGCGCGTTCGTAACAATATTATTAAAACCGACCGATTAACAATGCAAAATCAATTTTAAAGAAAAGATTAATAATACTACGTTATATACGATGATACTGTTCTCGACCAAACACTCGATTTCGCCGTGCATATATTTTGATGTTTTATTCAACACGTATACGCCGGCAAATCGGTTCGTTTATTATTTTTACGGTTATTGTATACCGCCGGAGTATAATATATTATAATATAGACGAGCGTGCGTAATGATGAGAAGCTACTAGCGAGAAGCGCGTTCGAAATCATTTGACGAGAAATCGTATAATCGGTAGAGCGAGAAAACATTATCGAAAATTTAATAATCCAACACGGATTACCGCGCTATACTCGAAAGATCATATTTTTGTCGGGGGGAAAAAAAGAGAAAAAAACCGAATCGCGCGTTATTGCTGCGAATAGAGAGAGGAGTCTCGTAGAAAAAACTTTCCACATAGCTCAGGCCTATTATTTGGATTATTTATTACGGTCGGCGTTGGTGACGG
The DNA here is from genome assembly GCA_948098885.1 of Drepanosiphum platanoidis. Taxonomy (NCBI): domain Eukaryota; kingdom Metazoa; phylum Arthropoda; class Insecta; order Hemiptera; family Aphididae; genus Drepanosiphum; species Drepanosiphum platanoidis. The sequence goes on from OX402532.1 coordinate 7,143,973, forward strand.
AGGCGGCGGCGATGGTGCTCTCGAGCTCGCGCCTGCGCGCGTAAGTGGCGGCACCGGTGGTGGTGCGCGCGTGTGTGCACCCCTCCGCCGTTGCCATGGACACACGCGGAAGTCGTCCGCGCGCCGCCCGAACGAGCGATATTCGCGGCGACTCGTCGTACGTTGGTGCGCGCGTATATAGTAATCGCCGCCGCCGGTGCGCGTGCGACTACTCGCCGGCGGTCAGGTGCTGCGTGTTTTCACCACCCCCCGCGCGACAGGGCCGCCGCCGCCGACGACGACGGCGCACGCACCGCCGCCGCCGCCGCCACTAGGCCCTGCCGCTAGGTGGCACCCCATTCGAGCGCGCTTCCAAGCACGGAACGGTACGGCAACGCTCGCGGTCCCCTCGTCGGGTTTGTCGTCGTCGTCGTCGCGCATCAGTCGTCCGCGTCCCCGTCGCCGTCGCGCACGAACCGTTTTTTTTTTTTTTCTCACTCGTCGTCTTTCGCCGCTATTTCGAGTTTTCGACGCGGTCGGCAAAAAAAAAAAAATAAAATAAATTTATTTCAATAATAATAATAATAATAATATATTATATCGCTGTTCCGACGTCGTCGTCGTCGCAGTCGTCACAATAATCGTTGCGTTTGGAAAAATTAACGACAAACCGCGTCGTCGTCGTCGTCGTGTTTATTATTATTGAAACGACACTGCCGTCGACACCGCCGTCTGCTCGCCGTCCGGTCGTCGTCGTCACCACTACAGTCGCGCGCGAGTTATCAACATCCACGTAAACACGGAACCCTGTCCGTTCGGTGGGTCCCCCCTTTTCCCCGTAGCCGTTTACGCAGCTCCACCTCCTCCTCCACCACCGCCTCCGCCTCATCCCGCTCATCACCACCACCACCACCACCAACACCACCACCACCAACAACAACAACAACAACAACAACAACAACAACAACAACAACACCAACACCAACAGCACCAACAGTCCGCCGTGGTCACTGTTTGTCATCAGACACCCAAAAACATGGTACGTACTTGCCGCGGTAGAGTAAAAAAAAAAATCGAAATTAAAAAAAAACCCTCCGATCATCAGAATCGACGTTTTTTAATAATACTTCGTGCCCCCCCCCCCCCCCCTCGTTTCGGCGAATTTTTCGCGACGGTTTTTACCGCGTAAAATTTACCGGCCGCACAGATAGCAGCACGGGTCACCGTGCGCGAAAACGACTATTTTTTTATATATATTTTTTTATTTTTATTTTTTCGGTCCCCGGACAATTTAATATAATTTATCGCTCCCTCCGCCGCCGCCGCCGCCGTACCGCGCGGTTTCGCCCGTTTCCCGGTCGCGCACAGTCCACAGGGTCGTATCCAGAGCATTTCGGGATATCCGATTTAAATGCGAAATGTTTTCCCATCCCTTTCGCCTACGCGCCACTTTCACCCCAAACGCTACTGAATCACCGCCGCCGCCGCCGCCGCGATATTGCGGTTGGCGCGTAATCACGGGGCCATAATACAAGATTCCTCTCTCTCTCTCTCTCTCTTTCTCCCTCGCTCGTCCCTCCCTCTATCTCACTCTCGTTTGTGCCGATTAATTATTATCATTATTATTGTTATGATGCCGTTCGAACAATATCCGTATATTATTCTATAACTAATCGTGTCGCGTACATTGTCCACTCTACATTATGCGTTATATATACGTATTTCGTGTTTTGTAACGTTATTCTAATTATTATTAATACATTTTTTTTTTTCATTATCATCGGTCTATTGTATTTTATTTTTTACGGTCCGCCCGTCGTTTTCCGACTTTGCGCGAACAAATAACGCCGCCGCCGCCGCGCCGCCGTTATAATAATACACTTCGGTCGGGGGAAAAAAAAAACTAAAATGTATATTCACCGCGTATACTACGATATTGTTGCGAAAAACTATTTCATTTTTTATGACGTTGTTTGGTAAACTCCGTGGCACGTTGTCGTTTTCAAAATACTCTGATGGATGCGTTTTAAATGCCGTAGATTTATTTATATACCTCCCTCTCTCTCTCGGGTACATTGATAGAATATAATATAGCGTAAACACTCGCGCGAGAAAATACTATCTCTATAATGAATATTATTATAATAAAGTTTGCGTCCGTTTTTAATATTATTACGTATATTCACAATTATTATTAAACTTCGCGGTGATATTACTCGCGGCCGGAAGGATTAAATTTTCGAAATAAACGATCGACCGTGTGCGTTAAAACCCACTAGAGGTAAACGCATGGGCCGATTAGTGTGCCGGCGTGATTTTCAATGCTGTCAAAATGGTGTATACCCTTTTTAGGTGCAATTATGACACATTTGTTCTATACGCTTTCGAAATAAAAATAAGGTAGTCGATAATATTTTTTTTATTTTTTTTTTTTTACACATAATATATAACGCGTAAATATATTTCTATATAAACCATGTTTAATAACGTGTGCGTGTTTACACGTATTTTTATGAGGCGTGTGAACGATTCGTTGGTTTTTTGTTTTTTTCTCTTGACTATCGATAATAATGATATTGCATCTTTTTTCAATAAATATAACAGACATTTGATGAAGTAGTCGTTCGCTCTTAAGACTTATGAAAATTAGGTATAAATCTAAAATATTTATGATTTAATATTATGATAATTTTTTTGTTTATACTTGCGATTATTTTCAAGCATATGTGATAACAATTTTGTAATTGCGATACTTTTAAATCGATTTATTGTTGGAATATTCTTCTGAATTATTTCAAAACAATTTATTTAACGTCGAGTACACGCATATTCTGTTAACTATGCCGATAATCGGGTCCATTATATTTCTCGTGTCCTTAACTTATAATATATCGTGGGGTTAGTGCTCGAGCTTGGATTGGACGTGTCTTAAAACGTGGAATGCTGGTTAAGTTCGGTGTTTAGTTAATAAACTCGAGTGGATTTAGTACTATTTTCGTAACGGTTTCACAACTGAATTTAACACTTCAATGGCGCGTGCGTATACAGTGTATAATAGTTATTGTGTATGCGACGATTATATTTTGAATGATATTTATGTACTCGTAGGTATCGAAATTGGATTTATTCGAAACGTTACAAAACTGAATTGACTCTATAAAAATGTACGATCTTAAAAGTACCTATCTATTTGATTAAAAACGATACTACAAAAGCCGTGATTAATTATTATATGTTTGGAATAATACGTATAGTTATTAAAACGTTTTTGTTCATATACGTACATGCATAATTAAGACGATTCAATTTAGAATAAACCTTTCGCAAAAGTTTGCTACCGCCTTGTCTCGACGGACAATCTTCTCGGACAGAAGTGATAAATAGGACTAAAAATACGTTTAAACGGTAGTATGGTCATAAATGTATTATATTTATACAAGTATATTTAAATACAGATGAATATGTTGTCATAATTATTTCTAAACGTTTGTTTTCCGTACAAAAGCGACGGCAATAACAACAATATTATGACGAAAACTCCGAACCTTTTTTAAACATGATAAAATATTTAATTTCAGATGGTGACTCGAACGAAAAAAATCTTTGTCGGTGGTTTGTCGGCGCCGACAACGTTAGAGGACGTCAAGAATTACTTTGAACAATTCGGACCGGTAAGTTCGGGCGACTATTTTCGTTTTTTTTTTATTAATAAAAAATAGGCAAACGATGTGGAGAAGAAAAAATAAAATAATAAAAATAACACCACTACGGCGCGGCGCGACGGCGGCCGGTATCGTCGTCGAGTTATTATTGTATTATATTATTATATCGATGTGTGTGCGTGTGTATAACGTCAGTGCCCATAACTGTACGATATATTATTATTATTATATAGTCGTGTGCGGCGGAATGGGGTATTACCGCATGATCGAACCTTTTGTGGGGTCTGCCGTGAAAATTTCGCGCGGAGGTCAAAGGCGACATAAAGCGAAAAAAAAAAAAAAAAATGAAAAATAAAATCCCGGCAGAATCTTCTAAGCGTTTTTATGGAGAAAAATAAAAAAAAAAATTCGCACCGCGCGAACACAATAGGGAAAAATAATAATAATAATTCCGCGAAACAAAAATAATGGATATCCGCGTCGTGTCGACCGTTGAATAATGTAACGCGCGCAGCGCGCGCGGTGTGTTCCGAATGTGTGCTCGTTTCTTTACACCGCGCGTCCTTTCTCTCCTGCACCGCCTCTGTACGGTATATACGTATATATAGTATATTCGAGCACCTGGAACGCATTAGAACGGTTTTCTTCGTCGCGTCCCGCACTAACCGTTTTTTATTGCCGCTCGGGTTTTTGGACAAGCCGCCGCGCCGCCGCCGCCGAGAGGAAGATAATCCGCCGCGGCGGAAAGCCCTCGAGGAATGGCCCGCCGGGGTCGTAAAACGGGTCGGCCAAACGGCGGGACGACGGGCTGAGGCGGTAGTAGAATAATATATATATACCTGTATAATATAATATAATATATCTACGTACATCTATATATATATACTTGTATTGATATATAGATACGTACACGGATAGGTAGGAGGTATACGCGCGCACAACAACAAGAAACTGTTATAAATCGATTATTATGTGGCGTCAGCTGAATGAGAGTAGCGGGAAAATCGTACAAAAGTATACGACGTATAGGTTACACGGGCGCGTGGGGTGGCGAGGGGAGTAAAAATCCCGGACGGTAATTTCTATGCACTGGGGAAATTACGGACGGAGAAAAATTATTCTAAATGACTTTCCCCGCGTTTCGATATACACACTCGTAATAAATTTTTGGAGAAAAAAAAAAAAACAGCTCGAATTTCGTTTCCCAAAGTTCCCAAAGCAGAGGAGGACCGCGAGTTCGTCCGAAACGATCCTCATCCGCGAACGGCGAATCTAATATTACTGTTACAGGTTTCTCCCGTTTCGATAGATCATCGACGAAAGTTTCCTATACGGATAATGGTTTTTCGTTTATTTAATTTTTTCATTGGGACACGCAAACACTGACAACCGGCCAAACTCGATAATTATAATAATATTACGAATACGATATTTATGAACAAATTGTATACGTTTACGGTTTTTTTTTTTTTGTTTTTATAAAATACACGTGTTATTTTATTTCATTTTTCCCCTAATAAAACGATAGCATTTCGAAAGGTTCAAATAGAGTAGTCTTACAAACGGTGATTTCGTTATCTAAGCCATAACATTATATCCGGTCTCTGAGGTACCTATTCGTTGCGTGACCTAATCTCAATTTGCACAGTAATCGCCCTTTCCAATTGCAATGTCAGGTTTTGTCAAATTCTCCGAAACCCGCGATTCCCTCTCGTAGTAGGGAAATAATTTAATTTTACTTGCACGAACGACCCGCTGACCCGCCGATATATGTACCTATAATAATACCGAGCGGTGGTATACTCGTCCAGTACTTATTGTTTTTAATAGAACTCCTGTTGTATAGCTATATACAGATAATCATTATGGTTTGATAATCGTAACGACGTAAAACGTACTAATAAGAAAATAATAATAAAAAAAAAATAATCACTTTAATCTATAAAATTTAATTGAAAAATCATTTTAAACTTTCGCGAAATTGTAATTATTTTAATTAGTTTGTGATTTTAATCTTGCTTTATGGACGGCGGTTTCTTATATTTTACGAGACGCGAAATAATTATTAAATCAATGAGAACGATACGACTCCGTTGTCCTTATTTTCCACCCAAATACGGCGTGTACACGGTATACCTGAACGACATCGTTATAAACACTTAATAATAATATCATTGATTAGACGGCCTTATCGAGTAGAGTCCAAACCGCGTTAATAGTAACGTGTGTCTGTTAAAACATTACATTGATTTATTTTAGTCTGAAATAAAAAATATACGTGTTTCTATCGTTTATACACTTTAATGATGACATGTGCGTGGGGCTTGAAAATAATTGTTTTGTTTGTACAATTCGCTTCTATTTATTTTTTTTTTTCAAACGGAAACGCGTGAAACATCTCTCTTTTGGTGGTCCCGACGGATTCCGCCTTATACATTTTACGATGTAAAGCAAAACTACACATCATGCGAAATAATTGTTGTATACAATTTAGTTGTAATCCAGTCGATAACAAGTCAAAATAGCGCGTCGTCGTCGTGAACGTAATAAACCGGGTGGCGGAGGTAAAATGGTTATAAAACTCTGGTTTTTTCAATCTCGTTCTTTCTTTCCCCACTGCGTACGTAATAATAATATCGTACGCATAATATCGGGTTCGCCGTCGTCGTGTATCGCGCAGGCCGTCGTCGTGTATCGCGCAGATAAATATAAAAACTTCACCGGCGAGAGCGCAGATGAAATTGTATATTCCGTGCGTCACAGATGAGGAAGTTGGGAATAATATAAAAATATATTTCTAGTATGAAAATATCGTCTCGCCGCCGCCGGGGTGCTCGCGGCGGACGGCATATTCCGTTTAGGTTGGCGTGTTTGTTTTATTAGTGTTATTATTACGCTTGCGACAAAGTGTCGAGAGCAAGTGGCGACACGACGTCGTAGAGTCACAGAACAAACGCGTCGTCGTCGTATCGCACAGTGCAGTTTTGCACCGGGATGCACATCTGCTGCAGGCGGTGTATAAATGGCGCGCGTTTCACTGCCGGTCGTCGTCGTCGTCGAAGGCTCCGGGGGCAGTTAATTGAAAAGTTTCCACGCGCTTGGGATTGCGCTCGCGAGGACTATAATTATCTGTCGGACCGCGTCTCAACCGGCAGCACTGCCGTGGCGCGCGCGCGCACGCGCCGCTCGCGTATATAATATAATGATATAGGGGTGGGTTTTGCACCGAGGAGACGACTGTGCTTCTGGTGGTCGGGGAAAGTAGGCACTCACTCAGAACAGTTTAAAGTTTCACTTGTCACATCCGGAAATCGGCGGCGGCCGGAAGGGAAGGCAGTGTGCGTGGGAGGTAGACGGGGTCGCGTAGAAAAGTTTTGTATACTCACTCGGCCCCACGCAGCAAATTTATTTATATATATAGTACATATTATATTCGTTCGTCGTGTGTGTGTGTGTGTGTGTGTATAATATAATATATAAAATATATAAACGACCTGGAGCTGCTGTTTCTGTTGCCATCACGGTGCCGTACACCCGGAGATAGAGAGGCGTGTGTATAGGTATGGGCAGGTGTGTATATGCGTGTGCGGAATACTACTTCGTTAAACTTTCAACGGGTTTTTCACTCGGAAAATATACGTCGGAGAGGTGTACGTATAATAATATACGCGCGCGCGCGTGTGTGTGAGCATACAATAACGTCGTATTATACGTACGTATATATAATATCGCCGAGTAAATTCGAGTGCCGGCGCACAGTTTTGACACCCATCGCCCACCTCTCGCAGGAGGTTTTCCGAGCGAAACCCTTTTGAGGTCTTAGGGATTGTGCGGGTCAGACGTTTATGATCTCCTGTCCGCGCCCCCCCTCCCCCCCCACCCGTTCCGTCCCTTGTGCGCGTTATTACTATCATTATTATAATAATCGTATGCTCTGCGTGCGTATAATATACTTATATATCATTTTACGTCTGTGCACGTTGTTTACCTATATATTATGTTTATTAGAATAGGCACCTCTATATATTATTATCATATTGTATACGCGACTGTGTTTATTACCGCGGTTTATAATATGTCTTTTGATAATCCCAAAATCACCAACGCCGAAATATGTGTGTGTGCGCGCGCGCGCCCGTCGTCGTTTACGCGTCCGACAAAGGGACGAAACCGCAGGGGGGGGGGTCTACCGTGGAGCGGTTTTCCGGGCTAAACTGTGATTTTTAATTTCACTGAATTTTCCAAACGACACGGCCGCCGCCGTCGTCGCGTCGCTCGCTAAGAATCGCTCGTTCACTCGCGCGTGATTTATTTAGCTCGCGTATAATATGAACGTGACGTAGATTTTCAAATCCAACGAAATCATTTAAATCTGTTAAACGACTTTCGACAATCCGCTTATGCGAGACGACAGCCAATGTCGTCGTCCGCGTCCCGCCCGACGTCGTCGGTCGTTCCCTGTGCAAGTATTCGATCGGGAAACTCGAATCGTTTTTATACGTTTTTACTCCTTACGAATACTATTCGATGAATTCTGTGAATAATAATCGAAGCACACGCGAAATACGGCGAAACATAGCGAACGCCTACTGTTTCGATTTACACGTCTCGCTCTTATTTTTTAAATTTAATCGTTGATTCGCCGTGGCATTTTTTAACCGCATACTTTAAAAAAAAACATAGCCGAATAATGTAATGATGTAATAATGTAATGTAAAGTAATGATCTAAGTTTTGAAAGATTTGAAATTACAATTTAATCGATATTATTTGGTACAATATTTGAATGTAAACAATCGGTATTTGGTAATCCTTTTCATTGCAATATCGGGCTTACCCTGAAAAAAAATGTCCAGCTGAACGCTCCTCTTAAAAAAGAAAAATACGACCGAAATCGTGTTAATCGATCGTCAACGATTCAAAACGTTCCTCTTGTAAAACCGCTTTACGATACGTCTCATAACTTTCGGGCGGCGGCGCGGCGCACCAAAATGCGCACGGTTTCCCGCGACGACGACGTATTGATATTAGTTTCGTTTACAATAATCAAGTAAAACGAACGAAAGTGCTCTAAAAAAAAAAACAACGCGTTCCCGAGTTGTTACTATGTCGTTTCCCTCACTCGACGCGAAATCGTTTTCGAAATCCGTCCGAATAGATACGAATAACCGTGTACGTGTTACAGATGTGTCACGAATTAAATCGACGGGGGGCATAGTCGGTCGCTCGGGCCGCCGCTGGCCGCTGCGTTTGTCTCCGCGCATACACCTGTCACGAAAGATTGAAACCCTGTTTTTTTTTTTTATTTTTTTTTATAAACGACGACGCACCGGTGGATTCATTTACGGGTAGTTTCTATCGAGCACAATAGGACGCGGGCGACCGTGTATTCATTTGTTTTCTTTCGAATCAAAGACGCGCCCCCGACGGTTTATCGGCATCGAAACATTTCAGCGAGTATACTGCACCCCCACGACTCGTATTATTGTGTTCGCTATATATATATAAATACACGGAATTGTGCGCAGTAATAACATTATAGCGTAGTGTTATTACATTTTTTCTAGGGGTGCGGTTCGATTGATGTTAGCAAACCGTGTACGAACGCAAGAAATAAATCAACTATAATATAATTACATAGATAATATAATGGCTTTGGATTAGATTTTCGATTTACTTTCGTCGTCGTTACGATTTTTATTACTCAGCGAACATGTGTAATAGAAAATAGTCCGGCAGAACGGTACGCACCACCCCCCTACTACGCCGTCGCATCAGATGAGTAGCAATTTTTTTTTCACCTTTTCACACCCCGATATACTCGTACGTATCACTCCGGTCGGAAAAAATATTATTATTTTTATTTTTTTCGTCGCGCAGCAGCAGCAGCACTCGATGTGTCGTCGGTTTACCATGACAATGGCATTCGACGGTTAGGTTAGGCGAATTTCTCGCCGCGAGTTTTTTAAGTGACCCCGACCCCGACCCCGACCGACCGCTAAGAAAAAAATCGTCACATTCACGTTTCCGCCTCGTGTTCTATTTGCCGTTGCTTACCTAGAGAGCGCCACGATTATTTTCGCATCGCGTTATTATAATATGGCCCATCGACAACAAACGCGGAAGTATTTTTCATTTACAGAAATCGATCGAACGCAATCGTTTCTTTGTTGTTTGCGAATCGTGAATCCACGAGTACGGCGGCGTATTATTTCGATTGGACGCGATTAAAAATAAAATCTACCGGCCGTGCGCGCAGATTTAAAACTACCCCTAAATGATTATTATTAATACATTAATTTAATTGTTTCGAATCGTTACCGTGTGTGTGTGTGTGTGTGTGTGTACATTTTCGGCAGCCCGACTAATTAATTAAAACTAGTTCATACATGTCATATACATTTCACATGTCATAGGAATCCGTAATTGTATTAATATGTTAATTGTTATCGTTTTAAGTGTTTTGTAAATTTACATTTTAAACGGATGTTGTTTACGTTCAAATGGTAATTCTATAAATTTCCATTAAATTAATGAATTCGATGTACCTACCTACATAATTTCATTTCGTTTTATATATAGGTCAGAACTCGCGGCGCAACGTTAAATTAATCCGATCGCCATAAAGTCGTAAACCAATTTTAGTATTTTTCACGTCATGTTATACGCCGTAATAACTCGTATACGTTTATTTCATCATATCAATGCGTTTTCACGAGAAACGTTACGGAAAAATCGACAACATGTTTTACTAATTCAGTCCGCGCGCGATGCGTTACACTGCACGCCGTCGAATCATATTTATAATACTTATTTGATCTTACACGATTTTCATTTGTAATTTTCTCTGTTGCTGCACGCGATAGTATGTTACGCTCGTATGTAGTTGTCGTTCGATTTCTTCGTTTTACCATTTCCCCGCAAAGAGTAGGTAACAAATCGTTCTGTAGTTTAGCACATTGTGAAAAATGCTACTTTTCTATTTTTTATAGGATTGATAATGATTTTCATCTTCCAACATTTTCACGCATATTTTATTAATCGTTTTTAATAATTATTTATTATCGGACGGTTTGAAATGTTGAGATCTAGTGCTTTGATATATATAGTGCATTTTGAAATTTGTTTGTGCATTTTATACACAAATGAGGTCGATTTAACGCATTGAATTGCTCACTCACTCGTTATAATGATAGGCACGTATATTATTTATTCGGTTCTTCCGTTAGATACCGATTCGACTCTAAAGACAACACAGTATTACGTCGTATATGAACGTAGCGAATACACGTGTCAAGGGGGTATAAAACCTTCGGAAGGTCGCGGGGGAAATGCAGGTACGACGGGGTCAGCCGGTAGGGGTGCTCGCTATAATCTCGCATTTGTGTCCGCACGTGGCACGCGATTAATATATAATATTATTATATTTTACACGACAAGCCGTCCGTCATGGCCGTTTCATTATTGCGACTATAAAGAAAGGATTTCGATGACTTACGCGTATTTTATTTTTGTCAGTGCTTTATAGTACTATAACCGGAACTTCAAATTTATTTCGCTGTACAATAATTCAAAAATAAGACGTCGTTTTTATTTCACATTTCGCATTTTTAAGGTCTTTTTAAAACATTTTAGCGAACGTTCTTTTCGTATCGGTCGCGATAATTTTACTTTTTATTATTTTAAAAAAAAATACCTCACCAATAGTATTTGAATTGATTTTTTTAAAAATCATTTTTAGAACCTTTTTTTGGTGGAGGAACATTTTTGTCTGTAAGTCATCAATAATCTATTTCTAATTACAAAACGCGTCATAATAATATTATAAAGTACGTCGTCGTTTGAATATCTCGTTTTATTATCATCGCGTTATTATTTTCCGACGCCTCATTATTGCCCCGACGACGACGCCACGGTCTCGGGATGAGAAGCGTAACGTAATAAATCAACACAAACTCCGCGGCGGCGGCGGCTACCTACCACCGCACCCTACCTATTATATCCGCTTATTATAATACCTACTATTTATAACGTAGCAGACCGTCGTCGCGCGAAGAATTCTCTCGCAAACGACTTTCGCGAAGAATGTGTCTAAGAGATTCGCGGCAAAACAGCATCACCCATGTGCCCTCCTAACTATATCGCGGCCGTGATGTATACAGATCGTTGTGTTGTACTTACACACGTGTACGTATATATATATATATGTGTAGGACGTAATGTTATATAGCTATGTGTAGTGTTTTCGTTACGACGACGAGTGTGCGCGAAAAATGCTTCCACGTGTTCGGGGGTAGACCATCATAAATCATTTGACGTACACGTATATATACACGTAGTGTTCTCTGGCGTGCCTTCGGGCTCGAGAGGATGAGCCTGCAAAGTGACTATACTAATACATCCCGAGGAATCGTGTTTAGCACACGTCATGCGCGTATATATTATTATAACGAAGTTTTCTAACGCACGTCGCGTCGGCCGAAATAATAATCGTAGCGATAAATAATCATAATAATAATTTTGTTATGCGCCGCGAGCGTAACCGAATTTCAACGTGTACCTTCGTGTAAGCGGCGGCGTAACGTCGTCGTCCGGTGGCCGAAAGGAAACGCCAAAATGGTCTGGGCCGTTCTCCCAGGACTCACGATCAGGATTTCACGTCGAGGCGTAATTCAACCGAGAAAATATTTCATTTTAACATACGTAGTTACGATCGCATGGTACTATACCGACACTGTGCCCCGCGATTCACAAACAAATATATCGGAAATGAAATATAATATTGTCGTATGATTGTTATCGGCACAGCGACAGCGTCCAGAATGTTTACGAAACCGCGGACGATTTGCCGTTCTCTCTCCTTACGCGATCCTTTCGCATTTTCCACGAAAAATAGAAGTGTAGCAACAACAACAACAATAATAATAGTAATGACGTGCCTATTATTTCGTACCTATCCGGGAACGGCGGTCCCTCGGCGTATCGCGCGCACGCGCGGCCCTCTTTCCGGATCGCTTTATATATACTGTTGTGTTTCATATCGATTTCTCGGCGTGGCGACCGCTATTTTTCAACGGGCCCGCGAAACCAACACTTTTAAAGTTTTTACCGAAACGAGGCGATAACTGGACACGCAGGTGAGTTATGGCGCTCGACCGTTACCACGTGTAAAGTTACAAATAGCCGCCCCGGAGGGCACTGTTTCGCTCGCTCGCTCGCGCGCGCCGCGCCGCGCCGCGCACACATTCGTATTATACGTATATATTTATCACGAAATACCGCCGCCGTCTTTCGAGCCGCAGCACACTCCCGGCCCCGACACCGCCGGAAGTGCCGCGCCGCGAAAACCGGAAACGAATATATCTCACCCGTTCAATCCGCTGCACACGCGACTTAACGCGCGGCGCACGTAACCCAATACAGGGTGTCCCGCGGACATCCGTCGAGAACACGACCGACTTTCGTCGCGTTTCTAAGATTTTGTTTTATTTTCTCTCTTCGCGGCAGTAATAATAATCATTGTGGTAGAACCGGACCTCTGGGAGGGACACTCTATATATAACTAACGCGAGCAACAGTAGAGGGCTTATGCTTTTTTTTTATTGGAGGAAGCGTTATGATTTTTCCAGTCGCGATGATTCGATAATTTTATCGAGTTTAATTACGACTACGTCGTCGTCGTTTACGAAATACATACTTCGTATAAATTCTGTTCGGCGACGATACTCGAACAAATTCGATTTACGAATAATTTACTTATTCATCAAAATAGAATCTTTTTTCTTTCGAATGATTATATTATTATATAGAGTAGCAGTTGATTTTCGGAAATTTCCATTTTATTCATTTATGACTTGATTATGTAATATTATATAACCATTGATATAAGTGAAACATTTTTTTTTTCTTTGAATTTTAACAAACTCGACGTAACCTACTTTAGAGTGTTCTAAATTTTCTAAAAATCGTTCTTACACAACGACTATATTGATATTTTCTTTTCAAATTAGACCTTAATTCCATTTGAAAATTGTGTCTGAAAAAAAAAAATTGTAACTATTCAAAACGACAATAATTATCAAGTTATACGTAGCCTTTGTCACGTCTCAAACGGGACACCCTATACGTATACAACGTGTGCTCTTCTAACAGTGTGCTCTGCCGCGGCGAACACTAACTGTAGGGTGTCGTAAACGAGCTCGCTCGTTCAAAACAGTTCGAAACCTCACACCGCGAGGGATGATGATAATAATAATAATAATAATAACAACAATAACAACGTGGTAAATACTGCCGCCGACTCGGTCTTATGTTTTATATTACAACAATAGTATATATATATCGCGGTCTACCCGCCGCCCCCGGAACGCATATTGTAACGCCGCCGTCTCCGAGAGATTTTCCATAACTTCATCCCCCTCCCCTCTCCCACACCCCAGACGTCTGTCGTACCCGTCGCGCGTGTTTGCGCCACGATAATTATCCACCTGGGATCGTCGCCGTCGCGACTTCGTACACGTTCGTGATACTATATTCGTGTTGAGAAATTTAATTTTTGTGTTATGATTTCACGGTACAACATTTTTCTCACAAACGAAAACGCCCGAGCGGGGGGGGGGGGGGGTGTCGCTAAGAAACAATAAGAACGCGTTACTCGCGATCAGGGTGACCCAGGGCGTCGAGTTCAATAAGATATTATTAGGCGTGTAAACAATTGAATACGAATGGTAAATAGTTTTACGATAACGTTCGGCGAGAGATAATCGAAAACATTAATACCGAGAACACGCGGCACCGGAAAAAAATTTAAATCATTGTGAAAATAATGATATTAAGATGGGTATTTTATAATGACTATAATGAGGGCTGTGGATTTAAGAAAATGTTAAAATTGCACTATACGAATCCCGAAAACGCATTAAAAAATCGCGATTATCTGAAAAAACAACACATTTTTCCTACCCTCTGTCGAATCAAGCGGCGATTAAATGGGAATCATATAAAATTTGACGAAAATTATATCATTCGTTACAGTTATTTATCAATGCAAACAATGTTTTTTTTTATAATATATCGATATTGTTATTATTATCAATCGACGTGACACACTTTCGACGAAGCGGTCTCGCTCCGCACTCTCCGCGGGCGTCGACGCGTATAGATTTACAAAATATACAAATCGTCGTTTTTTATAATCCAGTTTCGTCGTCGTTCGTCGGTGATTTTTTTTTTTTCTTTTATTTATTTTTATTTTCCATAATATAAATCGGTTTTAGTTGTTCGCCGTCGTTTTTATTGCACGCTCTAAATATTTACGAGACGGGGCGGCCGCGGGGCTGGGGGCGAAGAAAACATTTCTGCGGAGGAGGTCAAAATATTCGGGCCATTCCAATTATTCCCGGTTTCGAATATTCAATGTTAAACCTAATTTCCCAGAGTTCCATAAACTACCAGCCACCCACCATCCCTCTTAGCGCGAAACTTTCCCCGTTCTCGCGCCCATGTTTATTACACATTACATGTTATTACCCCTGCGAGCCTTACGATATAATTTCCGTAGCGTCGCGTAACCGTTGGGCCCGCAAGGACTTTGGCCGTTCCGGCCCCGAAACTTCTCATCTAAATAGTAATATTCTTGCACGTGGTTTGCCGGAAGTCGCGATCGTTCTGAGGTAAATGACAATTGCGCGTAATACCCGCGCGGCAAAAGTGAAACGGTTCAACCGTTTTTAGCACGTCGATATTACAATACTATACCGCGATGTACGTTTCGCCACTGCCGTCGCAGTCGCGGACGATTCCACGTGAAACCGCAACGTTCCGGTCGCGCACTATACGTTTCCGCGGTAATTCACGACGCTTTTATTGCGTTCTTCATCTCTCCGAATACGGCAATATTATTCTCGTCGTGATTTTAGAATAAAAATATCGTCAAGTACACGAGACGATAGAGTACTACGTATTTGTGTGCGAGTGAAACGAACCGTTCTTTTCGTCTTGTCCGTCCAGTCATTTTCGCGGTATATCGAGAGAAATATTTTACCACGCGCATCAAAACGTATTTCGTTGTTCGATTTTTAAATAATTATCATATAGACCAGCGATCGGCGGCTTCCTTTTTCGATTCGCGGGCCAGACGATATTAAAAAATTTAATATTTTTATATTAGCCGACCATTGACTGACAAAATAAATATGTAGTTCGATTGTTTATATAGAATATAATTATTTTGATATGATATTCAATTAAGTTTCCTCGTTTTGGAATCGGGGGGACCTATCGGGCCGTCGATTTCCGACCACTGTTGTTAAAATAATTATAAATCGTCGGATTATGTTATTTTATACTGCGAGTTAGTTATACGCAGTTATTAATTAACGTGCTAAATACACTTTGTTTGCTCTCCCCCCCTGAATAATAGCGGATACCTCCAAATAGTTGAACAAATTTCGGTTACCGGGAGTGTTTGCTATTTAGAGGTTTCGCCGTATTCTATTACCGCGAATCGACGTATACATATTATACGCCGCCGCCGCGGTCTTATAAAACGATTACATTGTTGTATTATACAACGTTAGAGTAAGTAGGTGTATTGAAAACGGTAGCTTTTTTATAACATAAAATAGAAAACTACTCGTTTGTGAATTTTTTTCCAATCGTATATGATAATAAAAATAATAATAACGTCACGTTTTGTAAATACGTCTCGTAATAATGCATTTATAGCGACGACGACGTCGTTTTTATATGCATTTTGTTTTTGTTTGCGTAACGAAATATGACCTCGTGAGATACGGTGGCGGCGACCGAGGGCTCTCCGACGACGGACATCAAATCGTCGGACGGTCAGAGAGAGAATAAAAACCGTTAATAAAAACTCGGTTTCTTTAAAAGCTTTTTCTAATACATATCGGATCCGGACAGAGCGGCGGTGGATTGGAAAATACGAAATGTTATTTTTAGTTTTATAAGTCATCAAATGTCACCGAAGAATCGACTCTGGTAGATATATAAGAGCATACAAATAACATTTGCTGAAATAATAATAATAGTAATAATAATTGTTGTATAGAATGTATGGCGGCGGCGGCGGCGGCGGCGGCGGCGTACCTATTGTGTTCGTCGCGCGTATTCTCTCGCGACAATTATTATTACGTTCTTTTGAATCTTGATTATTATTATTATTTTTTTTTTCTTCTTCTTTTTAATCTACTAAAAATGAAACATATTATTTACATTAAAAAATATTTCATTCTCCGTTTACAATTATTATTATTTCGGAGTGCTGTTTTTTTGTAGACGCGCGTTGTGCCGATGAGATACGTCGTCGTCTATTTTCCAACGCGCGTTTGATGATACGCGGAGGAGGTAAATAATTTCGTTATATTTCTCGCGACCAATTAATTCCCGTTCGCGGCCACGGATCGAGCAGTTATATATTATTAAATCCACAAACATTACTGGAAAATGTAAATTTCTCCCGCGTTTCATAGGAAACGGGTTAAAGCGCACACGTGTGCGGCGGCTTTATTCGTACGAAAATAAAGTAATAAATGTATAATATACCGCGGCGGCGGGGTGCGGTGAAACATATTTTACTTAACGACTTTCACGTAATCAACTAATATGTTAATATAAAATTATTATGCATAAACAAATAGGATTGTAGTGGTCGGGGAAAACCCAAACATGGTTTTACTTGGGAGTTTTTATATTTTTTGTAATTTTATTATTATTATTATTATTATTATTTTCTTGGGAGCTGTTGCTTTAGGGATTATTAAGTTCATTTGGACGACGACAATTCGCCGAAATTTATTCGATTGTATTGTTTACGCCGCCGCCGCGCCGGTGTGGAATATACACGTATACGTATATATAACATTCGGAGGAAGTGTGTTTTATGCAAACGAGCACTTTTTTTTTTTTTGTTTTGTTTTATATTTACGTCAGGTTTTTCCTCCTCTCTTTCCGTCCGAAACGGCAGAGAGTTGTTGTTTTAGGTCTTTATCCGCATTTGTTTTCATAGGCGACACCCAAAGCTTTTCCTGTCATTTTTATTTAAATTTTCTAACTTTATCCGTCCGGCCGCCGCCCCGGCACACGTATGCACTGCGCGTTGTTCCTCGTGCAACGCCACACAGTGGTTTGGTTGAAAATCGTTTCGATTTCGTGCGCGTAATTTTATTAGCCGCGTCGTCGTCGCCGGGTAAAAACAACACGCCGCCGCGCCGTATGAAATAGATTTTCGCCCGGCGCGGCGCCTTAAATTAAACCGATTCTATAAAAAAAAATAATATCGCCGTGCCCGCTGAAGAAAATACGTACGCTTGCCGTTGATGATTCCGTTCGAACCGGAGACAAATGTGGGATTTAAAGTTAGAGTTTAAAACGAAATTACAAACGGTTTTAATTGAAAATAATTTAATTACTATGAACAACTTTCCTTATCGACTTCTGCCATTCATCAAGTGAAATTATATCCTCAGACAGAGCAGTTAAGTTTTCTTAATTTCGTTTGTTCGAAATCACTTTGTTTCGGTGACGGGATAATGTGATTAAAAATAATTAATTTATTCAATAGTTTAATTTTATATAAGCATATTATAACTGCCATGTCTACTAGTGTCTACTCACGAGGTCGTAATATTTGATTCGTTTTTGGGGTGCGATTGTTTCACTTACTCGCACGAAAAGGAAATTATCTCGGAATATCATAATTTAAGCGAAAGTTTAATTTGTAAACGATTCGTTCCTTTGATATGTTAAATTACTCGACTCTTATTAATAATAATTGAAATAACAGTGTTATAAATAATTGTTTTGAAATTCACCCAAGTTTTCATCACTGCAGACTGATGTATATATTTCATACATTTACGTATTGTGTGTTACTCCTTGCTTTCTTTTCTTTCTTTCTTTTTTTTTTCATGTTAAGCGGTTAAAATTTGTGTTCATATTTTCATACCTGATTTTCGTTGAACAACCATCGCCCCAAGCGTTAAAAAAACGAAACTTTTTACCGCTCTTAAGTAAGAAAAAAATATCGCGATAACTTTCCGAGTGTCCTCACGTATCCCAAAACGTAAAGTATAACATTTTACGTAAATATTATTGTTTGAAAAGTTTCTATTCCCGACTAGAGTCGAGTCAGTGTTTAACGATAACGGTGAAAATTAACTCGCGACATTTTGGTTTGAGGATTAAGGGCTTACCGCCGGCAGTCTTAGATTGGAACTAAAGTAGTAAAAGTTTATGATTATTTTGTTGGGAAAAAAAAAAACGAAACGAAACGAAACGAATATAAACACCGAGAGATGGATTGGAGAACGCATCGACTATATTATTAAATGGCATATTATTATACCGAGGAAGAGGAGGCACGTGGCCAGGATTTTTTTTCATTTTTTACGAGACTTAAAAAATATTTTTATTTTCCGTTAGATCCGTTTCGTAGTAATGGATAGTTTTTCGTAAATCGACGAAATAAAAATATCGTTTTTTTTTTTGAATCACATGACTAATTATTATTATTAAAACTTAGAGGACGTTGGTTGACTATACGTAGTATTCGGCAGTTTGGTTTTACGTATATTGCAAAGTAAGTTTATACTTTTTTGTACGACTTGAAATCGTGCAATGTTAATATTCATTTCATTAAAGAGTGTTTTATTTTACTTTTTATTATGTAGGATTAAGACGATTTTATAGGCAGGTACTTAAAAATTTCAAAATGAGATCTAGACCCCATTAATGATCATCATCCCCAGTCAGTGTAGTGAAAACAATTTAAAAAAATAAAAGAAAGTATTTTAATACTCGAACTCGAAAATGTTTTAAAAAGTAAAATTTTAAATACAATTAATATGGCGAATTGAAAATATTGTATTTGAACACTACTCGAATATACTCGTATTTGGGAAATTTTCGAAATATTTTTCGTTTCTTTCGAAAACTCGCGAAACCAACGAACCCGCGTAAAAATCTACGATTCAGATGTACTTCTCGCGGTTTTTTACTCGATGACTTGACAAAACACTGTTGTCGACACGCGTCTGACCGAAGCACGCGGTGGTTATACGAAACGTTTCGTAAAAAAATATCATCTACTTTGCGCTGTTCCGACTTGTCGACGTGTGTCGGCCAGACGCGAACGTTTGAATATTATATTATTATTCTTCCTTCTTAAGTATGACGCAGTACATAAATCGTCGCACGCGTATTCAGAGCCGCGAATGGCTTTGCAGCGAATAAATAGACAGCGGGACTACTACTACTACTACTACCATCTACTACCATCTACTACCGAGTCTACGGCGGAGACGCGGCTGTCGCGGGTAGGCGCCCGGGGGTAGATAGACAGATAAGACGGGGGAACGAGGTCGAACGGGGTTATGGTGGAGATAAAAGAATAAACGGCTTTCACTCGGTCTGACACTAATGAGGAAGGCAAAACTTTGTCGGCTGCAGCAGCGCGTCTGTCACGGAATTGTGTGTGTGTGTACGGGCGAATGGCAAAGTGGAAGTATGGGTGTATACACGAGTGGCGGAAGCGGCGGCTTGGTGTGACGCGGGCGCGGGGCACGACGTACTTGGGGTAGGTACCATCATCATGCGAGACGCGTCGTCGTCGTCGTCGTTGTAGTTGTCAAGTCGGCCGAGTGCATCGTCAGCAGGAAAAGCAACGGCGGCGGCAATATACCTCTACCACTAGTAGTATATATACGTAGTAGTGGTAGCTGTGGTAGAAGTGGTAGTGGTCCTATAGTACCGCGCAGCCAACGTTATATACCAGTACATCTAACAGTGTCTGTCCACAATAATAACATTGCACTTTAGGCTGGCGTTTCTCTCTCTCTCTCTCTCTTTTTTTTTCACTCCCGTTCGTCCGCTTCACCTTTATCATCAGATCCCGCCGCCATTACTCCTCTATCTACGTGCAACGTCTAATCAACTCGACGACACACGACCCGCAACCCCTCCGAAGGTCTGGTCCTTCATTTTTCCCCTCTTTTTTTTTTTTTTTTTTCATCTTTTTCATCATTTTTTTCGTTTTTTCTTCCCTTCTTCTTTTTACTCTTGACAATATACGTATATATACGTATATGCTCTCGTGAGTTTTTCACTCGAGAGCACGGGTGTAATTCGAAAACGGCAATTTTGTCACGAAACGATTATTATTATTTTTAATTTCTAAATTTCAAAGAGGCCACACGGTACGCGCGTTCTTCTCCTTGTGCGGTCGAATATTATTATACGACAACAATAACCATATACCTACTCTGGTCGTCGGAGATCTTCTCTTTTTTTTTCCGGTCGACCGATATACGTGCGCGCGCGCACGTGTTTAGCTCATAATAAAAAAAACGTCGTTCATCGTCGGATAAAATATTGAAATAACATTATTTTTACCTGTGTTTTATTCGAAAATTTGTTGAAAACATGTACGATAAAAAAAAAAATCGATCGTTTAAATCGCGATCGCACGATATGATAAAATCAATAACCCCGAAAAATATGAAAAAATATAAATAATAATAACAGATAAAAACAAATAATGTTTTAGCGAAAACAAAATATTACTCTATTTTCGCGCGACCTATTACGGCCGAAAAGTCCGGTAAATACGATACCGGGGCGATATATTCGACCGTGTCAGGAGTGTAATTAATTAAAGCCGAAAGGCCGGGAGTCGAAAATAAGCATAGATTAGCATAGTAATGACGAGGTTTTAACCTGCTCTCCCGCGGCACCGCCGCCGCCCGTCCCGGAGGGGCCGCTACCCCCGACAATGATCTCGGTGCTAAAGGCAAAAGGACACGTAACACCCTCTCTTTACTCCGACATTATGACGTGTCGGTGGTTAAATCTTCCGTCCAAGAGATAAGTGATTATGAAAGGAGAACGCGCGCGCATATTAATACAATATATATATTATAGTGCTTGTATAGGTATTCTATGGGTCTGTTGTACGCCGACCGTCGTCGTCGTGTATATCGTGTACCCGCGGCGGCGCCGAGGTCTGGAAACGGACGAGCGAGGGTAATTGAATCCGGCCGGCTAATTTCCATTAACACGGCGAAAAGGAATAGAAGTATGAGCGCGGAAGAGAGATGATTTATTCGCGGTCGGGCAGCAATTCGTCGCGAATAATAGCGCGCGCGCGCGACGCACGCGAATAAATCGTCGGAAAAACAATAAGAGAAAAATATCGCGTCGATTCGAGCGAACCTAACGAATCCAGCACGCATAATACGTACGCACGTTCGCGCGTAAACATTCGTATAACAATTTCGCAGCGTTACGGGAAAAAATAAGCGTATTCGCATGGGTAAAGAGACGGAGAGAGAGAGAGAGAGAGACGGAGAGCAACGCGGTACAGTGAGTTTTATTAAGAGCTCGAGCTTTTAAGTTAAAAATTGCATTTTAGAATAAATTGCTTCGGAGCGACGTGGGCGGAGAACACGCAGTAACGGCGGCAGCGGCAGCAGCTGGACCATAATGCGTGTCGTGAAATGTGATTTTTTTTTTTCCGGAGAGTCACGCGAGGAGAAGGAGAGGGAAAAACTTTCCGTGTGTAAAAAACCGTGAAAATCCTCGGTGGCGTCGAGAATCGGAGGGGAAGGGCGAGAGAAACGAGCGGATTGAAATCAGTTACAGTCGGGTGTAATGTATTCTCGGTCGGCGGCGGCGGCGGTGTCTGAAGAGAGAGAGAGAGAGAGTTTTGCGCGCGAGAAATGTGACGGACAGGAACGTAATTAATGATGCACTGACACGACGGTATATATAGTGGCGGTAATAATCGTTACTAATGGGACACGACGGGAGGAACGGACGACGCGGAAAGGGTTTAGTCGGTCGCGCGGCACTTGTCAGTTGCAGCAGTGGTGACGGCGGCGGCGGCGCAAAACACAAAACCGTGTCCGGTTCAAATACTACCCCCTGTCCTGCCCTGCCCTACCGCCGCCGCCGACGCGCGAGGACCCTGCGATGCTAATATTTGGCGAGAATTGAAAAAAAAAAGAAAAAAAAAACACCCCGAGGGCAGTCGACCGGTGGTTTTTTTTTTTCAGTCGCGCAGAGTTTAAACGGAATCCGTGCCGGTGCAAAAAACAAAATGTACCGTAGTGAAAAAATTCAAGGGTCAGAGCGCCGATAAGGTTTCTTCGCCGTGCGTGTATAAGTGTATATTGTTATTTCTGGATTCAGGTCAGCCCGCGAGGTCCGCCCGGCAGGATAATATCCGCGTATAACGTTATTACGTATAGTCCTATGGCGCGCACGACCTTCTGCGGATAGGTGTTATAATTGTTGTTTCTATTGCGGCGCGTCTCGGGCTCGTGACATTTTAATAACGTTGAAAACGAAAAACAATTTGAAATTCCGAATGTCATTTCGTTTTTTATCATTCCGCGAACACTCCTTATACGTGTTGTCACGCGTATAATATTTTACACCTTAAACCGGCTGTCGACTAAACCATAGGCTGCCCCTGCAATTTTCCAAAGGCGACGGTCAACCGAGTTTTAAGGCCTAATGGGTTACGAATTTATATTACCTAATTCTCACTGTATATACCGTAAAAAAATTAAAAAAAAAAAATCATTCATAGTTTTTGTTCGTTGTAAAATGTTAAATCATCGGGAAGCTACCAGGGGGGGGGAGGGTGCCCTTTTTGGTTCATTAAGATTTCAGATAGCGCTGGTTATAGCATTAGCTACGGACTAAACGATACCGTAATTTTCCGTGGATACGTCGTGATTTGTTTCCCATAAAAACGTTTAGCGACACGGCTTAGACGTTGTCGTTCGAGTGCGAGTTTTTGCCACTCGTTCGGCATTCAAATCGTAAAAATAATCGTCGTCGGCCGTTGAGAACCCGGCAACGATTGGAAATCTCGGATCGATGCGAAGCGAAAGTGGTGCGCCGCGCGATTCTATATCGTTCCGAGTCGTCGTCGAGAGCGACGCGCGCGTTTTTGATTATCCGTGATTTTGTTGTTTTTTTTTTCTCGAAGAAGGGTATCGCTCTGGGAAAACATCTGAAACTACACTCCGCGGATATAATACCATCGGCGACAGCGACGAAATGCAATGCAAAAATAAATAAATAAGCCAGTTAAAAATAACTACGCGGGCGCTGCTCCCCAGCTGATAGTAAATGGACACGCGAAAGCTGTTGGCCTTAAACAAACAAAGTCGTATCAAAAGTCCGGCTCGGCATACAATTTGCCTCTGGACTCCTTACGTGTATATAATATATAGTATTATTATTTATTTTATTTGTTCAAATAACCGCGTTTATTTGTATAATAAACCTATCGACCTGAAGTTTTTTTTCTCCTGAGTAACTTTCAAAAACTCATAACTTTAGAAAAACCCCTTTGACATACCAACCCGTAAAACTTTGCTGAAGGGGCGCCTAATGATTCTGAAATTCACAGAAATACAAGCGTAAACTTTTAAATATAAATAAAAAGTCCGGATCAACTAATTTTTTTTTTATTTTATTTTTTTTTGAATCTTACCAAAGCCAAACTTTGGCGATCAACGTTTTTGTCTTAAACCGTGAAAAATAATTCATATTCAAAATGAGATATAATACGTTTTAGTTTATCTCTCGAAATTAAATTTTTTTTTTTTTTCAAGCTCCGTTTATTAATGTGTTTTATAAACAACATACCATTTTTTTTTTTTTTCTACAAATAAGAACTTTCAAGAGATTATGACGCATTTTGCATTAAATTGTTAAAAACAATAATTATTTTCATAGAAAACTTTCAGTATTTTTTTTTAGCCGTAATGAAACATTAGATTATGTTGTAAGCACTCGACGCACAGCGAACAACACGACATTCGTTCGTGTAAATTACATTTTGATTGTAAACAATTCGGAACTATTTATTAGCTCTGATAAATAATAATTACCGTTGTAATTACGACGACGGCCGGAACAATAACTCAGATCTTTTGTATCATAAAAAGCGTATTATAAAATAAAAATCTCATTTTTTTATTTTTTAATGTTAATTTTAATGCAATTTGTTTTAATGTTGATTTAAAAACTCGCCGTGTAAAATGGTTTTGTAACATATTGCGTTTACCCAACGCGCGCGATCCACCGCGGCACGCATAATTAGGCTACATGTATGCAAACGACGACATTCATTTGTATTTTCATTTGACCTCGCACATATACTTGAGCACGTCGTTAAGTACGTTAGTACGGTCCGAAAGAAACAGCCTCGGTGGGCACAGGGGAGGAAAGCGTTGAATTTCGAATTTTGAACGGTTCCACCGAAGACAAAAACTGTTTGTGTGTGTGTGTGTGTGTGTGTGTGTGTGTGTGTGTGTGTGTGTGTGTGTGTGTGTGTGTGTGTGTGTGTGTGTTTATTCTAAACGTGTCCGCGGGTCGAGCGATTAACCGAGTGAGGGTACGTCGCACGTTTATTTAATTGCCGATATAACTTTGTGCGACCCAAACGACCCTCGCCACCACCGTTACATGCCCTCCAAAAAAGTTAATAGCAAATATTGATAGCTCTTTCCCGAATTTCCGTAGTGATTATAATCTGAGAGGGCAACTTCCCCGAACATATTATTATTATTATTACCGTTACTATTATTATTATATACGTATACCGTGGAAATTAATGGCGTCGACACAAGTACTTATAATAGTCCCCAAGTGCCCATGTGGTTTTCTTATAATACGACCGGCCGAAACTTTGCGCTCGCTCATCGACTTTTGTGCTAATACTACATATACGTACGCACGTAATACGGAATCTATTGGGCGAAATTTTTGAAAATTTAATTTTTTTCTTTTTCTTTTTCTTTCTCTCCGTTAGATCCGCGCCGGTACGGCAAACAAAGAAGTTTAAATCGGAGGGGGAAAGAACGCTAAATTTTTTTGTTGATAAAGTTTTCACACCCGAAATGGGATTCCGCGAACACCGTATTTTGTTTCTCTTTTTTTTTTTACACACACACACACACACACATACATATATATATATATGTGTACTCGCGTGTAACCCAATCTTGTCGTCGTTTGACCCAGTGAACGTTAAGCAGTCCAAGTATGAGTGGAGAGGTGGTGAAATACTGATATCGCCGACACCGAGGACAATAAAATCGGCTCAATGGCACGGAAACTGAATGATAACGTTTTCGGGAAGGGGGACAGAAGAACTGGCGTCAGGAACTTTGGAGACCGGATTTCCTTTGTTTTCCGGTAGAAAAAAATAATGTTAAAAAAAAAAAAAAAGAAAAAAGAACAAGGGGAGAAGCAAAAATGTAATCATTGTTTAGTGAAAATAAGAGGGGGAAAAAAAATGTGCTCACAGCACGGAAGAGATAATTTCTAGTTTTATAAAAATTTCGCGAAAGCTCTGCGCCGCGCCGGTGGTGGTGTCCTCGGAGAATCCACGCAATGTTCAATTATATATATATATATAACCGACTATATCTGTGTGTTTTCAATTGAAAGTAATAACTACCCGTTCTTAATAAATTTACACGTTAGTCTCGAGGGGTAGTGAATATTCGCTACCGGAGGTTACTCGGGGATGGTCGCGGAATTTATCGCGTAATACTCCGAGGTGAATGCGGTTTTGCTAAATTTATGTGGAATGGGAAAATGTTGACCCTTTCTCGGATACGTACGACCGCCACTGCGTTTTGACGACGTTATAATATTTTACTCAATGCGCACGCCGTATCATATTGATGAAATAAACTATTATCAAATAGAATAATCGCGACGACCGAATTCGTGTTCTGCGACAACTATATACGATATATATAAATACTCGCGTTTACTCGCGCTGCAGATTTAATGATAACATTTTTCCTTTGAAAACCATAGTGATTTAAAACATTTTATTTCTATCGATATACTATATTTTTTACTCGAGTGTTTTAGATTCTAATCGCATATACCGGCCTCTGTATTGTTATTATTATTTATTTATTTTTTTTGTAACGCTTTTTTCGAGCTGTAAATAAAGTGTCCGGCGATTCCAATACGTGTATACGACGTACAGACTGAAAATCGAACACCAGCTGCGTTTTAAAAAAATAAAGATGATTTTCCATCGTAGTTTTCCAGAAAATCGTAAAACAAATGATTTAGAAACGTACGTTGTTTGTTCGTTCGTTTTAAACAATACGAGTATAGCAATTGTTTTTGGTCCGTCAACTACGCAGTAATATGTGTACGATTTCCTAGTGTTTCGCTGTATAATAATAAATAACTAAAATAACAATAACGATCAAACGTTTCGGCCTCATAAAGATAATATAATATTTTTGAATATTTAAAAATTAAAAACTCCACGGTTAAAAACGTAGAAAATAGTTCGACGAATAGTATGATGTACAATCATATACTCGGGTATACGTGTTTATTGATTAATTGTGAATTATATTGTTTGCGAAATTTTAGAATCATAAATTGTCAGCGTGATACTGTATTTATGGCACTAGTAGTAGTAGGAAAACAACAAACGTGAAAACACTTTAATGTTCAAAAACTTGTTTTTCAATAATTATATTATAACGCGTGTCATAACTTTCGGCGGAGAACGATATTTAATTGAACTTTAGATTTATGACTGAGAATCAGAGTTCAAGTCTGATACATTAGCGTTGTTTCTAAACTGAAAGGATATAATTGCTTTAAAAGCGGGTGTGTGATTTTAATTCTTTTATGGAAATGAATCCAAAAACAACCGACAGGGATATAATTAATTATTTTCGTTCGTCCTCGATTCTATCCATCGGCTTAAAATCCTTTTCTCGTTTTTTGTCACCGGCGCGGCGTCGATGTCGACGATATGATGACGTATTTTAATTTCTGCGATCGAGTTCAAAACGATTAAATACGAGGTGCCTCCTACTCGTTTTATACCGCGCTTACTTTCGGGCCTTAAAAAATCGTATTTGTCCGTCGCTCGTTTAAGAGTTTCCTCTTTGTCTCTCTCTCGTCGCGTTTGCCCTCGAGTTTTTACGACATTATAAACATCGGGCGACAAAAAGAGTTTAAACTTCTCCGACAGGAAAAACGAACGAGCGTTGGAGAAACGTATGACCGAATTAAAGTGGCGACCGATCACGAGGACGGGGCGACACGCGGAGAACACGACACAATTCGGCTGAAACGCGCCACGCGACAAATCTCTATCGTGTGTGTGCTCGTTCGTAATTTCCATGCGTATACTTTATTGATTTGCCGTTTGTTTCCCGAATATATATGTATGTATGTATTGTTTCGGGGAGATGAAAATCGACGAGTTTCTGCGTACAACCGCGCAGGAGAAAATGTGCCCGTATTATTATTGTATGCGATCGATTATGTCCGCAAACCGTAACAGTTCGAATAGAGTAATCGGATGATAGTCGCGCGGCGAATATACGTTTGCCGATTTAAAAATGAGTATCGTCAACACTTTAGTTACCTACGAAAATAATGCGCCATGTGAAATTAAAAAAAAAATTAATCAAGTCATAATAAATTACGTCACAGAATGTCGCGATCGCAACGAGACTAGCAATAATTACACATCATCCTCTCGGTAATGAAAAACTCTGCAGCGGAAAAATGTGTCGGTTCCGATAGCTATTCCGTCGTTGTAGAGAATATTTTACCGTATATTTCGTTTTTATTTTTTTAATTTCCATCGATTTTCCGAATGTGTTTTTTTCGTCGGTCGTTTGAGCGTGACCGTTCGTTCCACGTTTTAGAAACCATTATTATTTTGTCGAAACGTTATCGACGGTTGTTTTCCGA
This sequence comes from Drepanosiphum platanoidis, assembly GCA_948098885.1. Classification (NCBI taxonomy): domain Eukaryota; kingdom Metazoa; phylum Arthropoda; class Insecta; order Hemiptera; family Aphididae; genus Drepanosiphum; species Drepanosiphum platanoidis. Next base: position 7,172,405 of record OX402532.1, read on the forward strand.
ACGAAAATCCTGTTCGCGGCGCACGTTGATCAGATTTTGCGCCGTTACGGCGCGCGTGCCATAATATCAGTGTTCGAAATGAGTTTTGGACTCTAAATCATTCGGCTTTTAACTCGTGACAAAATGCAAAGTTACGCTCTAAATTTTTATTTTTTTCATAGCAACAACTATACTGTTGTTTCTAAATCGTGCTAAAAGTTACGATTTACATCCTCTTAAGAAAATTAAACCAATAAATTTCAAAAGTTAAACAACTTTTCCCCTGCAGTACCTAGCGCCCGTAAGCGTATTAGTGTGAATTATGAAAAAAAAAAAAAAAGAAGAAAAAAATTAAAAAACCTCTCGGAAGTAAGCGGCGACAGTGTTCCGAACGAAATAATAATATTATTACGATAAATAATAACCCGATAATATAAAAAGCACCTATAAAACTCATTGAATCGCACACTACTATTACGACTAATAATCTACGTTCATAAATCGCGGTTAGAGTCGGAATGAAAAATAAAATACTTTTAGAGAGCTGTCGACTTTGCATTAAAAAAAAATCACACATATATTATATATATTCTCGTTATTATTTCCATCGCGTCGATTCGGATATAATATAATATTTGTTAACCGAAAATGTAATACATAAGTGCAGCGTTACAAAGCGATAGGACGTCGAATGGACGGTTGGCGAAACGTTTCGAATCCGTTTACGAGAAATATATTACTCTAAATCGATGTGGCCACCACCGCCGAGTGGCGAGTATTATTATTGTATACGTCGTCGGTGGATAAAAAATTGGCCGCTGTACAAATCACGTGTCAATATAGTTTAAACGTCGTCGTCGTCGTCGGGCGGCCGACTAAGCAAAACTCCGTGCGCGTCGTTCCGACGACGGAGCGACCGAGTCGAAAATTGAACGGTTGAACGAATGTAGTCACACATTCAAAGTTTACCAGAACAAACATTTATTATAAAGTTTTATATATATTTTTTTTCTTCCCCCCCTTTGGCCGAAAAGTCGGGTCAGCAGAGGAGACTTTTGGCGCCACCGTCGTCGCAGCCGCCCGCACACTCGAATTCACTCGGAAGACACACCATGACGACGACCGGGCCGCGCGCATTTTTTCCCTCGTATATGTGCGATTTTTTTTTCTCCCCTTCGTCGTCGTCGTCGTCGTTTTGATTATTGCGACGACGACGACGACGACGTTAGATGTATTTTATTTTTTTTTCCTCCGCCACCTCGTCGTCTCGTCCTCTCCAGCGCCGCCGGAGATGCTTTTTGGAAGTTTTTGACTCGTTTCACTTAACCTTTTAGTGCAGGCCAAAACTTCTTATAAACGTGCGCGCGCGCTCTGTTAGAGTATATATCGCCCGTTTTGGCATTTAATTCTCAGCCGCCATTGCCCTCAAACTTTTGAGTATTCCCCCCCCCCCCTCGTATCCGAGATAATAGATAAAGTGACAGTAGTATCGTCTCGGCCTGCTTGGGCGCGCGCGTACCGTAACAATGCGACACGACAATAACTGTTTATTTAAATGTCGCCGTACTTTAAACGAGCTCGCGGAAAAAAAAACAACAGCGTATTATTTATACACGCATGTGTCATTAACACGTGAGTGATTTCGCGTCGCCGTGTTACGTAAAATAACGTTATGTTCTATTCGTTTACCCCGTCGCCCTCTTAGACTCGGGGCGGCGGTCGTGATTTATTAGTTTGGGCACTTTTGTAACCTTATTTGTCTAAGGCTTATTTAGGATCTCATCCATTAACCAATTACCGCGAACGGCGGCTCTCTAGCGAGCGATACATTATATTATCTTTATATAAATACACCGACTTTACGACTATATACGTATACGAGCGCGCGAAGCGAAGCCGCCGAAATCGGTTTTTGCGAAATTCGATTTTTCGCATTGCCGTGGAAAAATAGCAAAACGACCGATCTCACGGGTTTTTCGTTTCAATATTATAATAATTTTTATTGTAATGCCATCGGCGAGAGAAGCTGAGAATAATAATTATTATTATATTATATCGTTCCGGAAGCGAATCGCGTGCGAGTGACCATCCTGCGGACGACCCGTTAATCGAAAAACAGACCGCGTTCGACCACGTGTAATTTCGTTTATTCCGCCGTGTGTGTCTTGTTCGTAAAATACGCTATACTTAATATACGAGTAGCAACACACACACGGACATATCCGAAAACACGCCATCGGTTCCGTAGAAAAAATAAAATAAATAACCCCATATCAACCGGATTATGCAGCGAAACGAAACACCTGTACCGAGTGTATAAATATTAATGCGCTAATAACATATTATGTAAGAAAATGGGGTTGAGACAAATGACCGTACGAAAACAAAAAAAAAAAGAAAGTAAGCCCCGAGCCCTTACGCGTTATTATATCATATTATACCCGGTGCCGTACGCCGCCGCTGTAAATTATCATATATTATTCATTAGCAGGTCGCGTGTTCGAAATTGCCCCGAAACATTAAAAGCATATGTAATGAACTATTGAATTTTGCAAACACTAATTTCGGGTTGTGTGATAGACGTTCTGTTGTCGGCACCGCTACGATAACCTAACCGTCTAGGCGTACGTACAGTATATCGTACGCGCACGCAGCACACGTCTTATAAACATATCGTTACGATATTTTATTATATGCCTGTTTTCCGTGTACGTTTGTTTTAAATCTTCGTGCGCGTTTTGTGTTTCAGATCGAAGACGCGATGTTAATGTTCGACAAACAAACAAATCGACACAGAGGTAAGTGCGGCTTATTTTTCATTCCTCGTTGTTACTATCGGTTAGGTCGGTGGTAGGAAGACACTAGATAAATCGCCATATATATATTATTTTTTCGAAAAGAAAAACGAAGAAATAATTTTTTTTTTTTTATCGTCGTGAAGGTTTTCGACCTGAAAAAAAAAACCACGAGAAATGGGAGGGAAAAACGTCTACCGACAAATTTGTTGTGCGTTTGATTTATCGTCAGATTTACACACAACCACGTCGTCCGATTATTGGCCAACGGGAGCAGAAATGCGGTTAGAGAAGAAGAGAAAAAAAAATAATATTATATTTGCCACTGCGGCGCGCGCGTGTGGTGGCGCGGGGCGGGCGAAAGACGAATATACACCTACACACACACACACATATATATATACGACATTTTCTCCGTTTTGAAGGCTGGGGTTGAATAATGAGCGTATGAGGGGAGCCGTAAGGATGCCTATTAAGGGATGTTATACGAAGCGTCTCTTAGGGCGGCGCCAGCACCTATAAGAATTATGACGGCGCGCGTTCCTGCCTTGCAGCTCGTCTTCAGCTTTATATATGTATTATAAAAGACTACCGGGCGAGGGCGAGAGATAGCGCGAGAGAGGGGGAAAAAAAAAAAGGAGAAATCCCTGTGTATGACGTTAGATTTTTCACCCGCGGGGCGGGCGGCTACTATACTTGATGACGGCCGAGTTTAAACGCTGCCGCCGCCGCACGTCAAATAGCATCTAATTTTATAGAAATGTCCTACTGCTATTTTTCACGAGCCGCGGCGGCGGCGGCGTGTTCTGCGCGTTCTCGGGCTTGAAAAAAAGAGAAAAAAATAATAATAATACCGTTATGTCGTCGCCCCGCCGCGTACGACAGCCACGTATTACGGCGGCGGCGTTATCGATCGGCCGATGTATAATATATATATTTTGAAAATTCAAACTTATTTCCCGTCTACGGGGACGATGAATATTTTTATTTTTTTAATTCGATTCCGAGCGATTGTTTCGACGCGTTCCGCTACTACACGTCGTCGTCGTGGCGGGGTTCGAGTCGCGCGTTCCGTTTCTGGCCGAGAGAAGTATGAAATTGAATGTTTCGACGAAATCCGTTATAGTTTTCAATATTATGTAAATGTCAATTTAAACTTTGATGTTGTTTTCCTAAAAGTATATTCGTTCACTGCCATCTGATTAAAAGTTTTGAAATATTGAAAATCGTCCTCTCTTATACCGTCGACTTTAAGCTCACCTAACAATAAGTCGTTTACGACGAGCGCCGCCGTTTATTTAGTATTGGCAGAAATCTCTGATTTGATTTTTTTTTTTTAAACTCAATTTCCTCTCGCGGAATTATGAGAATAGTTGTTTGTTCGCGTACCAATTTTTAACTTTCTTTAAACGTTTTTATTTATTTATTTATTTATTTTTTTTTTGTTCTTTCGAATATGAGTATTTATTTCTTTTCAGTGTTTCTCTATAAATTATGTTGATTATACATTTTGGCGTGGGCTCTTGGGATAAAACGGGCCCGGTTGTGCCGGCGATAAATTACTGATTGAAAGAAAAGGAACTCGATCGGAGTTAATGGCCTTTTTAAGGAAAAAGCAATATCCTCGGGGCCGTATAATTCTCGGGGTGCGTTGGTTATTATCTCCTTTCGGCGCCTCAGTCAATCCTGAGCCAATTTAATTTTCAGCACTCGCGCGTGTATAGTTTTCTCCGGCCAATAAATATTTTTTTCTTTTCGTCTTACTGTTGTTGTTTATTTTTTTTTTTTCTATATACGGAAATATAAAGGTGAATTTTATAGAGAAAATAAATATTTAATATGTCCGTGTACGCCGCCGTCGTATAGTACATAAATATACGCATATAAATGGTTTTCGGATTTTTAAGTTTTATTATAAACTCGAGATGAGAGAGTATAATAATATAGATAAGTAAGAGATTGTATGTGGTGCTGTGTGTGAATGGATTTACTTGGCAGTTGTTGTTGTGCGCTTCTCATTCCGTATTTAATTGGAACGAGTACTTTTCCATTTCCACCGCTCGTTCTCGTCGGCGGATCGTAAATACGAAAACGAAGATTTGTGTAAGTGAAAACGGAGGTGCGAGAGGGAGGATTTAAAAAAAGAAGAGGGCGAGAGAGAGAGAGAGACAGAGAAAAAATACTTAAGAAACTCACCGAGATTTGGCTAGATTTAAGGTTTAATTTCGGCCCTGTGTTTGGGATTAAACCATCTCGGTGCTTCACTCCGGAAAATTAGCTCGCCCCTTCTTAATCTCGTATCGTCGTATTAGTACGTATACTTACCCCCGGAGGAGCCTTTTAATTATTCTGGCACGAAACGACGTTTTTATGTCCAACACGGCCGTGACATCATGTTTTCCCAGAAGCGTTTATCTATATCGCGATAATTATTGCGCTCATAATTATTAAAAAAATAATATTCGAGTTTTAAACGGCAGTAGTTATTATACCGCTATATAAGTTTGGTCACCGATATTTCTTCCTCGAAATAACAGAGAGAGAGAGAGAGAGAGAGAGAGAGAGAGAGAGAGAGAGAGAGAGAGATGTATACTTTTTAAAAATTAAATAAATTTAAAAGAAAAAGAAAAAAACGACAGGCACAACCGAAAGTTTTTGGCGTACACAATAACGGCCGCACGAATAATATTATAACCACGGATATAATATGTATAAATGTATTATTTTTTTTATTTATTTATTATTATTATTATTTTTTTTTAATATAAAAGACGAGCTAGGGACAATCCGCGATGGCAAAACGTTGGCGAGGGTTAGGGTTAGTCATTAGTCTTCCGCTGTCAACGGGGGTCTGCGTAGTTTCCACCGCCGCCGCCGCTACCGTAGTTGTTCTCCTTCGCTTTTTCCGAACCATAAACTATACGGGATGAGAGAGAGAGGACCTTCCCTTTGCTAAAGCATCGGTCGCTTTTGGTAAAAACCATAGGAATCGATACGGTGTGTATACTACCCTGCTGTCGGCGGCGGCGGCGGGATGTGCTGAATTTCTTTTTATAGGAAACACCTCTTCCCCCTTTATTACACCGGTCTCCTACTCGCCGCGGTCGTCCAAGCCGCGTTGCAAAAGTGTAGGGTGCTCGGGGTCGGACGGAGTGGTGCAGCGAAATGCTTCCCTCTGTTTCGTTTCCTGAATATAATCCCGAACCCTTTTGTTTACGTTCAACGAGCACGTGGATACTTCATCCGTAACGTATTCAATACGGTAACCCCATTATTCATCGCGGTTACTTTTATTTTATTTTTTTTTAATGAACATATCTGCGACGTACAAATATTATATTATATTCGTTCACGTTTCATATACGATATAGTATTCAATCGACTTGTTTTCGTATTCCCCGCGTTGTGCCGCCGACGAATCGATATTATAATATATCTTTTTAATATGCAATTATCGAAACAATCGAAATCATCAATTGACCAGAATGTTTTATAAACACCATGACGCGGTTTGCACGGTGTTTTGAATTATTTATACGACGACGACGACGACGACGTTATTACCGTTTATATCAATAAATCGATGGTCAAAACAACAACAACAACAACAACAAAAAACCATTTTCGTTTGTCAAAATAATCGTTTTATATGTACGAACCTATGTGCAGCAATACCAGACACGTGGTTAATAATTTCACTAAAGAATCGTACGCGAATACGTTTATTTATTATTTTTAATTAATGCGTATGATAATAACGCGTATGTTTACACTTGTGCGATTCGCCAATTAGCGTCTCGTCGGACGAACAATTATTATCACACGTTTTACTCGCAGTCGACTTAGCGCGACGACAATATAAATTTGCACACGTACTCGTATAAATATATATATATATATATAAATACAAACGTACGTGCGTTCACGTACTAGCGCGAGAGAGGGGTGGATTTAGTAGATTAAAATGGAACGGAATGGCCCTTTCGACATAAATTTGTTCAACGAGACCGTTCAGTCTGTATTTTATATTGCACACGGCGAGCACACCGTAAAACCCTTCGAAACCCCGCGGCCGATCAATTATCTATCAGAGATTTATGTTTTTTTTTTTTCTCTTCTCTCCTTCTTATTTTCTCTATTCCCGCAGCCGTTTTTATATCCGAGTGGAATATCCGTAATTCATCCTGTGTTAAAGGTACCTGCACCGAGGCGGTCTTAAAACGGAACGGCGGCGGGGGGTGGGAGATGCGATATAGTAAGAGAAAATGTGACGGGGATTGGCTCTGGCTGGCGAGAGGAGGCGAAAAAATAAGATAAATGCACATCGGACTATCGGCGGTGCAGACGAAAGGGCAACGATTGAAAACGATTGTCTTATACACAAAGCGTCGTTTCGACTGCAAAAAGGAAGCCCTCGACGATAATTTGACAGGCTGCGTCTGGGGCAAGCACATACAAAACGCGAAAGATTTTCGTATTCCGTGCGCCCATTAATCAATCCTCGGGACTTTCGATGTATATCCGACAGATATTTCGACGGGCGACCAGTGTTGTTTCCGTGATTAATATCTCCATCGGTTGCTCTGCCGCCCCTGCTACATCCACTTTGCCGACTTTCATCTCGTCCGCCGCGTGTTTCGAGTGTTTCTATGGTTTTTCCGCAGTTATTGGCGGACGAAAAAAAAAGAAAAAAAGTGCATGCACAAAACACTACTTCATTGTGATAAAAAAAAAAAAAAAAAAAAACATTTTCCGCCGCACGGCTATTTTATTGAAAAGGACGCAAGGAGAAAAGAAGACCGAGTCTATTCATCAGACGTAGAATTGAATTTATAATAATTTACGTACACGCACGCCGCCGCGCGCGATGCTCGCCGTAGTTTTGCACATTTTTTATAGTTCGTTACATTTTTCACGAGAAAGTGCACCGCCGCCGCCGTTCATAGTGTTTAATGTTGTTGGTTTATCTTATAAAGAATCGTTCGAAACAATAATTTAATTATATATATATATATATACAATTTTATCGGCGGGCACGAACAACTCGATCGATTCGCGTCGACGACGACGGTTATAGGAGTTATGTTAATTATCCGTATTAAATGGAGCCCGACGTACTTCATTAGTGACTTGACAACATGGTAATTAGTAATTACGATTATATAAAGTCGCTTTAAAATTAAAAATATAAAAAGGTTATTATGAATATACAATATTATAATATTTAAATTAAATACATTATCGATTCCGCGGCGGCGGTAGTAATTATTATTGATTTAAAATGATAAGGAATATTAATGTGTAATTCGCGACGATAATATATTATCGTAACGATATAATTCATTTTATTTTCGAAAGTTGTACCGACAAATAAATAAAAGGTTCCACGAGTTTTTGATGCGACAAACTTTAGTTATATCGTATATACTCTTTTTCACTTTACGCGTATACAATTCAGTTACGGTGTATAAAATATAAGACTTTAACATAATTTACCACTCGAATTGTAAATAATAAATAATCACCGAGACTATATAAGGTTTCAAAACGCTTTAAACCTTATGAATTGTTGATAAACTATTTTTTTTATTTTTTCACCGTTGGCAACGAAAAATAAATCAATGAATACAGTTGTTGCGATAGTAGTTATCATCTCGCAGGGCGAATAAATTGATTATTCGAATTTTTCACTTCTCTCGTTCGGTATTGTTGTTTCTGTAACAGATTGACGATTCTTTCGTTTTCTTTCTTTCTCTGGTTTTTATTTTATTCTTTTAAAATACAAGTTTTTATTAAATCGTTCACCTATTATCCGTTGTTTTGCGACCGGCGAAAGTTGTCGAGTTGTCGTGTTCAATTACGCGCGTAGTCTAAAACACGTTATTGGAAAAATATATTATATATATACGAGATTTGTTTTAAATTAACATTCCAAACACCGTTATTTACCGTTTCCGGTGATAAATATCTCGGTCCGAGGTCGCGAACGTTCGCGACGCGCGAGAGAAAAACGAACGAACGCGGCGGCGCGGCGTTTGAAATCTCTTCGCGAAAATGAAAAGTAGTCGCCTACATAATAATAATATACGTAAGAGTCGTTGTTTCGTACGGTCGAACCCCGTATTGAAACATAAATTCGGATACAAACGGACGGGAAGTCATTCAAACGACGACGCGCACAGTCGATCAGTATTCGAACGAACGAAAAAAAAAAACCGTATTACAATACGGCATATTATTGCGGCGGCGCTTATATTATATGATCGCGTGTCGCTTTATTATTGGTTTACGAGTATTTAAGGGGGTATATTAAATATATTTATATGTTGCATAATAGGTCATAGGTATTATGTACAGGGCGCCCCGCAGAGATCTAAAACGTATTATGATTTTTTGTCGTGCACAATAGTTTTTTCGTAACAATAGCTCGAACCGCCATGTGCGCTAGAAAATATATTCTATTTCGTTTTTACTATCAAATTAAAAGTTTCAATTTCATAATAATATATTAATATGTTTAAAATAGTCGATTTTTACTATCGTTTTTTTATGAGAAAAAGTTAATAATAATAATAATTGGTAATTTTCTACAAAGTTGTTCGTCGCGGTGGTCGTCGACAACATTGGGCGGCGCGTCCATTAAACATCGTCCGAGTAGCTCGAAAATATTTAAATTCAAAACCCACCGATATAAAACACCGATATTTTTCTAAAAATCTTATTTACAAAACGGCCGCCCGTCTCGAAACGTTTGAAAAGTAGAAAAAAGAACGAATACAATAATTTTGCTCCCGATTTGCTCACAATTAAGGTCCATCGAAAATATATATATATACGTATATTTATCATAGAAGGACGACGAGTATAAAAACACAAAAAACAAAACAAAACTGCATTGCATTATTAATTTTCAATCGAATCTCCGCCGGACCTAAAGCCCGTAAACAGTCCGCCGTCGCTTCGAATCGGAACGGGGTTCGATTTCGGTCGATTTTTATACGTTCTCGAAAGAAAAAGTTACGTCGTTGCGCGACGGAGACACGAAGAATACGTACAGAGAGACCCCCGGGGGTGGTACACTGCAATAATATCGAAACGACGTGAGAGCGCGTAGGTGGTATAGTTTCGTTACGACACACACTCGATTGTTGTTAGTTCGGCCTTTGGCGACGTGGAAATTAATTGCTTTTCTCGATATCTGTAAAACAACGTGTTCGGTACAATATTTATATATAATATATTATATATAACGCGCGAGGGCGATATATAAGTTTTGCGGTATCTTATTATTATTATTATTATTATACGTCCGGAGGTCGTTAATGAAATTTAACGAAACGTTACGCGTCGGAGAGTAGGGCAATTATATGGGCGAAAACGGGAGGGGTTGAAAAAGAATTCGGCTGTGCGGGCACATAAATATCGCCAACTGCAGCGGCGCACGTCACATACAAGGTGCTCGCCGCCGCGCGCCGCCACTACTTATTAATGTTTCTCGTACTTTGGTTTTCCTTCGTCCTTTGTCCTTCGTCCTACCCCCGCGAAACGTTGTTGCTAATAACCTCGAACGCGCGCGCGCGCGTGGGAGGGGAAAACAATAAGGAGAAAGTCAAACAGCGAAATAGTTCCGGGGGAATTCGCGCCGCGTTGCGGACGAGACGACAGGAATTTACAATTCCGACGCGCGCTTTTCCCCCTCAATGTCAACACGACCGAAACCGCCGTTGTGTACGCGTAGTATACGTCGGCGGTCGGTCGGTCGGTCGTGTTTCGGCGTGGGACGAACGGCAACAATAACACGCAAACCTCGACGACGACGCCCTTGCCCGCGTCTCGCCAACCCGACCCGAGGAGACGCGCGCGGGCTCCGACTTAAGGATTTTTGTGTGATCGGGGGGCGGCGAGTGAAAAACACGGAGTTTTTTGCACTTAAATTCCGTTTTTATCGGTCTTAAACCGCGGATGCGTTCGTTTCAGAAATCTGGGCACACCGACCACGGAGCCAGGGGATTAACGTTTGTAATTTGTTCAGGTGTCAGTTTATTTACTACTCGGTTTCCAGTAGGTATAGCGAATTTCGTCTATTCGCGATATTTTCGAGTGGTCGTTCTTTCATATTCTTTCACCCAATTTCATTAAAAACTATTTATTTTTTTTTCAAACGCAACGCGTACGTTCGATTCAAACTTACTATAATTTATCGATCTAAATACCTCGAGTATCTCATCCGACAATCGGGCCTTTTGTCGTTTTCAAATTTAATAATACGGCAAGTATATTTTGTCGATCTCTCTCTCTCTCTCTCTCTCGGACCCGAACGGAATTATACCGGTATAGTGTCAGTGCTGTAATAAACAGTTAAACTTAAACGCAATACACCGTGCGGACGACGTTTAAATAGGCGTTCAATAATTAACGAGGTTAGGAATCGCGTAGTTATTAACGTCGTCGTCGTTGCAGCCGCTGCCACCGTCAGATCGTTGGCCGGAAAATTAAGTGGCGGTTTCGCGCGCGTCTCGAAACCGCGGCGTCCGTCGTTTCGCCGTTGTTGTTCATAACCGTACAACAATCGGTTAATTGTTAATAGAATCGCTATTACTACACCGGCGGCGAGTCGTCGTCGTCGTCTTTTCCCCCATCCCGTCGAGTGTGCCTCGCGCCCGCATATTTCGGTATTTCACGATGTAATCGGAAGATACAACGCGATATACGTAATTTCGGACCCGGATCCCGGCGACTGTGCGCGGGCCCGGGACTATTTGGCAAGGCAAACGTTGCTCTCGGAAAAGTTAAACGATTATCAAAACTTTTGGTTTCGTTCTCCCCGGAGAATTGTAATGAACGCGCTTACATTCCGGTCACCGTTTGACAACGTTTATTATATAAGTATATACATATATATGTATATACTTCGACGTCGGAAAAATTGCACGGCGACGGGGCAAAAAATCGGGTCGAAAAAGAGCACCGACGACCGTCGTCGGTTTGTCGATAGCAATGTCATCGTCGGTGACATCTACTATATTATACGCCGACAACAATATAATAACTGGCACTCGAAATATTTAGCGCGCGCGTATGCGAGGTAGGTACACTGCACAGCTGCAGTTAATCAAATTCATTTGCCTGCGCAGAGAGAGAGAAATGTCCCGTATTTAATGTCAACGACATTTGTACTCGACCCGATCCGTTTTGTACGTTATTACGTATATTATTATGGTACTACGTACTCACCTCTAAAATAAAATAATAAACCGTATTATTCGCGTTCTGCCATCGTAAAAGCCCGTGGAAAATAGTTCAAAATAACGATTTTATTAATTAAGTACGCGCGGAGTGTACGTACATACGAGTAGTACGAGATACTGCGCCTGTAAAATATTTAAAAGACGAAAATTAAAAACGCCGTAAAACGTAATAAAAAAAAAAAAAAAGGAAGAAACGACCTCAAGTGTGGGGAAAAAAAAACGCTATAAACTGTTTGAAAATTGAATTTGTTACTACCTGATATAAACTTTGCATTAAGAAAGCTTTGTTTCGCAATAAGTTAAGAATAATGCGTTTTCCAACTAGCCCTCGTAGTTCTGTATGACACGCGCGCGCGTGTATATTGTAATAAAATCGAGTATAATTTTTCAATCGACCGACTGCAATTGTGTTAATTTCACCGATAAACTACAGACGCGTCGCAAACCGAGTGTGGCCTTAACGCGTTTATAGTTATCGATTGGTCACTTCGAGGGTTGCACATTTCGGTCGCGCGTGCCGATTACGCGCGAACGTAAAACGTGATAATATATTATTATTATTATTATTATCATAGGTATCGCTGAAAATTGAAATTTTAATACAAACGTTTACGGGTTTCGCAGAGGAAAATCTCGGAAGGATTTAGCGCGCGCCAATAACTAGCACGCGTGTGACGTTCGGGAAAACGTTTTGGCACATAGTCAGTTTAATAAAACACGTTAAACGCGCAGAGCGTATACGTATATACTATACTCGTATATATAAGGGGAGATAACGAAAGAGCGAGAAAGAAAATCACCGCGAAGAAATTGTTTTAATTAGGTTAGACCGGCGGCAAATAAATAGCAGCTATCTACACACCTACCCTCCAGAAACCCAGCTGCGATAATTTCATTTTCGGCTCTTTAATTTATATACTTTTTGGCCATTATTACTTAATTTCTTCTTTTTTTTTTTTTTTGTTACCCCGAAATAAAGTTTACCATTCCGGCGGTCCTTAGTTTCGTTCTAGGTTTTTTTTTTTTTTTTCTCTCTCCGTTCTGTTTAATTTATTCTACTTATTTATTCCAAACAAGACTCGGTGAAGTTTGTTTTTATTTCTTTTTTTTGCCCCCCCCCCCCCACTCCGAGCCTAAATCCAACGGCGCGGACGAATTTAATTAATGTGCATACGTATTCGCTTTGTTTGAACAATATACACGAGCGCGTACTACTAATACTACTACCACCGCTACTAGGTACTACATAATGTCTGAGTAAAGAGTTGGTCGAAATGTTTAGCTAATTATATCGCACGTGCGCAGTGCGTATAGTTGTTATTAAAACGTACAAGTACTATTGTAATGGCGGCGGTACTCGCCTTTTTTAGTCGTCTGTTTTTTAGAGATAACCGTCTGAACGTTTGGGCACGCGTATGCCGCCACGTCTAGTGACAGTGTGTGTGTGTGTGTGTGTACGTGTACGTTTTCGAATTCGGTGGCAGACAACACGCACAAGCTCGTATTAAAACGCGCGCGCTCGCACAAACTACTCTGTTTCGGAACACGCGTTCTCCATTATCACAGACGCTACTATACTACTTGTTTTCATCGAAATGACGAAAAGCGTTCGCGCACAATAGTCCATTAGGTTGTTGACACAACGCAGGATCGTTACACACACACACACATCAATTCCCCTCCGCCGCCGCCGCCGCGACGACGTACCTACCTAAATCCGTTTATATAACTTTTTTTCCAACCCCCCGAAGGTTGTTTTTCCTTTATTTTTCGCCGCCCCGTCCGTATTTTCTTTATTCATTTGCGGCTATACGACGGTATTCGATATAACGTTTTTTTTTTCAGCAGAAACGCTTACGGGACGATTTGAAGACCACGACGACGACGACGACGAAATCGACGTCGGTTTTTTTATTTATTTTTTGTCATACGTTCACGATATTATAGAACTTTCGTGCCGGCACAGTGTGTGCAGAGAGGCTCGGCGGGAACGGGTCGTAATGAAACAACAAACGTTCGGGAGGGGGAAAAAAAAATAAAATAAAAAAATAGTAATAACAATAAGAGAAACAAACCTAAGGCTATTATTTAGAATCGCCGCGGCGTGGCGCGGCGTGTGCGTGCGTTTCGCGGGATATTTTTTGCGTGCGCGCTTGCGCGAGCGCCTTTTTCAGCACGGCGCGGCGGCGGCGACGGCTCGGCAGCTGTTATTCCTTCCCCACGCCGAAAACTCGTCCCTTATAACTGCGCCGCCGCTTTTCTGGTCAAATGGATTTTCAGCCGTTAGGGAAAACACTCTCGCACACACTCACACACCTCACTGCTATCGGCCGTTATTTGTGCGTGCGGGTCGTGTACGCGAATCATACATGTATATTACACCTAAATATATATAGATACCGTCGGCCGGGGACCGTACGAATAAATCACGACCTCGTTACATGCACAAACGGAACGAGCACGCGAGCCGAGGCACGATAACCCGCCGAAATTATTATTGTAGTTGTTTTTCCACGGGTTTTATCATTTTATATTTTTTATTCCGTCTTCTCTTTGCGCTCGCCCGACGTGTGTGTTTCCCCGGGGTCTCACACTTATTGTCGAGCGAAACGAGCAAAAATTCCGCGTATTGTAATTATTATAATACATATTATTGCGGTCGACACCGACAGTCGTAAATATTTAACGAAACCGCGCGATTGTTATTCTTCTCGTCGCGCGTCGTCGTCGTCGTCGACGTCTCGCACGCTCTACACGCGCGCGCTCGCGAAGCGTGTTGTACACGGGGTCGTTATTAATCATTTCGCGCTCGGAAGTACACGTGAAACGCGCCGCGCTCGCCCACGGCCCCATCCTGTCGCGGCAGAGTCCTGCGGTGGTTAGGCTAAGGACGCGTCGGTTGCGAGTGCGCGCGCGCGTATATCCTTCAATAATAATAATAATAATAAAGTAACATTCGAATGATAGGTACACGGAAAAAGCATTTGCCCAATGGGAGAAATTGACAGATGTTTATACGCGTAATCCATTTCACTATTGTTGTGTACCCACGCACGCACGCGCGATATATACACGCGATGTACGCACTCGGTGGAACCGAAAGTTCGATTTACATCCGCCGCCGTCGCGACTATATTGATGATTTGACGTTTTCGTCATTGTCCCCGCCGCGCCGCCATGGTCGGGGACCCGTTTCCTGCCAAATCTCTCGGTCGTCCGCGTTTCGCGGCTACGACGGACCGCATTATTTCAGTCGCAGAGTGCCCATGTGTCTCGCGTAGAGTGCCGCGCGTAATAACCGAATGTCGTTTCGGGTCCGCGGCGGAACGAACGGAGCGTAAACATTATAAATACATATATGCGCGTTTACCGTTTATAAAATGCGATCGCGTACCGCGCCCGTATATATATCGTACGTGTACGACGACTACGGTCGTCTGCGTCGCAAAGAGGAAAACGACGAATGCGCGCCGCGACGACTCTCGCATGGAAATACGTTTAAAAATAAATATAAAACGAATATATATATATACGTATACCGTACGTATATCGTTATATCGTTTATCTTTTCTCTTTTTTTCCTTTTCTCTTGCCGGGGAGGGGAAAAAAAAGAAGGAACGCAGAGGGAAAGTGCGTGTGTGCGTTGAAAATAAAATCGAGGTGGTTAAGAAAAGCGCGTCTCGTTCTCGGGCGGGCGCGCTTTTGCCCGTCGACCGAGAGGACACGGCGGCGGCGGCGAACAGGCGTGGTCGGGAGAGGAGGCGGTTTTGGAAGAGGGCGAGCGGTTAGGTTTTTTTTTTTTTCCCGGTGCGAGCGGAGACAAAGATCACAGAGACATCGGGCCAAAACGATTTACGTTCTTTGCGGGGGACAGGACGAGAAGGATACGTAGAGAGATAGTGAGAGAGAGGGGGGGAGAGAGAGAGTGAAACAGAAAGAGAGAGAGAGACCGCTGCCGCTCCGTTGCCGGCGGATTACATTTGGCAACGGGACAAGACGCGCGAAGGGCTCGGCCCCGTTGTGCTATCAAATTCGTGGAAAATTGCCAACTGCGTAATATGAACGACGAAATTACCGGAAAATCCCATTTCCGTGTTCACAAGGTAAAGGTTTTTATATAATAATATATATAAAACGCCGACCGCGGCCGTCCCGCGGAATCCTGTACAACGTGATATTATTATATTATATTTTATTATTGTACCGCGTTGTATATTTTATGAATCGTACGTATCGTCCGGGTCTCGCGATACGATATTACGAACACCACCTACGCCGCGTAATAATATTTTAACGTGCGTGCGTACGTACGAACGAACGGACGGCCGCGCGTTTGATCGTAATAAATCGCGCGGGGCCGACCGTGGTCCTTTAACGGTCCGTAAACGCCGTGTTTTCGGGCAGACGTTTTGCCGCGCGCGTAACTATATATGTTAAACGCACAACAACAGTTATTGTTGTTGGCCGAGGGCGGAGAACGAGTAGGATATATCCGAGTGGAGATAAACGCGCGGCCAAATATTTGCGCGACCAAGACGGCGCGCGGCGATAATCCCCTTCGTCTCCGTGCCCGGCCAGAGGGACACTACTTAATGATAAGAACCCGCGCGACCGTCTAAACGACCGACCGTTCAATTTAATGGGAAATTAGTACCGAGAACTCTATACTATACAATTCATAAATATCAAACTGTATGTGTGTAGGTGTGTGTGTGTGTGTGTGTTCCATATTGATTAAAGTTTTCGCCCGCCGCCGCGTTATATTGTTATATATATATTTTATGTGTCCGACAAATATACTCGAACGCGCGCGCCGCCGCCGCCGCCGTCAAAATTACTTTGTACGCGGTGTAATATTGAATTATTTAAAAGTTGACTGTTTAAATTTCCTGTTACGACGGCGTATGAATAATTTAGAAGAATCGCGTTGCCGCCCGCCCGCGTACGTACACCTATATATATACCTGAAAGGTTTCTATAAAAATACATAACGACTATACCGAATTAAACGAGCTGTTCGTAATAATACACACACACACACACACATATATATAGCTGATATTACGATATTATTATATTATACGTGGGGTATACGCGCGTAGTGTACATAAATTATAGTAAAAACAGTGCCGCGAAAAACGTTGTGAAATGTATTCCTCCGCGCCGCCGTCGCGTTGTGAATTGTATTGTTTTTTTGTTTTTCTTTCTTCTTCGCACCGGAAAAAAATATCTCTCGTATAAATAACGATTGTGTGCGAACCGACACACACAATGCGCAAAACCTATACGTCGTATATATTATTACGCTTTATATATTATTATTATACGTATAGCCAACTCGCTGCGTATTGCGCGTCGACGGGCAGCGGGAAAAAATCCGTGCGTCCTTACGTGTCGTACGCGATCTACCGATTCCAATAATTTCCGATGTCCTGCCGACATTATATAATCGACAATTATTCATTACCCGACGACGGAAAGAGAAAAAAATAACTAAATCGCTGTCTGTGATGGTGGCCAACTAAACGTCGGCCGGTTTTTCGCGCGGCGGCGTTTGACCGAACGTCTATCATATGCGAAAAAAACGTTTTGAAATAAATAGATTGATTTTAATCGTAAGATCGCGTCATACTGCGCTAGTGCGGAGAATCGGAACGAAATCGGAAAAAGAAGGTGTGAAACGGCCTTGTTTTTAGGCCCGACGACGGGGTTCATGAATGCGCCGCGTTGAAATACAACACGCGGTTAATACCAGACGTACCGAATATCGTACGATAGACCGGGGCGGTAAATCGAATCCGTTTCAAATCGAATCGTCCGGAAGGGAAGCGCGCCGGCCGGGGATATAGATATTATTATTATTTTTGGAGGCGAGATAGAGTTTACCATCAGCTATAGTGCGGCGCGTTCGGCCGAGAGAGATAGATAGAGAGAGAGAGAGAGAGAGGGGGGGGGGCGAGAGAACGCAAACCGATATTGTTAGACCGAGGGTGTATAAATAATGCGTGTGTTGAAACGTCAATAAGCTTGGGAGCGGTCGTTTCTTCGCCAAGAGAAGCACGAGGAGTTGGGGGTTAATATTTCGTGTGCATGCTTAAACTCAATTTCGCCCAAGTCGTAATATGGGCGTTGCCCCGCTGCCGAAACCATTACTTATTTTAATCCCGGTTGAAAAATTGATAATCGTTTTTCACCTGCCGCCGTATGGATTTCGCAGACCTGCCGGAAACCCGTCGGATATTATTTTCACCGATTGTAATTTTTTCCGCTTTTATTTTTTTTTTATTCGTTTATTTATTTCTTTATCACTCGTACGTCCGCGGTCGTAAAAAAATAAATACTGACGGCGCAAAATGCGATTTCTTTCCCCTCGTCCGCCGCCGCACAGGTATACACGGCTTGTACACTTGCCACTTGCCCGTGTCGCCGGAAAAGTTGCGCGTCCGAATCGCTTCGCTTTAAAAAGAAAACTTTGCTGCCGATGATTTTTCCGGAAGGTATTGCGCCTCTAGATCAGAGACGCAAAGTTTGTTTTTTATTATTATTATGACCTCGGTCTAAAAATAAGTATATTATCTTGTTTTCTTTCGGGTCACTGTGTATGCACGCTGGTTTTTTTTTTTTTTTTTTCATTATTCTCATGCCGTCGAATTCCCGTCACCGAGTCACCCTCCGTGTATGTTTACATAATATTGTGTATATACGTTGTCGAAAGTGATGCATGTTAGGCGTAGATTTGCGTGCGGACGGTTACTTATCTCCGAGAAACGTAACTAGAAAAATGACGTTTGAAGTATTCCATTGTATTTTTGGTATTTCATTAAATTTATCTATCGTCCGCACCGGACACACACTTTTAGTTGTCAAGAAGGTTACACGTACATATACATTATACACGAAATATATAAATATATATTATTCAGAGGAAAATACTGTTTCGGGGAGCAAAATACAAAATGCACCCTTCTTATATATACGTATATTTACAGATAAGCGATAGAGCGAGAAAGAAAGAGAACGAGGGGGGGGGTAGGGTTGTACGACGACAGCTGCGAGTATCATTTCATTCCAAAAAATAAATTGAATTATGTCAATTTAACGTCATTTGCAGACAATACAGGCTTCTTGTAATAATATCTCAATGACGTTTCGTGATATAATTGCAGTTGGAAGACTACCGTGAAACGTAATCTTATGATAAAAAAAAAAGAAGAAAAACGTTGTTTTCTTTATTCCCGATGCAATTCATTCGTTCGTATTTAATTAGTTTTCTCTTTTCTTTTTTTCTTTTTTTTTGACAGTCGATAATATTTTCAACATCAAAAATGATCGTGTACTATACATTATATTATATACCACCGACGCGCGACGTCAAGTGTTGTTTTTTTAACGTAGATTGTCTAGAAACGTCAATAGAGTAATATTATCGACGACCGTTATCGTCACGCCAAAAGTCCATTGAGAATAAAACCGACAACGGAACGAACACGTTTCTCGTCGAACAATCGATTTGTTTGAACAAACTGCATTTTCGGCTTGGCGATTTGAACCCGCGCGCGTAGTTTATTTCTACATGTTCCCAGTTCTCGACCGGTGATTTACAATAAATTCAAAGTCAAGAATACGCGTGTATAGAACGGAAAAGCCGGATTCGTTTACGCCGCGCTGATGTAGACATGATTTATGAAGAGTAAACTCATAACTTAAAGGTTTGGATTATATAACATCTATAATAAAAGAGTGGTAAGCGGGAGTGCTGCTGAATATTTAAACACACATTTGACCCACATACGGCTAACGAAAGTATAATAAGACTCGTCCAGTAATATATAAGCAGGTATACTAAACAAAGAGGATGTGAACCTTTTAAAACCATTTTATTTTTTTTCCATGCAAACCATAAATAAAAAAAAAAAAATTCCGAGCGAGACGAGGAAGCTATTGATTTTACCGCGATGACTTGACACTATAGTTCTCTTGTAGCCGATAGTTTTTCGAATTTCCCGACATCGCTCTTATAACAATCGCGTGATTTTCACCAAATACTATTATAAAACCGGATTTTCGCAGAGAACAAAAGGTACGAGATTAGGTTCAAATTTAAAATACTAATTCACCAGGATCACCCGTCACTTCTCATCTCATCCGAGTTGGTTACATCTTATTATATTTATTATAATATCCGCCGAACGTATTATTCGTTCGAGCGAATAGATATCGAGATGTGGCAAAATATCCCGGGCGAAGGAGGAATCGCATTCTACCCGAACACACGGCCGTGTTAATGAGAAAACCCGGCAATGTTTTACTGGAAATTTAATAATAAGAAAGCAATCGAACGGCGGCGTAATGGTCGAAAGCGATCCGCCGCCGACGATTTCGGCAGTAGGTAAATCTAAATTCCCGGTTTATTATTAATAATACTACTAATAATAACCAGCTGCTGGCCGGGAAAATTAATTACACCATATAATATTTTATCAATCAGTAATAATTGGCGAGTGTAAGATATTCGATAGGGTTTCGAAAAGGTGCACAAAGGTCTTGGGATATAATAATTATAGGGTTGACGGTTTTTTTTTATTATTACAAATCGATTTTTTCTTCAAAATCGCGCGCGGGATACGCTTGATATCGATTCTTTTGAGAATTTGTTATTTTCGAAACGGATATGTTGATTTTCATTATAAAATATGTATTATCAGTGTGATTCGTTGATTTGAAAATTGTTGACTCTTTTTTTTATTATCATATTACGTATATTCCAGATTCCAGTTCAAACGTCTCGAGAGAGAGAGAGTATTAAAAACATTACGATGTTATTAATTAAACGTACAAAAACAGATAGCAAAGTAAATCGGTACAAAAGAAATAACTAGACGGCTATACAATTGTTATACCACGGTCGGAGAACATCTCTCTCTCTCTCTCTCTCTCTCTCTCTCTCTCTCTCTCTCGAGTTTTCTTCTCTGTGCAATTTGTTCTCCGTACACAATGTATTATAATTTATCACTTTCGAGCCATCAATTGTAAATTATCCTTTCCATTTTCTATAAAGTTTTAATTCGCTGCCGCTGTATGTATATGTAAATGTTGTGGTTTATTTAACCGAAACTTTGTTCGACTGTAAGTATGCGCAATGTATACGGTTTAAGAACGTACGAAACTTTAGACAATAAATCGAAAAAATACAAGCGTAATGTTATCGAGTCTGACAAGATATTCGAACAAATTGGCTCGGCACTCGTACCAAAACAGTCGTTTACATCACGGGAACGCGAAAAATCGACCGTATAAGAGGCGAACGTCGTCGTCGTCGGGGAAATCATCGTCGTCTCGCGCGCGCGCGGGGTTGTTGTTGTTATTATTTAAGTACGCGAAATAGTTTCGAAAAGAGATCGCCGCAGTATAATCGGTCGTTTGTGATGTAACATCTCCGTCGCCCGCGAAACGAAACGGTACGGACGTTCAGACCCCCCCCCCCGATCGTTCTCTTCAGCGTGGTACGCGGAAAGTTCGCGAGAGAAAAAAAACCGTTGTTAATATTAGGCAAACGCCATACGAGGTGATAAACGTCGTCGCGCGTACGACCGTCGTCACTTCAATCGAATATAATAGTAAACGATTATCGTAATGATTAGCGAAGTTTGTTTCAAAAGATTTTCTTTCGAACAGTACGTTTTCATGATTTTATTTCCCAGGGGATCTCGAACTCGCATAGGTCCTAGGTTCCACGCCACGTCACTGGCTGTTATCGTTTTATTTCCCTATAGCAGTACAATATATTATTATTATAACGCGTTGCACTCGTACGGCGTCGTATAATTCGGCGCGCGTGCGAAACTTCTACACAAATATATACATAACATTACGGGATATATATATAATATAAATGTACAGTATATATATATATATAGGTATATATATTATACAGGTACCTGCACGACTGTTTGCCAAGAATCCCGATAGATGCGTGAGTAAACGTTGTGCCGCGCCGAGGCAAACCCTATGAAATTACGATCGTCAGCGACGGCAACGGTGCGCGGGGGCGGGCGGCAAGGGGCGCGCACCGACTGCGGCAGTTATGTAAAGCGCGGCAGGACGAGGGGGAGTAGGATGTCGGTCGGGGTAAAGATAATTCCACCGTGCAATCGTATTATTTGCGACGGTGTACGCGGGACAAAAGGACGAGGACGGGCCGCGGGGGCGCGGCGGTTCGCAATCTCAGAAACGCCGCTCCGGTGCGTCTGCCGCGTCCTTTTCGTCCTTCCCGCCCGCTCGGAAATCGCTAAATAGAATCGTAATTAATAATCGACGGAACATTATCGTCGTGAACGCGCGCGCGCGTGTGTGTGTGTGTGTGTGTGCGTGTGCATTGCGTACGTGTACGATACCACCTATCTACATAAATATATTTATATTGTTGTTATCGTCGTCGGGGCAAAGGACCGTCATCCGACAGGATAGTAATAACCGCGCGGCGATTAAACGCGTCGCGCACTATTTATACGCGTAGATATTACCACCTATACGTAGATTTCCCCGACGAGCGAGCGAGTGGCGGCGGTCCTATTGTCGGCCCGAAAAAATAAATATCGTATTTCGCAACAATACAAGGGTTAAATGTCGCAACGACGTTATGCGACCAGACGCCGACCCCGATATTGCCCGACCCCGCGCAGCTGTTGTGCCGGCCGCCGGCAGTTTGATTTCGAAATTTCTCGATACCGAATCGTAATCGAATTGTTACCGAAACTCCCGACGATTTATCGCGGCCCCCGCGACTCGAAACGCGCGCGTCGCACACAATACACCCGCCGCGAACGTTTGTCGTCCGTAATGCCATTACTCCGCGGGCCGAGAAAAAAAAAAAAAAAACGGCAAACGAAATGTCAAACGCGGAAACTTAGTTTTGTATTCGTCGTACCTATCTCTGATTTATACGATTTGACGGACCGCAACGTATATTGTACGAAATGCGCATTGTTACATAGAACGCGATAGCTCCTCCTCCGAAGGGGGAAAAACATTTTCGAGGTACAATTATTATTGTTATTTATCAAACGCCGAAATCACGAAAAGTTGACGTTCGAGAACATTTATCTTGCCGCGCTGCTCGTGACTTCAATTATTTTATTTTATTGAAAAAAAAAGAGAGAAAAAATGGTTTTTATCGTACAGGTGGAGCGTAAAAACATAATCAATCGCAAAATAAATAACATCGTTTCTATTCGTATTTAGAATCGAAATATAAAATATCACGTCTTCAATCAATTCCGACTACTTCGGAAATACAATATAATATAATCGAAACGCGCGTGCCGCGCGTGCATTTATACGGGTCGTAATGACATTTTTTTCTATTTTTTTTTTTCTCAAATAATTTAAATCGCCGCGCCGCCGGAACGAAGCACGAAATAACTATTGCTCGCGAATCGCGTCGTTTCGTATTAGGGTAAAAAGAAGAAGAAAAAAACCCCCCGGGTAGTCTGAGGGAGACGGACGCGTTTACATTTCTGTTTTTAAATTAAAAATCGTCTACACGAATAAAGTACGGGCCGAACAAATTACAATTCGAAAAGATGTCCAGGCGAATTGCATTTGTAGAGAAAATAAATAAATCTGAAAGAAAACATTCGGACGACTCGGGCAGAGGGACCGGGCCGGGTACCCGGAGCCGACCGTTCATAATAGAATACATATGAACAAAGCACGAGTCGTGGAATTCGTTTAAACGGTTTTTCAGGAATTCCAGGTCTGGTAGACCGTACGTGAGTTTCCGACCGGAGTGCACTCGGAGTTTAGCCGTAAAAATTACACGAGTTGTAATTCAACGTCGTCGTCGGCGCGCGCGCCCGCCAGGGCCAAGGAATACTTGCGGTTTTTAATACAATATCGCGAAACGATCGGAAAGCGCAACAACGACAAATTATTTACCGATATTACGTCGTCGGCAGCAGAATTTTATCGAAAAAAAAAAAATACATAAAATAATGATTACAAAAACAAATCGGAACAACAGTTTACACGGATCCGATAGTGTTGTAAACATTCCGGCAGATTAGCTATTCTTTTAGTTTGAGAATCGCGCGGTACACGCTCGTATTATATTATAGTCCGCCGTAAAATCGCAAAGTTTAATTCTAACTTTGTGACCGTTCGCCCTCTGAATATTTAATTCCGTTTATTTTTATATAGGTAGTTCTATTTTCTGTTTTTTTTTCTTTCTCGTTTTTACGATGGAAAATTTTGTGTTCTGCGTCGCATCAAGAACGCCATGTATATACAAAATATATAAATGTATGTGCGTGTGTTTGTTATGTATATTATTTCTCTCTTCTTTATAAAGTACCAGCCTCTAAAAAACACAATCCCCCCACGTCTGTTGTCATCTTCACCAGGAAAGCCAATAAAAACCTCTGTTATCCTCGCAAAGTTGCTCTTAACGCCTCGTCGTGCAACTGACATTCACAACTTTGATTCTTACTTCTAAATAATTGCCTTACATTGTGTTCTCTACCCTTGTATACGTACTTTGACGACGTTTTATGAAAAAACAAATATACGTACTCACACGTGCACGCGCATTTATATATATATACTCGTATATATGACATTACTCTTAAACGGGACGTATCCCTTTGTGAAATAATGAATTTGTCTACTCAATAAACCGCTGTACATTTTCATTACCTCCTCTCTCCGTGGAGATGATGGTAAATCCTTCAACGCGACTATGAGATTTGACGAACGATTTATTTACTGTTGCGATAACAACAATAACGAGCGATTCGAGTCGCACCAAATATTATAATAGACGCGCGCGATCGATATTTCCGAGAGGTTTTCTTTTATATTCGTATCATTATAATCGTGTTTTTTTTTTTTTAAAACGTCGCGTTGCTCGTACGGCGGCGTGCGAGTCGGCGGGATCCGACGGTTTGCTATATTGCTTTGAGACAATGTGTTTTGTTTTTCCGCGACTTCGTTACATATTAATTAAACGTTTCACACACACACAGCGCGGCGCGACGACGACGGTTCACGTCGGTTTTCGCACTTACAACGTTCGCCCACAAACTTTTAGATAACACACCGTAACACGTGTATTTATCGTTTAAAAGCTTTCGAAACACCCCATCACGGTTTCCATTCGTACGTATGATAATAATAATAATAATAATAATAATAATATGTGCGCGCACTGACATTTAGAGAAAATACTTTACCCCGCCGAGCAATGCGTACGTATATTAATACAGTACGCATCGCCTGCATGTTGTGCCTCTTCTCGTCTCGCCGAGTATATCCTCTAATTGGGCCATACGAATGTAAAACACGGACTCGGCACGCAAAGCACTCATCCGGCCGTTATTTAAATTGCCTACACACACACACTCGTATGAATACCCGCGTTATGGTGATTCCGTCGTCGGTCGGGGTAGGTCGTGGGGACGACGACCGTGGAACGAGATGCCACGACGGGAGTGCGGTTGTAATAAAGAATGCGAGGGCGTGAGGTGCACCTGAAAGGTTTATACTTTACAATATAATGTGTCCGGGCCGCGATGTTTTATTTAAAAGGTTACGTTT
This sequence comes from Drepanosiphum platanoidis, assembly GCA_948098885.1. Taxonomy (NCBI): domain Eukaryota; kingdom Metazoa; phylum Arthropoda; class Insecta; order Hemiptera; family Aphididae; genus Drepanosiphum; species Drepanosiphum platanoidis. Next base: position 7,198,020 of record OX402532.1, read on the forward strand.
AAAAACACGGTTGTCGACAACGTGCTTGTGCGCCGGGCAGGGAACGGGCAGCAGCGGGGCGCTAGTCCCGCGGCAGAAATAATAATTATCACGCACACGCGTTCCGGCACGAAAATCCGCCGCGGACATCATGTGCACTTGTAAAACGCGCACATTGTGTACGTGTTTATACGTCCGCGAACCTTCTCGTCCGTAAAAATGCATTCCTCGCGCTATCGTTTCCGGGGAGAGTGGGGGGAAAGAAACGAGACTTTCGAAGCGTTCGTCTCTCCGAAAACCTCTTTGGCCGGTAACAACTAATACGCCGCGGCGGTGTGTATAGTACACGATCGCTGAAAAAGTATTGAAATTCATGGTGTGCCGCGGATTTTCGAAAAAACAAAACTCGCTTAGAAATTCAGAAAAACCCGCGCCGTGGTTCCGCGAGTCAAACGTTTGATTGAAAGAAAAAAAATATGTCTATAAAACGACGATTGTACACGCGCATAACTTGAACGTTTTTGATTTTTAGAGGTATGGGGAGAAAACTTTGTTTTCATAATTATTATATAACATCTCATCAAGTAAAAACAACATAAACAAAGGTAATTTTGTGATCGCGGAAAGAGAAGCGGCGGCGCGACGTCTCGTGTGAATTTTCGTCGTTTTAACACTGCCATCGACGAGTGTTCGGCTCATCGATAGCTCCATTAATTTGTGTCTGACGATAAAATTACCGGAGCCACTCTCCTCTCGCTGCCCTCCTCGGCTTACGTCCGCGCGCATACGATAATATCACTCTTGTATATTTAAAAATAAAATCTTTCGCCCGTCGGTCGTACGAAAAATTAACAAGCCGCCGACACGGCCGTTTGATCGATGTACGAGCGAGCAGGCTTAATGTGGGGCCGACGCTTATAATATTTAATTTATGCACGTTCCAATGGAACGTTTATCGAACGAAAAATACCGTTTCACCGCCGACTAGTATATTATTATTTAATAAACAACAAATCGTACAGCTAACAGCGATGTCGTGCCGTTTACCACTCTGTTTTCCGTACTGTAATATTATAATCACGTATAAACTATCGTTGCATAATTATTTACTAATCGCGAATGAAATCCATAATGTGTTTACGAAGCCACTAACAATCACGACGTATTCGTGGCGAACGACGGCGGATTTACAAAAAAAATAAAATAATTACTTCCCGAAAAACATAAACTCGGTTTGATGTGTATTTCGATTCCGAGTGCGGTGATTCTTGTACGGATGGTTTAACCAAAAAAAAAAAAAACACACTCGATACGAATCTGCACGCACGCGATATCGATCGCGTGACAATAAATGAAACGTACGCGTGATTGCGCGCCCGGCCTATCGGTTGAATTAAAAAGCATAATTTCACTCTCGTTTACACGAAACAACGTGATATTTACTGTAATATCCGTTTTACTGCCGCCGGCGCGATTCGAATATTGTTATTACGTATTTATTATGTCGCGGCGACGTCTTCGTCGAAGACGTGCGTTTTTAGACGATAATATAAAGTAATACGCGATAACGTCGTCGTCGCGCAAAGCGTCCAATCGAAATGCATTTCGTCAAAAATAATTTTTTATTTACTCGTATATTATCGCGTCGTGGCGACCTTTGCGTGACGACCGTCCGAATGAAATCCGATTTTGAAGTCGTCTCTAAGAGTCGGTTATAATATCGGCTGTCTTGACTGTCACGGCCAAGAGAAAAGGGGAAAAACAACCGGAGAGACCCGTCGTTCTTCCCCCCCTCCCCAGTCTTCGCGTCTCTTCCCCGACCATTGCTGCGGCCGTCCGATCCGAGATAGGTTTTCAATAAAGTATGGTCCCGAGTCGTTTCCGGAAAAATTGAGAGACTTTCGCACGCTTATAATAATATCGTTTTGTGTAGGCCCCACCGAAACCGCATTGAAATACGTCGTCGGTTCGACGTGGATCAAAGTAGTTCCCATTTAATTACAAAAAGTCGTTTTTTACCGTTTTTATTTATTCGACCTCAATAAACAACGGAAAAAAAGTCATAAACAAATATAATGAAAAAACAAAGAAACGAGCTTATTGTATTAAGAAAATAAACAATTTTTTTTACGGTAATTGGCGTTTTTTTTTTCATTTTTAAACTAATATTGCAACGTGATATGAACTTGATTTTTACAGCTCAATTGTTTCCTTCGCGTAGTAGGCGGTTCAATATAATACAAGTATTTACGCGATAATTTGTTGTCATAGAACGAATAAAAATACATAATATGTTGGTCTGACGGAGGCACGCGCGAACGTGATTCCGAACGGTACGCTTCGGCCGCCGCCGTTTCTAAATGGACGAGGAAAGTGGAAACGCCGAAGGTCTTTTATTGCAATTTTTTATTTTTTTAGTTTTTTTTTTTGCCCGTCGTTATCATCATTTTCGTCGCGGCGGTGGATACGAGAGGAGGGTGATTGATAGGGTGATCAGCAGCAGCTCCGCCCGACCGGGTCGAGTTTTTTTTTACGTGATTCTAATATTCAATTATGATTACCAAATTATCATAGCCTAGACGATAATATTATTCTGTTTTGCACGCGCTACAAATCGATCATAATTTCGGACCGGAATTTTAATGCACTTTGCATTATTATTGAAACCTATAGGTTTGCGGCGGTGCTCGTTTTGTTGTTATTCGAATCCGTTTCGCGTATTGTTGCTCGAGAACACCGTGTTTTATATATCGCGTCGTCCGCGAGTGTTGAATGTAAAAAATGTATACTCCGTGTGCGTAGTTTTGAATTTAAAAAAGTATAAACGCGCGTTTTTTTATTGGGTCTATTAGGCTACGCTACAATTATTCGTTCTCGTGATGTATTTAAAAAAAAAACGCGATTACAATAATTCCGAGTTCGACGTTGGACGAGTGAAAACGAGGACGTTTTTTGTTCGTTCTAAATCGTGCCGGTTAAGGCGTGTGTGCAGCTCCTTGAACAACTGTCGGATCCTTTGCCGCGCTGTCGTCGCCGACCCGGAACACGCCGGGAGGCTGGGATATACCGCGGTAGATTCGTTTGGTTTCTACCGCCACGACCACTGTATATCACAATAACGCGCGACGGGATCTATTGTCGTCGAGTGCACCGCAGATACGCGCGACTTGCCTCCCCGAACACCCTCGAAAATACATCTAATCCCTTACGTCTATAAAGCCCTTGGCCGCAGACCCGCGTCGTAAAAGATAGCAATAAACTCTCCACGGCCGTGACGAACGACGGGGCTCGGGGTCGGGTTACGAAATGCGTTTCGAAAAACCTGCGGTCGCCGCATACGTAATGTGCGTGCAACCCCATACAGATTAGTAGACGCGTCTACTTAATGGAGGTTCGAATTATAAGAAATCCTGACGACTAATATCCCCGATGTGAATATTCCTAGTGAAATAAAAACGATAAAAATTAACGTTTCGTAATACGTACGCGCGTATAAAAACAAAAAACGTTTCCGCGTGCCCGGTTTATAGTGCTCGAGTTTGCTCCCGACTCGATTTGGAAATTCGTACGTTTCGACTATATACCGTGGTATCATCATCGCGGTCGCGTCCTTAAACGTTTCCATTAAAAACGACGCGTCGCCTATTGTCTCGGGTGGTTAATCCTTTGACTTTTATTACCGCGGTTCAGGTGTATACACACTCCTCGCACGTGTGTGTTATGTATATATACGAGCGAATAGTTTATTTTCATCATCGCGCAGCGCGATTAATCGACGTCGTTTACCCTGCGCGCCCTTCTTACCCGACTTCCGGCAACAAACCCGACGACGAAACCCTCACATAATCATCTGGCCGGTCCATTTCCTTCCCCGCCGCGCCAACGGCGGAGCCCGACCCAATGACAGACCGCCGCCGTTTTCTCAAACCGTGTAAAGACACGCAGAACCCTCGAGACGGACGTTGACCAGTCGCATTGTACTCGAGCGAAACGATAACGCCGCACAAGCACATCGATCCGGCGGTGTCATTTGTGGGGGACGGTGGATGGTGGAGTCCCGTGTTTTTTTAAATTTATTTTTTTTCACGAGAATCGAGTAAAAAATACATACCATATATACTCGTATGTTTCGTAATTTATTACTATTGTAAAAAATCTTTTCGATAGTCATTAAATCTGTAGAAAAAAATTGAATATTTATACTACCTCGGAAATCTTGTGCTATATATACAGTAGACGCCGCTTATAAGACTCACGGATATAAGGTTCAGTCGCTTATTAGACTCAAAATCTTCTGGAACGGTCCGGACGAATCCAAATACATAAAAAAAAAATCGGTTATAAGACTCAAATTTCGTAAAATAAATAGTAGAAAATAAATTTTTTTGGTTATAATTTAGAAATATATTGGTATTGAAAAATTAAATAATATTCGTGTTGATTATTTCTAGTTTCTGTTGGTACCTTATAACGTATAATAATTTTTATCGCAGATAAAAATTCACATTTATCGCAACGATTATCGTTATTATAGTGTACTGCAGATTATCTGGCGGCTGCACAGTTATCGTAATTACGGGCACAATAATTTTAATATACAATACGAATACGAACAGTATATTTTCGGAATATTAGAACAAAATAAAAAACAAACTAAAATTACAAATTTTTTCAAAATAAATAATTTTTATATGTAATATTTACCTATTATAATTTTAGTTTTTTTTTATCGGGATCATTAAATTTATTCTATAATAAAGTATGTAATATGTAATATGTGTTAATGTATTAAAATCAAAGCAAAATATGTAGTAAAATAAAATTTATAAATACGTAATTAATTTTTTTTTTCCACTTCGCCTATAAGATTCATTCGGTTATTAGACTCACTTTGTGTGCTGGTCCCAAAGTGAGTCTTATAAGCGGCGTCTACTGTATTATTATTACGGAACGTTTTGCATGTCGTCCGCGTGAAAATATGCGAAATCGCGCTCGCGATACGATCCGTCGTATTTTCCGACGACGTAAGCGACCGGCGCGGCGTGTAATATGTAATTATAATAATAAACAGTAATGTATAAGCTCGGTTTTCAAAGTTTTTATAAACTGATCGCGGCGGCGGGGGGAAATTAATCGCATTATAATTACGGTTTTTTCTTCTCTAAACCGTCCGACGTGGATTCCATACGAAATTTATCGCCAGATGGCGAGTTAAAAAAATGCTATCACAACTTGCATAATATTTTCCGGCGCGTTTGCGTTCTTTTCGATTATTATTATACGGTTTACGGCTAACCGTAATTTTTTTTTCCCACACGGTCGATTATAATAAAAGTCGGATAAAAAAAAAAAAAATTCGAAATTGTTACAAAATATAGGCAGTAATAAATAATTTATACGTTTTCCCGAACGATATTGTTAATGCCGTTTACGCGTTACATCGTTCTGTTATGCATAAAATTAATTAGTATACGCGTGCACATTCGATTGTGCCCCATTGTTAAACGCGAAATTGCATTTATCCGCGCACGTGCATTATGTTTTCGAAATTTAAGTACGCCGCGCCGCCGCCGCCGTCGTCGTCGTGTAACTTGTGAAATAAAATAAAACGGAACGACAATTTTTTTTTTTTTTTCTCGACTTTAAAATTAATGTGATAAATTATTTACTTATGGTTAACAACTTTTTAATTGCTTCAGTATTGTCGGTTAAATATTAAAAGGGAAGAAAAAAGTAAAAAAAAAAAAATTTTAATTCGCGAGTTCGTGAAATCGACGGCTGGTTGGTTGGTTGGTCTCTGTGTTTCTAGTACATAATAATTTTCCTTTCGCGTCCTCGAGAGAAATACCACTTCGGTAATGGAAAAAATATATACGTATAAGAAACTTACACTTCATATTTTTGCACCGTTCGAAATCTTCCGAGAACGGTTTGAATGAGTGTTTAATATCCTTTAGAGCGCAACTTTTAACTAGTAGTGCCTTGTATGACGTCTGGATCAATTTTAATCCGCAGCGAATTGCGTCAAAAACCAAATAAAACGAAAATCCTTTGAGTTTTTCTTTTCATTTATTCTTTTAATAAAATCCTTTGAGACTATCGCACCAAATCGTTTGTCGGAAAACTCTTTACAAATTCATGTTTGAAATATTACATACAACGGGGCTTTTCATGTGTAAAAATAAACATTTTATGTGTAATGAATTTTTTTTTTTTATTTTTTAAACGTGATCCCTTTATCTTTATTTACAGTTCGATAATTACGATTATGAAATTATATGATACATCGTACACGTTTTTAAACACGACGCGACGGGGCCTCGCGTTTTTTTTTTTTTCATTTTTTATTTCATTTTAATTCCTATTATTATCATTACCTGCTGTGCGAGACTTGCGACCGCTTCGTGTTTTATTCGTTTTCCGAGGCTCGATTATTATATAAACGCCGCCGCCGCTGCGAAACGTACGTGTGTTTATTTTATTCGGCGGTAACCGTTTTACACAGTGCAACACTTAACTATTTAGACGGTATCATATTTAAAATTCATCAAAGTCACGGGGCTCATGATTAAAACAACGTCATCGGACTGACTTCAAAGGCCCGTCCGTTTCCGCGTTAATTCGTTAAACGGGAACGCGCGACGTGGATTTGGAATATTCAAAAGGATACCTTGTCCCGGGGCTATTTTATGCGCTTTTCATCGCATGTACTACTTTAAATAATTCCACCGCGCGCACCGAGTCCGTTTAAAGTCCTCGTGTTTGCTGCGCGCATTCGATTTGGCGGGGCGAAAATAAAACAAACGACGGAAACTAATTAGCGATTTCTCCAAGACGCCCATTCTTAGGGGAGGGGGGTGAGGAGAGAGAGAGAGAGCAATACGTATATAACTTAATTACAATTGGAACCGAACCAAGAACGAAGAAAATGCAGTCTTACAACACGAAATCCTATACGCTCCGTGACTCATAACAAGTTTTGTATTGGTTAATGAGGTTGTGGTGCAAAACGAGATTAGCTAAATAAGTTTAATTGCCAAAACTCACCCGTGTACTCGCGCGCGCGCGCGCGTGTGTATTCCGAGTTCACATTAACATGGACACATTACGGTCGGTCGTATATAATTTGAATTTCCATTGTAGCCGAGTTCGACGACGGGACGCGGCGGTAAAGAACCGCCGTATAGTATTCTATGCGGACCGTTCCAGAGATTATCCCCCGACATCGTTCCGGACATAACACGCGCCGTGTTCCACACATTTTTTCACTCCCTTCACTACTCTCGACTTGCTCCGAGTGTTTCGACCGAATCTCCTATGACGTGCGCCCGACCGTCGATTCGAACGCGACCAGTCTTGGATTAATTAACGTCCTGGGCGGAAAAAAAGGTTCTCCGTTAATTCTCCATTCTTTCGTCGTCGGCTTGGAACATATTTTCAAACCCATTCGTACGAATTTATCAAAATTTTCCGTCATTTTTTGTTGAAACAGTTTTTTTTTGAACTTTCCATAATTTATCTCGTTTTTTCCTTAATTATTTCGAAAAATCATACAAGCGTTTATCCGACCAACCACCCCTAAAACCCGCTTTGTTTGTTCGATCCGACGACGCCGTCGAGAAAAGCTCGCGTGCCGTTGACTTGCCTACTCGACGCGCCGTCGTCGGGAAGTAGTAAATTTATTTTAATTTTTCTTTAAACTCCCGACCGTCGGCTATTTGCTCGATTATTATAATAATTATTGTTGTTGTTGTTGTTGATTTCAAATTTACACGTGCGGTGGCGTCACACACACACACACACACACACGCGGTTCGTCCGGAACACTCGTCAACGCTTATTATTACGGTTCATACGCGTGCACGCGCACCTTTCACATTTCCGTCCGAACGTATTACTATAATATACGCTCTTAACGTGGATATAAGCCACTTAGCTAATTTGCATCGAATGCGAAGGGTCGCAATATTCGTGACTTAATTTATATGGTGTATAACGACAATTCAATTAACCACTTTATCGTCAGCGTTGTGGGAATACAACGAGAAACCGAGATTACAGTGCGTATTATTATAATACGCCTCGGTGCGGTAAAATTGGAATAATTAATTATTATCGATTATTATGACTATTATTATTATTGTGTTCGGAGCGCGCAACTTTCGAACCGTCACGATTCGCCTGGATCCGGTGGTCCTGCGAAACGCGCGCGCGCGCGCGCCAGTGTTGATCACTCGTCAAAAATAACTACCCTTCGTTCGTTCGTTCGTTCGTTTCCCCCCCCCTCCCCCGAACGTTTCAAAAAGTTATTAAACGATTTACACGCGCGGTTGTTTTTTCGGTCAAAACGACCCGTTGAAATATTATAAATTAATAACGTCCGTAACATTTATAGCGTTACAGTCGTTCATTAGTATAACTGACTTCTGTTGGTTTTCAAACGCGAGTTTTTCTTTTTATAATAACAACACGGCCACATTGGTATATTATACGAGTATACTGTTCGATTTTAATAATAATTTTTTGTTTTTTTTGTGCACAGGTTTCGGTTTCGTGACGTTCCATTCGGAAGACGTAGTCGACAAAGTCTGTGAAATACATTTCCATGAAATCAACAGTAAAATGGTGAGTTTTCAACGCGTTACCGTTATGGCATGGCACGTTAGAATAATTTTTAGACGAACACGACAACGCGTCGCGACGAAATTCAATCACGCGCAGAACGCGATAATTGTTCGCGCGGCGACCGACGACATTGGATATTATTTATATTGTCATTTAGAGGAGTCAAAAGCGTACGAAATTAGAATCGATATCGCCGTATATTATAATAATAATAATAATACGAGGACTAGCGTGGCGAAATAAAGTTATCGTTTCGGTGCGTGCACTTTCCATTATAAAGACCAAATTAAGTTTACGGCGAATCGAATAAGAAAACGGCGTTTCATTGTTACCTACTTTATTTATTTTTTCGGTTTGTTCTCCGAGAGGATTTCGCAGATTTTATAAACGCGCGCCGCCGCCGAGGTATTAAAGTAGAGAACATCTAATTTGTGTGTTTATTACGCGTACCGCGGCGTCGTCGTTCGCGTCGTTCGTTCGTATCATTGCGTCTAACTTTTGAAATTGTTCTTGTAATTCCGCGCGAGAAAAGATGAAACGAAAATTGCACTCGCGCGTTTGTTTTATACCCACGCACGCACACGCATAGCGAATAATGTACACGTTCGAACGTATCGTTCTCGACGCCGCCGCGCCGTCGTCGAGGCGACGAGGAAAATTCCGGAAATCGCCGTCACTCGAAAAAAAATTACAACGCGATATTATCGTGGTCATGCCGTTTTCATGCCGAGAAATCGTCGGACTTTTCAAAACCGTTCGGCTGCGACGCGATCCGATAAAAAAAAGCGACAAAAAAATAAATACCAGAAATATACGCCGCCGTCGTCGTTTGAATATACGTCCATATATATCCTAGTCTTTGTGTGTTCGCTCGAAAACACTGCGGGACGTAGTGCAGTCTTAGGGAACTCTCGTATGCGGTTTCGCCGGGTCCCGCCGTCCCGCCGTCGTCCGATGCGTGCCATTCAATACATTATAATATTATATAATCCATTTCGAAAATCGTTTCAAGTCCGGTACGACGAATCCGGCGCATGGAGATACTCGTAGTACTCGCATTATAGTCGTCGCTAAACATCCGATTGATGTGTGGCGGCGACTGCGGGACTCCCGAGACGGCCTGCTGATAAGGTCGTCTTCTGCCATTGACTTTGGGTTAAATAGAGGCAATACCGACGACGGGGGCGACCAAGTTGCGAATTCGAAAACAAGTCTGCGACCGCCGCCGCCGTCGTATAAGCGAATCGATTTCCTCGTATAAGTTACGATAATAATAATAATAACGATGACCCGAACGTCGTCGTCGTCTTCGCGAAACGTTTGATGACAGTTTTTGCTCTGGTCCGAGCTATACGCGAGCGCGCGCGATAATGTTTTATACACTTCGGCCGAGAGAGAAAAATCACGGAACGGGCGGGAGAAAATAATAATATATAAAAAAATTAAAGTTTACAATATTTTCCGTAACGAGTTATTAATGCGTAAGAGCATTAACCGAAGATCGAGTACGGTCTCGTCGTCGCCGGATGGCCGTAATCTTCACACAGGAAAGGGTTGTTACGACCCCGCGCGGTATTAGCGAAAAGCTAGTCGCCGCGCCGCCGCCGTCGTCGTCGTCGTCGCTGAGGGTGTTTTTTGTTTTTTTTTCTAATTTTTTTTTTTCGCTCGGTTTTTTTTTTTTTTTGTCGCTCTCCTCCGCCCCCGCTCTGTCCGATCGGGGCCGCCCGCCCGGTCTCGGCGGAATATTCGTTTTAATCTCTACTACAAAACGGCGACCGGCGCGCGAGCTACGTTTTTCGAGGGGAGTGGGGGAGGGGGCGGACGCGAGGGTATATATAACGGCCGTTGTCCAGGGCTAATGTGCGCTATTAATTGTTTTCCGGTAATTAATATAATGTCTGGGCTTTAATGTTTTTCGAAGGGTTAATTTAATTTTACACCGCCGCCGCCGATATGCTCGACTAGGTGCCCGCAGTTGCAGTCGGACGGGGAGAGAGTCAGCCAGGAGGAGAGAGGTACAAGGATGGGGGAGAGACCTTATCGACGCGCTCCCCGATCGAGTTAAAATTAATTAATCTTCCCGTTTGACACGAATCCCCGACCGTGTGCGCGATATAGGCGTTTCATGCGAGCGTACACATAAATATTACGCGTATATTACGAGCGAGACACAAACGCGCGCGCGCGCGCGAAAAAATATGAAAAAAAAAGAACACTGTAAATTATTATTGTTTGTTATTTTTTTCGTTTTATTTTTAGTTTTCATTTTTTTTTTCCGTGCTAATGACTAACCCTGTTTGGGGAATAAATATAATATAATATATATATTTGTATATCGGTGTGTGTGCGCGCGGGTGTGTTTGCTTGTTAATATTAAACGTACTGCTGACCTCGTTCTCCTCCCTACCCTTTCCCCTAGTCGTCGTGTCTCCTCTGCAATTTATGAAACGCTATACGTCGGTTATTTATAATGCAAGTAACTCACACGTTTGGGATGTATAAATTGTTTATTTATCTGGAACAAACAAATTACTTTTAACGCGTTAAAAACAAATTAAACAACTCTTGCATTAGTCGACAAAAATATCCAGCGACTGTTCGTCGCTGGCTGAACGCTAGCGGCGCGGCGGCGGCGTAGCGATTTTGATAAAACGGAAAATAATAATCATAACAATGATAATCCTATTATCCGATAAGGTGAAACGAATTATTGTTTTCTGCGGCTATTTCGACGATATCGTTAATTAGCAATCAAAACCGATTTGTAGCGTATACCTACACCAAACGGAAAATACACCCGTCGCCGACCGAGCGTTTAATTGAAAATAATTCGATTTCGGTTCGGCGGGCATACGAATAGGCAGACCGAATACGATTTCAACGGAATCCGAATATAGTACCTAAAACACGACTCGACCGCGAAAACGTCTAGTTAAAAATAAGTAAAAAAAAACGGCATCCGAGAGTGTTATATTTTGTCGTCGTCGGGAAAAAAAAACACGCCGGTCTTGTGCTATTATATTACGTTATGAAATTAAAGTTATAAAAAACAAAAAAAAAACGTTTCGAAAACACACTCTGCACGACGACGACGACGACACGGAAAATTGCAGTTTTATTATTATTGAGATTTTTAAATCGACTTTAATAAAACGTGTTTAAAAACATATTTTTAATAAAATCGTCGTCGTTTTTATATTTATTCCGTCCGATCGTAATAGTTTATTTATTAAAAAACAACTCGGGATTTAAATTTAATAGATTAAAACATTACGGCTTAGAATTAAAAAAGTTTTTTTCCGATTGTAAAATAAAAAAAATAAAAAAATTAAACGACAGTAGTATAATATTATTATAATCTTAAGTCGTTTTACATGGTAATGGGATAAAAGTATAATATACATATACGCACGAGCGGATGGGGCGCTCGTAATATATAATATAATTGAACCGTCGTCGCTTAAATCATTTTGAAATCGCCCGGCAAGTTTATATTAATATATTATACGAGTTGTAAAATTCGCTTTTAATGGTCGGCTATCGCGAGTGGCGGCGGCGGCGGCGGCGGCGTAGTCATTTGACATCGGCCGAGAGCAGCAGTATATGGCGAGTTCCCCGGAGAACGGCCGAAAATAACAGTTTCGAAGATTGTATATAAGGGTTTTATGGCAAGTCTGCCGAACAATATCGATAATATAATATAACTAATAATAATAATTTAACGAACACAAACGTTTCGTCCTGCACATCAAAACCACGCGGTATTATATTATGGCCGGCGTGTGTCGCCGACGAATAAATCGTCCGTTTATCTTTTCCAAGTTTATGTCGTTCGAGAAAATCGCCACGTCCGATTCAATAAATAAGTCGATAAACCGTCGTCGGTACAAAAGAAACCGGAAAAATACGTTTAAAACGCGTGAATCGCGTCTGTCGTGCAGGATAAAATCTCAAATCGACATTGACCAACGGCTTTTCTCCGGTCACGTTACTATTATAATATTACCGATTAGTATTTAGTTGATGATTTGTTTTTTTATTATTATGATTTATTCAAAATTCCAATACTAATCGTTTTAGTTTGTTGACGGTTGATTTGATAATTATTACGCGTAAAAGCAAAAATAATATTGTGAATATTTCTGGCGTGATCGACTTAGAATCTGATCCGCGCGACTTTGGCTTCGGCGACGTGTGACAAAAGTTACCCTCCTGTATATTATATTCGCGTAAATCGCCATTTGTAAAATGACGGCGGGCGGCGACGACGCGGACAAAAAGGAAGACACGGAACAAGGACGCAAGCACTACGCCAGTCTTTTGTACTTGTGATCCTTTGTGTCGCTCTTTTTATTTCCGCGCCGAGCGTGACCCGCAGTACCGGAAAATTACCCAATCGGGTCTGCGGCGGTCATTACGGCCGAAAGGACGACGAGGACGAACGTCCGACGCTGAACGAAATATTCTGAAACAATAACGACCGAACGGCGGCGTGGCGTGCCGAGAATAGGAGGAACGTCGTGAAAATCGTCGGTCTCCATTATCCTTCCTACAACGCCGTCGCCGCCCGCGGTGGATGTCAATGACGACGGGGTCGTTTGAAGCTTTGTGTCCCGGTACACGGTTTACGCTCGTACAACACGTAAACGCGTATAATATACCGTTCGCGTGTGTAGAACGGAATCCCTTTTGTAGTGACCACTTCGGTGTACTACAGGTGCGATACTTTAGGTCTTTTTTACATTATATTGGAGTCTCGCGTGGAACTCGAAACGAAAAATTTAAGAATATTAATAAACGAAGAATAACGATAGAAATCATTGATAAACATTCAAGACGTTTTCTTCAGATTTGAAATGACGAAACGGATATTTTGGCCGAATTTTTGGGTGGCGATGGAAAAAACACGAGCATTTTTCAGGTCTAGACGTTAATTGGCGTGCGCGTAAAAAGAGTAGAAACATTGTAAAGCGCCCTTGCGCGAAAAAAAGTGCATTTATCGTGCGAAAATTCTTTTATCGACGAACGCCTCTGCCGAACAAACATTCGTTTTCTCACGGTCGCGCGCGCGCGCGCGCGCGCGTGTGTATAGAGACTCCGTGAATAATGGGCTCGTGTCGCGTTCGCATATGATAGATGGCGGCTGTGCAGAGAGCTGTGCTTGTGTTCTATGGCTTTCACGAATCGCGAGGGGATGAGAAACTATTATTAAAAGCTACCGCGGCGATATACATACATATATATTTTTAAAACCTCTTTCCGGAGCGAGGTATATTTTTTCTCTTCTTTTCTCGTCTCGGTGCGCCGGTTAACTATTGCTTTTGAAATGCTGATTTCTCCCTCTCACATCGCGAAATTCGATCCCGAAACCCCGTCGCACCCTCGCCTCGCCGCGCTTACGCGTGTAAACTCCGCCGCATAGGACCGGCACCGGGAGGATTGACCCTTTCTACCTACCCGCGCGTATTTCTCGATCCATCCCGGCTGGTTCGATCGTTCGACGACGCGTCTTCAAATGTAACGTTATTGATTTCAAACCGATGTATCGGATCAACGTTATAGACACGTCGCATTGTGTATTTATTAGCACTGAGGTTTCGACGGATTTCGAAATGTTGGCCAAACACGTACATAATAAAACATAGTACATAATATGAATATTTTTATTCGAATTAATCGAAAACGGCGGCGTATTGTTGTACGGTGGAAATTTCTAAACCGTCGTTTATTTTCACAAAGTTCTATTGAACTGTTTGTCGTAATACCTTCGCCGAAATACATCGGGGAAAACAAAAAAAAATGACAAAACACGACCATAAAATCGTATTTTCAATCACGCCACATCCCGAGCATTGTTCAAAATCTGCAATGTCATAATATTAGAGCCCGGATTTATATGCATTTAAAAAGTGTCAAATATGATGCAAATATACAAAGAAAAAGTGGTTAAATATGCAATTATATGCATTATGTTACACTTAATAAAATGTGTGTGTTTTTTTTTTTAAAAAACCACACTTTTACACCAAGGAAAATTTTAAATATTTTATCAAAAACAAAAGAAATGATTATATCCACTGCTATATATTGCAAATCATTTAAATTAATCTAATTCTTTTAGAAAACTTATCAAAATAACAAGCCTTATATAAATATTTTAAACATTTACAATCTAAATTTTAAAATTTGTCAGAACAACACTTAAAATTAAAATATGTGATTTTTTGTTATTAATACAATAATACCTATCATATCTATTCGTGCTCCGATCTCATTACAGTAAGGCAGATTGTAAATTCAAATAGAAAATTTATTAAAAACCAATTAAATGTGCATTTTATATGCATTTATGAACAATATTATGCAATAACCTTCGAAATATGCAAAATATGCAATATAAAATTTGGTGTTTAAATTCGGTGTGATATGAATAGACGTGCATACACTTAGTACAAACATGCAAATGCATATAAACCCGGGCTGTAGTCATAATATTATGTAGTGTTGTGAGAACCGACGACTTTGCAGCCATCGTTGTTTGAAAATCGTTTTGACTATATTGTTTCGTAAGGTTTTCCAAGCCGACGGAGATCGGGTCCGGCGAATTCGCGTCTTTTCAAACGCTATTGGCTTCGGTCTTAGAAAGAAAAAAAAACCAAACCCCAAGCTTCTCCTCCTACCTACTGAAATTTCGACCGAGCACGCCCGTGCGGATCCGGCGGCGGCGTGCCCGATAATCCGCGTGCCGACGATACGCGCGTTTATGATGGTGTGCGCGTTTCCAGAGCGTCGCCCGACGACTTACGCGCGCGGAATAATCGCGAACGTGACGCATACGAGCCCGTCATCCGCGAACGTCCAATTGGCGGGTAAAGCGTATAACGTCGTTATTATTATTATCGTTACCGCGCGCAGTCGAACGGAACCGCGGCAGCGGTATAATAATAATATAATACGATTTCAACGCTATTATTACTATCGCGTACGTATATAATACATAGTGCCTGCCTCCCCTGCACCGTGTATACGCTGTAAATTAACGCGGCGGACGATAATCCGCGGCGAATTGAATTTATCTTCGATTCGAACGATGCGAATTCACACGCTAATTTCCGAACGTTCGTATATTAATTAATCCGCCGCCAGACGACCGGCGACGGCGGCACAACCGGAGACCACCCGACGGTTTTCGGACAGAAACCGATATCTTTCGTTAATAAAGTCTTAAGACAAGTCTTACTTGTCGCCCGGCCCTACTGCGAGTAATATTTTAACACTCTTTCGACTTTGAACGTCTTCTTCGATATGATGAATTATAGGCGCCCGGCTGGGTTACCAAAAAACGATCTTGATTTATCGCGGAGCGCGTTTATTCTCCTCGTGTCTAAAATGGAGTGTTTCGATGTAGCGGAAGTAATGGGTAAAGTAATAGCCACTTGTACAACGATCGTGCCGTATAGATTTATGAACCGTACAGTGAAAAAAATAAAAATAAACTTTATAACTTTCGGATGTTTACCGATCGCGATAATCGTTATAGACAATATAGAAAATATAAAACAAGAACGAATGACAGCTTTCGAATTCCAGTGTGTTTCTTTTCGCGATCTACGTTTCCTAAGTCTTGTCCGTTTTCAATATTTTCAATTGAGTTCTCATAACGGATCCGGCCGCGGACACCGGTCGTCATATCTTCGGAAGCGACATCTAGACGTCGCGGTCGTCGTTAGTCTGGTAAACAGAAACGAATTACAGCAGAAATCTGCAGGCCTATTTCTATTTTGTCCGTTTCAATTATTGCTCCGGCTTTAAAGTCACCGTGGGAGTAGATCGTATTCGACGAGATAATAGTACTATTTTCGATTAACTTTATTGTATGGTCCCTTTGTTGTGTTGTTTTACGTGGCGGAGAGAGAGAGAGAGATAAATCGTCTCACCTGAAAAATACGACCACAGGACCGCCGCGACGACAACGTGATATTTTGAATCGTCGCCGACCGACACGAATAGTTTCGGCGATCGATGATAATACATTTATCCCGGCGAATCCCCGCGGAGACGCCGCGTCCTTAATAAGCGAATCGCATAGTAATAATATTACGCAGGCCATTAATATTCAACAGTAAGTCGCGGGCCCAGCGTCGTCAGCACCGGAAACGAATTCGGCGGTCGCCTCTTATTGGCCTCGCCGCGGTGGTTAATGGACTGGAACCGACCGGTCCCGATTGGCACGTAATCGTCCTGCGCGGAAAAATAATCCGTCCATTAGATTCACCTGCGGTCAGCGGGGGAAAGACGAACCGGTATTGAGTTGTTAAAGGACGCGGGTCAGTTTGGCGATTCCTTTTCGGTGCCGTTTGCGGACGACCTTTCGTTTTCGATGGCGATCGATTTGACGATAAAAACGAAATAAACATTTTCTCAGCGAATATTTTTCTCAGATTTGTGCATTCGCCTTTCCCGCAATAAGTAATCTTGACAATCGCGTTCTCTTGCCGATCGTCGAGAGGCACTACACAACGTGATATATCGGATTGCCAATTTAAATTGAAACGAAACGTTTTTTCATTTTTTCACCACCACATGGCACGAGTTGCGTTTTAATTTTATCTGTTTGGCCCGAATTCGATGTGTGGTCGGATCGTCGTCCAAATCGTGACTGAACGGCATCGCTGTCTGGAAACTTAAATCCGTAAATTTGAAAACCGTCCGATTTAGTGAATTCAATTCCTGCGTTTCGTTCGCAAATAGGTTTTCTCGTTAAGAATATTATATTTTCATTGCGCGTATTGTTTGATTCTCGGAACATGCGATTTTTAAACCGTTCGGGTATAATATTTTACACGCTTTAAGGTTTATTTATTTTTTTAATCTAGACTAACTTTAAAGGGCGGCGGCAGCGGCGTTCGTTTTTCCGATCGGAGTGATGGGTGGGAAGTCGTGCAAGGCGACGGCTGTTACGAGGTGACGAACGAATAAATAATCGCGTCGATGATAATTATTATTATTATTACAATTGCCACCCGCTTCGGACCCGACGACGGCGTCGATTTGTTTTATTAACTGAGCAATAACGTTTGAAAATCAACGCTCGGCAATCATTTTACGATAGGTACCCTCGCGCGCGCGCGCCGCTAGGTCATACTCGTTAAACGACGACGACTGCTATTAAACGGAAACGGTCGATGACAATAATAATAATAATAATAATTTAAAATCCGTGCGCGTTAAACGCCGCTGCATACCTGGGCAAACGCCGGGGCAACGCGTATAAATCGCGGACGTCGTCGTCGCCGTGAGAAATCGCCGCGCCCGTCCGCCGCCGCCGCGGCAGCGTTTTGTGAATAATAGCGGTCGAATACCGACGAAAAGCACGCGGTCGAAATTTATAAACGAATCGAATGAAAATAACTGCACGGCCAGTTCTTGTACATGATGTGAAAATGTGTAAAATGTCCGCGTCGCGTAGTTTTCCGAATCCATTGCATTTCCGCATCGTTTGACGCGGCCGGTATTCTGTATTATTATTAAAATATATTGAAACGCAAACATTTTGTACGCGCGCGCGTCGTCGTCGTCGTCGTGGTTTTCATCGCGTCCGACGAGTTTATTTCGAAACAATAATATTACACGCCTATTGTGTGTGTGGAATTTAATGTTAAAATTATGCAGCTACGATTTTGACGTATGCGTTGTGTGTTTTGTTCCCGATTGCACGAGTCGCAAGACCGGAGGGCTCTTACGGAGGCTTAGTCCCCTCGAACAGTTATAGAACCTCTTCCAAACAAGTTTCCAATTCCACGTTTGACTTGTTTAATTAATATCGCACATATGATCGTAAAGTATATTAGTAATTATATAAAATGTTTATAATCGACTGCGTTCATATTATGTGTACAAGCGATACAGAAACGATACAGACGTGTCAGTCGGTTGAGTTTGTCGGAATTTTTCGCGATTAAAAAAAATTTAAAAATACGGCGATGACCTTATAGCCGGGATACGATTTAAATTTTTCCGCGTATAGATCGGACGTTTGTTATACGTGCGAAAAGTTTGAAAATATTACACTAGTTATTGGACGGGATGATTGTCGCAATCATTACTAATCTGTTTGTGAAATGTTTCGTGTGCGCAGGTGGAGTGTAAAAAGGCGCAGCCGAAGGAAGTGATGCTGCCGGCGAACCTGGC